>CM060120.1:3742007-4954507 GCA_030522415.1 Channallabes apus | reverse complement strand
CAGGGATGCTTTTCAGCTCAAGAGTGAAATATAAAGGAGTAAAGCGACTGACTGATTTTATGGTTTACTGGTGTTCCTAATAAACTGGACAGTGATTGTACACACAAGACTCAATTTAAAGTAGCTTGATTAGCATGATACAACAAGGATACACTGAATAACAACAAAACATACATGTATGTACATTCACATTAACTCATCATTATCATATCACAGTAGACATTTAAAGTCCATATTTGGTTTGAAAACAGACATTTGTTTACGTTTTGCAATAGACATTCCATCATCGTCTGTACCACTTTATCCTTTACACAGGGTCGCCTGGAGGTTAACCCAGGGGTCTTAGGGCCCGTGGTGGGGTTCAGCCTGGACACGGTGTCAATCCATAGCAGACAACAGACATTTACAGTAGACATTTAGTTTAACAATATATACTTAAAGTTTTTTGGGTTTTTTTTTTTTTTTTTTTGGACATTGTCACAACAGAGCTTGACAGTAGACATTAACAATAATCTCCCCCTGTTGGTGGCTTTCAGCCATTGCTAGATTAGGGAGAAAATTTTGAAAAGTAGGAATAATTGCAAAAACATAATAACTGTTTAACACAAGTTTTTTTATGGGACTGGATAGTATTAAGGCGGCGCGGTGGTGTAGTGGTTAGCACTGTCGCCTTGCACCTCCAGGGTCTGGGTTCGATTCCCCGGCCAGGCTCGATTCCCGTCTCTGTGTGCATGGAGTTTGCATGTTCTCCCCGTGCTTGGTGGGTTTCCTCCGGGTACTCCGGTTTCCTCCCACAGTCCAAAGATATGCAGGTTAGGCTAATTGGCGTTCCTAAATTGACCGTAGTGTGTGATTGGGTGTGTGCGTGTGTGTATGTGTGTGTGCCCTGCGATGGATTGGCACCCTGTCCAGGATGTACCCCGCCTAGTGCCCGAAGTCTCCTGGGATAGGCTCCAGGTCCCCCGCGACCCTGAACACAGGATTAAGCGGTATAGAAGATGAATGGATAGTATTAAACCCTCATCCAGACCGACTTCGGTGTAAAACGTGTTCCGAATCAATACGCGGACCGTGAAGACGAGGAGGAAGACGTGGTAGATGGAGACAAATGATCCACTGCGGCGCTCCACAACAGGAGGAGAAGATGGAGAAGATATACATCTGAGGGTTTCGACTCAGAACCTTCCAAAGATGCCTTAACCAATGAGCCTGATTTTGTGAAACTGTTCCAACAACAATAAGACTAATAATACATTTCCGTGTGTGTTTTTTACGGCACAGGATATTTACGTTTATTAACGCTTGAAAATCTCCATAAAAGGTTCAACTTTTAGGGTTAACACAAGCATTCCAGTAACGCGGCGCAGCCACTGCAGCTGACCTACGTTAACCTCTTCCTCTGTTGAAGGGTGCCATTACTTATTCCTGTTACGGCTGTAAGTGCAGCTAGCTTACAAAACACACACACACACATCGTTTGTGTTCACACACCTGATAATTTACTGCTGATTCATGAATCTTTTGGAATAATAAAAGCAAAAAACGTTCAGCATGTGTGTGTGTGTGTGTTTATAAGTGTGTGTGTGTGTGTGTGTGTGTGTGTATAGCAGCAGCAGACACATGTGGAACAAAGAGTCCGTACCAAACTGCAGGCAAAATGGCTGACGCTCGCTCTAAATGACAGGAGCTGAATTATTAAACACAAGTGCACACACACACACACACACACACACACACACACACTGATGTAACATGGCTGAAAGAGTCTAGATAAAGCATGCAAACCTGCCATGTTTATATATGTGTGTGTGTGTGTGTGTGTGTGTTTGGGATGTGACTTTTTATAGGGTGACACAGAGACCTGTAGCTGATTGTGTCTGAGCAGGTGGAATGTACACACACACACACACACACACACACACAGAGGCCCATGCTAAGAGACAGACATACAGGGTGAGAGGAGGGAGACAATCTGGAATGTTCTAGGTGGTGCATGTGTTAGGTCTGTTCATCTGCTTTTTGTTGTGTGTGTGTGTGTGTGTGTGTGTGGTGTTTATGAGTGTGTATGAGTGAACACGGGAGTGAATGGGGGAGGCAGACTGGAATGTTCTCGAACTCAGAATAAAAATATTGAATGCTGGAGCGTTTATTAGGACAGACAGACGGGAGTGAAGGTAGAGAAACTTTCATCTTGCACTCGTTAGCGTTAGTGTGTGTGGGTGTGTGTGTGTGTTTTAATGGAATGTGATGTGATATGGCTTGCTATGCATAGCAACTGACCATCTGTGTGTGTGTGTGTGTGTGTGTGTGTGTGTGAGTGTGTGTGTGTGTGTGTGTGTGTGTGTGTGTGTGTCCAGTACTGCAAAGTCCAGTGTTAGTAAAAGTGGATTTTATGAAATATTAAGAGAAATTTTAAAGCAAAACAACAAATTCAACCCAAAAAGTAATAATAATAATAATAATAATAATAATAATACTGTAATTTTATTATATTTATTTTAAAATGTGCTTTATAAAAATATTTATTATTAATTATTATTAATAATAATAATAATATTAATTATTTAATTAATATTAATAATTAATAATTAATTAATATTAATAATATTATTAATTATTTAATTTAACATTTAGCTTGATTAGCATGATACAACAAGGATACACTGAATAACAACAAAACATACATGTACAGTATGTACATTCACATTAACTCATCATTATCATAATATTATTAATTAATATTATTATAATTGTTTTTAATTATAATTGTCAATTGTGTCAATCTTTAAAATCTGTAAATATCAAATATCAAACACATCCACATCAGCGCTGTACAGTAGTGATGTAATGAAGGCGTACGGACACTACAGGTACCTGTGATGTATTTGGTTCCTCTTGTTAAAGTATAAACATGGACGTGTTACACCAGTTCATCTGGAACGTCAGTGTGAGCAGAAATGGACACCGTGCTTGTGATTTTCATGAAGAAAAAGCAGCGTGCAGTGATTCATGTTTTTTTTATTTTGTAATGGTCTGTGGGTGTATCCGGTGCCGAAGCGGCTCACGCGAGAGCATAAACAGACGTGTTTGGATATCTGCAACCAAAATTGAGATATTCCTTAAATACTCTAAAGAAGATGAAAGTTTCTTAAAGAGAATCATCACTGGTGACGAGACACGGATTTATCACTGCAGACCTGAGCATCAGCCGGGAAATTCATCAGCGCTTACGGTTTTCTGGGATTCGGAAGGGCCAGAAGTATTGGAACACCATCAGGAAAAAGGTTCAACAATCAACAGTGCCTGTTACAGTGAGGCTTTTTAATGAGCTGAAGACTAAACTTTGGATTAAACACACAGGACGGACGTCGTGATCTCGCATGACGATGCACGTCCGCACATTTCTGCACACACACTACAAATACTATGTTTGGCGATGTTAAAGCATCCTCCCTATAGTCCCCATCAGACTTTCACCTGTTTCATCCCCTAAAAGCAGACCTACAGTAGGAGGATAAAGATTCAATTCTGATGAAGAACTGAAGACAGCGGTGCATTCGTGGATCGCAGCTCAGCCGTAAACATTTTTCTGAGGGAATACGGAAACTTGTTGACCAACGGACAAAAACTATTGTCTTTTTTTTTTTAAAAAGCAACGAGATTACGTTGAAACATTTTATCGGAATTTTTCTTTAGGAATTTTAATTGAACAGCGCACATTTTTTATCAGTACGACTATTTACTGAACATTTAAATAAGATATTTTTTTTGACAATTTTTGACTTTGGATATTGTCAAAGCAAGGCTTGAGTGACAACATTTGCAATAGACATATACAGTACAGTACATACAATACGTTATTTCTAAACAATAATCATTTACATAATACCTTAACAGTAGACTTTTTTTCCCCAACAACCATTTTCATACATTCACACAAAGGAACTTTCCAATAGACGTATTGACACAAATAAGCTGAGAATATTTACAATAAATGCTTTTTATAGCAGACGCCAGGTGTTGTTACAAGGAAGATTCCCAATAGACATTTAAGATATACATACACTGATCAGGCACAACAACAACAACACCACCGCAAGGTTATTTGAACTTAAACAAGGTTCAAGGTTGTTGGCCCCGCCTCCAAATTCCCCAGATCCCAATCGGACCAAGCATCCATGGAATGTGCCGGACAAACAGGTCTGACCCACAGCGGCCGACCCCAAACCTGATGTGCCGCTGACGTCCTGGTGCCAAACCCCACAACACACCCCAGGACGTCTTGTTGAATCATGTCTCCAGGGTCCAGAGCTGCTCACAACATTGGGCTTAATGTTTAGCATTTTATTGTTATGGCTGATACATTTACAATAGACCTGTTTCAGTAGACAACCACAACAGTGATCGATCACACTTCTTTTGTTATTTACAATAGACTTATTTCTATACAGTAGACATTGGACATTGGACATTGTCAGAAAGCGTTTTTACAGAACATTTACAACAGACATTTTCATTAGACATTTACAGAATGGGCAGATGAGGGTTAAAGACATCTACAATTGACGTTTGTTTTTAAAATGGACAGTGGACATTGTCACAAGAATCTGGACAACAAAAATGTACAGTTACAATTTTTTTTTTACACAATTCTATACATAATTTAAAAAAAATACATTTCTACAATAGAAATGTGCAATAATTTACATTAAACATGGTTCTTTACAAAAGACATTTACAGAAATTGCACATCATCATAGGGAACTTTACAGAAGAATTACAATAGACATTTTCAATTGATAGGCGGCACGGTGGTGTAGTGGTTAGCACTGTCGCCTTGCACCTCCAGGGTCTGGGTTCGATTCCCCGGCCAGGCTCGATTCCCGTCTCTGTGTGCATGGAGTTTGCATGTTCTCCCCGTGCTTGGTGGGTTTCCTCCGGGTACTCCGGTTTCCTCCCACAGTCCAAAGATATGCAGGTTAGGCTAATTGGCGTTCCCAAATTGACCGTAGTGTGTGTGTGTGCTCTGCGATGGATTGGCACGCTGTCCAGGGTGTACCCTGCCTCGTGCCCTGAGTCTCCTGGGATAGGCTCCAGGTCCCCGCGACCCTAAATACAGGATAAAGCGGTATAGAAGATGAATGAATGAATGAATTTTCAATTGATATTTTTTCTTTACAATAGACTTTTACAGAAAGCAGCTTTACAGAAATCCTAATGTAGACCCATAATGACCAGCATACAGTGGTGATAAAATATTCCCAGAAACCATTTTTAGACTGAAATTTCAGCAGTCGTTAAGATTAATACTGTCACATTGTATAAGATCCCAATAAACTCTTGGCTTTTTACACAATGAGGGTCAGCTAACAATAGACCTGTGATTAATTCAAATGACAACTCGTGCAGAATCTCATTTGTAGCTGTCTCGTGAGTTTGATGTCATTCTATTGGCGGCTTTGAAATGAATGTCATTGTGTTGTTCACGTCTTAATCAAAAATAGAACCGGATAGTCAGTGTCAATCATTGCAGCACATGGGTGCAGAAGACAAGAGACAAAAGGATTAATTATGTTTACAGGATGTTCATTATTAAGAGTTTATGACTAAGAGCACTCGAATGAGCACAGGATGCTCTGTAATAATTACAGCAGCAGATATTAAGTGTGTTAATTGAATGTGGCTTGGTTTTCGGAAAGTGCAAATCTTCAACATGGACCATGCGAAGCAGCATAAAGGTCTGTGATAGGTATAGAAGCCCCATCAGGATGAACCAGGAAGGTCTGGAAATCATGCCACATCTTTTTACTGTTACGCAAAAAGAAAAAATTGGGTAAATTATATATAATGCAAGAAATCATCATATCGTTATTTTATTTACTTATTTTTTCCCCCAAACTTTTTCTCCTAATTTAGTCATGTCCAATTCTCACCCATCTCACCATTAGGACACTCTCCCATCAAAGTGACAACTTCTAAACACGCAACATTGGGGGCATAAAGAGGAAAGCGCTATCCGCCCCTTCCACTTGCGTGAACTTACGAACACCTATGTTTGGCAAGTGTCACCTCAGTTGATGTGTACATGCAGGTATAACACACCTTTCTCCTTCCTGAGAGAGCAAAGCTACTCTGATCTCTAGACTTCCAAGTTCTTTGCAACTTAAATCAGATGTGATAAAGTTACATTTCCAAATGATTGGATCTAATGATTCCTCAGATCATTTCATCAGTTCCTACCTGATTAAACGTACGTATGACCATCGTGTCCTGTAATGTAATACATTTAGTTAAATCTGTAAACAAATAGGGAAAGCTTAAACAAACAGAGCGTCTTCTTCCTGTATGATTCAGGGTTTAAGCTCCGCCTCCTGAAGTGTAATTCATTGAACTGTAGTGAAGAGGTAGAAGTTGTGTAAATGTTGAGTACCAGATCTCCCTGTTATTTAACAAAATCTTTTATTTAAGGTGCGTGACCTTCTCTTGCATAAGTATTCACCCCCCTTTTTACTTTTTTACACATAATTCCCATAATGTTTTTTTAGAAAATCAATGTTGTTTGCAAAATTACTTAATGAAAAAGTAAACGATGTTATTTCCAAGCATTTACCCTTGTTGTTGTGAAACCTCTACATTATTTGTGGTTGAACTAGTTCCATCAGACGTTACCTAATTAGTTGAAGGGAGTCGACGTGTGCAATTATCATCTCATCATCTCCATATAGATACACCTGCTGTTCCTGGAAGAGCTCTGAATCTGTTGGAGAGCATACTCGCTTAAATAAACAGCATCATGAAGAAAAAGGCCCGAATGCCAAGGAAAGAGTTTTTGAAAAGGAGTTCAAAGTCTTTCAAAAGGCTACAGCATTAACATTTCAGGGAGAACCATACTGTAGCTATGAGTAAAGAATTTTGCAAACTGTGTTAAGGTTAACTTTAATTCTAAGGGACAGGTTCTAGTGGAAAGGTTCAGGGGTGGGGGGGGGGTGAATACTAATGCAAGCTGTTTGTATGATGTTTAAAATTGTATATTATTATGAGTACAGTCCTGACCTCGCTCCAAGCCATTTTCATATGTTTGGGTCATTAAAGGAGTTCCTGGGAGGCCAGCGTCATGGCTCCGGCGTAATGAGAAAACTTTCTACCTTGATGGTGTCCAGGCCCTAGTGAAACTCTGGGATAAGTGCAATAGTGGGTCAGGAGATTGTATAGAGAAATAAAGGGAGTTTTTTACTCTCAGCATTGTGTTCTGTTATTCTGCACAAACAAAATTGAAGTAGAATTAATTATTTGTACCACTTTACCATAAAAACTAAATAAAAGTTTGGACAGACTTCTAAATGTCAGACATTAAACGTGTCTTAATTGAACTATCGGGAAAATGTGTACAGACTTTTTCTCAGAATGAACGCTTCAGCTCATACAGCTGAGAGAGCTTTAGTTAGTGTTACTTATACTGTGTGTGTGTGTGTGTGTGTTTCTGAGTCCCCATATAGGGAGGGCTTTGTGTATTTGTGCGCCACCACACCCACCCTCCATTTCCTCATTAAAACCCAGTATACTTACACTCCTGCACTACTTCCCGCTCCTCCCCCTTTAGTTTCTACTGTGTGTTGTGCTGACTGGGATACACACACACACACACACACACACACACACACACATCTTTTTTATTACATTGGCAGCCTGTTCTTTGGGGGAGCGTCAGTGCCCCACCTCTGGCCCATGATGCAGATGTCAGCAGCTGGAGCAGCAGGAGGTTTAACATCACTGCGGCTTCTGTCCTGAGCCGCTTATATAAGAGCTGAATCACCACACACACACACACACACACGCACGCACACGCACGCACACACACTGCACCAGAACCAATGCTCTGTGTGTAGGAGCGTGTATGTGTGGGTGTGTGAGGGTGTGTGTGTGTGTACTGTGCTTACTGTTGACAAATAAACAAAAGATAGAAAGATGTGTATTGTGTTACCGTGTGTATGAGTGTGTGTGTGTGTGTGTGTGTGTGTGTGAGTGTATGAGTGTGTTTGTGTGTGTGTGTGTGTGTGGGTGTGGGTGTGTGTTGTGGTTCCGTGTGTGTGTGTGTGTGTGAGCATGTGTTGTATTGCTGTTTGTGTGAGAGTGTGTTGTGGTGAGAAAACTGTTTGTATGAGTGTTGTGTTAATGTCTATGTGTGTGTGTGTGTGTGTGTGTGTGTCTTACCATGTGTGTGTGTGTGTGTGTGTGTGTGTGTGTTACCATGTGTTTGATTGTGTGTATGAGTGTGTGTGTGTTGTGTTACTGTGTGTATCAGTGTGTGTGTGTGTGTGTGTGTTGTGTTACTGTGTGTATCAGTGTGTGTGTGTGCGTGTGTGCGTTGTGTTACCATGTGTATGAGTGTGTGTGTGTTGTGTTACTGTGTGTATCAGTGTGTGTATGTGTGTGTTGTGTTACCATGTGTGTGTGTGTATGAGTGTGTGTGTGTGTGTGTGTGTGTGTGTGTGTGTGTGTGTGTGTGCGTGTGTGTGTGTGTTGTGTTACCATGTGTATGTGTGTGTGTGTGTGTGTGTATGTGTATAAGCGTGTGCTGTGTGTTGTGTTACCATGTGTATGAGTGTGTGTGTGTGTGTGTGTGTGTGTGTGTGTGCGTTGTGTTACCATTTGTATGAGTGTGTGTGTTGTGTTACCGTGTGTATAAGCGTGTGTGTTACCACCAATGATGACAGCGCCGTAATCAACTCAGTCATGTTTCTTACACTACCTCGTGTGTTCAGTATGTGTGTGTGTGTGTGTGTGTGTGTGTTTTTATCCTGCTGATGTACTGAGACTCCAGCGAGTACGGCAGCCATTTTATCCACCAGATAACATTCCTACAGAGACAGCAGCTTGTGCTGAAGTCAGATGGCAGTGTGTGTGTGTGTGTGTGTGTGTGTGTGTGTGTGTGTGTGGTTATTTTGGGAGCTACCTCACATAGTGTGAGTGATGGCGGCTCACAGCTTCAAGACTCGCAGAGATTCAGCAAATGGAGGGCAGAGCGCGTCGAGTCGCTGTTACACCGCAGCGCTGATGAAGCTCCGTCCTGATTGGTCAGAAGTTGTGGATGAATTTTCTAGAACAGCAGCTCTGACAGTAGTGTGTATTTAGCAACGGACACATGGACGTGTGTGATGGTTGATTCGGTGGTGTTTGTCTGTAAGGAAGTGTTTATTTAACATTGATGAAAGGAGTCTCCAGTGTCAGTGTGTTGTTGGAGCTAAATGTCCTAACATGATGCGTGTGTGTGTGTGTGTGTAGTAATCGTAATGTCCAATCAAAGGAACTAACTGAAGAATTCTTTTAAAGGTTAAAATTTCCATAGAGAGATCTAGTAGTGTGAGGGGAGATCTAGTGTGATATACTGTATACACAGGGTCGAGGGTTCAATTCCCGAACGAAAATCACACATGATTCCAAACATTTTTTACAAATAAATAACTGAATCCTTGCACATTCTTCTGGCCTGTTTGTGCCGTACTCCTTCCATTTCTGAATGATGGCTTGAACTGTGGCTCCGTGGGATGTTCAAGGCTTTGGAAATCTTTTTGTAGCCTAAGCCTGCGTTAAATTCCTCAATAACTTTATCCCTGACCTGTCTGGTGTGTTCTTTGGACTTCATGGTGTTGTTGCTCCCAATATCCTCTTAGACAACCTCTGAGGCCGTCACAGAGCAGCTGTATTTGTACTGACATTAGATTACACACAGGTGCACTCGATTTAGTCATTAGCACTCATCAGGCAATGTCTATGGGCAACTGACTGCACTCAGACCAAAGGGGGCTGAATAATTACGCACACCCCACTTTGCAGTTACTTATTTGTAAAAATCATGTATGATTTTCGTTCCACTTCTCACGTGTACACCACTTTGTATTCGTCTTTCACGTGGAATTCCAATCAAATTGATTCATGTTTGTGGCTGTAATGTGACAAAATGTGGAAAAGTTCAAGGGGGCCGAATACTTTTGCAAGCCACTGTATATAAAGGATCCCCACCAGAGGGACGATCCATAGGACTCTTTAGAGCTGTAGATTAAATGTTCTGGATTATAAGCGCGTATGCGGCATATAAATAATTATTCCAGTATTAGAAGCATGTGGTCATGTTATATATCACACGGAACAACCTTAAGAACATTTACAGTGACGCGTTGTTATTGCGTTCTATAGACCATCTTTATTGTGTGTGTGTGTGTGTGTGTGTGTGTGTGTGTGTGTGTGTGTGTGTGTTCCTTTTTTCAGAGAAAGTGTTTCATTCTGATGATGTGACGTCATGAAGCGTTGAGGGGCGGCTCCGAAACTGACAAAAAATAAATATCCCCAAAATAGCAGCACTCTCTAAAACCATGCCCTCTCTCTCTCTCTCACTCTCTCTCTCTCTCTCTCTCTCTCTCTCTCTCTCACTTCACACTATTCATATTTCATGTAGGTCACCTCTCTCTCCATCACCATCGCTCCATCCACCCACTGCAAATGTGTCACTTCTCCACGCTTCCTCCTGTCTTTGTCAAGAGAACTGCACAAATAACACACACACACACACACACACACACACACACACACACACACAATATCTCAGAATTTCTCGCTGATGACTAGATCTCACTTGTCACACCGCACACTGAACTGCTTTTTGTTCCCGTGCAGTGACTCATTACAATCCTACACGACGACGTCTATTTCGCAATCTGCCTCCCTTCCTCTAGTTATTCTGTAAGGCTGGGACAGGTTGCTCTGCAGCAAGGTCAGTCCTGTGTTCAATGCAGGTGCTTCGAGGGTCTGCCGAGGGATTTGGGGCTCACACTAAAAACCAGGGCAGTAATGCAGCGTGGTGTGTTTCTCAACAGAAATCTGGGTTTAAAATCAGCATTCTACTTTAAATATTTTGCTAGACATTTTCCAGAAACCCCATTGGCTGTCTTTACTAAATCATTAAAGGTCCATATTTTAATATTTCTTTAACACAAGTCTATAAGTATGAACCATACACACTTTGAGTTCCCCAAAGTGTGTATGGTTCAGCTCAGATGAAGCATTTTTTCACTTCTCACTTCCTCTATTTCTCTCCTCTTGCAGTTTCAGTATTTACGTATGTAAATGAGCTACTATCGACTCCCCAACAAATAAAGCTAGGGGAGGGGATCTTCTGATATGAGGTCACATTAGGGGGACAATCTAATTGGATCTTTTAAACAACATTCAATAATCCAATAAAACAAGGCGGGAAAACAGGGAATATTTTCCATGCTTTTGTTTGTATACACACTGAAAACCCGACTAAATGTGTACTGATTTCATCAATATAAAAAACGGAATTTGGAAAATAGGTCCCCTTAAAAGAAAAAAAACAAAAAAAAAAACAAACGCTTACCTTCCTGTCAATATTTTTAGGTCTCAGGATTCTGGCAGCTTCATTTGATAACTAGCGTCTAGCTCACTTGCTAGCCACAGGCGCGCAGGACAAATTTTATGATTGGCGTATTGGGCTTACCATCTTTATTGATTCACTTAGACAATTCTGCATGTGAGTAGAAGGACAATGCGGATCTTTTTCAACAACTTGAGCCTTAGTTTAAAAGATGTCACGCTGGTCTTGAGCCATCCTCAAACGTCTGCTGGTGATGTTACTGCAAAAACTGTTAGCATCTTAACAAGAGAAATATTCTTGAATCCAGCCAAAATATCTAAAAATTCTCAAAATAAGATCACGGCAATACAAAAAATATACAAATACAAAAAATGTCTAGTTCTTTTGGCCAATAATTTTGCTAGTTTTTAGAAATGTATTTCTTGAAGAAAGCCGAATCTGCTAATAGGTATACAGTAGGTTTTTCAGAAATATTGCACTTGCTAAGATGTCCTTTTTGTCCAGTGTGTTGGACAAGTCTTTGGTGCTGTAGAGTCTAAAATAATCTCAAATCTAGAAGCATCAAGAAACATTTTAACCTCATGACCTCCAAATGTCCCGCGACCCTGAACACAGGATTAAGCGGTATAGAAAATGAATGAATGACCTCCAAATGTTCTCAAGGTGTCCTTTGTTTTTATGTTTGTGGGCATACAGTATTAGCTGCATTTCATTGCCTCGAGGTCTGAATGAGTGTTTCACTGTGTGAGTACACGGTGTTCTGCTATGGACCTGCATCCCATCCTGGATCATGTGTTGTTGCAGTCAAACTTCTCTAAACTGATTGATTTGATATGCCTTACTGTTGTGTTTTTTTTCTCTCAATACAATGTCAATAATGTTGCTTTATTTATTTATTTATTTTTACCAGCACATGTATGGTATAACCAGTTTAGCAACCTAGTAACCAGTTTAGCGACTTGATCAAACCAAGCAGGGTATTTTAGCAGGAGTGAATAACTATATAAACTTATCACATAACCATCTGTTTTATCTTCATCACAGGAAAAGAAACACCCAAAAGTAACAACCTTGGACATAGACAAGATCTGGCTGGACTCCTGGGACATTCCTCAACTGGTCAAGACTGGACCTACTCCCTTCATACATGTAAACCTCTTCAGGAATTCTAAGCTAAGACTAGGACGGAAACCTCCAGGTATTTCCATTGCCTCAAGAACCACTTACTTAAAAAAATAAACTCCAGAAGTGGAAGGAACATAATCCCAGACTTAATCCCAGGATTGTCCATTGACTGTGCACCTGCCTTTGGAACACTACTACATAAATCCATCAAGCTCACCATTTCAGATATCATACACCTTCTCAAAGGGACCTTCTGTAGGTGCTTATAAGGTGTACAAATATATGTATATATATATTTAAAGATAGTGCCAACTTAAATAGTACAGTTATAATTATATATCATGTACTGTGTTCTGTCAATCCTTTGTAATACTGCATAAACTTTTTTTTTTTTGTTAGTATCAACTGAAGTGTTAATAAACAGGGTATAATCCACCAAGTCACTGGACTTTCCAAAGAACTGGAAGTATACTGGCGTAACCTCTTGAGCACTGCTAAAGTCTCAAAGCTGTAATCTGTCCTTTTGCCATCTACATTAGACCAAGAAGAGTGGCCAGTGCAAGAACAATGGACAAAAGCATGCATCCTCACGTTCCCTGCAATGAATGTCCTTCTTGGATTATACCGAAGACACCATTCACAGGCTTGTGTTGAACGGCAAACACAAAGACACGGCTGCAGAGATCATCCAACTCTTTCCTGAGCGAATGTCCTGTCTGAGGCGACAGCCTGTGACCATCCCAATGGATACCGTCAAGATCATCCAGTCGGAGAAATTTCCACGAGAGTGTCCTGTTCCTGTGACACAGCCACGCTTTGCACCCCCTCCTCGCGTGGCTTGGGATGGAGGAGGTGAAGGAGAAGTCATCGTCAACCAGGCCTGCAGCGACCTGTCCGTCGAGGTAAACGGTAACACCATGATCAACCCCCGTCCTTTGGCATCGCCGCCAGCACCAGTCCTACGTCGTGAAGCTAGTTATTTAGCCCAACGCAAAGCTAGCAACAGCGAGATATGCTACCACCAATTTCACTACAAGATGGATGATGTAATCGTGAACCAGTATGTCCTGCGCTCTTCGTCCACCTCCTCCTCCTCCTCATGTTCAACATCTTCAGGCCCAGTCATGCCGTGTGAGCCACTGGATTGCCCGACTTGCGGGCACATGTACAATTTTGCAGGGAAGCGTCCGAGAATCCTGTCTTGTCTGCATTCGGTGTGTGAGGAGTGCCTGCAGATCCTGTACGAGTCCTGCCCTAAGTATAAGTTCATCTCATGCCCCACGTGCCGCCGCGAGACCGTTCTCTTCACCGACTATGGTTTAGCCGCGCTCGCCATCAACACCAGCATCCTGAGCCGCTTGCCATCTGAGCCTGGAGGGACCGTTCAGTGGGGTGGAGACGCCGACCGCAGCTGCTACCAAACGGTGCGCCAATACTGCCAATCGGCCTGCACGTGCCACATCGCTAACCCGCTCTCCACCTGCGGCATCATGTAGACATAGATCTAAAACAGTCCACCAGGTGGCACTGTTCGAGCCAAATCCACGAAACCATGAAACGACGAAACCACAAAACCAGTGACCCCACTAGTTAAAAAAAAAAACAACAACAAAAAAAAAACTTCCGTTTTACCCTGCCAATGCAAATATTATCTATAGATCTATTTAGCGCAGACGGATGCTGTCTGGACTTTAAAGAAGTGAAAGAGACACTTGTGCAAGGAGCCAAGAGAAATGTTATATCAGAGTAAATGTATTTTATGTACAAAATGAATGATCCCTTTTCCCTAAAAGTCCCTGTTTATCTTGTTTGGATGTGTTTGTCATTGACATCTCTTCACATGGGAATGCCAAGGAGACTCTGTCTCCCAATCTCTCCTGGGACAAATAAAGCAAATAAATCAATCAAGTCCAAACGGTTTCCATTGTCTGAATTTAAAACCGTTGATCAGGAAAGCTTTAGCAACAAAAATACAGCGACAACAACAACAACAACAACAACAAAAAAGTGACAAAAAGTGCAAAACAATCTCAGAAACACAGGTGTATACTGTACAATTGTAAGAACTTTATACTGTACATGTTACACATGGTACAAATTACAAAACAAAGCAAATATACAGGCTATTTTACTGTATATAAATACTGTATAAAATACTAAATATGATATGAAACAGTAACAAGCAACAGAGGAAACAAGAAGCTGCACTGATAAAGAGACAGAAAACAGCACAGAATTTAGCAGCAAGCAATGGTAAAAAAAATTGCCACAATATCTAATATTATACACTCTCTATATAATGTACAATATAATAATATTTTTAATATCCTGAGAAATTTCCAAGTGCTTCTTTGACCTGAGTGTTTTATTTTTTAAGTTAAAAGGTGAATCCCAGAGCATTATAAGTGCATTATTAATATCCATACAAATACCGCCAAGCTTAATGATCGAGGTTAATATGAATGTAGATCTGGAATAAACTGGCTCTAAACAGCATGTGTAAAACGAGAACAAGTCATACCTGACCCAACCCAGGCTCTAAACCTTCCCCAAACAATCTGATAACAATCTGAAACGCCTTTCGTGTTCGCACCGCATCTTTAACACCCATAAACATCGCTAAGGTCTAGGCCTGGATTTCTCATCTTAAATGAAATGACAATAAAGTTAGCAATTAGCTGTATACATAGCATCATAGCATTAGCTGGAAATGTCATAAATCAACATGTAGTATTGATCCATCATGGTTTCTCATTTTCAAGTTGAAAGTTGTGATTTTTAACAGATACCTGTACTTAAAATAAAAAATGGCGAGGATTTGAAATCTAGCCGGTTAAATGTGAAAAACTTGATTGTATCAGTTGTGGTCAACATATAAAAATTCCTATACAAAACTAAGGTGTAAAGAACGTCCATCACATTGCGTCCGGTGTAGATTTTTGCTACTTCTTCTGCGGCTTCCTCGTCTGAACGGGTCAGAACCGTGTGGTCTTTCTTCTGCTCTTGAACAGCTGCCCGAATGTCCTTTTTTTCTCGTTTCCTTGGCTTCAGGAAAAAAAGAAACCGAAATGGAATTGACCAAAATGCTATTTTGAATGGATAGGTTGGGTTTTCTTAAGTCTGTCAAATCTATACAAGTAAATACATTACAATCAGTGTTTGTCCTTATAAATAGTTTTGCTCTGAACACTGAGTGTGAAGTTTGTACGTGAGCACGATGTCAGTCATTGGAGCCAAATTCCACAAACCTTGTTCTGCTCACAAAGACATTCCAAAACTCAAGTGGTTTAAGTTTCTTTTAGTATTTAGAACAGATACTAAAAAATAATAATGAATAAATAAATAAATAAATAAATAAGTAACACTTTCAAAGAAGTGTTTTTAAGACTAAGTACCTCTTTCCTGGTTAACTATACAGGTAGTCCTGGGGACGTCATTGTTTACTAAATACACCATGAATTTGAAAGATGTCAAGCCGCTTTAATTCAGCTGGGCTACAGAAGCTCCATATACGTCTAATAAATTTTTTTTTATATAAACACTAAGTCCAATAACGCACATCACCGGTTATCTTGGGCGTGCCAAAATCTCACCTGCTGCTCTTGGCTGCTTTGGACTTTTCATTCCATCTGACTGAGCTAACCTTCTGTTTCAGGCTGTTACTCGCCTTCCGCTGCTCCTTTTCAACCGGCTGGAATCGCAAACGGATAAAAAGGGTTTAAACACACAGTTGTTATGACACTAACAGGTACATGATACAGTACATTCATTTCAGTGACACGACAGTCCTGCAGGGTGTACAGGCGAGTCTTACAGCAAAGTTTTGAATGGATTTGGTTGACACTGTTCACTGTGGTTTACTCATCCAGTACTTGATCTTATTTATATTCAGTCACATCCTAAAGTCTAAGACAGCTATTTTGAATACTTCTACTTTAAACCGGTTTGTAAATTTATATAACATTCATTAGACCACATTTTGAGTATTATGAATTCTATTATCAAAATTTAGTACATTGCAAAAAAAAAAAAAAAAAAAAAAAACATCCTAGCGAGTGGAAACGTCTTAAATCTAGTCAAATTTATCTTCAACTTACATAAAACTGAATATCGTTTTTGAGTGAAAATTTATTGTTTGATTGGCACATAATTTTTTTATTTTATTTCAGGTAAAAATAAATGCTTAAAGCTAGGGTTAGGGTTAGGGTTAGTCAAATTATCTGCAAATAGAACAATAAATTCTAAACATTTAGTAAAATTAGTCTAGAAATAAGATTCATTATCTTATGTTTGGTTTGTTGTCATCTTATTTTAAGAAATTGTAAATAGATTTGGGCGGCGCGGTGGTGTAGTGGTTAGCACCTCCAGGGTCTGGGTTCGATTCCCCGGCCAGGCTCGATTCCCGTCTCTGTGTGCATGGAGTTTGCATGTTCTCCCCGTGCTTGGTGGGTTTCCTCCGGGTACTCCGGTTTCCTCCCACAGTCCAAAGATATGCAGGTTAGACTAATTGGCGTTCCTAAATTGCCCGTAGTGTGTGATTGGGTGTGTGAGTGTGTGTATGTGTGTGTGCCCTGCGATGGATTGGCACCCTGTCCAGGGTGTACCCCGCCTAGTGCCCGAAGTCTCCTGGGATAGGCTCCAGGTCCCCCGCGACCCTGAACACAGGATTAAGCGGTATAGAAAATGAATGAATGAATGAATAGATTTGACCAGATTCAGACATTTTAGATATTTTCACTTATATTTATTCACTAATTTATTTATTTAGAAATGTTTATATGCCAGCTTTATGAGCTGGCATGGACTCTACAAGTTTTTCTAAAACATGATGATCCATGTTAAATCAAATTTATCAGATTTTTAAGACTTTTGTAAAACTATCACATAACATCTGTACTGTATGTTAGCTTATAGTCAAATCAAGCTGCAATTTTCTATTAAAAGATTCCAGTAAATAAAAAATGTTTACATGAAAACATTGTTTTTTGTTGTTGTTCTTTTTACATTTGTACGCTTGAAATAATCTTTTGGCAGATTCCTTATTTTTCTATGTCGTCGGGATATTCAACATTTATTCAACATTATTTTCTCAGATTTTCATTTTTTTCTCAGAAGTATTTCAGGGTTTCCAAAACTATAGTACAAATCATCCCCAGACGAAAGTGGCACAGACAGATTGTTGGAGGGCAAGTGGGAGTTTTAGTGTGTCACATGTGTAGTATGTGATCATGTTGCAACACGTTGGCATTCAGCACTCAAAACCAGTTTTCAAACCAGAGTTGTTGTTATTTTTCACTTGTAAATTAACAGTACCTGTGCATTTCCAGGCTGGTTTTCAGGTTCTTCCAGTAAAACTTCTGTAGAGGGGAAGCGTTCACCTCGAGGGGCTTTAGATTTACCTACAAGAGAAATAACGCAACCATCAGTCGTACAGTACATACTGTACATGCTCACAAAGTAAAATTTTTTGTATTAAAAACACTTTTCTTTTATTGGTCGGATGAAATATGCTAATTTTTTGAGATAGGGATTTTGGGTTTTCATGAGCTGTATGCCACAATCATCAATATTAAAACAATAAAAGGCTTGAACTACTTCAGTTTGTTTGTGTAATGAATCTAAAATATATGAAAGTCTAATGTTTATCAGTACATTACAGAAAATAATGAACTTTATCACAATATGCTAATTTTTTTAAAAGGACCTGTACATGTTCACAAAGTTTGCTTGATTGCATGTTTTCAGGAACACATCTGACCGGTTACGGGGTCTTACTGTACAAACTGTAAAACTCACAACCTTGTCCATGACGTGATTGTTTAGTATTTTATTTATAACTTATTATTCACTGTTATACTAATATCATGTTGTTTCGTTAGTTTTCTTTGAAACATGAACGATGTTATACTGTTACACACTGTTACACTGACTCACTTCGCGATGTGAGAAAAGTCCACGTATCCGACACACTCCTTCGACGGAAAGCCTCAGAAGAAAGTCCTGGTCGACCCTTCGCATCCCGGAAGTCAAGTTTCTCACCATCTGTGGAGTCGATATCAGCTTTCTGTGTGCAAAGAAATTCAGTCACCATGAAGATTAAAGATTAAAGACGCTAAACACTAACTACTGCATACGTCAGATCTAAGATGTTGTATATACAGGAGATCAAAACCCTGAAGGATACAAGCACAAATTTATACACATCCAAACAGTAAGATATTATAGATACACGAATCATGACGTTTAAGAAATTTTACACAAATTTAATTAAAGCTAAATTTCTTAAACGTCGTGATTATATATGTAAAAATTTATATATATATATATATATATATATATATATATATATATATATATATATATATATATATTTTTTTTTTTTTTTTTTTTGTATTCATTTTTATGTTATATAAAATATATACAGTATTGTATATAAATGTATAAGTACTAGCGTACAGTGATAATTTGGTGATCTCAGAATGTCACATTTTTCAGTTAAATATGGTAAGGAGATTTTTAGTCTTTGTGTTTATTTTTGGTACAAAAATTTATTCTTTTCTGATTTTCACCAAATTCACATAATCAAAATGGACTTACCTAGCATAGACGTGTTCTTAGTTTCATAATATCAGACTCTAAAATTGATATCTGACTCTTTCAGTATCTAATGCTATATAATACATTACACTATGCTAGTGTGTCCTATATTATGTTCGAGCTTTCAAATGTATTAGAAAAGAATTGCTGGTTGAAGTGCACCCCTGTGCTTGTCTTGACTGATGTAATGTACAATGTGAGTTTGGTAAAGATCTGAAAACATCTATACGTCAGTGAGAATAATATTTTGAAAATGAGCGACTCAGATCTCAGTTTCTGCGCATGATATAATCAAACCAAGTATTTTTCTTAATTATTTGGATGAATAATAATAATCAGCGAGAATGAAAGGAAAGGTGTACAGGACAGTGGTGAGACCAGCGATGCTCTACGGCTTAGAGACAGCGGCACTGAAGAAAAGACAGGAGGCAGAGTTGGAGGTAGCAGAGCTGAAGATGTTGAGGTTCTCTTTGGGATTGACGAGGATGGATAGGATCAAGAATCAGTTCATCAGAGGGACAACCCATGTGAGATGTTTTGGAGATAAAGTCAGAGAGGCCAGATTGAGGTGGTTTGGACATGTTCAGAGGAGAGATTGTGAATATATTGGTAGAAGGATGCTGAGGTTGGCTGAGAAGACCAAAGAGGAGATTCATGGATGCAGTGAGAGAGGACATGAAGTTAGTTGGTGTGAGAGAAGAGGATGCAGAGGATAGGGTTAGATGGAGGCAGATGATTCGCTGTGGCGACCCCTGAAAGGGAACAGCCCAAAGACAAAGAAGAAGATGAATAAAAAAAAATTTTTTTAAAACACAAAGGCTAACCCCTTACCATTTAAAAAATAACCCTTACCATTTTTAGAGTGAAAACCAAACCAAATTTGAACTGTGAGATATAGCATATTATACTACAGTACAGCATGTCATAGTGTGAGTACAGTATAGTAACTTGACCAGTAATGTATTAAAAATGACTCAGATTTCAGTTTCTGAATTTGGAGAAAATCTGAAAACATTCCTTTTTTCCCCCTTCAAAAACTTTACAATTTCTTAGGATGAAAAGTCTGATGTTCTCAAATCTTTTCTAAATTCTCACTGTGGATTACGGAGGTCAACTGTAACACAGCAGTCCACTTATGGCGCTTTTCCACTGCATAGTACGGCACGACACGGTTCAGTTCAGCTCACTTTTGGGGGGGGGTTTCCACTGGGAACAGTACCTGGTACCTGGTCCTTTTTTTAGTACCACCTCAGCCAAGGTTCTGAGCGCGCAGAACCGTTACCAAAACGTGACGTGTAAACTCTGCTGGACACTGATTGGCCGGAAAAAAATCGTCATTACTGCGTCACTGAACTTGCGACACGAGACACAACAGAACCGCTATATTTAGAACAGCCAGAGAAGGATCGCACGCACCTTTTTGTATTAACCAAAATTTTCTTTGGCTGCCATCAGCCTCTTTTGAAACAAACTCCTTCGTCTCGCTGTTAAAAACATCCACATGCTGAGAATGAAGAACACCATGCCGTCGATATGCTCCATTGTTGTGTGTTTGTTTGTGGCGTGTTTACGATGATGTCACGGCAGTAGAGGCGCCGCGACTATAACGACACGTGAATAATCCCGCCCACTCTAAAGCGGTACTAAACTGCAGTGGAAGCGCAAACCGAGCCAAACTGAGCCGAACCGAAGTGAGCTGTACTGAACCGTGCTGTGCCGTACTATGCAGTGGAAAAGAGGCACTACTTTCTTTCTAAGACACTCAAAAAGCTGAGTATAGCACAGCATTATATTACAGTATATAACATACCTCAGATCTCAGTTTAAAAGTGTGATATTACAGTGTGAAACAAAGTGCGGTCCAGTGTTAGTCTTGATCATTCCGATGATTCATTTACAGTAAATTCGGTGAGAATCTTTAAAGAAATTTAAATCTCTTTAAAATCTTACATTTTCTGTCCATCAAAACCACTACCCTTACTGTTTTTTAGCTGAAAAAACTGGTAGTCAGATGTTCACCAAATTCACACTATACATTAGGGCAGTAAAGACTATCACAGGGGTGCACTTAGTTTTTATTATAATACCGTACATTTGAAAGCTGAGACATACTACAGAGTATCATTGCATAGTATAATGTAACATAGCGCTAGAACTGAAAGGGTCAGATCTCAGTTTGTAAGCCTGATAATACTGTATGAAATGAAGAGCACGCCTGTGTTAATCTTGATCGTTCTGATGACTCCTGTGAATTTGGTGAAAATATAAAAAATATTTTTTTCAATAAAAACCACAAAAGGCCCTTAACCATTTTTGGACAAAAAATATATGATAGTATATGATATATGATAACATTCTTCGATCATTACTAAATTCTCGCTGTGTGTTAAGGTGGTTAGGGCTAACCCTCTATGGCAATTCGATACATTTCATCACACTTAGTTTCTTTTTAACATACTCCAACGCTAGTACAGTGGAACCTCGGATTACAAGTAACGCGGTTTACGAATGTTCCGCAAAGAAGAGCAAAGATTTTTAATACATTTTCACTTGAAAAACGAGCATTGTCTTGGTTTATGAGTACCGAGTATAATGTATCACGCATGCGCTTCTTGTTTTGACAAGAAGCTTCATTTGTACAGCGCACGTGTGTGCTTACTAATGGAATCACTGCTGTAAAGTACCAAAACAATTTTTTTAAATGAACCGGCAGCAACACACATACACACACACACACACACACTCTCTCTCTCTCGCCTTTACAGCCCCTTTCCCACCCCCTCCTCCTCCCGGCTTTGCACACACATACACACATACACTCTCTCTGCCTTACACAGAAACTCTGCTCTGTCTCGATTCTTTTCAAAGGTTCATTTGTTTTATTTTTACTTTATATTTTGTATTAATTATTTTTATGTGGGTTTTTTTTGGGCTGTGAAACGAATAATTTGAGTTTCCATTATTTCTTATGGAAAAATTTCATTTGGTTTACGAGTGTTTTGGAATACGAGCCCCCGCTTCCGGAACGAATTATGCTCGTAATCCGAGGTTCCACTGTAAATTATTTTCTTCCTAACACACTCCAAATCCGAGATAAGTTTCTTATAATATAATAATACACAAAATACATTTATCTGAACACAAATACTACACCAATTAAAACATCTACTGTAGATTTCCACAAACACCCCACGAACCAGAATAATATGCTGCAGGTTTAACACACCCGAAACAAACCAGTAGATTAATACAGATACTACACAAACCAAAACATTTAGGTTAACAACAATACTACATAGATCAAAAGATTAAGACAAATACTACCCCACCTTGCTATTCACCTGTCTCTCTGCTATCTGTGCTGTCTGACAAGTGAGTTTCAATTATATGTATAATATGAATACTACACAAACCAAAATGTTAGGCTTAAAACCCTTAAAGCTCAAGTGGCACAGATCCGTGTACTACAGTATATTATAGTAGATGAAAATTAGTTTCTTCCTAGTTTCTTCGTCAGAGGTCAATGGCGATAAAATAATTATTATTTATTAGTGCTTATATGGAAGCCTTGGCGGTGTATTTAGGTTTTCAGATATGTCAGGTAGAATGAACGTTATCATTACATTTATAAAGGGTAAATTTTACCACTAGCAGAATATGTGAAAGACGTCACAAAAATGTAGACCTTTAATAATGAGCATATTTTTATTATTATTATTATTATTATTATTATTGTTGTTGTTGTTGTTGTTTTTATTATTTTGGCCATAGAAACAACCAAAAACAAGTATATAAATATTTGATCATGTGTAACTATTTCTGTGCATACAGTATGTGACCCATTTTTATATTTTGCTGAAAATTGCTCAGTCATGTTTGTATAGTTGGTTAAAAAGAAAATACAATTTAGTTTATCGTGTTGCCTATTTTGTGCTTAATAAAATGATATGTCACTCTATACTGCACTATCCTGAGCCCTATATATGATTATTAAAAAAAACAAATAAAGGCCACAATGCCCTCCTATTTCTCTGGAGAATCTGAACTCAGGTCATTCGAGTTGCTCATCTGAGCTGTTTAGCAGCTATTGAGTTTTATAAGAAAACAAAAATTTCTGTGAGATTATACAAGAAAGGCGGACATGTGTCTGACTCAATGACATCACCGACTTATGGGATTCCGAGAGGCTAAAAACAAGATAATTATAGGTAACGATAGCTGAGCTGTAGAGAGGCGGTAACTGGAGGCGCGTATCCGGAAATGAACAGTCAGGGTGTTAGAGTAGATCGGATTACAGATTGATGGCAGTGTTAATTGTACACACACACAAAAAAATACCTAGGAAACTGTAACTTGTCTAAGGAGTAATTAGTTATATTTTTGGATATTGCCCTAGAACTAATATGCTGTTGCTATAGCAACAGTTTATTTACACGTACTTGTTTGCGTGACTGGAGTGTGAGATTGCTTTTGCTATTTAACAAAGAAAAGCAGCTCTATGTAGTGACGTTTTCTGTAACGAGCTTGTGTATTTATTAACAATTGCAAAAGGAGTCTTCAGCGTCAACGCTTTGTAACTTTTGTACTGTATAAAGGACTTTAGGTTTCTTTTGGCGTAAATTGTTGTAAAGCTTCTAGAAGCATACGACCTGTAAAAATTGTTGTTTATGTTGTTTTTTTTAAAAAGCTTAAATAGCGAAAAATCTAAATTGGCCAAGTTTCATCTGAATGACATTTAAGATCATTGAAAGATTTGAATAAAAAAAAATTTAAACACTACATAAAAGGGCATGAAATTGTATTTAGTAAATGTGTTTCTTTTTATCTGATAAAATCTGGTAAGTGTGGATGCATATTTAAAAAACAAAAAACCAAGAATGGATCAGGAGAAGTATTTTGAAAAACTAAATATCATGAAAAATGGTGTTATATACTACTATAGGCTATATTACTGTATTATTTTTTATTATCTTAAAAAATCCCTTTTTAGCACTGTTAGCATGTTTTGTCTAAAAGCGAACACTTTTGAAATGCAAATATCTCATAAATAAATTATTTGATTCATTTTCAAGATGTATGAATATTTTTAAGATATTTTTAATAAAAATTTAAACGTTACATAATTACTAATGCTTGATATTAAGATGATGTCATCCTCGACAGTTGCCCTTGAACTGAGCAGTTACGCTCTTCGTGGTTTAGAATCGCACTTAACATGTTACACAAAAGCAGGTGATATCAGGTGACGTTCTCGCCTCTGTGGCAGAAAAGTTGCGCAAACAAGAATCATTATTAAATTAATGAATGGAGTAAATACGTGGCAGGACTTTCACTTTCAAGTAAATTGAGAACTTCGGCATCAAATTTCTGTACATGATCTTCAGGCAGTAATCGAGCAGGGGTGGATTGTGCAAGTAACACTGCAGGCGTATTTTTGACTTTATGTCCAGCAGGTTTTGAAGAATAAAGGACTTCATAATAAATATTGATTTCTTTCTATTCTAGTCAAGGCGTCGCCACAGCAGACCATCTGATCCGCACATAACTTGGCACAGGTTGGGACTGCATGCATAACTGGGTCGTACTGTATGGGGTGTGGCAACCCACCGAGAGCAGCGCTTGAACAACCTAGCGCCTGAGCCACCTGAGCCACCACTCCCCCATGCTAAATATTGAAATAACACATGATTCTTATTATCTTGTTTGTAAGTATTTAGAAATTAAGGATGTCATTAAAACATTGAATTTCACTTTTGCTTCAATAATTTGGATTAACTTTGTATGTCATACAAGAGAGCAAATCAAAAAACAACAACTATAGAATGGTGTAAGTCGGGTAACCTTATCTTAACTACGTAATACAAATAAAGCAGCAAAACGTCCTTTCATGTTTTTAAAAATCATATTTATCAAATTGTGTACGATATTTACTTCCCACACTGAAGACATTATAATTAGAACGAAAAGCTGATTAATGTATGTAAAGGGTCGAATTTTACTGTTGGCTCCTAAAACCAACTTTCTTATCTTATTTACCAAATATTCAACATTTAACATTAATTAATAACGTCTGCTTGGAAATAGCGGATATGATCACGACTTTTTTATGTTAATGCTAGTCCTACATTTACATTTAGACATTTGCCAGACATTCTTATCCAGAGCGACTTACAAAAGTGCTTTGAAGTTTCCATCATTGTTTAAAGTCCTGATAAACCTATCGCAAGTTGAAAATATTATACATAGAAAATTAATTTAACATACTTAACCTATATAACATAATAGGCTCACCTAACCTACCTTAAATGTATTCGCAACACAAAAGATATCATACTGCATATCACTAGCTCTAGAACACAATGCAGTGCCTAATTCGCATTAGATCATCACCATCAATGCTGGAGAATCACCCAGAGGAAGGTTATAAAGTCTGTGTGAGCAACGGAATCCTGTTTAATGATCAGAACACACTGAGAAAGACCACAGGAATGCAGTGACAGTGAGTTGGTGCACAATCCGGTTCTTATTTAAAGAAAGCTTGAGGAATTCTCACCTTTAATTCCGTCTCTCTCGTGCCGTCTTGGCTGTTCTTCATCCTCAGCTGCAGGTTCTGGTTCTCCCTTTTCAGCCGGGCGATCTCCTCCAGCATCCGGCACATCTGCTCCAGGTAGAGAAACCCAGGAGGCAGATGATCCCATTCAGGCCCAGTGACACCTGCTGCTTGCTAACACACACACACACACACACACACACGCACACACGCACATACATTCACAAATGCATTATACTGTAATTATGCTTTTTTTAAATGCTACTACAAGTATAATCCTAATTTCTGGGTTACCCTGTTAACCCCGAATGCTACCTCGTGTTTTTATTTGATGAGTTTAAAATAGTAGATAATTAGCATGGTTTTTAAGATGTTAGCTCATGTTTTAGTGTTTATCATCATGCTAGTTCGTGAATTAGCCGCTTTACTATAAGGTTAGTTTTTTTTATTAGCAAAGCATGCCAACTCTCACGCTTTTGTGCAACACTTCACATTTCTCACGCTTTTATATTCAGAACAATTGGACGTTCATCATGTTTAGGACGTAACATCACTGAGCACTAACTCTTTCTGACGAGTCAGCGATCAACAGCGTTTATTTTATTTTTTATCCCTACATTGTCCCCACATTACACAGGTGGATCGGAGCTTCACCCCTTCTTTCTCCCCAAGTGAAAAGAAATATTATTTGTATAATCCGGCTCAAATTAACACACCTTTATGTACAGCTGCATGAGGGCATCGATTATACGCAAAAGAAGGGATAATAGTCCGAATTCCATTTTTTTTTATTTGTATAGCGCTTTTAACAATTGACATTGTCTCAAAACAGCTTTACACAATCAAACGTTTGTATGGAATGTGAATGTGTATGAATCAAAATGATCAGATAGTCCCTGGTGAGCAAGCCGAGGGTGACAGTGGCAAGGAAAAACTCCCTGAGATGGTAATAGGAGGAAACCTTGAGAGGAACCAGACTCGACAGGGAACCCATCCTCATCTGGGTGGAACAGATAGCAGGAAATGATCTGCATTTATACAGTGTGTTAGGTGGCAGCCAGTTCAGCTATAATAGTTGATGTTAATTGATGTTAAAATGGAGTCCAGTAGTTATTGGAGACTCAGGTAGACTTGTAGAAAGAAGAAACAGAAACAGCTGCCAACACAGAACAATCTATTAAAATTAAATCGACATTCAAATGCATCTATGGACTGCAATGAAGTTACGCCCCAGCTGTATACAGTCCTGTACGTACATGTGAATATTTACTACAATATTTGCATCAAGTTTAATCATAGCGTAGAAATTTTATATTCTTCTCCCCTTCTTCTGTATCAGTAATGATTCTTCTTTGACTGTACGTTCTCTATACAACATTAGTACAGTATTATAGATTTGCTTTTTGCTTTCCTTCTTGTTATTAGTCATTATTAGTGTCACTTTATTTTCGACTGAACTGTTAAATGCATGATAATATTATTATAATATTTGTGTTTTTTTGTTTTATCTGTTTATTTCTCTTCTTGCGTAGCCTTAGGCTGAATCCCATTTCTACCCCTTACCCCTTCACATAGCCCTACCCCTCCGTTTGGCGCGTTCACGTGAAGGGGTAGTGGTGT
This sequence comes from Channallabes apus, assembly GCA_030522415.1. Taxonomy (NCBI): domain Eukaryota; kingdom Metazoa; phylum Chordata; class Actinopteri; order Siluriformes; family Clariidae; genus Channallabes; species Channallabes apus. The sequence continues at coordinate 4,927,223 of CM060120.1, read as the reverse complement.
CTCATTTCTCTTTTGGTTGGAGGGGGAGGGGGAAGGGGAAGGGCCAGATAGCCCTCCAAACGAAGATTTTTCAGGACCTCACTTCAAACGAAGGGCTAAGCGAAATTTTCAACATGGCGGCTCACTCGAGCAAACAGACCCATAAATGTAAATTTTTGCCATAAATAAAGATTTTTATGACAAGTTTTCATTATATGTATATTACCTCTAGTCTTGTGTTTGTGTTTATGGTGATGTTCTGTAAAGAAATGTTTGCAAAAAAATCGCTAAAGTTTGCTAGCGGCTAGCACCGATTGCACGATATTACAAATATATATTTTATTTTTATATATTTTTATAATTTATATTATGTATAGGGATGAAATACGGCGCAAAAATACTTTGGGAGTGAGTAATCTCTCTCTTATTGCAATGTGTGATAAACATCGGCGCATGTCCTTTAACGTAACATTAGGAACTAGTGACAACGTATGATGACGTATAACAGTGTTGAGGTGGTGTCCCATTTCTTAGGGGAAAAATTTAAACCCTTCCCCTTTCCACTTCGTTTCAAGGGACAAGGGGAAGGGCAAGGGGTAGGGGAAGGGGTAGAAAATAGAAATGGGATTCAGCCTTATTCTTGTCTATAAAACCATATTCAAATCTCTCTCTCTCTCTCTCTCTCTCTCTCTCTCAGGACCAGTGGCTGCTCCACTTTTTCAGACTTTTCTATCCTACAGTTTATAATAACATGATTTTCCTCTTTTTCATTGTTTCAGGTTTCCCCCCATACACACTCATTATTCCACGACTGTTGCATTTCACATAATATTGCGAGTGTTTTGTTGTAATCACTCTTAATCATGTTTGTTAGCCACCAAATTAATTGTTTTGAGTATGATTAAACTCGATGCAGATACTGTAAATGCCTCTGTCCTGTATGTAAATAATTTTACTGCCTTCAGGAGTATTATGGGGGAGGTGTTCACTACCCGGGGCCCCGGTGACAGGAGGTTATATAATTCTGAAATGATATATAAGAGATATGGATCATAACATAAAGGGCCCCAATGAGAACACGTACAGTATATACAGGGCCCAGAGTTCTGTGCTCCACCCCTGCCGTCCTACATGGAGCTGATAGAGAGCATGTAGGTGATTTGGCTGGTGGGTAAATTCGACACTATTTCATTCTTTTTGGTGAATATTTCAGATGACAGTTGTCCCAACTGGAGTAAATACAGTCACGTGCATCTGATGTTTCACTTTAATGTACAGAACATGAACCTTGTGTTAGACAAAATGCACAGTGGGCATGCACAGTGTGGCGCCATGTGTGTGTGTGTGTGTGTGTGTGTGTGTGTGTGCTCGCAGAAACAATGCCCTTATCTTCAGAATTACACTCCAAGGTTTTCTAAAGGCTGACAGTTATGTTTTGAGTAAGCATAATTATTATAATGGTAATTCCTACAGTAAGTTACCCTGTTTACTCTAATCTCCTCCAGTGTTCTCCTTCTGTGTTTTTATTTAATAAAATAGTCGATAATTCAGCATTCTTATTACAATGCTACTTCTTGAGCCTGTTTACTATGAGGATAGGGTTTTTTTTTTTTCATGTTAATGCTACTTTATGTACAGCCAGTTTATGCTAGTTCTTGGATTAGCCTGTTTTTTAATAGCTTTTTTTGTTTGTTTTACTGTTTAATGCTGGTCTATTTACTACATTACTACATTTACTACTATTTAAAGCTAGCGTTTAAGTAAGCATAATTATTATAATGCTAATTCTTGAGCTAAATAGTGTATGTTAATGTTAGTTTATGATTATGTCTTTCCGCATTTATTATAAGGATTAACTAAGGGTTGAGCTACACTAAAAGTTTATTTATTTATTTATTTATTTTTTTACAAGAACTGTTTTTTAATGCAATTTCTTGGGGTAGCTTGTTTACCGTAATGTTATTTTACTTTTAAGCTACTTCTAGAGTAATTATCATTTATTAAAACAAACGTCTCAAACAATCATATAGTGCCTCAGAGCGAATGTCAGTGACACTCCCCATCTGTACGTGCACCTCTCCCTAACTGGTATTGAAACATGTCCTGCACGAGCTGCTATCAGTATCAGCATTCTAACCGCTTCCACATTCCTGCTGATCCGCTTCGCTCTGGCTCCATTCCAGTTTAACACACCTGAACCGGTGAACTGGTTACCGTATAGAAGAGAGAGAGTGTGTAGAAGTGTACATGTGTGTTTCTGCCTTAGTGAAGTGCACGAGAGGAGAACAGATTATTATCCAAGGCTGCAAGAAAGAAGCGATAAGTGCAACTCACATTTTTTAAATGTATCTGTCTATGGTCTGTTCGGCAAAAATAAATAAATCCTTAATACTGCTTGGGAAATTAATCTTCACTGAGATAAGAAAGTAATCTTCCTTATTGTGGTATATAAGTTTCAATATGTTCTTTGTAATTATGCTAGATTAATACAGGTATGATATATAAACATGCAAATTAAAGAACTACAAGAGGCGTTCGAGTCAAACCAGGACTTCTTGTTTGATACATTTCTCATAAATGAAGGCATAAATCTGATTGACTTTATTGCTCTACTGTATGTCTGTGAATGACGATCCCGGCCGAGGTGCTGTAGTTCAGAGCCCACTGCAGTCATTCCCGTTAACATTTAGCGATCTGATCCTTAAAAATTGAGTGATAACTTGTCACCAACTTGTGGAGAAGTTGGTACGCATTTGTCTCTGGAAACTGGGAATCATTCACCAACACCACTTGCACATTACAGGACCTCAGCTGGGAGTGATGGTGTCCAAGCACTAATGGAACACTGAGAAGTTATTGGTGCATGGGTGTAGCAAGAAGTTCTATAGAGAAATAAACTGTGGTTTGTTATTCTGTTTCATAAAAAAAGCACCGTTTTGACATGAACTAGGCTTCTAAAAATAGGGAAAGTTTTTATTCTGGAGCCTCACACAGTAGCTCCTATTTAAAATTAAAGAAGCAAAGAAATGCACCGAACATGATTTTCCATAAGACTGTTCCAGTTTGAAGTTTGACGCATGAATGCCATTTCTTTAAGCATCACCTCTAAAACTTTAATCTAGATTTGGGGAAAACTGAAGGTTATGAGTGGGATATAGTAATATAATTCCACTTTAAACCAAAATGTGTAAATATGCAACGTGGATAATATGGTAATACCGTATGGCCAACCACAGTAAGAGTACTAAAGCTACAGGATTGCCATGTTGTATTTAAACTACTTCTCTATTGCACAACTACAACAATACAGAATTATCTCTGCAGTTTTTCCCACCCATGGTTGAGACATTACATGTTTGCTAAACCCCTTAACCCAATTGCAGCATCCTTTGGAAATGAGTTACGCCCTGTACTTTGATGAACACTGTAAGGTTGAACAGAATGCGTTGGAGCTCTTCACAGATTTATAGTTGACTGTTTAAAACTAAATTAAATAAATGACTGAAAATAAATTGGCATATACATTTAGATGACTATTACCTTTTCTGGTTCTTTGTTACTGACGTCAGGTTGCTGCGGTGTGTGTGTTGATCTGGGAGTTTCTGCTGATCTCTGCTCATCAGATGGCTGTTTGTAAGGCCTTCCTGGCCCCACGCTTCCCACTCTGGAGCGGATAGAATGTGTAATAGAACCACTGGATATCGAAGTTGTATTCGAACGATGTCTAAGGCTGCCATCCACACTTCTCCTCCAAGCTGGCTCGGTTCTCCGCAATGCCTCCTCTACTTTAAGCCCAGCTGTTTCAGACGACTTTAAGCTTCCCTTAAGCACTGATGAGAAACATGATGAGGATGAGGAGCAGTGAGAAAGAGCTGGCGAGGATGATGATGGCCTTAAGTCATCATCTACTAGCTGTGAAGTTTGTGAGGTCAGAACACGGCGCTGTGAGGTCGCAGGGCTGATCACAGATGGCAGCTCTACTCCAGAGTCTTCAGATTCAGACCGGATAGGAAGTCCTGTGAGTCTGAGGGAGTCTGAAGATGCGGAGTCACTGCCGTTTGGGTTTGAATGTTTTTCCAAACCCTCTGCTGAGCCTGATCGTTTAACCGGGTAACCTTCAGTCACCCAGGTTTCCAGTAAACACCCAAAACTCCTGTACAGATTCATCAGTATTTCTCGTAGCCTCAATAGTGGCGCAGCCTGTCAAGCTCTGTCTGAGGGAAAACCTCAGTGTGTGTGCTGTCTTAGCACTGGGCGCAACACCTCTCCTACCTGACAGGTGATGACGGACGGCACCGAGCAGGAAGTACAGCCTGAAACTCGTCGCGCAGACTTCAAGACATCTGTATTGGGCCGCCCACATTCCTCCTTCATCCTCCCAGATTGGGCCCTGTGGAACGGCCACTTGACTTTTCGCGCTTCCTCTGATTCTTTCCCAGAAGTCTTGATCTGCCTCGACACGTCTGAACGTGACAGGGTTCTATGAAGAAAGACACAGAAACCACACACATAACATAAACCGAAACTCAAAGGCAAACAGCCTGTAGTCACTTGGGCTAAAATCCAAACCTGAACTGTCACAAAGAAAACCAGTGGTATTTCAGTCAGTTAGCCTGATTATGCCGCAATGACAGGAATTTGACTTATTCAGCCCTTTCAGTATCTCAAATACTTAAGCTGTAGATCACTCAGATTTACTCATACACAACATTTACATGCAGATAGACAGCATCAGTACATTCCTGAAGATTGATAAGATTTATATTCCTGTGTTTCAAGGTAAACTGCGTCAGAGAGATATCCGTTATCAAAAACTTAAAATCAAATTTTTAAGTTTTTGATAACAGTGGCTCTCAGACAGTTGTGCAGAATATGTTGATTCTCATTAAAGTTTGCATTTGCATAAAATTAAATCAGATTACAACCCTTTAATGGACTTTGCCATTTACTGTATAAATTATTCAATTAATAGTTAATGTACCAATTTATCACAAGAGACATGGTGCTAGTATTGTTAATGAGGAATGAAGCTTATAGGCTCTTTCGATTATGATTATCAAAAATTCCTGCCTATATAATCATACACTAATTAAAAAAAAAAAAAGCTCAGTAGTATCACCTGCACAGCTTTTAGTCCATATACAGTATATCGTCCAGTCAATATAATGTAAACCCAATATAATGTGAACCCTTGTGCACACAAACCAAATAGAAACTAGAATATGACTTGCTTCAATACAAGGTGTACCTCAGGGTTCTGTTATATGACCGGTAGTCTTCTCAAATTACAGCAATGAAATAAATGAGAAATAAAACACTTTACAGTTATAGGAAACTATTGATTTGGAGTGACAAATCAAAATAACTCTTAATAACAGAATGTGTTTTAAGTGTTTTATTTCTCCTTAGTTGAGTCAGTGATTAAATGTTTTTAATGTTGTACGTTTTTAGCCATTTACATTCTTGTTTAATGTTGAAATGTAAATCAAGATATTGTTAAATATGTTTCGACACAAAGACATATAAAGAGTTGTCTTTTCCTTGTGTTTTGTTCAGGGCTTTCTTCGTCTCCCAGAGAGACTTTTAAAGCGACTACACCTAGAAGGAAAAAACAGTTGAATGGGTGGGGAATTTAAAATATGTTGGCACCTCACCTTCTTGACATGTGCTGTTAAAGGTGTTTTAACTCTTTGTACTACAGTACGTTACAAATGTCTTGAACGGCCCCCTTCATATTATATCGAATTTAAATAGCAAATGAGTAAATTTAATCTGTTTATGCAACAACCTCAGCAGTATTCTCATTTCCCCACTTGTCTGTTCCAACCATTCAGCATCAGCAGTATACTAATCACCTGCCTGATCATCTGTCATCATCTGTACCTGTTTCTCACTGGTTCATACCTAAGGTCAGATGTTTTTTCATGCTTGAATGATTCAACAAACCAAAAATGTTGTTCTGAAACTGATAAGGTACTGGGCTGAAAATGAGAGACAAACGGTCCTTAGAAAGCCTGGAGAACTATTTCTCAAGATTGAAAATTAGAGATTAAAAATACAAGAAAGTCCCGCTCTTTAGAGGCAAAATATGAAGAAATGAATATGGGAGGGCAAGACTTTTGCTCTGTACTGTAGTCCCAGTAGGGGCATTGGTGGCTTAGTGGTAGGTTTCTCATCTGCCATGCGGAAGGCCCAGTTTCAATTTCAAGCCAATGCCCAATCCCCAGCAGTGGATGCAGTGCTGGTCCCCCCCTCGGCGGGAGCAGCCGCTAAACTGGAGAAAAACTGTATTCCTTAGTTGACCCTATGATTAACATCAAGAATTAACTGCTAAAACAAATTCTCAAAGGACATTTTTTTGGAGGATCATAACAGAAAGTGTTTTTCATATCATCAGGAGATTATGAATTCCGGATGGTGCCACAGCCATCTGTGATCGGAGGCCAAGAATGGCAGCCATGATGTCTGGGTGGGTGGGGCATACTCACTCACCACTGTCAATCACAGTATTTCTAGCCAATCGTGGCCGTCAGTACACTTACATATGTAAAAGAAGATGGATAGCTTTTCATCTGAGTGTGTGACTTTCCAAGTATGTTTTCAGTCCAAGTTTGTTTTCTGAGTCATGTGTGTCATAGGGCAGAGTTTACACCTGGTAGCTGGTAGAGCTGGCTGGCGCCGGATGATTCTGATTCTTTATAAGGAACACCGTATTATGTTGCTTCCACATTTGCATAAATAAACGCATGTGTTTCTAGTGTTTGAACAATATGACAAAACTGTTCACATGATCCTAAATGTGTTCGCTATATCCGGCTTCTTGCTCCAGTACAAATATACAAAAGTAAACTTTAATGTCTGTGTAAAAGTTTAATAAAGACTTAATAAAAAGTCTCTCGCGCGCACACACACACTCACACACACACTAAATAAATAAAAAATAAACTCTTTCTACTATCTACTCAGACTTGGCTAGCTTTGTATGCACATCTGATATAAAGTGCGACGTCTGACTCGGCTATTCCAGTCCAAACACAATGACTCAGCGGGTAAAAACTTCCAATTAACTAAATTGTAGTTTCAACAGCCACACATTCCATCTCTCCATTACCGCTTTTCAGACCTTATGACGAAACGAGTAAAGTTTGGGCTGTGAAGGAAAGCGTTAACACAATAGGCACTTTACCTAAAGTAAAAGAAGACATAGTGCTGCCTGTTTGCACACACACACACACACACACACACACACACACACACACACACACACACACACTGTCTATCCAGCTGTGATTGAACCTACACTCTAATAACATCCTTTACATTAATCTATGAGGTACTGTATGAAGGGGGTACAACAATTTAACATCTAAATGCAGGTCTACAAGCATAAAATATAGATGTATCCATAAATAAAATATGAAAGATAAAGCGGTTGTTACTGTATAAAATACAGAGTGTGGTTCTAATATCAACCACTAGACAGTGCTAAAATCTGCAAAATACTATATACTATATACTAAATACCATTCATTCTACACTTCATGCTAGACTTTTAATAATAATAATAATAATAATAATAATAATAATAATAATTGTTCTTTTTATTCTTGTTATTATTGTAATAATAATAGTTATTTTTACTAGTGTAAGAATACCCAGAGCCATGATCACACTGCCTGCGTCACGTCTGAAACGCTGGCCTCCCAGGAACTCCTTTAATGGCACAGACATGTGGAAATGGCTTGGCGCATGGTCCTTACTGTTATGTAATAATATCAAATATGTAATAATATTGATGGTTTGCATTAGTGTAGCAAGAGATTACTGTATATAGAGATATAAAGTGAGTTTTTACTCCCATAGCAGTTTTCTTCTGCAAAACCAAAGTCCCGGTTTGACATGAACACCCTCATTATGCATTTAATATGCATAGATATTAAGAACATGACAACATATTTTAACCATTATTATTATGATGATGATAAATGTGTAACAGCAGACTGAACAAATGAAACCCTGCGTTTGCCTGATCCATGTGGAACTTTATTATGTTCAGAGCATGTTTATTGCGCTCTACATGACGTCATGACGTGCGGCGCGAGGCACCTGCGCGTTCCATTTCTTGGCAGAGGGCTGCCATGGCAACGTGACACGCAAACACACACGCGCACACACTCGCAAGCACAGCGCGAGACGACCGTGCAGCGATGGAGCAGTTCCCGCCGAAGTTCAGCAGGATGTTGGTGACCCCCGACCCGCACTACATCCCGGGGTCAGTACCGAGCCAAGCACACACACACACACACACACACACACACAACTCTACACACCCGGGGCTCATCATACCTGGGCTTAGAACCTTAATGAACAGAACAAAAATTAATCTTTACTGTGCTGGTTACTGAGAAGCTATTTTGATTAACCGTAACCAATAGCAACGCGTTAAAAAAGCAATAAAGCTTCAGGGACATGCTATGCTTATATCATAATAATAATAATAATAATAATAATAATAATATTCGTTATTGTTGCTCTTTTAATTATTGCAATAATAATATATTTTGTCTTTCAGCTCTTCCCTTTAAGTGGTTGCCACAACAAATAATAATAGTAATATGTATTCTTGCTCTTGTTATATTAATAATAATAATAGTTGTTCCTGCTGTTATTAATACCACCAGCAAGAATAACAATTATTATTATTATTATTATTATTATTATTATTATTATAAATGGGAGAATGAAATGAATGTTCATGAATTCCCGTCTTATTATTTTATGCATGCTCCTCTTATTAACTAACTGTTCTCAGATGGTATTAAATCTTTACACATGTTCTTTCAAGTAAATGCCCATGAAGGTGAAAATCATGACGCTTTAGAGGTGAAAGACAAAGCCGGGCCTATACAGTATGAGGTGTATTAAAGGGGTGTAATTACAGTGAAGGAGATTTAAGCTGAGCCTATTGGATAAAGTTTCAGCAAAAATGTGATAAACAAAAGCTCTGACAGTTAGTTAGTTAGTTAGTTAGATAGATAGATAGGTAGATAGATAGATAGGTAGATAGATAGATAGATAGATAGATAGATAGGTAGATAGAAAGAATGACATTTTTGACAACAAAGATTAAGTCACTGATTAAACAGCAATAAAAACACTATGAATTTACTACATTGTAATTTAATGAAGGGCAAAAAATTTTTAAATCCAGTAGAATGTGATATCCAAATTATAATATAATAAATGTAAAATGCATGCATTCGTGGAGTGCCAAAACTTTTAAACTTCATAAACAGTTTCTTTCATGTCATTCTATTTAAGCAAAGTTGTTGTGAATTAACATCAAGTTAAGCCAAAATCTGAACAGAAAAGCATTCCAGGTCTATATTTACACTTTATTTATACCGCATACTTCTTTACGATGCAGCTACACGGGTTACTGTCCACAGCTGAAATATAACATGGGGAAGCCGTACGCTCAGCTCACAGCCAAACTCCTGACCTCGCCGGAGATTTCACGCTCTGCGAGACTGGTGCTGACTTCAGGAATGGCACCTTCCAATGCAAGGGAGAACATGAAGGAGATCACGAAGGAGAACACGAAGGAGAACACGAGGGTGGAGGTCTGGAGGAGAGGAACAGGACAGGGCAGTTCACCACCCAAAATGATACCAGGCTTCACAGGTTATAACTGAGACAGTCATCCATATCACTGGTGGATTGCTTAATGTATTATAAAAGTTATATTAATTAGCTATCCAAATGATAACATTATACATTTTTAAATGTGTCAGCCGGTTATGTCATTGGCGGTTACAGCATGATTACAGGTACTACGTACCTTCTAGATGAGAAAGGTTTACAGAAGTTATAAGAGCTGGAATTGGTTATAAGAGTTACGGACATTTTAGTAGGTTATAACAATTTTTAAAGATTCTATACACATTTAAACACCAAAGAGCGAGTGTTGTTGTGTCGAATAGCTGCACGGCTGTGATGCAGTCGTAAGCACAAGCACACAAGTTGCACTTTTGTAAGCAGCTCTGGTTAAGTTCACTGCCAAAGGCCTAAATGTAAATGGTAATGAGTGCTGGTAATTCAGCACAACAGCACAACCTCGAATGAGATATTGCTTTTATACAACAGTACAATATACACTATTTATTATCAATAGATTTTGATTCGTTTGTTTCCTTATTGAACCAGTTATTTTGCTCCACCAACACATACTGTAGCCTTGGCAGAACTAACAGGTTGTGTAATTAACAGGGGTGAAGGTAGCTTTAAATTCTTATTCTAGAATAAACCACGATGGTGGACAGTCCTGGAAAATGTACAATATTCCACTTTAGAACATTATCTAACTTTGAATCCCGAATAGCATTAAAGGGAAACCTAGTGCACTATGTAGGGTGTACAATCCCTTGTTCAACACACCAAGTACTGTAGTACCCTTGATCAGTGGTTAGAGAGGGATTTGGGATTCAGTTTCGTGTTAGAAGCTAGTTAGCTTTGTACTGTAGCTTGCGTTAGCCATGAACAGAACAACACCAACAGTTCAGACGTGATTCAAAACAACTTGGAAGCGATTACTGCAGAGAAAATGTGTTGTTTAAGACGACATAACGTTATCAGATGTGAGTTCTTGCTTCTGTGATGGTTGTGAATGTGGGATTTGTCAGGCAGCTGCTCTCTCCTCAGTACTGCGGATTGTAAAGACCCACTCTCACCCATGCGGAGACACACAGTTAGCGTTATTATCCAACTGTACAACACCTGTGTAACGGAGTGATACGTATACAGTAGGTAAAAGGCCCAGCCGTTCGATTTCAGCACTCCTGGAACGCCTCTCGTCCAATCAGATTACTCAGTCTGTGGTAACTGTTGTATAAAAAAACTAACAAACAAACAAAAACATGACGAACTCCAAATGATTAGATGCTATGGATTCTTTGGTATTATTTTGGTCTAAAGCGACTTGTGCTTTTTTCACATCAAGGTTTCATCCCCAGAAGTCAGAATTATTTCTCCAAGACTTATGCTGTAACGTGTCAAGAAGCAATGAATGAGTTTGATTCAGAACAGGAGGCAAGAATTCGGTCGGCTTCAGCTGAACTGAAACCTGTGCTCACCCGGGCATTTCCTGATGACAAGGTAACACACACACAAAGTTTAAAATAACCTTAGTCACCTCTCATTGCCCTCCTGGTGTGGAGTCGCGCGTGGTTAATTATGTATGCAGCAGAGATCGAGTAACCGAGCGCGTCACTGTAGTCTGAAATCAGGACACTGCTTGAAATTTGGAGATCCACCCTCTGATACAGTACACACTCAGACAATCAGATAAACCCCCAGATTTACACTTAGATACACACTCACTCAGACTACCGCTAGTGCTACTACTCAGGGTTCAGGTGCTGGTTCTGTCTAGCCAATGGAAATATGTGCTACTGTACAGTATGTACCATATGGTGTAGATTCCTCCTTCTTTTTTGTTGTTTAATGCCAGTTGGACTCCGGTAGGTTACATTACCGCCAGCTGTTCTATTCTCTCTTATCTTTTCCTAAATCCATCTTTCCTCAAAAATGTCTAATTCTTCCTTCCCTGATCTTGTCTTGTCTTCTGTGGCTCGAACTCTTTGCCTGCTTTAATCCAGCACTTCTTCACACTGCATATTTCCTCTTAACAGAATTCCTTGTTCCACACATCAAGTAATGCGCTTGTGCAGGGGTTCGAGGGGGATTTAGGATTCATCCTTGAACCGTGAACAAAGCCGTGAACCTGTCAGTGTGTTGGCGGAAGCTCGTTCTCATGTTAACTAGCAGTAACAAACAGGCGAAACACAACACAGACGAGTCAGAGGCGAGTCAGGACGGCTGTGGGAGCAGAGACAATATGATGATTAAGATGATGTAACGTCCTTGCTGAAAGTGCTTCCATGACTGGTTTTGAATGTGGGTTTTGGCAGCCAGCTGCTCTAGCCTCTTTCCATTACTGTGTACCGCCACCGAATCTTTTAGTGGTACACAGTATTAAGCTACAGTATGGTACTAATACTACTGTTATTATTACTAGAATGAGTATGAAAACTGGTGTAACTACTACTATCACTTCAGTGGTGGTATTTATACGTCTACTACCACCATTACTCATCATGGTGTATTCGTGAGGTGAATCCCAAGTTAGCCAGATCCTTTTGTATCATTTTATATACAGTGGCTTGCAAAAGTATTCGGCCCCTTGAACTTCTCCACATTTTGTCACATTACAGCCAGTGAACCTCCGCCCCAGTCTCAAGTCTTTTGCAGACTCCAAGAGGTTTTCTTCCAAGATTGCCCCGTATTTGGCTCCATCCATCTTCCCATCAACTCTGACCAGCTTCCTTGTCCCTGCTGAAGAGAAGCACCCCCAGAGCATGATGCTGCCACCACCATATTTGACAGTGGGGATGGTGTGTTCAGAGTGATGTGCAGTGTTAGTTTTCCCCCCACACATAGCGTTTTACATTTTGGCCAAAAAGTTCCATTTTGGTCTCATCTGACCAGAGCACCTTCTTCCACATGTTTGCTGTGCAAACGGGACTTCTTATGGTTTTCTGTTAACAATGGCTTTCTTCTTGCCACTCTTCCATAAAGGCCAACTTTGTGCAGTGCACGACTAATAGTTGTCCTATGGACAGATTCCCCCACCTGAGCTGTAGATCTCTGCAGCTCGTCCAGAGTCACCATGGGCCTCTTGGCTGCATTTCTGATCAGCGCTCTCCTTGTTCGGCCTGTGAGTTTAGGTGGACGGCCTTGTCTTGGTAGGTTTACAGTTGTGCCATACTCCTTCCATTTCTGAATGATCGCTTGAACAGTGGCTCCGTGGGATGTTCAAGGCTTTGGAAATCTTTTTGTAGCCTAAGCCTGCTTTAAATATCTCAATAACTTTATCCCTGACCTGTCTGGTGTGTTCTTTGTACTTCATGGTGTTGTTGCTCCCAATATCCTCTTAGACAACCTCTGAGGCCGTCACAGAGCAGCTGTATTGGTACTGACATTAGATTACACACAGGTGCACTCTATTTAATCATTAGCACTCATCAGGCAATGTCTATGGGCAACTGACTGCACTCAGACCAAAGGGGGCTGAATAATTACGCACACCCCACTTTGCAGTTATTTATTTGTAAAAAATGTTTGGAATCATGTATGATTTTCGTTCCACTTCTCACGTGTACACCACTTTGTATTGGTCTTTCACGTGGAATTCCAATAAAATTGATTCATGTTTGTGGCTGTAATGTGACAAAATGTGGAAAAGTTCAAGGGGGTTGAATACTTTTGCAAGCCACTGTATGTTACGATTAAGTTTTGTTTTTTGTTAGTCCTGGAGCTTGAGTACACAATTAAAGCAGCAGAGCTGAGATTTACCCTGTTTAACCTTGATCTAAGCTTTTATTTCCTTTTTTCCCTGTTTTTCTATACTTTAGCCACGAGCACTGAACACCCCTTTACTGACCATCTCTAAAGAACCGGTTTCCTGTAAATCCCCGCGCTGCTGGAGGCCACTCAGCTCTCCATATTCAATGGAAAACAACGACCCATACAAGTACTTCATTTCAGGTGAGACACGCAAACCCTTTTTTTTTTAGGCTTAGCAACAACACAGTACATAGTTACACAGTTTAGAATACACACTGAACCCAGCGACACGAATAGTGACAGATAATATACAGTACAAAATCCAGTGCAAACTAATAAGTACTCTAAGCAAGGTAAAAGTTTCTTAAAGAGAATCATTACTGGTGACGAGACACGGATTTATCACTTCAACATCTTCAATCGCTGACCGCGAAAAAGTTTGAAAGTCAACAGTCGGCTGGAAAATTCATCAATGCTTACAGTTTTCTGGGATTCTCAAGGGCCAGAAGTATTGGAACATTATCAGGAAAAAGGCTCAGCAATCAACAGTGATCGTTTCAGTGAGACGCTTATTGAAGAGCTGAAGACTAAACTTCAGATTAAGATTAAGGACTGATATCCGAGGGCGTCGTGATTTTGCCTGACGATTCATGTCTGTATACTTTTGCCCACACTGTCGACACTCTGCAAAAAAAAAGAAAAGAAAGGGGATTATGTTGAAAAACTAAACGTGATCTAACCCAATCCAGTTTTCTTTTCTTTCCTAATATGTAAATAATTTGTAAACAATCATGTTGTTTGAGAAATCGAAATTGATGATGATTGTAAAAATATAAATGTATACAGGACATTCTACAACCATTACCCTTCAACAAATCAGTGATCACTAAACCTCGAGTGTTTGCAGGTTTTACTGGTTACGTCCCCAGAGCCAAGTTCCTGGTGGGTTCTAGTTATCCCATAACCACCAACAAGGCACTTATCCAGTTTGACAAGCAGATGAAGAGAAGTCACTCTGCGTTCGACCTGACAAGAGAAAGCAGTGACGATATGGACTCAATGCCCTCCATCTACCGCACACACCCGGGCATGCTGCCCCACTTCACCGGGCACGTGCCAGGTACCAGATGCTTTTCAGAAACTTAGGGACAATGTGTTTTATTATTAATTTTAATAATGATGTAATGATGCTTTAGACACTTTGGATAATAAGCTTCATGCTATTTATTTTTAATTGTTTAAACATGCAATTTTTTTATTTGATTATCACACCCAGAATTATATTTAAATGTTATTGTTTACACATATTTATTTTAAATGCTAATATGACATATTTTTATGCAACTTTTACATACAATTCATATTTAGATTAAGAATTAGACTTTCCAAATAATTGGTTTGCATGCAATTCTAAAAAATATATATATGATTTTTTGCATATAAGTAAATGTAAAGACAAATGATCACATAAACATATAAATTGGTTATTTATTTACTGAAGCTCCTGTAAAGCTGATTTAGTGGATGGGAAAATTCTATTTGGCTGAACTGACATGTTTCCATGCCAACAGGATACAAGTTTCGATACGGACACACGTACGGGCGGCTCACCCGCGACTCGCTAGATATGAGCACCGCCCGCAGGAAAAGCAGCGAGGAATGAGGGATGGAGCTTTGGATGGACCCCAGCAGCTGGTTTAATCACAGAAATATAGTTGGAATTAAAGTAAAATGTTAGGATGGTACTCGCGGCATAAGTACAGATGTTAAGACATTTATTATAAGTATGAACAAAATATTGAGCTAGACAGTGATATCCGATCTAAACAGCTGAACGACAAACAGAATGACTACGGACCAACAACAAACTGAATAACAATTACACGAATCAGAATGCAAGACCAGATGCGAGACCAAGACACTAGGACAGACTGAGGCTTAAATACAGGCACTGATCCCGACAATACTGGACACGAATTGTGAAACAACAGCGAAAGTCTGATGGGACGTGGCAGAACCAACACAGGGACAGCAATCATGGAGTCTTTGTATTTGGACGGTGGAGCGAGCCACAACGTCCTCAAACCTGTGCGGCGGAGTAAGTCTGATGCCTCCACAGCCAGGTGTTGGAAGCAGTGCACCGCGGTCAATTCCAGCTGGTGGGAACATCAACATATCCTCGGCGATGTAGGGCGCTGTTGAGCTAGAGGGACAGGGTGCAGTACCTGGCTGAGGCAGAGTGGACGGTGGCTCAGGTGGTGGATGGCGTGGAGCAGAGGCAGGGCTTGTGGCGCTGGTGGTGCAAGGCTTGGCTCATTGCCAGGGTGTGGCTCTGGGGCAGGGCATATGGCTCACGGGCAGGGCTTCTGGAAAGCACCTTCGGGCATCAGGAGAGCTATTACAGTAGATCAGAGCTACTCGAGGTATAAGAAATATAGCAGAGCAACCAGAAAAGCAGAGTTATCAATGGCTTTTAAAAACAGTACATAGGACAGGGCTATCAGAGCATTCAGACTTTATAGTTCTGAAAAAAAAAAAGTAACTTAACTCGAGCCACGATCTGGGGCTGGCAAGGCTGGACTGGGACCAAAAAACAGCCCTGGCATTTTTGGTCATAGCGGCCCACCATGATTATTTAAACAATATGCTGAGGCATATAACACATCAAAGGATATATGCGCTCACTGTTTTGTTTCAAACAACTCCGGTCGAACTCTAAATATCAGATTTTGTCAAGAGGAGATGAGGGCTGGCCAAGAGGGAGGCAAGGCGTGCCCTGAGATTTCATTGGACTAGCTCAATGTCCTTTAAGACAGTCAACCAATGGGTCGCGATTCGTGTCTCAGATACTCTACCGTCGCGATAATAAATTGGCCTAATAAACTTTTGAAAAAATATTAAATTATGACTGACAGCCCCAGCCCAAAAATCTGCGTCGGCCCGGCAGGCATTGCCCGGTATGCCCTATGGTCAGCCCAGGCCTGGGGGCTGGTGGTCTCCCTCTCAATCTCCACTTCAAGGTGAGCCATCAGTATGACGAGTTCCTGCATCCACTGCACCGCATGCTGAGCCGGGACCACTCGGCAAATGTCCCAGTGTATTGTGAGGTCTTTGGCTCGTTCGTGCCACAGTCGTGCCGTGTCATCTGCCCTCCCTCGCCATGAGGTATGGGGGATTCTGGACTACCGCACTCCTTGTTCCTTACCTTTATGCTGTGCACCTCTGCCAGGCTCGCTCCGAAGCACCATTCACGAAATCATGCTTTTCTTTCTCTCGTATGTTCCGCATTACTTTTGGCACAATACGAGGAGATGGTGAGGATGTTGAGGACTCTGTCCATAAAGTCCAATCCTCTCGCCGTGTTTCTCATAAATCCCCCCCTCCTAAAGAAAAACCCAAACATTTAGGGGTGACCTTTCTGTTTCGCCATATTGGTCTCGCCTTCTGTCACGGTACTCCCAGGCACGGCGCAAGTGCAGACATTAAATCAGTTATTATAAAAAATTTTTTTTTAAATGAACAACAACAGATCAGATCGGAACACAAAACAGAATAACAATAACAGATGCGAGATCGAGGCTCTAGGATAGAATGAGGCTTAAATAAGGGCACTGATCAAAACCATACTGAACACGTGTGAACAACTGTGAAACAAGAAATAGTGAATAATCATGTCAATATAAAAGTCACAAGCAAACACACAGTCCAAAAAACTAAAGCATGTGGAGCGCCCTCCAGGGGTTACCCCAGGCATGAAATCTAACAGAACATTTTTGTTTATTTTTATTTATTTTTGACAATTATGTTACACACACACGCATGAAAATAAGATATTCTAATCATAGTATCATGTAATTCCAGGATGCTGAAATATTAATTAGGTTTTTAATTCAGACATAAAATATATTGTATGTTTATGATGTTGTCATGGGGTTAATATTAGTGTCGCACCTCCAGGGTTGGGAGTATAAATGTGGTACCACAGACATTTGCCAACAATAATTGTTTAAAATTCATTAATGATTGACATGCCATCATTTATTTTATCTGCTTTAGTTACATTTAGTGTTGTGGGATGTTCAGATAAGTTGATAATAGCAGTTATACACAGCTGGAGCATGTGAACACTGAGTATCCAGCGTACTGTACATACATTACTGGTGTCACTATAGAGCGGTAACTTATTAATAGACCAAAACACATTAATTTAACCCTGTTATCGGTGCTGTTTTTATACAAAACTTAATCAGCTTGTGACCAGTCAGAATCCAGAACTTCACAGTGGTGTGATAGAAAATTATATTATAATTGAAAAATATTGTGAATTAATTTATTTGTGGTTATGATGGCACTAAATACCTATTGTCATGAAACAGGTCTTCATCTGGATTATTATAATAAACATTTAAATAAAGTGTCCAGGAATTTCCATTACAGCTGGTCATTACTTATGGCACCTTTAATACACTCAGAAAAGCTTCTCACTTCAGTTCAAATACAAGTGTAAATATAGTTGGAAGCAACGATAAGCTTAATGAGATCTAGAAGGTTTGACGTGTACAGTATATGTGCAGGTGTGTATGAGCTACAGTATGAAGCGAAATCTCCTGTGAAGGCTTGCAGGCCGGCTTATGGCAGCACATTTGTATGACGATTTCCATGAGTTTTTGAGCATATTACGACCCCTAAAAGGGCCTGGATGATTGAAAATAAACAAATAAGTAAACAATACTTAAAAAAAGGCCCCTCTCACATTTATGACATCACTATTATAAAACAGCATTATCAGAGCATTATTTCAAGGAACAAACACTAGGAACTTTAAAAATCATCACATACTGCACATGAAAATCAGAAAAATGTTTTTATTCCTTTAAACATGTAGTTTGTGGTTTTGTCCACTAGAGGCAGTGGCTCTTACAGAGAGGCGTTCTATTTCGTGTTGTTGTTTGATGAAATTGTTCTGTACACAATGGTGAAAAATTATACAATTATAAGGACATATATATTCTACTGAAAGTGTTTAAATTGTATAACGCTGTCCTGGAATAAAATGAATGATATAATCAGTAGGAGATATTCTCCTTTGAACAGTTGATATTGTGATGTGTCTGCTACTTATACTTTGTAAAGCCTTCATAACGGCTCTAATCTACTCTAATCTAATCAATAATTTTGTTGTCCACCATAGACATTTATTCTAAATGAGTTTTAAAAAATGAAGTTTGTAAAAATGCTTTTAAATGCTATACATACATAGAGATAAGAATTTTTTTTAATTACTACTGTATTATTATTTCTTTAAACATGTACAGTAGTGTCTGCTTTTGTCCACTAGAGGCATATGTACTTACAGATAGGCATTTCATTTTGCATTGACTGTTACGTAATGAAATAGTTCTTTACACAATGGTGGAAAAATGGAAGAGTTTTAGAAGAGTTAAATTATTGGGCTGCATGAAGCAAAGAAAACAACTAGGGATATTTGAAATTACTGGAACTGAGTTAAGAACCCTTTAACACATTATTAGAACCTGGAAGGATAGTGCTGAACCGTCAACTTTGTGGAAGAAATATGGTCAAGGGGAAAAAATCCTGATTGGAAAACATTTAAATGCTTGGTGAAGTTACATGCTTAAAAATGAACAATAAAACGAGAACTATATTTAATAGTGAAAATAAGTATTTCCATAAGCACACACACTGTGATGAGAACTCAGAGCTGTTTAGTCCCAATCCTGTATGTCCATAAGAAAACCACTTGTTAGTGAGACTCATTAGAAAAAAGATCATGTGATCTGATGAGTCAGGATCGAGCCTATTCCAGAGCAAAGGGCGTGTCAGGGTAAGAAGGGAAGCGCATGAAGCTTCATGCATAGTGTCCACTGTACAGCCTCCGGAGACAGTGTTATGATCTGGAGTTGCTTCAGTCGCTCTGGTCTAGACTCAGCAACGTTATGTGGCAATAAAATTAAGTCAGCTGACGAAACAGTGTGAAAGAATCTTTCTGGGATGCATTAAAAAAAAAAGGAAATTGGGGGGAAAAAATGTCACTGGATATGATTTTTGTGACATTGAAAAACAATTATGCAGTAAAAGTTCATTTAAAACTTTGCTTTCATAGAAATATACAGTATCGGAACCTCAGCATATGAATTTTAATCCTTTCGGAAGGCGAGTTCTTAATGCCAAAATTCCGTACTGTGAAACAAATCTTCCCATTGAAAATAATGTAAAGGCAGATAATTCGTTCCAGTCACCCGAAAAATATTACAGATGTTAAATATGAAATAAATAGACATTAGACCTCACATAACCTTAATTTATGATTTCTCTTGGTACAGGCTGCTTTAAAAACCAAACTGAAAGTGGCTCCCATTTCTTCTTGCTGCAATCCTTGTTAACATTCTTGGGACCAATGGTGCTCTGTCTTCACTAAATCTTGCACAAAATGCAAAACAAATGCACAAAAAAAGTATATATATATATATATATATATATATATATATATACTTATTTTGCTTGGTTTTCCACTGATGCAATCAGGTTTTAAACAGCTCTTGGGCGTCAAGAAAACTCTAGTTCACCTAACTTTTAAACAGCATGGTACATCTTAACCATTAAAACGTGTACAGTAGATGGTTGTATGTATGTGTTAATTATGCACTAGCAGTTCAGTGACAATTGTATACAATAAGTGAATATTACAATATATACATTTAAAAACCTCTGCTTTGAAATACTCATATAAGATTAGGCTAAAGGTAAATGTGTACAATCCCCCAATTTAGACATTTCTGGAACATTTCAGGTTAATACAGGCAGCAAAAATGGACTAGATAACTGATATGCTTTAATACTGACAGGAGATTCTGCTATGCTACAGTAGATTTTGAACTATTTCACTAGAACAAACAGCAGTAGAATATCAGTTTAGGTTCATTGTGCTTCTAGGTGATGCTTCTCTTCACACTTCTAGTCCATGTATCTTTAAAGAATGTTCTCACTGCTTGAGTTTGGGTCGTTGTTGTAGAAGACATAAGGTTCTGCTCATCTCTTTGCTCCACGCAGACTGGGCCAGCTGGTCCATTTTTGATACTCCAAGCTGGAGCCATTGTGAAGGCGGCCTGGAGAAAAGAAAAACAACTCTTGATATGTAGTTGTAGGTGAACATGTAGATGTCTATGACTGAAGCTAACTTCCTCTTGGTACTGACCTGATTTTCTGGTTCTGCTTGATGCTTTGTTGTGCCTTTTCCACTGCCACTGGAACGCCAATCCCAGAACCAAATAATCGGGCCCAGCGCAGCTCCTTTGAAGGTTTCACCTCATCAGCTCGCGTTCTCTCTCCTTTTTCCACCAATGTCTCATCATTTTGTACATGAGGAACGGAGTAAGAGCAATCTGCCTCCATTACACGTTCTGTGATAGGAGTCTGGCTAAGCCACCATCCTGCATGCTTGTTTTTTAAACAATCTGATTTCAGCTCCAGCTCTCGCGTTGACGGTTTGGAAGTCGAAACTGCACAGCTTTGGAGTATCTTGTGCATGGGAACGCTATGGATTTCAGTCTGGGATAAAATGCATGGTTCTTTTTTCACCTTTAATTTGGATCTTTCCAGTTGTTCATCACTGTTCTGCCAGTTTATCATCCTTAGGAATGAGCTTCCAGACGGCGCGAAAAACCCTGACCTTTGGAAGGATGACTGGTTTTGCTGTGTTCTCCTTTGGAGCCTTGACTCGGAAAGCAAGTGGAGGTCAAAAGGCAACTCGGACAAGGGCTGCAGCAGGAGAAGGAACTCCTGAAACAAAGATTTACACGACGAATCCTGGGACAAAGCCAGAAATGCCCAGGGGTGGTAATACTCAGCAATCACATCTGAGAGAAAATAATAAATGCAAAATGACACATTTGAAAGCTCTTTATTTTATACAGGACTGAGGAAAATTCTTTAGCCCCCTTAATTTTTAATCTTCAGTTTACTTAAATGATATGGATTAAATTAAAGAAATGGGACCGAGAATGAGAAGTCCTTGAGAAAGCCTGGAGAACTTTTGCTCAAAACTACAGGACATTAAAAATACAAGAAAGTTTGAAGCTTTGGAAGCAAAATATGAAAAAATAAGATCACAATTAGCTCAAGACTTTTGCACAGTGCGGTAATCATAAGATGAAGTTGTAAACTCTTACCTACACAGGTGTGCAAGTGGCAAAACCAAGACTCCAAAACAGACAAGCTGGGGAAACATTATTATTATTATTATTACATAAGAATATTTCATATGTATTAAAAGTTAAATATATGTTATGTAGTTAGACTCACTTCAGTAGACCTAAGAAGAAGGCGTTGAGCCTCATACTGTGGTTGGTCAACATGGAGCACTTCTTAACAACTGAGACCAGACTGTGCAGCATGCGGGTGGACGGACCTGAAAAAATATACATCTTCATAACAGAGTTTTATTTATTTCTTTATTTCTTTATTTATTTTTTAAGAACTCGCTATTTCAATGATATCTTTATATTTCATACATTTGAGGAGTCAAATCCAGTCTCAGAAAATTCTCTGTCTGTATGTCTGTCACTTTTAGTGAAACTTTGCCGGTCCTTAGGACTTTGCCTGAAGTTAAACTTGCAGCATAATTCATTCATTCATTCATTTTCTATACCGCTTAATCCTGTGTTCAGGGTCGCGGGGGACCTGGAGCCTATCCCAGGAGACTTCGGGCACTAGGCGGGGTACACCCTGGACAGGGCACACACTCATACGCACATTCACACACTACGGTCAATTTGGGAACACCAATTAACCTAACCTGCATATCTTTGGACTGTGGGAGGAAACCGGAGTACCCGGAGGAAACCTACCAAGCACGGGGAGAACATGCAAACTCCATGCACACAGAGACGGGAATCGAGCCTGGCCGGGGAATCGAACCCAGACCCTGGAGGTGCAAGGCGACAGTGCTAACCACTACACCACCGCGCCGCCACTTGCAGCATTAATTAAATATAAATGTTGGACAGAAGTGAAGTTATAAACAAATTATAAACCACAAGTTTTGTTGGTGTACTGCACAGGCATCAACCTGTGGGCGTGTCTTAAATCGAACGCTGGACACAGTTAAATGAAACTTTTGCAGTACTTAGATATCTGCCTGAAGTGTTCTGCACCATTGCTGAAATCAAAATGTGAAGTGAAAACAATGTTATGAACAGTTATGTAGCAAATGTAATAATAACTACTTACTCAATGTAAACAAATACTTGTACCAAGAGATATTAATTAGAAAAGCTTAAAATCTTTACTGGGATTAGTTCATATTTTCACTTTGGCTTAAATAACAGCGTTGAAGTGAATTTTAATGCACTGGAGTCGTTTTAAGACAAAACTTCATTTTTATCAGATCTACAGTTAATCCCCGACTTACGAACAAGTTCCTTTTCAGGAGCATGTTTTTAAGTTGGATTTGTTCTTAAGTCCGATTTGTGATACACTCTCCTTTTACCGAACAGGGAGTGTATTTTGTACTGAAAGAAGTACAACTTAGCGTGAACCAGAGTGTTCGGCCGTACAGAAAGACAGACAGACATGTACGTGGGCTTCAGTCTAGAATAATATCACTGATTAGATTAGAAACGTTCAGCTCTCTTAAGCCGCCATCGACAGGTACTAATGCTAGTTAATAAATAAATCTGTAATAAACACAAGTACAAGGTGTGTGATGCTCTATAATAACCTAAACATTTCATAACTAGGTTCACACGCTCAGCTCTTTGCTGCTTTGAGATGGTTCTCTCTTTTAGATTTCTGCCTTTCAATTGAATTATTTGTGAACTATTGTGAACACGAAATACTATTGTATTTTGATTTATAAAAACAACAAAAAAGTCATGCTTTTTAAGGTGCATGTTTAATTTTTAAGGGGGATGTGCTTCCCTGAAATAACAGCATGTAAGACAGCTTTAAGACTGACTCATGTTCCCAGACCTGGCTGCGTCGCTGCCTCCACCACGCTCCACGGCTTATTACTCCTCTGTCCAACAATCAAATCCAGCTTGAAGGGTCTCAGCCCGTCCTGGAGAACGTCCCGGATAGCAGGGCAAAGCTGATCTAGAACCAGTTGGCTGATTCTGGGACACAGCAAGCTGTTTCCCAGTCTAAACTGTGATCAGATAACAACACAGGCTATTATATACAGTATAAGTCATATGGAACTTTTCCCTTTATCATAATTTTTTATTAACTGCTGGACTGAGATGATAATTGGATGTTAGTGGGAACACGTTTTGTATTGCTGTAACGTGTGTTGATTCAAATTAATGCTTGAGGTTTTGAGAGACTCTGCGGTGTTAAATCACTGTTCTCATGATCCTACCTTCTCATTAGGGTCTGAGCTGGAGCTGAAGTGGGCTGTGATCAAATCCACTGCTCCGCTCACAGATTTCAGCATGTCTAAAGGAGGGAAATCAAAGAGCGAGACAGCGTGAGAGGACTGTAATTTTGCTCAGAAGATTTTCACCCACATTCTCGACTTTTACCTCTATGAAAAAATATGCTGCCTAATAACACATGGAATCCATTAGAGTACATGGAACTCTGTATACAATTCTGTTTAATATTTAACATTTAATATTATTACTTATCTATATATACGAGGCCTAGATTTCCAACCGGGACTCGTGATAAAGCTTCTCATAAATTAAGGCATAAAAGCGATGGACATTTATGGAAGACTTCAAGCACAGTACGGTGATAGGACTCTTAGCTGCAGTAAAACATTTAAATGGTGCAAATGTTAAATGTTGAAATGTCAAATAAATGACAAAGAGTCTAAAAGATAGTAAAGAACATTAAGGAAGCTGAATGTAAAAAGAGTCATATTACATCATACATGGTGCCTGAGTCAGTCCAAGACAGGGTGAGTTAAAAAGTAGGTCACAAGCACCTACAGGGAAGCGCAGACCAGAGACTGCAGAGAAATATGTGTCTGTCAGACAAAAGACTAGCTCAATAATATAACGCATCAGTGCAACACAGGTGATTACAACAAACAAAAAGCTCTCAGGTGCAATGGAATTAACAGCATGCTTCTATCTTAAACAGCATAGGGTTTAATTATATATGCAAACTGAATTAGTGTCAGTGTTCAATGACGGTTATTATGCAAGGAGTCCTTCCAAGAGAGTTTTACTCCATCTATAGTAAAGCAATTTTCCAATTACTACAATTTTAATTAATTAACAACTGACATCAAAGTTCCAGTGTCCTTGGTTTTGTCCTGAACTCAAGTTTTTGTCAGTAGATGCATCAGCTACGCTAAGATGATGATTCTAATGATTTTATTCATTATTATTATTATTATGTACAGGATGTTCACAATTGCATAAGGTTTATGGATGTCTGCAGAAAAGAGATCAGAACATCCCCATCAGGAAAGCAATGTTATCTCATCTCACCTTTTCTCTGCAGCAGATCAATAGAATGATACGAAGTGGAGGGATCTGGTGATGAGCAGAACTCTTCAGGCGGTCTATCAGCCAGAGAGGATGAGTCACCATGCTGATGTTCTTTCCCCAAGTAGCCTGTACGTACATAGGAGGATACCTGAAATTACCATCGGCAATGTAGCTGAGCTTGTTATAAACAAATCCAAAAAGATTGCATAAAAAAAAAAAAAAAAAGTAAATCAAATCATACAGGATATTGTTTTTGGTCCAAAACTGTAAATGGCAGCAGTGTTGAGCTCCTCAGTAGTGTGTACTTGATGAACAGCGCCTGAGTTGGTCCGTCCAGTACCAGGAAGTGTAAGTGATGTGTCAGAGGTCAGGAACGTTACTGAGGTAGTGGCTGGAGACGAACTATAATAAGGAAAACCTTTCAATCTTAGTTCTGATTCTAGACATTTCTGAGGTGTCTGATGTGAGCTAGCTTGCTCAGGAAGGAAGTGTTGTAAATGTTTATTAGGAGAACATTTGACAGAGTTATTTTCCTGGTTAGTCACATGTGGTTTAATGGCTGGGTTGATTTGCACCAAGCAGGTATTGGTCGTTCCTGCGTAATCACTCAGACTAGGTTCTATGGTCTTTGAACTTCTGTATTTAATGTCTGCATGACCCTGGAAGAAGAGTGGGCTTGGTGGAGCCCAATGGGGACGAATGTGAGGCTCAATCGGGATTGGGGTACAGGTCGAACAGGTATCAGAGCATGAAGCGACCCCCAGATGAATAGAAGAATAGTCGTCCAAAGTTGGGAGTGCAAAGTGGCTGGACAGGTCAGTGATTTTGGATGCACTATGTTTGTGGCTCATGTAATGGTCTATCAGGGAACCTAGAGCTTTGCTGGATTGCTTTAATGATGGTGGTTCAAGCACAAAAGGTTGGACGGGTAGAGAGGTAGGCCTTTGTGGTTTAGTGTAGTGTGCCACATCTAGGCTAGATTCAGGAACTCCTGCATAAGCAAAAAAAAAAAACAATAAAAAAAAAGTAGATTATTATCTCTGCTAAAGTTGTTAAAAATAAATGAAAGGTACTAGTCTTTATTAATCCTTGTTTGTTGGAAGCCATTCTCCTGGTGTAGAAAAGTATTATTTTCATTAATATGCATCCAAAAAGAATCAAGTAGATAATAGTTATATCAAGTGGTTCATTATTGGTGGGATCGATGGATTTGAAGCCTATTCTGGGTGCAAGGTGATACCATGCCACTGCATTACTTTCCTGCCTCCACCGTCATCCTGTAGCTTCCTGCATCTGATATAAAACACTGAAGCTTGCCAGTTTCACATCACGTCTAAAGACCTACCTTTTTCTGAAGTACTTGAATTAACAAAAAAGAGTATCTGGATGGATTTCCTGATGGAGATTTTAAAGCACTTCTGTAAGTCGCTCTGGATAAAAACCATGTGCCATAAAAGTAACTGGATGGGATGCCAGCACATCACAGGGCAGTTTGATGTAGCCAATGCACCTACTTGCATGTTTTTGTGGACAGGGGTACAGTATCTCAGAATCAAACCCTGGAGCGTTAAGGTGGAAGGGCTACCCATTGCACCACTAACTGTCCTAATAAATCATTCAATACTTCAATTTAATAACAATGTTGGTGTGCTCACCCAGTGGAGGTATATCAGGAGTTTCAGAGTCTGTAGATCTTCCAGATTCTTTCTCATTCCTGCTTGTGATAAAGTTTACTTTTTGTTCCAAAGAATCTTCGATTTGAACTGACGAAATGTCTTCCTTGCTGTTTTTCACCACTGATGGACTTTTTCCATTCTTCCTGTATCGTGCAAGCTCTGCAAATGTGATTTTATGCTGCTTCAATGCATGCGAGGATGTACTTATCTGGCTTGGACAGCTCAGCACACGGTGCAGTTCTTCCTGCTGTGGTAAAGAAAGACGTGGTTTGTTGTTCCAGCTCTGAGATAGTCGTATAACACTGATGTGCTTATGGCTATTAGTTTCTAGATCTTTGCAATTGTCATGATGTGTTTTGGTGTTGGTTTTTCTTTTGTTTAGCCTCTTTGAACTTTTCCTGGTACTCTTGCTTCTCTTCAGTTCTGTGTCCTCATCAGCCTGGGAAAGAAGAATATATATTTATACAAACTGGGACAACTTGAGACACTTGGGACATCTTTTTTTTTAAGAAAAGTGAAAAGATAGAAAATCAACAGCTTCTACAATATTATTATTACTGTACCTGAATGTCCCTTTCGTAGAGTTCAACCTCCTCCCTGTCTTCTGTCTCTGGTTTTTCGAAGAGAAAGTATTCTGTGGGTGGAGTCATGCTTCCATTGCTGTGACCTTCTGAGCAGCTTGTTAAAGATGACCATGCCGGACTATTGGCAGACTGAGACGAGAGGTCACAGGTTACCAGCTTGTAATAATTGTTGGTGTAAGTGGTCAGTTGAGCTTGACAAGGACTGAGATCGGAAATTTCCTGAGATGATAAACCAGCTGGGTAACGGAAATGACAGTCAGCTTGGTAGATGTTACAATTTGGATCAACTCCACAACTAGACGAGCATTGATTCAGTTTAAAACCATCATCATGCTGCATGGACCCTGATGCTTGGGACTTCTTGGCAGGACTGTCCAGGTCATATGGCGTTGCAGGGACCGCATTATTAGTTTTGTTAAAAATGGCACTGAAATTTACCAGCACTCCATCTGAGCTGTTGCAAGAAGAATCACTGATATAATCAGTCTGGTTTTGATTCAAAGACTCGGAGACGGCATTAGTTATATTTGGAACATACTGATCAGCCCAGTCGTGCTCTTCACAGTCCATGAAAATAGGTGTGTCTTCATTATCCCTGCAAAGTTGCAGACCTGAGTCTGATAAGATTTGTTCGTCTGTCTGAAAACGCTCCAGAATCTTAATATTATGGTTGCATGCAGTGTTACTGCCATTGGCCTGACTACAACAAAGTGACCAAGGATTTGTGGCATACCTCAGGTTCTTATCCTTGGTCCTGTTTAAATTTCCATGCTGACATAATGAGTATGCTTTACAGTACTTATGCAGGTTGTTTGCATATGTATCACAATTCTCATCAGCCTCATTAATTTCTGACTTAAGAGCAAACAGTTCATGACGAAACAGAGCTGTTGAGTCATATCCTCTTGTGTTTCCAGAACACGGATCTGAGATTCTGGCCCTTTCCTTCGCACTGGACTTGCCAGTATGACCGTGGAAGTCACCATTCAATGTTTCATTTAAGAGGTGTTCCCTTTCAGGCAGCGAGATACTGTGAGTCAGACTTAAAGAGCAGGGCCGTCTCAGTCTCGATCCTGCGGTGAAATTATCACTGCCTACAGAATCAACATGAACAGGCATGTGTCGGACAATCAGGGTCTCGCCGGACCGTGAATCAGATGTAGCCATTTTTTGAAGTCAGGAGTAAGTAGGAAGAGATCAGACAATGACGCTGTAACTTTACATCATGCTGCAACTTTACATCATGCTGCAGCTCCAGGAATACCTAATAAACAATAATGGTATTAAATATATCATTTGATATACAGTAATAGGAAGTTTAATTTGGTATTGTGCATACAAATATTCCCTATAGGATAAAAAAAAGACATTGAATGATTCTGCTGCAACATTTTCACCTTAGATGCAAAACAAAATGTTGGGTTTAAATCAGAGTAAAATTGACGATTGGATTAAATCTCGTCTAGCCATCAAGCTCCATCCATCCACAAACTGAGAGTCAACAACCCAAGTCTCCGGCATGAACGCCAAACACTTCTCCCCCCCATCACTCACACGTCCAAGCGCATAACTCTGAACACTCATATCGTATTGAAATGTTCACTTACCAAAAGAAAGCCATTAAAAACAAAGTGACAGCATGATTAGTTTCCATCAGACTTCCTTCTCTTTCTCACTCCCCCCACTCACTGTTCCTCTCTCCAGTCTCTGTTTCTCCACCCTCTCCCTCCCTCTCCGTCTCATTCTCAGCACAGTGGTTCTGCACCCTCCATACTCCTATGGCAACAGCGCCAGTGATGTCTCTGAGCGAGCTCACTGATTTGCTGAGGCTTATGCAGAAGGCAGAGCTCCGTCGACTCTCGGCAGGGGGGACCGAAATGCTGACTCACACAGCCGTCATGTCACAGGACTCGGGACAGAAAACTCTGGATAGCTCTGTTCCAGTAAACACACTTAGATTTTGACTTTGATTATTAGTAGAAACGAGTGTTTCAGGCAGCATTCATTTTAATTCAAACGGCTTAGAGTACAGATTTATCAGTATGGAAGTAGGAAGGGCAAATCAGACAGAAATAACATTAAGGAATTGTATGGCAAAGAGACGCAAGGTAGAAATGTGATAATTACAGTAGGTTTATTAATCTTATAAAACTTACTAAATACGCTTAATTAGCTGTCATGTTGTCTGATTAACATTCTACACATTAAAAAATATCTATCCTGAATATATTTATATATTTCTTATTACAAGATTATTATAATTGAAATGTAAAATTAGTTTCCGCTTCTGTTTAAATCTTTGGGGCTTTGTTCAAAGACAAAAATGCTTCAAATCTTATTTACTGTAGAACACAACAATATCAATCTATAAAAGACTAAAAGATGCTTAAAGATCATACAGTATATTTAGTTTGTCGTAATTCCTGCTATATTAGGAAGTTCTAGATAAACTTGACTGAATCCAAGATAAATTCCCAAATATGTGGAAATGACTTGGAGCGACGTCAGGACTGTATGGGATGTGGCAATAACTCCTGAAATGTGCAAGTGGTGTTGGTGAATGATTACAGGTATGTGTACAGTTCCCATGGACAGATGCGTCTCTTCCGCAAGTCGGCAAGAAGTTATACGTCGATTTTCAAGGATAAAGCATTTCCTCCTCTGAATGTTCATGGGAATGACTGCATTGGGCTCCGAGCCACCTTGGCCAGGATCGTCGGTGTACTTTTTTTTTTTTTTTTGCTTATTTGCATCAATGTACTGTCAATATCAATATCTATATCTGATAAAAAAAAAATTTTTAAGGTGATGTATTAATTAAACAAAGCATTTAAAAAATACATAAATTGCCCAAATTGACTCATATAAAACAATACACAAAAATTATGTAATCATCACCTTTTTTTCCCCAAAGGAAGACTGATCAGATATCGATATTGATAGTCCTGTGATGCAAATGCAAATGATTTAAAGAAGACTGTACCTCTGTGAATGATGATCCTGGCTGAGGCGGCCCGGAGCTCATGTAATGACTTTGAACAAAAACAAAAAAAAGCAAACAATTTAAAAATGCGATCAAGTTTATTTAGATGTAAACTTTTACACTTACAAAACCACGAAAAAAAAAAAACTTTTTTCAACTTAATTTCATATTTGTTTTTACAGCATCGGATCAAATTGATCCTTTTCCCCCTGATATCCAATTTACCTTTTAAAATTTTTTTATTTCCTTTGCTGGTATCGACCCAAAGGAAGTCGATTAGCTTTAAACCTCCTAAGTTCTAAAAATTTCTTAACAAATCCAATGGAAAAGGCTTAAAATAGAATCAAAAGCACAATTGATTAACTTATTAACTCAACATTAGAAAAAATACGGCCAAACAAACACAGACAAACTTAATTAAAGACTGAAACACAAATATGACAAACCTCCCTGATGGTAATTAAAATAAACAAAAAAAAATTCCACATAGGTGTAGTTTTATTTTATAATATGACATGTTCATAGCTGCAGAGATGGGGTGACACTACGGGTCTAAAACGCCACAGTTTTGTAGGTTTTATCATTTCACCTGCTATAATCATACCTGAGACAGGACAATAGTGGTGGACAAAGAACATAAATCCAAAGTAGACGTATCCTACAACCCATATTGTATATTACTCAAGTGAAAGTAGAAGTCCTGCATTTACATTTCCACTTGAGAAAAAATACAAAAGTACTAACCTTTAGATTTACTTAAGAATCTACAGTAAGTTACTGAGCTTGTATTATGTTAAAGTAAAAGAGTCACCTGCTACATGATTAAGCCTTTCACGGAGGGGATGGAAATAACTCAATTATGTATATAATAATCAGAAGGTGGCGATATTACCGCTTCAAATGATACACACCACTAGGGTTATGTAACACTGCAATGCAAATGCAAATGTAGTGAAGTAAAAGTACAGATATTAGTTGTAGGATGTAGTGAAGTAAAAGCAAAAAGTAATAAAACCACTCAGGTAAAGTACAGACATGTGAAATGTGTATTTAAGTACAGTAACGAAGTAAATATACTTGGTCACTTTCCACCTCTGCAGGACGCTAGCGCCCGGGCATCAACGTTAACCGAATAATCAAAAGGCAAGAATCAAAGGCTTGGTTCAACCATAAAAGAAACTTTGGTTATAAAATAATTATTCAATACATTTTATGTCAAACATTTCTTTCTAAATACACAATAAACAAATCCTGGATCAGCATCTGAATCAGCATTTGACTAAAAACGTGGAACGTTGTATAAAATTAAAGATTCCATTGGCATATTTTTACAAGATGGAGATGCTTAATTGGGGAATATTTATTTGGTAGCTTTTGTCTTCATCCACTAATTGTGCCTGTGAAGCTCCTCCAAAATGCATCTCTAAACCCGTGCCTACAGTGTGTTAGTTATCAAATTCACACACACACACAAAAATGAAAACAGTACACGATTAAAAGTTCAATTCCAGCTGTGTAGTGTACACTCAGGTGATGCAAACCATGCACAGTTAAAGACAGGATTACCTGATGTAGTCTCAAATAAAAGGGAAAAACAGCTATAACCCTTCTATTGTACATTTGCATACACTCATAACTAGCTGGTGTGGCGGTGATTGAAATGGGAGACACATGACACCATCGCTGTCACCCAGAGGACATGGAGAGTTTTGCCCTTTTGGACTCCTGGATATTAATGGCTGTGATATTTTAGAGATCCCAACTTTTCTGTTGCACCGCTTAGAAGACATTAGTCGCTGAAATTTAATGGCTTTATATCAGAGTTTGCCAAATTGTGAAATTTCTCTCTGAATTAATTTTACAGCTTTAATTCACACCATCACAACACTTTTTGTTGTTGTTGCTCACTTCCCCTGAAACATCTTGAGAAGAGTTTTTATAAAGGCACAACGGAACATCTGTTTTAACATTTAATGGCTTTTCTTTACTCTGCAACAGTGTAGAAAGAAAAGTTAATAGAAGTTGCCCTAACTAAATGATGGAAAGATGCAAAATTTTATTTGTGTATAATGTGTTCAAGTCAAACCAGGACTTCTGGGTTGGGCAGTATGGAGCTGTGCATTGTCCTGCAAAAACAGAACGCTTTTGGTGATCAAACCAGGCCACTTTTGCTTTAAATGAATAAGTCATTTAAGGAGTTCCTGGGAGGCCAGTGTTTCAGATATGAAGCCGGCAGTCGGATCATGGCTCCGGTGTTCTGAGAAAACTTTCTATCTTGATGAGATCCAAGTGCTCTCAGAACTCTGTTCTGCACAATCAAAAGTCCTGCTTTGACTTGAACGTCTGTCATGTATAAAAACACATTGTTTCTAATAAACTAAGAAGTCATAAGAAGTCATTATATATATATTTGGTTTGCACACCTGAATTAGATATTACGAATGTGCTCAGAGCGTACATCGCTTTTTTCTTCTTGTAAACGTTTAGACGTACAACATACTGTTCTCTTTCTTTACTATTTTTCACGATTCTCTTTCAACAATCCAAAACAAACAGTTTGTAGGAGCGCCCCCTGGTGTTGGACGAGGTGTGTTAGGAGGACGTGATGTTGCGATATGTTTGTGGAGAACTCTCCGCTACGGGGGACTCCGCTAAAGTGAAGAGAGCCGGGCGGCTCTTCACGGGCCGGCGCAGGAAACCGCCCGAGGTCACGAGGTCGCCGTAACCGCGGGCGTGCGAGAAAGCGTAACCGGAGCGACGGGTGCTGATGCGTCGCTGTGGGAACCGACGAGTGGGAGGAGGAAGCACGGCTTTGGCTTGTTTGACTTTGTAGCGCACCTGAGGAGGGAGAGAGAGAGAGAGAGAGAGAGAGATGAACTTCATATCCTTTGAATATGAATTCTAATTCAAATTAAATATATTTTTTTAAGAAACTTGACTTGAAGAAACGTTAAACATTCAAGATGCTTTCTGTGATCAGCAACCATTTACGTGCTGCTTTGGAAGTGTTCTCAGATCATTATATCATGCTGGTGAAAGCTATGAAGGCTTAACCTTCTGGCAGAGGCAACCTGATTTTGGGCTAAAATATCTCTGTACGTGATTGAATTTATGATGCCATCGTGTGTGTGTGTGTGTGTGTGTGTGTGTCTGTACCTTGTCGTTGATGGTTGGGCGGAGCTGAATGAACAGGAATCGGAACGCCATCACGGGCAGCGCACACAGGATGGTGGTGAGGAGGACGGTGAGCCAAACATTGGGCTGGTTCAGGGAATTCCTTGCAGTGCCTGATACACACACACACACACACACACACACACACACACACACACACACACACACACACACACCATTATAAGTCAGTCAATCTATTTTTTTGTATAATGTACAATTTAAGTAACATGTTCCTATACACTTATGTTTAAGTTCATTTCATTTTGTTCTTATGAACAGGTAACAATCATGAAGATGTGAACACACACACACACACACACACACACACACACAGTATGAAGAGTTGCACTAGGTGACTCACCGATAAAAGGGAAGGAGGAGGTGAAGATGAGGAACATGCCGTTGCTGTACATGGTGAAGGTGACGGCAAAGTAGACAGACAGACTTCCCCACAGGAAGAACTGATTCACCGCCGTCCAGTAGTACGTGTCCAAACCCAGCTTTAACACACACACACACACACACACACACACACACACACACACGTTATTTATACACACACACACACACAAATGGAGTGTTCAAGTACTCCGACACACATTCTCGATCTCAATGGTGAGTGTAAAAGTATTGGCACCCCTGCCTATATCTTGCATGCTCAGTTTTACACCGTGTCAGGAATACAAACGGACACATCGTACAGTAAAAACACACAGTGTGACTCTTTCAACGGATAAAGACACTCACATGCACGTTGACAGCAAAGAGCAGACAGGTCTGGGCGAGAAGAGCGAACGACTGGTAGTCGGCGATGTCTTTGCCGTCGTCTCGCACCGTGTCGTACATGGCGGCGTACGGAACGAAGAAGAGCACGAGAGAGCTGTAGCAGCTGTGGAGCAGGATCTTAAAAAACGCCTTCATACTGAAGTACATGTTCTGCTGCCCTGGTGCGTACAGGTGAGGATAGCGGACGCTCCAGCGGTCGTTAACATCCTAGATGTTACAAAGAGTTATGCATCGTAACACTTCAAATCTAAATGTGATGAATTGCATAGTATTTGCAAAAAGACCGCGACACAGCAGGGTAGTACAGTAGGACCATAAAACAGCGCACAGTAAATATAATACAGTAGGTTATTAAATAAAGGAGACAGCTGGTGGCCGCACCTGATCGAAGAGGCTCAGGCCGATGACGGGTAAGGCTGTGTACACCAGGTTATAAAGTGTAATAAACCACTCATCATACACCGTCTGGTGGAGGAAGACAAAAAGACACACATCAAACAACAAGCGAACAAAAATTCACTCTGGAATAAGTGAATGTACAGTGTTTTAATAAACAAGAACAAAAACATGACTCTATCTTACACACAGCCATACACCGAAGGCTTTTCATCAGACAGACAGACAGACAATTGGATAGACACATAGAAAACAAGACGACTAGATAGACAGCTAAATTAATCCAGAGACAGGACAGTAGACATACAACTAGACTAGACTGGACAGACAGACAGACAGATAGACAAAGGGACAAATATCCTGACAGACGACTCACCTGGGCAGAAAAGCCGCAGAAGAAGGCGTACCAGAAGTGCACGAAGGTGAAGCTGAAGTTCTTGTAAAAGAAGTAGCGCAGAAACTTGCACATTCGCAGATACGACCAGCGGCCGTGGACCAGCAGGAGGCGCTGCAGGTACCGGAACTGAGCAAAAGAGAAATCACTAGACAGAACTGCCTGCATGCCCTCCTGCCCACTGATCCCCACGCCGATATGAGCCGCTGTCCCGGAGGAAGAGAGGACAGAGAGACCGAGAGAGAGAGAGAGAGAGAGAGAGAGAGAGAGAGATATCCAGAAAGAAGGGGAAAGTGAGACAGAGTGATGAGATGAATCTTTTTTGATTAATTAAATCTCTCCATCTCTCTCTGACCCAACACCAGGCTCCACCCACCCTTAATCATGCTGACATCGTTAGCTCCGTCTCCGATGGCCAGGGTCACGGCCTTCTTGTGCTTCTTGACCAGTTCCACCACCTGAGCTTTCTGCAGTGGGGTGACCCTGCAGCAGATCACTGCCTGACACATACACGCCGTGCGCAACAGCTCCACCTGCAGGTCCTTCTGCAAACCAAACGCCTGCAGAGAGACAAATACATCACTTCATCACTTCACATGCAACAATTTATTTCATTTACAAAAAGATTAAACACATGATATACAGTGCGGTTCATTTCCAATAATAGATTAATAGGTTCCGATTGACCCAATTCACATTAAACATCATTCAGTAAATACATTTATTATTGACCTCCACCCAGCTCCTGGTCCTCGTTAATGTAGTCTACATCAATCATCATCGACCAAAACACTCACCAGGCTGTGACCATTTATGACAAGACCGTACTCTCCGTCCACCTTCTCATCCAGCACCACCTCACTCTTTTTACCCATAATCCCAGTCTTCAGGTAGGACGCCTCGTCTGAGGAACCCGGAGACATCTTTTTCCTGGCATTCCTGAACGTTTCATGAGATCATCATAGTGAGTATTTGAACTTAGGAGATGTTTAAACATAACCACAAGCATTAATAGAAGCAGATTGTGTGTACTGTACACTACAGTTCAAAAGTTTTAGAACACTTTCTAACTCCATGATGGTTCCTGATGTTTATTTCTTTCTACATTGTAAAGTTTTGCTGAAGGCGTCCAAAAAACTGCATGAATCTCCTTTGAACAGTTGATATTGAGATGTTTCTGCTACTTCCGCTCTGTAAAGACTTCATAACGCCTCTAATCTGAGCTGCTGTTAATTGGTCATTTTTCAGGCTGATAACTCTAAATGAACTTCTCGTCTGCAGCAGAGGTAGGTTTCATTATGGTGCATTATGGTGTATCATGAAGAGTTTTTTCGTCCAAGATCACGACACCACATCAATCATTCACTATTTTCCTATAGCAGAACATCCTGACGTGTTCAATCCCTTATTAATAGTTTGTAAATGTTTAATATTTAAGCAGAGAGACTCACACTAGCTCCTCCCGCACCTCCTCGAGCGTGTTAGCTGCGATGACGAACACCTCATTCATCTCCTCACGCAACATGTTGCAGGAGTATCCGATGTTCTCCGCCGTCTCTGCGTGACACACACAAAGTGGTTTCTTTAAGTGGTAGACGGGGAAGAAGTCACTTGGTACGAGGTCGGGATAGGGGAGAAGAGGCAGAATTTCGCACCCCAAGTTTAACGGTTTTGTAAGTTACACAGTACCCGACTTTGGGGGCAAGTGTAGCAGGTGTCTATAGTGTGCGATTGTGTGAGTGTTTGGCGGTGGAGGTGCAGCATTAGTAAGGAGTCTGACCCTGCTTGTCTCCTGTTAACACCCAGATCTTGATGTCAGCTTTGGAGAGCTGCTCGATGGTCTGAGGAACTCCATCCTGCAGTTTATCCTCCACTGCAGTCGCCCCGATCAACTACACGCACATACAGTACACACACTGCAATTTGGTAAACAAAATACTAATATAACAAAATATATTTATTTCGCAAGACCTCAAGCAGGTATGAGACAGTATAGATAATTCTATAAGAAGGTGTGGTCTTTTCCTCTGTCACAGCTAAAAAACTAAGTGTAGCCTGTATTTGTTCATCAGTTACAGGGAAGGAGGCGTGGCCTCTGTGTCTGGTGTGACCTCATAAAACTTAACAGAATAAATTTGTCTTTTATATAAAGACAAAATCACATTACAGAAACACTTTTCAAAAATACCATCAGGTCCTTCTCAATCTCCTCATATATGGCATCCAGTTTCTCCTCGCGGTCCTCCAGTGCAATGCTGGCCTCATGGTGGCGCTTTCTCCAAATGGCGAATTCAGTTTCATCCAAGTCCTTATAGGCTAGCACCAGTGTACGCAAACCTTCACCGGCATACTCCTACACACACATATGCAAGCGCGCACACACACACATATGGGTGAAAATCAGTGGCTTACTGTATATTTTAAGTTTTAGCTTAAAAGGATATTGCATGCACACACACTCATATACTCGAACTTGTTTACACACTCACTCACATTGAGGTGCTGCGTCGTGGCATCCATTAGTTTGGAGCAGGACGGATGAAGTCTCTCATAGATGATGGTATCCGCCCCCTTACAGTACAGCGTGAGCCTTCCGCTTGGACTTTTCACTACACACACACACATGCAGTAAATTCTTTCTATGTTCCTATTCTATCTTATCTTTCCATTTTTAGGTCATACAGTGTACAGTGATACCTTTGCATTCGAATGTAATCCGTTCTTAAGACGAAATTGTGTATTGGAAAATATAGGAAATAATATAAATGCAGATAATCTGTTACGGCCACTCAAAAAATTACCAGAATTACCAATGCTCAACACTATAATCACATTTTTGCACATAAAAACATTGGAAAAGACATGTAAATTAAGTAAAATAGTCTTCTTGCTACCGTCCTCTGTAACTTTCTTCTGACCCATGGTGTTATGTCTTCACTAAATTTTGCACAAAATGCCAAAAAAAACCCCGTAAACCTGCTTCGTTCGGCTTCCCACTGACACGAACAAGTTTTAAACGGCTCTCGGGCGTACACACAACTTAGCAGGGTTCAATCCAGTTCTGTTTGTTCGCTTGAACTGTATGGTGAAAATGCTTTACTGTCCATACTGTTCATGGGTTCATATGCCGAGGTATCACCGTATAAGCAATTTCATACTGTATATGATTGTGTATGTGACGAATAAAACTTTTATTACAAATTAAAACAGGTTTTAACATCCATGGTGCAGATTCTCTGAAATAATAGATTTCTCATCTCTACAGGTAGTGTAGCTGGAGTGTGTTACTGTATATTGTGTAAATAAAACCTGCATTGCATGCTAATCAGTACAACAAGCCAAAGGGAAAAAAATGGTATAAATGTTAAAGCTTGCACTTGGCTAATCAAATTGCTAACATTATCACATGGCTGTGTAACTCATGTTGAAAATGTCTCAAATCTTCAGTATCTGTTCTTCCTTTCTTTAGATAAACATGAGTCATCAAGTTTGGAAAAAGACAAAAGCTGTAAATAACATACAGTAACGCTTTGCTCACCGATTACAGACATCCTCTTGCGGACGTTGTTGAAGTCCAGCACGGCCAGCAGCTGGTACGTGGTGTTGATCCCCATCTCCACCACTGAGATGGTTTCAGGGGTGCGAGTGCGAAACACATAGCCAAAGTTCCTGGCAGCAGTTACCAGAGCTCCTTCATCAGGAGACTGAGCCTGGTAGTAAAGCTGACCTGTAGAGGACAAAAATACAGTAAAATTACACCTCATTACGCACACATACTGTACAGGAATTCACAAACACGACAATCTTCCTTCACATGCAACTTTCTGCTTCGCTGTTAGAGTTAGCAGTTGATGCTAGGTGTAATTTTATTCAAAATAAGCTTTGTCCTTGCAATTTATCAAAACATCTGAGGTAAATGTTGATATTTCTGATGTACTTGTCCTGTTTATACAGTCATTCTGCTTTTAAATTACCTGTATAAAGACATAACTAGTGCACATGCTAGCTAGCAAGCTAACTTCATCTGAAACTTTAGCCAGACAAAAATAAAACATATTATCTAACTAAATGCTTTATTCATTTTGCACTATAGTGTTGTTAATGATCACAATGATGCAACATTTCTCAATATTGCATAACCAATGTTTTAAGGGTTAAGTACATGACTAGCTGAGCTGTGCATAAATTTCCTGTTTCCACCTGTTTTGATTTTCTCAGGACTACATATTGCATTTTCCAGGATACATAAGGTTCTTTTTTTCTTGTGGCTAATGCTAATATTACATATAGTTAAATTTTATACATCTGTATTACATAACTATTACGCAAGCAATCCAGACCTGGTTGTCCGTGATTATAGCCTGTAAACTGTAATTATAGTCAAGCTAAGTCTTATCGTGGTCATTTACCAATACATCTACGGGAAACATTGATAAAAAAATATATATACTTAATTATTTTTATTTTTATTAGTATTATTATTAGTAGTAGTAGTATCACTCAGCTACAGTACATGCTAGCTAGCTAGTAAAAATTTTCCAGTAACATAACTGTATGACATTGTGGCACCTACAGTAAAGAGTTTATTATTGTGTTGTTGTTTTTTTGTTATTGTATGTACATTCACTTTGGTGGTATTAACACTTTTAAAAGGCATAGTTTGGTCACAGTTGTGTACAGGGTTTCTGTTTTTCAATATGGCACAACCTATAGAAGTTCAGTTAGCGGGCAATGCTACAGTATACAGTATATCGTGCTCTGAATAATAAATGTTCTGTTGTTATGTCTTCAATCATTATAATTTGACATTTTTTAGTTTGAGCTGTTTTCTTTAATAATAACAATAAATAAACAGATAGGAACAGAGAGTCTGTCTAAACAAAATTAATTGCAGCCGTTTTGCTAAATGTCCCTTTGCGCCACCTGGCGGCCATTTCACAAATTACTTTGAATCGCGACTGATTTATTTTGGCAGTTGCCGTTTGACCGCGACAGAGTGCGCGGCAGTCATAGACATTCCCCTTGAGTAACCACTGTAAGTAGGGAATATAAATAATTAATTAAAAAAAATTATGTAACAACACATTTGAGGTAAATGTTAATGTTATTAATTGATTCGTTTTGTTATAGTCTATTTCTGTTTTCACATTGTCTGTATAAAGACAAAACTATGTTCTATTTAGCTAGATAAAATGCTAAAAACAAGGCTGCTCTTGCTACGTACAAATCAAACCCAGCTCTTTCTAAGAAATGTACTAGCACATGTGAAGAAAATATATATATTTTTAATGGACTTGTTAACCGCATCTCTGTGTCTTTAATTCATCTATATGGACACACCAGCTATGTGCTACTGTAGTTAGCTATGTTGTTAGCCTTGTTTTTAGTACAAACTCCGGGAAATAGGTTTACCTATAAGTCATAACATTTGTTTTTTAAACAGACCTTCAGAAAGTACATACGTTTACGTTTACCCATTTGTACCAGATAGTTTAAGCAAGTTAATCAAAGAGTGTCAAAATAAAAGGGAATTAACTACAATCCTTGACACAGTACCTTGTCCAGATAGCATTTTTTTTTTTTACCTTCAGTCTTCTCCTCTGGCATGACAGTGTGACACAGTGCCAGTAATCTGAAGAAGGCCTGAACCTCAGGAGTTCCGAGCTTCACCGCCTCCACAAGGGCATGATCATGGAAAGAGAACTTTGGGTCAGCTAGTGGGTTCCATAAGAAGTCCACTGTCTCTGTTTTCTACGTACGAGAGATAGAGAGTGGAATGTAAGTTGCTTTCTTGTCTTGTACTGATTATTAGAAATGCTGAGAAATTGAGAAGCAGATACAACTATGATACAGATTAAACACGATTATGAATATATTTAATTTGTAACCGACCTCCGTGATCTCTACCCTCTGTCCAGCAAAATCCACAACTTCACCTGAAGGAAAAAAAATTGCAGTTTATCTAGACTATAAATGCTATAGCAAGGTACCAGTATACACCTTCTATGATTCTGGCCCACAGTGGCACATGGCTTAGTGGTTAGTACTGTTGCCTTGCGCCTCCAGGGTTTGATTCCTGCCTCGGGTCTGTGTGTGTGGAGTTTGCATGTTCTCCTCGTGCTTGGTGGGTTTCCTCCGGTTTCCTCCCACAGTCCAAAGACATGCAGATTAGGCTAATTGGTGTTCCCAAATTCCCAAATTGAGTGTATGTATGTGTACCCTGGCGATGGATTGACACCCCGTTCAGATGTACTCCGCCTCATGCCATAAAACGGCATCCCGGCGACCCCGCAAACAGGATAAATCGGTATAGTCTAAGCGTGAGAGTGAGTGTATTTCACCAGTTTTCCCCTGATAACAGTAGACTTCTATTCTTTACATAAAACAAAAAAATTTAAGTATAAAAATACCAAAAATGCTAATGCAAAGTTGAACAATCTCATGGTCTCACCATATGACTTCCCGTTGATGGAGCACCGATTGAAGGTCATGATGTTCTGGGTTAAGGTCCCCGTCTTGTCAGAGAAGATGTATTTGATTTGCCCCAGCTCTTCATTTAGTGTTGTGGTTCTGGCCTGGGCTGGAGTATCGCTTTTAGCATGGTACATCTTCCTGTCCCAATCAATGTAGTAGCTGTTTCCGAGTCGAAGGATCTCCACGCTGTATGTGGAAAAAATCAAAGGGTATAAAAGAACCAAAATATAATTATATGTTACAAAAGTATGATAAAAAAAAATATTTTTTTTGTATGTGTGATCGTTAAGTGCAACACCTATTGGGCCAAAGAGGATGCCTACAGGAGTGGGAACGGGATTTTGTAGAACCAGGCCAGGAACACACTAACAAGGGCGATCAGAGCGGCTAAGAGAAGCTACTCTGAAAAACTGGAAATTTTTTCTGGAAACTGGAAAGTTTTCTGAAAACGACCCCACTTCAGTGTGGAAAGGCCTGAAAACCATCACTAACTACAAGACGCCATCCCCCAACTCTGTAAGGAATCAACAACTGGTTGATGACCTGAATGAGTTCTATTGTAGATTTGAAACTCCCAGTCTCACACCACACTCCTGTCCTGACCCTCTTTCTACACCACCATTATCACCTCTGACAATCACCCTCTCTACCCCCCCCCTGCACTCCAGGTCTGTGAAAAGGATGTTCGCCAGATCTTTCTGAAAAAAAAGAGAAGGAAAGCTCCAGGCCCAGACGGCGTGACACCAGCCTGTCTGAAATCCTGTGCTGACCAGCTGACGCCCATCTTCACACAGATCTTCAACA
This sequence comes from Channallabes apus, assembly GCA_030522415.1. Lineage (NCBI taxonomy): Eukaryota > Metazoa > Chordata > Actinopteri > Siluriformes > Clariidae > Channallabes > Channallabes apus. The sequence continues at coordinate 4,885,110 of CM060120.1, read as the reverse complement.
GATCACTTCAAGTCCCTTCATGCTATAAACGTTCCACAATCATCCCCATTCCAAAAAAACCCTAAAATCACAGGACTTAATGACTACAGACCAGTCGCCCTAACATCTCTGGTCATGAAATCATCTGAAAGACTGCTGTTGGCCTATCTGAGGGACATCACAGGACCCTTACTGGACCCCCCTGCAGTTTGCTTATAGAGCAAACAGATCTGTTGATGATGCAGTCAACATGGGACTGCACTTCATCCTTCAACATCTGGACAAACCAGGGGCTTATGCAAGGGTCTTGTTTATAGACTTTTCATCAGCTTTTAATACGATCATCCCAGCACTGCTTCAGACCAAATTAAACCAGTTCTCTAGCTCTGTCACTGGATCACCAGCTTTCTGACAGATAGGCAGCAGCTAGTGAGACTGGGAAAATTCATGTCCAACAGCCACACCACCAATACTGGAGCCCCTCAGGGATGCATTCTCTCCCCACTGCTCTTCTCCCTCTACACCAACGACTGCACCTCCACAGACCCCACTGTCAAGCTCCACACCCTACTCCATTTGATGTCAACCTTTTTTTTGTGTCATGCTGTTTTGTCTTGTCATTTGTTTTTTGTTCTGGAAGCTCTGTCACTAAAACAAATTCCTTGTACGTGCAAGCGTACTTGGCAATAAAACTCTTTCTGATTGTGTTTCTATTGTGCATCGGTGATGCTCACAAAAGTCTGAAAAAGGCAAAGCAGCTGAAATGATAAACAAGTTTTAAAAAATTCTCAGAAGTACAAATGAAAATGATCCACTTCACTGTAAAACACACACTCATTCACTCACTCATCTATACAACTTCATCCTGTATACAGGCTCGCAGGGGGCCTGGAGCCTACTGTATCTCAGGAGATGGGGACTCAAACACTAATTTATGCACTACGGGCAATTTAGGAAAACCAATTAGCATATCTTTGGGCTGTGGGAGGAAACCGGAGTACCCAGAGGAAACCCACCAAGCATGGGGAGAACATACAAACTTCATGCACACAGACACGAGGTGGGAACTGAACCCGAACCCTGTGTGTATGTCTGTATATCTGTATGTCTGTCCGTACAGCATGTCTGTATGTTTGTACTGTATGTCTGTTCCAGCCGTTTTGGTTTCAGCATCACACAAAAAACTCCCTTGACAGAATTTAATGAATCCTTCAGTATTTGCCTGAAGTTAAATAGGCTTTTTTCTACCAGGTGGGCGTGGCTATTAGTTCTGCCGTAGAGAAAGACCGACAGACATGTACGTGGGCTTCAACCTGAAATAATAATAATATCACTGATTACATTAAAGCTCAACAGATTATTTTTAGCTTTAACCTTTTAACTATTTCTACGAACTCTGTAACCGTCAACAACACGTACTAACGCTAGTCCTGCATAAATATTAATTATTTGAAAGGATAACCATCTAAACATCTGCGTTTATTTGAACTTGTTTAAAATCAAGAATCAGGATAATACAAGTATAATATGAGTATCGGGTCTCTACCTTACGTAGAGTGAAATGGGCACCACTGTGTTGAGGATGATCACGTAGGACCAGAAGGACAAGAAACTGGACAAGTTGGCGTCAGCGCCGTCCTGCCGAGGGAGGAAGGCTGTAAAGGTCGTGCCCTCCTGATGCTCCCAGATCGAGTTCCCGATAGCCAGAACGGTGCACATGAACCCCAGGAAACCAAAAATCTAGAGGATAGAAGAAGGACAGCTCATACTAAACATCTTTCATGTCAGCAAAAAAAATTTCCATTAAAAAAAAAAAAACACATTAATCTACAAAAGTTTTGTTTGTTTATAATTTTTAAATAACTCACAAACAGAACCAAGACGTTCATCAGGTGATCGATGCTCGTCCGCTTGAACATCGATTTTCCAGAGTTCTGCATCAGCTTGGTGTCAGGACCTGGTGGGGTTCAGAAATCATAGTAACAAAGCACTTCACAGTGTGAGAACATTTACAACAAACCTTTTAAGGTTAAATTTTCATTTAAATTTTTTAAAGCGTTTTCATAAATGAAAATAGTCAGAAAGTAGTGATTTTTAGGAACTACTTAGGAACTTTTTTTTTTTTTTTTTTGTATTATTTATTACCTTTATTACCTTCCTTAGTTAACAACTGTGAGCACCTGTAATCGAGCATAAGCAATTTCCCTTTGGGATTAATAAAGTTCTTTGAATCTTGAATCTTGATTTATTGATGGAAGTTGTCAATCTTAAAATGAAACTAAATGTAATTATGTCTTATTTTTGAGTTATGTCCTGAGTGATGCCTACTGTACAGTATGTTCCATATAGGTATTTATTATTTTGAGAATCTATTATAAGATGCGCTCAAGTCAAACTGATGACATTTTGGCTGAATGATGTTGTAAAAGTGATTGGCATTTACAGAAGACTGTTAATTTTTGTTAAAGAAGGCTGTACGTCCGTGAATGACGATCCCGGTCAGAGCTCAGAGCCCACCTTCTCATGAACATTCAGGGAGTGGAATGCGTGATCCTTCAAAAATCAACAGATAACTAATGTGTGAAAGGGACGATTCTGTCTGTTTGAACTGTACACAACCATTCGCCAACACCACTTGTACATTACAGGAACTCGGCTGGGAGTTATTGCCACGTCCCCAGTACAGTCCCGACCTCGCTCCAAGACATTTCCACATGTTTTAGTCATTAAAGGAGTTCCTGGGAGGCCAGAGTTTCAGATATGAAGCAGGCAGTCTCATCATGACTCTAGGGTACTGGGAAATGTTTCCACCTTGATGGTGTCCAAGCGCTAGTGAAACACTGAGGTAAGTGCATTAGTGTAGCAGCAGATTATATAGAGAAATAAAAGGAGTTTTTACTCTCAGTGTTCTGTTATTATGCACAATAAAAAGTCCCAGTTTGATTTGATCACCACTCGTAAGTTATAACTGTATTCTTCCTTCCTTGATTATTGTTCTGGCTGTTCGCTAGACCATAGCATTGGGATTAGCTAATTAGCTCCTACTGATTATAACAGCCATTGGTGTAGACATGAGGTAACTCAGACAGACATGGTCGACTGTGTGTACTGTACCTCCGAACACCACAAGGCCGAAACACCATTCTGTGTTGCGTAACGTGCAGCCTCGGAGGAGAATCCTCTCATTATCCAGAGCGAACGTTTCTCCCTGCACGGACAGCGTTCCTGTAAACTTATCCAAACGGTTGTTGGGAGCCTCACAGCGCACTTCACCTGAACAAACAGAGTTTTATTACACACACACATACACACACGCGCGCATAAACAACAATAGTAACTTTGCAGTGAACTCTACAATTATTGGTGCTCTTTTAAAAAAACAGGCAGAAATTAATGCATCATATTAACATTAAACACAATGATTCTAACTCAAACAACTGAAACACAACCCAGTGAACATCAAAGTGGTGTAGCGTCCATGTGAACACGGCGATTAAGGGGGAACTGTAAAGACATTAGGAAGTCCACAAAGTAACATGATATACAGGTATGGACGGTGCAAGGCATTGGACTACAGTTTGGATGGTCTCAGGTTCAAACTCCATGAACACCAAAGTCTCTAACACTAATAATCTGCTAATAGAAACGAGTACATTTCAGGTTTGGGTTGCTGTTAATCGTTTAAAAGTAAAAATCAGTCACACTATAAAAAATTAATAGCAAAGCAACTTTTTTTGCGATTGATAAAATGCTGCATTAAAACAGAATAATTTTATTATATCAATACGGTGCAAGGCTTCGCCCCCTGGCTTCAGCCGTATATAAGTAGAAATTACCGGATGTCAACTATTTAAAATTATGTTTTCTTTTAAAATGAAAACCCTTTTTCTTACAAACACACACACACACATCAAAATCTCTGGCAGCTCTTCACTGCATTCATGCGTAAAGACCAGAGTATTATATAATTATATATTTATATATTTATATAGTATATATTCATTCATTCATTTTCTTTACCGCTTAATCCTGTGTTCAGGGTCGCGGGGGACCTGGAGCCTATCCCAGGAGACTTCGGGCACTAGGCGGGGTACACCCTGGACAGGGTTCCAATCCATCGGAGGGCACACACACATACACACACTCACACACCCAATCACACACTACGGGCAATTTAGGAACGCCAATTAGCCTAACCTGCATATCTTTGGACTGTGGGAGGAAACCGGAGTACCTGGAGGAAACCCACCAAGCACGGGGAGAACATGCAAACTCCATGCACACAGAGACGGGAATCGAGCCTGGCCGGGGAATCGAACCCAGACCCTGGAGGTGCAAGGCGACAGTGCTAACCACTACACCACCACGCCGCCTATAGTATATATATTTTATATATTATATTTAATTATGTTATTTAACAAATTGATGGTACATTTGTAGTGAAACATTTTCCAAGTCTCCCTCCGACCCTGAGCGTGTACGCTGTGTAAACAGTCTCCATGGCGACTTTCTGTAGGACTCACCATTAAAAGCTGCCAGTTTGTCAATGTTATCTCCCATGTCTCCTGTGACTGTCAGAGCCTGTTTCACCTTTAAATTGGTCTCACTGAGAGAGAGAGAGTGAGAGAGAGAGAGAGAGAGAGAGAGAGAGAGAGGAGTTGAATAAAAATATACTGAAGTTTGTACACAGTGTTTTAACGATTAGTGAACCATTTCTGACCCGTCCAGTTCAGCTGTCTCGATGTAGATGAGGTTCAGAGGCTCACTGCTGGACAGTAACAGGAGATCAGCCTGCAGGGGACAGGGGACACGGGACAGGGGACAGAGGGAATAATGAGGAATGAAGAAGAAGAGATTAAAAAGCCAATGTGTGGCTAAAAAGTAGGAAAGTGTGTCAAAGCGTGTGTGCATGTGACACACTCTGCAGACATGATAAACATACTGTATATAACTAAATTGCTACAGCATAGAATATATAATATATAATATATAATATGGTGCCTAAGACCTTTGCACAGTACTGTACATTTATAAATCAACAACAACAGCAGAACAATAAATGGAAAATGGGTTTTAAGAGCTGGCTCTGTTGTGTATTAATGGTGTGTGTGTGTGTGTGTGTGTGTGTGTGTGTGTTCACCGTGACAAACTGGTTGTTCTCCAGCTTAATGATGTCACCCACTTGAACATTCATCCATTTTTCAGTCCTCAGTCTGGAATTAGAGGGAAAAAAAAGAAGGTAAATTCTTAGTAAAAAAAAAACAACAATTAAACATTGATATGTTTATTATTATTATTATTATTATTATTATTATTATTATTACTACAGTATTATTATTATTATTATTATTAGTATTAGTAGTTTATACAACATTATAGCTAAAGATATGAAAATAAATAAATGTAAAATGAATATGTCTTTTATGAAAAGCTTTTATATCATATTGATATTTCTAATGTCTAATAAAGATTATATATTATATATTATTAGGCTTTATCTTCAATCGAAGTCTGAAATAAAATTTGCATTTCACAAATTTACATACATTGAATTTTATTTAATTAAAATGTTTCAAAACATTAAAGTCAAAATTTGGAGTTAGGACAAATTTTAAATATGGTGCCTAAGACTTTTGCACAGTACTGTACATTTATATAAAAAAAAAAATAATAATAAAAAACAGCAGCAAAACAAAAATTGGATAATGGGTTTTAAAAGCTACTGGCTCTGATATGTATTAATTGTGTGTGTGTGTGTGTGTGTGTGTGTGTGTGTGTGTGTGTGTGTGTGCGCAGCAGGAGAAACTCACTGTCCATCGATGAGGACGTCGACCTTGCGGTTGTTTACATGTCTATCATTTTTGTGTCTGTTCTGTGAATAGAGAAAAACATGACAGAACGTTTTTTTATTTGTGTGTGTGTGTGTGTGTGTGTGTGTGTGTGTGTGTGTGTGTGTGTGTGTGTGTGTGTGTGTGTGTGTGATTATTTGTTATCTGTGAGTAAACCTGTAGTATAATTTTCAAGACGTTGCTATTAAATGTTCTAAAGCTGATAAGGACTGATATCAAACGAAATAATAATCATCCAGTTCGCTTTTTACTTTTTGCATTTGCTACAGTGGCTTAGCTTCCACTCACTGGCTCATCATTCTGGCATGTGAAGATAATGTTTCGAGAAGATGGAGGGAGTATTTTTCAGAGCTGACGAAATGAAGTAAATAAGAGAAAGAGAAGGTTGGGTGAGACGGAGGTAGTGAATCAGGTAGTAAAGGGAATTAGTAATGTTGAACTGAGGACAGTTACTGTATGAGGAGGATGAAGAGTGGAAAGGCAGTTTATCCAGATGACGGTCCAGTGGGAGGCATGGAAGTGTTTAGGAGAGATGGCACTGGGGCAGCTTTCTAGAGTATTTAACGAGATCTTAGAACGTGAGCGGATGCTTGATGAGTGGAGAAGAAGTGTTCTACAGTAGTGACAATTCTTAAAAACTAAAGAGATGTGCAGAAGTGCAACAACTACAGAGGCATAAAGCTGATGAGTCACACCATGGAGTTATGGGACGCAATAGTGGAAGCCAAGCTGAGAAGAGAGGTGACAATCTGTGAGCCCCGGTGCGGTTTTATACCAAGAAAGAGCACCACAGGTGCCACGTTTGTTTTAAGAATGCTGATGGAAACGTATAGAGAAGATCAGAAAGAATTGCCTTTTGTGTTTGTAGATCTATAAAAGCGTATTACAAGGTGCCCAGAGATGAACTGTGGTGTTACACAAGGAAGTCAGGAGTGACAGAGATATTAACAAGGACAGTGCTACAGATGTGGGGTGTACGAGCGATGAGCGGTTGTAAGTATGAGCGGTTAGTTAAAGGTGGAGGTAGGAGTGCACCAGAGATGTGCTCTTAGTCCCTTCCTGTTTGCAGTGGTGATGGACAGGTTGACGGATGAGGTTAGACAAGAGCCCCCATGGACTATGATGTTTGCGGATGATATTGGGATCAGCAGCGAGAGTAGGGTAGATGAGCAGATGAATCAAGAAAGGTGGAGAAAAGAGGAAAAAGGTGCAGTTGCAATGAGTAGAGGTAAGGAAGGTAGAGGAGTTCAAATATTTAGGGTCAACTGTCGAAAGCAATGGGAGAAGTGAAGAAGAGAGTGGAGGCAGGCTGGAATGGGTGGAGAAGAACAGCAGGAGTGATCTTTGACAGTAAGGTATCAGCAAGAGTGAAAGGGAAAGTTAGAGGACGGTAGTGAGACCAGCAATTTTGTTCGGTTTGGAGATGTTTCCGCTGGCTAAAAGACAGGAAGCACAGTTGGAGGTGGCAGAGCTGAAGATGCTGCGATTTGCTTTTGGGAGTGACAGGAATAGACAGAATTAGAAATGAGTATATTTGAGGGACAGTGCCGGTAGGATGGTTCAGGGACAAAGGGAGGAGGAGAAGCGGAAGGTTCAAGAGAAGGTTTATGGATGTGGTGAGGGGGGACATGCAGAAGGTTGGCGTGACAAGGGTAGATGTGGTACAAAGAGTTAGATGGCGACTGTGGCGATCCCTAATGGGAGCAGCCGCAAGAAAAAGAAGATTACTGCATCACGTTAACTAGTTAGTTTGATTCTAGGTTAGTTTTCACTTGCTAATTTTATTTGCCAAATTAGTTTTCACTCACATTTTTGGCTTCACTTGCTAGTTATTTCCTATTATATATGTTTTTATTTTCTAGGTTAGCTTTGGCTCACTATTATATCAGCTTCATTTTAATAAGTCCTGTGTGAGGGATGTGACGGTAGACTTTTGAGTGGACGATGTGAAATTCATGGAGGGTTTTACCCAAATTAGAACTATATATTAATATGACGGAACTTTGATCTGCATCATTAGTTCATTACACTCATATTTGTATAAATATTAAACTATACTGAAGGTGAATGAAGTGAGCTGGACCACATCTCTGAGATCAGACTGATGTAAAGCGGAAGAGAGGAGACAGTAGAGGAAGATGAAGGAGACTCACGATGTCGTCTGATCCGTCTTTGGCCAGAGTGATGCTCAGCACCAGGAGCAGCGGCACCACCGTAGTGAACCAAGACAGGGATGAGATCGCCGGGATCAACTGCAACCAGATGGGGGGGGGGGGGGGGAGGTAACCGAGTCAGTTTACTGTACTTAAGTACACCACAACAAACGCCACGAACAACAACACCGGCACCATAAACACAAAAATAAACACCATAAACAATAAACACAAACACCACAAAAAGTTACGAAAACACAAACACCAAAAACAACACAACAAACACCATAAACAAGAAATACTAAAGTCAGAAAAACACCATAACCACCACAACAAACACTAAAATCACAAGCACACCGTGAACCAGGGGTCGAGAAGGGGTTCTCTGTGGGCAGTGGTGGCTCAATCGGTTAAAGCTGTGGGTCTCTGGGTTACTGAACGGAAGGTCGGGGGTTTGAACCCCAGCATCGGCAAGTTGCCACTGTTGAGCCCTTGAGCAAGGCCCTTAACCCTATCTGCTCCAGGGGCGCTGCAGCTGACCCTGCGCTCTGACCCCAGTTTCCTAATTGGGATATGCGTAGAAGAAATTTCGCTGTGCTGTAAAAAGTACATGTGACAATAATTGATTATCTTCTTCAGAAGGCCAGGGGTAGCTCAGTGGACTACGGTTCGGAAGATCCCTGGTTCAAACCCCACAACCACCAAGTTGCCACTGTTGGGCCCTTGACCCTCAACTGCTCAGATGTGTAATGAGATAAAAATGTAAGTCGCTCTGGATAAGAGCGTCTGCAAAATGCCTAAATGTAAATGTGCACACACGACACTTTAAATAACACATAGACTAGACTGTACAAAGCAAAAACACCAGAGCATGGTAAACACCACAACAACCACTACAAACAACAAAACAAACATAGTAAACACAGACAATACTATAAACAACACAAAAAAACACCATAAATGGCAAATCCACCATAAACACCACAAATGCTGTAAACATACTACAAAGTTCAAACACTATAAATAACATCATAAACACTGCAAACAGGACACACAAACAACATTAACATTAAAAATATACAACACAACAAACACTGCAACTACGCAATAATGAATATTTAAATTTATATATAATTGAATATTAAATATCAATAAAAAGATTAATGTAAGATATTTACAAATGTTACATATAATATTACTTATTTTAAAAAGTTCTACAAATATGGTAATAGTTAATAGCAAAAAGTTTAAATAGTGAATTTTATTAAAAATGTAAATGACAGAAATGCTGATCTAAACTATAACAATATTAAGAAATCATGTAGAAAACCAGTGCAGTGACTTTCACCATAGCAACGTATCAAAGATCTAAACACTGTACATGTAGTCAGCACTTATCATCCTTATACACAAGGCAAGTCTCTCACACACACACACACACACACACACACACACACACACACACACACACACACAGCCTGCAGTGTTCTGTACTTTTCACCTGTAAGATGAGCAGGAAGACGAAGTAGGCGTTGGCCAGACGCTGGAACTGCTCGAACAGATTGAGCGGCAGGAAGGTGAAGACGTTGTATTTAGAGGTTTTGATAGCGTTGTTCTGCAGACACACAATCACACACTTATACAGAGTACACACACACACACACACACTCCGTAGATAATATTACTGTTCTGCAGTGATCTTTACTTACAGCATATTTGAAGGAGAGATTAAATTCTCTGTCGTTTGCTCGCAGGTGCCGGTCCTCTGTCACCATGAGTATAAATAAAAGCAAGAGAAACGATACAAATCAAAGAAAAATCTTTTACTAATGCTAAATAAAAAGCTATTTAAGTGTAATCCAGTGTGAATAAACATAGGCAAACATTTCTATAAGAGGCGTTCAAATCAAAGCAGGACCGTGATCATGCAGAATAACAGAACACGGTTATAAAACACCCTCCATTTCTTTATATAATCTCCTGCTACACTAACGCACGTATCCCAGTGTTAGTGCTTGGACACCATTAGGGGAAAAAGGTTTTCCAGTACGCCGGACCTTCAGTGGACTCAGTCGTCATTCACAGACATACGGCGTTCTTTAAACTGTTTAATTATTTTTTTCATCATTATTTCATCTCAAGTCCTGTTTTGACTTGAACGCCCTTTTAATATTCACAAAGCACCCGGATTTTTAAAATAATAGTAAACGATTTTTTTTTTATTATGTAGACAAAGTCTGTAGTAAAACAATAATACTAGACACTGAAGTACAATTGTAGAAGAACAGTTTTAGAAATTCTGGCGTTTAATCAGGCGAGTGAATATGTGCTGATACTCTCTCAGCTGCACGCTAATCTAAATCATCTAGACACATTAAAGGTAGCGAGGCTAAGCTAGGATGTCTGGGAAAAGCCATTGCAATTTAACAAACATCTGTAAACATAGAAGTCATTTAGAAAAGTTTTGCTCAGAGATTTCACTCTCTTTTAAACTGGCGATGTGAACTGGTTTTATTATATTTTTATCTTTTAAATACTGAAGTTATACCGATTGTGAAAAACACGTGAAGGATATGTGATTGTTTTTTCTTTTTGTTGTTTTACTATAATAAATTTGTTCCACTTAAAGCAGGCAGTTTGTCTCAAATTCATACCCAGACCGTGCAGATGAGTTTAAAGATGAGTTGAAGATAACGATGGTGACATACCCTGGGTGTTTACTTTTTTTCTCTTTACACCGCACAGTGACAGCACAGAGCCCATCTTTCTTCCTACACATCCAGCAGCATGCTGAAGAGAAGACGAGATGAAAGGGGGAAAAAAGACCATTTGTTAAGAAGGCTGTAGGTTGAAATCCCAGGACTATCAAAAAACTCTCTTAAATACATAAATGCTGATGTAGATTTAAATAGGAACCATCTGAAAATTGACCTGTCTAGGGGACACTTTATGGAAGTATTAAAAATATATATACTGTATATATTGAAGGAGTCTCCGGTATCAGGAGACTGAAACGGTCAGTAAAGCAGAACCTTTTAGGGGAAAGTCTTTAGTATGGGCGTCTTTAAGCTCAACTTGACAAACTACTGTTTAGTGTGAATCCTGCATGTGATCAGTCGCTCAGTGAGGACGGGGCATGTAAAGGGATTTAATTAGAGCGTTCAGAGGTACAAATAAAAGCAATTGTAAAAAAAAAAAAACAAGCACGGCCCATAGACATGGGAACAAATTCATTACACATCATCTGAGCTGATGAGTCTTCGTTATCAGATACTTCACTCGAGCTACAAGAAAAGACGTCTATTGTGCCTCTGTTCTGCTGTAGGGGCGTTTATTAGATTTTATGCCATGATTTTGTGTTCTCTGACAATATAAATAATAATAATAATAATAATAATAATAATAACAACAACATGTTCTTCTGACTGATCACTGATCATTATTATGTTATATAAGAAATCACTTCTTATACTGCATTATAAAATTAACATTATTGAGTTGTATTCTAGCAAACAATCCACATAAATAAGTGCAATTTAGAAATAAATGCTGAATAAAAATGTTAAAAATGAGGACTATACTGAAAGGACTATACTTTTTTTTTTTATTAACTGATGTTAATGGCTCAGATTGCACATGTTGGTAAAGTTAACACCTACAAAAGGTACCACGCAGTTTGTCTTCAGTGCTGGTTTCCCCATCTTTAAACTTCCTCATACACATGTACACTTCATGCACACTGCTCTTGTTAATGGTGTCATCTACATAAACATTCTGTAGTGCAGTGGGAGACCAAAACTATGACAAAGTGCATTTTAAAAAAGGATTTAAGATTTAAGGTACCACGATGGTGCAAATGCATGGCTTGTGATGGAGATTACTGTATGTTGATTAGTACCTTTGGATAGAGGCAGAGCTACTCTAATAATACGTGCAATTTGAATAAACTTTCTTTCGGATGTTCCCGTGAAGGGGTCGCCACAGAGGATCTTCCGATCTGCACACAACTTGGCACAGGTTTTATTGTGTACGCCGCCCTTCCTGATGCAACCTTCCCATTTTTTTTTCTAACGAGGCTTCAGACTAAGGCTAAATGTCATTTCCACACTGCTCGTGGTGTGTGTGTGTGTGTGTGTGTGTGTGTGTGTGTGTGTGTGTGTGTGTGCCTCGCAATGGATTGGGGTTGTACCCCACCTCATGCCCAAAATCTCCTGCGATAAGTTTCCCACGACTCTGTACTATAGTATTGGTGCTATAGAGAATGAATATACAGTGCAAATGTCTTAGGCACCATATTATATGCTGTACCAATTTAGTTCATCATGTGTACAAAATCATTCAGTATTTCCATATATAACTTAAAAATTCCTAAATAAATAACATTACAGGAGAATATATGTATGGCTATTAAGAAAAAATATATATAGTATAAGACAGACCAGTTTTCAGATGGAAACAAAAAACCTAAAGTACACTCCTGAAATCTGCATAAAAATAGAAAGGAGCGAGTGTGACCAGAAGAGTTACCAGAAGAAGTCATATTCTCCAGCAAGCTCAGTAAAACCTAACAGCTGTTTTACTTATTGCACTGCGTAAAAGTCTTGGGCACAAACAAAAATATGGAATAAGCAAAAAATGCTTTTGAAAATATTTCTGCATAAAAGAAACTTCTATAAAGAGTAATAAAATAAACAGTCAATATTTGGAGTGAAAACTCATTGCTTAAAATCAGACGTTTTAGTCACAGATCTGTGCAGTTTTTTTTTTTTTTTTTTAGAAAACAGCTGTTACTATACTGTAGGTAAAATAGTTGTTAGGTTTTATGTAACTAGAAGAAGGAAATTCAGAATTTAAGTATAACAGTGTTATGAAAAGTGTTATCTGTAGTGATATTTCACTGGTTTGTGCGTGTGTTTGTATGTAAAACACAGAAACCCTGATGTGAGAAGAATAAAATATTATAAGTGTGTGTTCTCTGCATGTGGTTAATAATAAACCAGAAAAAGAGAACAGTTTATAACCGTAAGTCTTATCTCAGAGAGAGAGAGAGAGAGAGAGAGAGAGAGCTGTTAAAGAGGCAGTGATGTACTATGAAACTCTCTCTCTCGACTTTTTATTTCTCCAGTAAGATTAAACATTTACATAAAACAATGTACTGTATAAGCCCCTATTTAAGCCATCATCTACTAGATTTCCCTCCTAATATGACCTCATATAAGTAGAGCCCCTTGTTGGATTGTTGCTCAGTTGTTCTTTGGAGGGGCGTTTAGGAATAGCTCATTTATCTAGACACTGAAATGCTGCATTTGGAAAAGGAGTGAAAAGATGGACTTTGAGCTATGAAAAATTTATTATCTGAAGAATATTTCAGCTTAATCATTTAAACACACACACACACACACACACACACACACACACACACACACACACACACACACTTTGGGGAGAGCTCTAAGATTTGTGTTTACTTAAAATATGGGACTTTAAACTTTAAAAAAATCATTTCTGCTATTTTTAATTTCTGAATAGACAACGTTTAAGATTTTGCAAAGTACTGGAACTGTGTGCTACAGATCATGATGTTGATACAGTATGTGGGAAAACCAAGAAAGCACAATCTTCCACTGGTAGAAAGCTTATGCACAACTTTAGCGCTGGTACTTTTTAAATTCCAACATTGGAGACTCCTTCCCTAAATGTTAAACAAATGTGCCCTTATAGAAAACATGACTGTTTTATTGCTTAAACACATTTGAAAGTGATATACAGAATGTGCTGTTCAATTTTGTGTGAATATACTGTAGGCCTATATGATTTGCAGCTGCACTGACAAGAAAATGATCCAGTGTAGAGGTTTGAGCAAGTCAGTGCTGTCTAACAGGTTTATACTGTACTTATCTTATACTGAACTGCCAATTTGGCTATTAGAAAAAAAACAACGCTAATAGCAAGATTTTTGTTCAACAAAGCTAAATTGTAATGTTCGATTTTTGAGGGAAATTCCCAGTTTAGGTGTTTCTGGTGCATGTGGTTAGTCTAAATAAACATTATTCAAAAGTTTGATTTCAAACACTACCATTTAAGACGTTTCGTTTTTAAGATTCCATATTCGACTATTTCTAAGAGCTCAGAGCTCCTAAAATGTGTGTGTCTGTTAATGCTCCAGCTGAAATACCCATAAAATAATACATTTTTATACCCAGAAATGTTTATTTCACTCCTCCTCCAAATGCGCCATTTCAGTGTCTATGCAAATGAGCAACACCTGAGATACGCCTGGGGAAAAACAAGCTGGGGGATGGGCTAATCCATATAAAGTCATATTAGGGAGAAATCTAATTGGATTGTTTAAGCCTTCGCCAAAAAAAAATATGCAGGGAATGTTTTTTCTTACATTTTTTTGTTTGTACATGTGAAGAAAGATGAAAGGTGCAGAAGGACACTTCACACCCTGGAGATATGTCCGTAATTTCTGCGGCAGTTACTCATGGGGTTGGGCTGCTACTGTAGCTTGATGTTCAATTGTATCTGAGTACTTGGGGGTGAAGGTCCAACAGTGGCAGCTCCAAACAGCGACTTCTGGACCAACACCTTAATCACCAAGCTACCCCTACCCCATGTTACTACACCTACTTGCACGCTGGTATAATACAGTACAGCCCCTTTAATTAAAGCAATCCAAATTGGATTACACTGCAATACTAGATATTTGGATAAAGTTGTAAATGTTTCTCATTCTTCTGTATTTCTAGATTATTTAACTGAAGCCCATTTTGTTCTTAAGAAACACTTCATTAGCCGTGTTCACTATATGATTGAATGACTCTAAAATAAGCGTCATCGCTCTTATCCTGTGTTTTTTTATTACGGGATTCTGCTCGCCCTTGTTAAGCCCTTTGAGATCGGTGCAAATTACAAAAGCGATAACACGTAAGCCATAACCATGAACATTAGACCTGAGGCCTGTGTCTTTCCCTCTCTCCACCTACACGCACCTTGGTAACATAATTTTATCTTATCTTCATCGTCCGTATGAAACGGTTCAGTTCATAAAAACAGAAATGAAACATACTGTACGTATATATAACGTACTGTCTATGAACCGATATACTCTTTAAGCTCTCTGGCTTTATAAGGCCACAGATTAATGAGGATGCAACAAAGTTCCTGAAAAAGTTAATAAAGCTAATATCTAACGTCATTAGCATTTTAAATGCCCGTAACTACAGACAGTGTGTCACGGCAACTCGAAACAGGTCATTGACCTTCAGTTATGTGTGACATTGTCGACCTAGAAAACCCCCACCGTACACACCTCTTCCATACACACACTGTCAAATATACAAACACCTGGACAAGGCGTTCAAACTAGAGCCGAGAAACAGCTGTACATTCAGAACATCGTAATATTTTAAGCATCAGATATAAACAGAAGAGAAATATTCAGTCTGTTAAAGTTTAATGAAAGAGTTTAACTGTCTGATTCTGATTGAATGTTTGACTTCTTTCCAAAAGTTCAGCCACACAACTATTCTCAAACACACAGCAAAATCCACACACAGCTCAGACAGGTACCTGAGTCACCAACGTCCCATCCGCGCTCTTGAAGAATCCTCGCCTCAGTCCAATCCACACCGATGACACGCAGCAACAGCAGGGTGGAGACGAACTGCAGCTCCCACAATGCAACACACACACATACAGTACACATACACGACCATTCAGGTGTGAATTCTGGAGTGTACTGGGGAATCGAGATGGCGGGTGGGGTGGAGAGTCAGGTGGAGAGAGAGAGAGAGAGAGAGAGAGAGAGAAGACGAATGCAGTAATAAAGCGTGGCTGTTTCACTCAGAAAAGCAAACATAGAGTGATCTTTGGACTCTGGCAGCGAGGAACAAGTGGGAAAAGAGAATGAAGAGAGTGAGGAGATCATGACCAGGGTTGACCGGAAGCGGAACAGATACAGAAGGCCAACGTAGAATTTAAATGTAAATTTGTGTATCTTTGGGATTACTGTACATTAAACCATCATAACATTAAAATCACCTGCCTAATATTTTGTGGGGTCCAAACCAGCCGTGACCCATCGAGGCCTGGACTCCACAAAACCTCTGAAAGTGTCCTAGAATTTGCAAGGTGAGGCCTCCATGAATGGAACTTGATCATCCAGACAATCGAACAAACACTTGATCGGATTCAGGTCTGAAGAAGTCCTAGGCAACACCTTGAACTCTTGAATGTCATGTTCCTCGATCCATCCTTGAAGCAGGTTTGCAGTGTGTCAGGGAGCAATAACCTGCTGAATCGTGCCACTGACTCTGTGACAATATTAAGGTCGGTGAAACATGTAACATCTACTTGAATGAAACTTCATAAGGTTTCCCAGTAGAACATTGCCCAGAGCATCACACTGCCTCTTCCAGCTTTGCGTCATCTCATCGTGCATCCTGGTGCCATCTCTTCCCCAGGTAATACAGCGTGATTCATCAGCACCGGCTTCTTCCGTGGTCAAGCTCTGATGCTCACCTGTCCATTGTCGGAGCTTTTGGTGGTGGACACGGTTCAGCATGGCCACTCTGACTAGTCTGTGACTACGCAGGCTCTTATACAAGAAACTGTGATGCACTGTGTGACCCGACTCCTTTGTATCAGAGACAACATTGTCAAGCAGTTTCTGTTTCAGTAGTTGGATTGGACCAGCCTTCACTCCCCATGACCCGGCCGCCCACTGGTTCACCAGTTGACGTTCCATTGACCCCTGCAGACCAGGGACGTCCCACAAGATGTCTCTTGCTCTAATCCAGTCATGAACATGTTTTTACAAGTGTTTCTTTTTTTTAAATACACAGACAGAACTTCAAAGCACATACAGTGGATGAAGATGTGTATTTTAATAATCAATATCAAGTGAACTGGATTCATCAGGATTCGTCGTTTTCAGCGTCCTTGAAGAACAAACATTTATTTCCTGGAAGCATTTTTAATGGGTAACGGATAGTTAAAGAGTCTTGCAAAAGTATTCACTGCATATGAACTTTCCCACATTGTGCAGTGTTACAATATTATAAATCTACTCAAAATAATTAATAATAAATTAATAATGTGTACAGTTCACACAATCAGCAAATATCATCATAAGGCCTGGTTTAACTCGAACAGCCCATGTATAATAATAATAATAATAAATGTTATTATTGTTATTTATTTTGCTATGAATTAAGGAATCTTAAGTGATAATACATATAGATAGTAATAAAGAGCGGGGATACAAAAATGTCATAAATTAACAAAAGTGCAACAAAGTAAAAAAAAAGTGAAAAATAATAAAAAACGATTAATGAAATTAAATATCTAAAGTAACAGAAAATTAACAGTAATATTAACAGTAGTAATAATCTACAACACCATGGCTTCATTTTGTGTGTGTGAGAGAAAGCCTACACACACACTCACACACAGTTTGTTCATAACATAATTATTCAAATTAGAATGCATGAACTCGTATCACATCTAATATATATTTTTTAAAACATTCTGTTCAAAAAGTAGTTTTATTGGAGTGTAAAAGACATTTAATGCCACCAACACCATGCTTTTTTCCTCAGCAGTGGTAAATAGAAATTTACAATTCAAAAATCTTCTAATGACTCTAATGTGCTGCAAGAAATCAAACATTTAAAATGAATATAACAACAAAAAAAATCAAACTGACACAAGAAGTACTGTACAACTGTTTTTTTTTTTTTTTTTTTTTGGGGGGGGGGGGGGGTTAATATCATAAACTACAAATCTGAACAAGTCTACTTAATGAATAACACATTGTTAATTGATGAAGGCTGCTTTGTATTAGTGGTTCTGAAGAGGTGTGGGTCGGAACACGCGACACTCCATGAGCGTCTAAGTGACGTCACTTCAGGGTGAACTTCAGACCTACTGAATCGACTCGACTCGTGTGCACCCCGCCACCTCCACACGTCCCCTCCACCTCCACACGTCCCCTCCACACGTCCCCTCCACCTCCACACGTCCCCTCCACACGTCCCCTCCACCTCCACACGTCCCCTCCACACGTCCCCTCCACACGTCCCCTCCACCTCCACACGTCCCCTCCACCTCCACACGTCCCCTCCACATGTCCCCTCCACCTCCACACGTCCCCTCCACCTCCACACGTCACCTCCACACATCCCCTCCACCTCCACACGTCCCCTCCACCTCCACACGTCCCCTCCACCTCCACACGTCCCCTCCACACGTCCCCTCCACCTCCACACGTCCCCTCCACCCGTCCCCTCCACCCGTCCCCTCCACACGTCCCCTCCACCTCCACACGTCCCCTCCACCTCCACACGTCCCCTCCACACGTCCTCTCCACCTCCACACGTCCCCTCCACCTCCACACGTCCCCTCCACCTCCACACGTCCCCTCCACCTCCACACGTCCCCTCCACACGTCCCCTCCACACGTCCCCTCCACCTCCACACGTCCCCTCCACCTCCACACGTCCCCTCCACACGTCCCCTCCACCTCCACACGTCCCCTCCACACGTCCCCCCACATTGTGGGAGACCTGCAGAGCTACAGTAAGAGGCAGGACATGTCTCTTCTCTTGTTCCACACACGGACATGTATATAAAGTGTTGTGTTTCACATTACACCACCAAACACAAATATCCAGATTTTTACTCACACATTTTATTCATTTGGCTTTTTTTTTTTATTTATAATTTTTTTCTAAAATCATCAACACATTTCATTAACAAACACGATGTCTCACTGGAAATAAACGTATCAAACACTGGCCGTCCTGTAATCTTTATACAGAGAGTGAGAGCGCGAGAGAGCTTTCCGCACTCGTTTAATAAAGAACGCTTCTCATAATACAGTAGAACAAATCAGGTTCAGTGTTTCAAAAGAAAACCAAAAAGAGTCAAAAAAGAAAATCATAAAGTTTCTAATATAATCTTAAAAAAAAAAATTTTTGCAGTGGTATACATCATTTTTTTAACAGTGGCACTGGACTTGGCTGATGGGCTGTAAAAATCACACACACACACACACACACACACACACACACACACACACACACACACACACGCACACACACGCACACACACGCACACACACGCACACACACCGCCTACTTAAGTGATCGTAATATAAAACCGACTCACTTCACAAACCTGATGGTATTTTACTCTGTATGAATTTGTATGAAAGGCTCTTAGAATTCTCTCTATGGTTCTGATGAGGAGACTGAAAGCAAAAGGATCATCGGTCATCTGAAACACACACACACACACACACACACACACACACACACACACACACACACACACACACACACACACACGCTCCTGCTCACATAGCTCAGAAGGCACACGGTTAGGGATCAGACGTATCAGGGTTTTCAGTCGGGTTTCGGTTCGTCTGGGCTGATATTCAGAAAGTAACACGTTGTTAAATGTTTAAATACAAAAAAGAAATCAGAAGTGAAGTAATAAAGAAATACATCTACAGTCATTCAATTTGACACATTCGACAAGATAAGGCATTAATACAGACGAGGTACAGTAAAGAAAGTGCACAGTACAAACAGGGACCCTGCGTTTGAGGCTCATTTTACTCACACACACTCGTACAGTCTTTACACATACACAGGAGGCAAAGAACAAAAAACTGAGAAAGAAACTAATGTGACTTGTGGCAACGAGAGAGAGAGAGAGAGAGAGAGAGAGAGAGAGAGAGAGAGAGAGAGAGAGGGGTTATATTACAGAAAAGCTGGACGAATAGAAAGACAGGAAGTTCTCACACTCGTTCTCTGTCCTCGACGTCCTCCACACGGCAGCGGAGACTCTCCTCTCCCACGGATCCTTCAAGTACTTGCGAATAATCACACCTGTCCATCCCGTCATCTCTTCTCATCTCCCCTCCTCAGCAGACCGGGTTTCAGATTTGAGCTTGACGAACTCCTTGGCCACTTCGTCCCCTGAGCGCTGGGACAGGATGCGCAGCACCGTCAGCCCCGTGTCGTCCATGTGCACCTGCGAGCCCAGAGGACACCAGCAGGCGCAGCTCGCTCTCTGAGCCACGTCGCGCAGCTGGATGACGGCGACGCCCACCACGCGGTCCGCGCGTCCGAAACAGTAGTCCTTCACACACACCTGCAGCTCGTAACACTCCGGACCGTCCTCGTTCCCCAGGATACTGCAAGGTCACAGAAGGGCACGCGCACGGTGATGATGATGACGATGATGATGATGATCGCGCAAGTAAAACGTAACAAAAAATAGAAATAAAAGCACTTTAAAACTAAAACATTTAAGATGGGTGTGACTAACAAACAAAGAATAAATTTTTATAATAATTCAGGTCATTGAATTCAAGCAAGGTGCCAATAATTACGATCATGACAACCCATCACTACACAATCTCTTACTCACAAGTGGAAGGTTTCGTTGAATTTCGGCGCCCAGCTGTTGTTCTTTGATTTGGTGGTGAATTTGCGTTTCTTGTCGCTGAGGTGCGGCCCGATCATCGTCACCTCCACAAACGGACGGAACATTCCGGATGTCTGCCACCTCAGATCGTTCGCTGCCACCACTGAGTGCGGATATGAAGCAGCAACGGGGTTAAATCAGGTTAATTATACCGCGTAAAAATCCATATTATTTCAAAAACTGAATAAAAAACTAATAGTTGATGAAAGCTATAATCATACTTTGTCGGCTTTAAGCTTTAATTCCCATGAACAATTACCCAAATCTAGCTTGTCACATTACCAAGAAACTGTTAAACTGTTCTCACACTAGAGACTCCTTCCACAGATATAAAATAAACATCTCCTTACAGGTGACTTTATACAGAAATGATAAACGGCCCTGGTGGTGTAAAACTGTGTGCAGTGCACCGAGACTGACCTTTAACCGTGACCTTGTGCTCTCCTGTGCCTGGATGAGTGAACAGATCGATCTGTATGGACACCTCTCCCACTGGCTTCTCTATACCTGAGCCTAAACACACACACATTCAGAATACAGCACACTGTAAGGCAATGTTCACATTACCCGTTTGAAGTTACGCAATTCTGATTTTACCCTAATCTGACACGGATCTGTTTTTAGGGCTGATTGTTTTCAGATCGGATCTGAGTCACTCTTGTTTCCATCCATCCTTCCATTTGTAGTCCAACTGGGGACCATGGAGGCCAGTGGTGGCCATTGTATTTATTCCCATTTTAAGACTGTGGTAGGACCTCTGGTCAACATTCATATGTGCATTCACACACTACAGCCAATTTGAGAATGCCAATTAGCCTAATCTGCATGTCTATGAACTGTGGGAGGAAACCGGAGAACAAGGAGGAAACCCATCAAGCACATGGAGAACACACAAACTCCATACACAGACAAGAGGCAGGAATCAAAGGTGCTCCTATGAGACTTGTAAGAATGGTCAGATCAGAATTTTTTCTCAGAATGATTTTTTCCCTAATTTAGTCGTGTCCAATTCCTCCCCGTCACTAGGGGGATGAAACTGGTGGAGAAGTACAGAGAAGGTAATAAAGAGTTGCATTGTGCCTTTGTAGATTTAGAGAAAGCATATGACAGGGTGCCGAGAGAGATGTTGTTGTGTTGTATGAGGTTGTCTGGAGTGGCAGAGAAGTACAGTATGTTAGAGTGGTGCAGGACATGTATGAGAGCACTAAGACAGTGGTAAGATGTGCTGTAGGTGTGATAGAAGAGTTCAAGATGAAGGTGGGTCTGCATCAAGGATCGGCTCTAAGCCCCTTTTTGTTTGCTCTGGTGATGGACAGGATGACAGATGAGGCAAGACAGGAGTCTCCACGGACTATGATGTTTGCAGATGACATTGTGCTTTGTAGCGAGAGCAGGGAATAGGTGGAGGAAAATTTGGAGAGGTGGAGGTACGCTCTGGAAAGCAGAGGAATGAAGGTTAGCTGCAGCAAGACGGAATACATGTGTGTGAATGAGAGGAACCCAAGAGGAACAGTGAAGCTACAGGGAGCAGAGGTAAAGAAGGTGCAGGATTTCAAGTACTTAGGGTCAACGGTCCAGAGCAATGGATAGTGTGGAAAGGAGGTGAAGAGGCGGGTACAGGCAGGTTGGAATGGGTGGAGAAAAGTGTCAGGTGTGTTGTGCGATAAAAGAGTATCAGCGAGTATGAAAGTAAAGGTGTACAGGACAGTGGTGAGACCAGCAATGCTCTACGGCTTAGAGACAGTGGCACTGAAGAAAAGACAGGAGGTAGCAGAGAGGAAGATGGTGAGGTTATCTTTGGAAGTGACAAGGATGGCTACGATCAAGAATGAGTTCATCAGTGGGACAACCCATGTTGGATGTTTTGGAGATAAAGTCAGATTGAGGTGGTTTGGACATGTTCAGAGGAGAGATTGTGAGCATATCGGTAGAAGGATGCTGAGGATGGACCTGCCAGGCAGGAGAAGACCAAAGAGGAGATTTATGGATGCAGTGAGAGAGGACATGAAAAGAAAAGGGCCATGTAAGAAAAGAGGATGCAGAGATTCGCAGATGATTTGCAGTGGTGACCCCTGAAAGGGAACAGCCGAAAGACAAAGAAGAAGACTAGAGGGCTCCCACATTAAGGCTCAGTCGAGAGGGCTGAAGACTATCACTTTTTTCCCTCAAACCACCGCATCTTTTTCAAACTGCTCGCTCACGCACCGTTGGGGGCGGCGTAACACACTTGGGGGACAGGGCTATCCGCCCCTTCCGCTTGCGTGAGCTCACAGACGCCCCTGATTGGCTGTAGAGACGGGATTAATGTGGGAGCACAAAGTACCTCTCATCCCTCCCCTCTGAGAGAGCTCTCTCTAGGCCTCCGGCTGTGAGAGGTTACAACATCACCCGGGAACCGAACCAGCGACCTCCAGATGATAGGGCGAGCACTTTACCATTCGAAGGTGGTCAGAACAGAATTCATGTGACTTTTGTCTCTGAGTGTGTGTGGGATTCTCACCAATGTCATCAGTCAGCATCGGCAACGTGGTAATTCATATCAGTATCTGTGTGTCTGGCTTTCTTTTTTTTTCTGGATCTCAACAAATAGAGCAGACTAACTGCTCGCTGTCCTCCAGAGTAAAACCGCAAACATGTTTTTTGCTAAAATCGCATCAATTGTTTGAAATAAATGAGAGGTCGCAAAAATATGATTTGTATTTAACCCAGATAACTTGATCAGAGACATATCGATGTGCGCTTGCGTGCTGTTTCCGAGGACGGACGCGTCCACATTCGAGTCAGATAGAAGTAAATAGTGAACAGGAATGTGAACCGTCGTGACATGCAGATGCGGATCTGAACAAAAAACTATTTTAATTGTGTAACCTGGCTTGTAATGAGAACATAGCCCAAGAAGTTCTAATACACATGTTAGACCAGACCAAACTGTCTTTCCAGCTGATGAGGAGACAATACAACATCAAACAGGAAAATGCAAACAAACAGTGACAAATCTAATTTTATGTTGATGTCAGATAAACAGTTTTTTTAATTTATAATTTTTCTTCCTTATCATTTTATATAGCGGGTCAGGGGGAAGGGGAACAAGATCATGCACTCAACTTGACCAGCATGTGTGCCAAATTCTCTATAGGAATGTGATCAATGATGTTAGGAACCTGGATATCATCATCTCTGTGACAGAAGAAATGAAATGTAAGAGTAATGAGGGGAAAACGACCGGCTGTAGGTGGACGAGGCTTGGGGTTGGGTTGGGATCGAACGAGCATCACATTAATATTAACACCACCTACCCCTGGATGGCTGGACTCTCTCACTAGATGTTATCCTCATACCTTTCCCACCATGCACTGGGACAGAAAAGCAGCAGAAAGAAAAGCACAGCACATCATGAAGAAGCAGAGACAGTGTGGTAAAACTACACAAGAGAGAGTGAGAGAGAGAGAGAGAGAGAAAGAGAGAGAGACAGCAGAGATCTCAGAATCAATGAGCTGGGACAGCAGTTCCCCTTTCCACAGCAAGGTAAAGACTATAAGGAGACAGACTGAACTCAGTAGTGCCCTCTAGTGGACAATGAATGATAATGAAACAAAAAGTGTGAAATCATGAGCACACGCACACACTTAGCATTGTGATTTTATAGCACAATTCCCATCAGACAGTGTGGTGTAGGATTGTAACAAAACCAAGATCAGACCTCTTTGAAAACTAAACTCATTTTGGTTTCTCAGTTACAATGTCTTTCAGTGCTGGGTAAAGACTGAACTAGGGGAATGTGGGCGGGGCGTTAAAACATGATCTGTCGTAATCATTGGCGTAGAATTGAGGCACAGTAGCAGAGGAGAGGTTTAATAGTAGTGCAGTAACTGAGAAGAGGTATACAGTATACACCTTTTCAGAAATTTGGTCTACAGTAGCTCTTCTATTGGATCGGACTACACTGGCCAGACTTTGGTCATCAGTGAGCCTCAGCCACTCATGACCCTGTCATCAGTTCACTGGTTTTCCTTCCTTGGATCACTTTTGGTATGTACGTCCTGAGCACTGAAGACCAGGAACATCCCACAAGAGCTGCAGTTTTGGAGTTGCACTGACCAACACATCACCCAATACAATTTGTACCTTCTCACAGAAGCTACAATATAATTACAATATCTTGTTACTGTACAATGGTGGCTGGAAGTGGGTGGGATATACAGTACAGTGGAACCTCAGATTATGAGCATAATTTGTTTCAGAAGCGGGCTCGTATTCCAAAATACTCGTAAACCAAATTAAATTTGTAAAAGCAAGAGTGTGTGTGTTGCATGATACTCGGTACTCGTAAACCAAGACTTGTTCGTTTTCCAAGTCAAAATTTATTAAAAATCTTTGCTCGTCTTCCAGAACACTCGTAAACTACGTACGTTACTCGTAATCCGGGGCTCCACTGTATTGGGCAGCAAGTAATGTTTTTTTTTTTTTTTGCCTGAAGTTGTTGTGTTGGATGCAGAAAAAATGTGAGAAGGATTTGAGTGACTTTGAGAAGAACCGGATTGTGACGGCTAGACGACAGGGTCAGAGCAACTCCAAAACCGCAGCTCTTGTGGGATGTTCCCAGAGGTGTCAAGTAATGAAGTACAAATACTTTGTTACCTTACTTAAGTAGAAATTTTGGGTATCTATACTTTACTGGAGTAATAATTTTTCAGCCGACTTTTTACTTCTACTCCTTACATTTTTAAGCAATTATCTGTACTTTCTACTCCTTACTTTTTAAAAATAGCCTCGTTACTCTATTTTTATGATCAGAACACGCAACCCCCCCAGTCGCATGATAAGAACGATCACAACAAACCCCTCCCCCCCCATGATAAGAACTCGCACAACTCAATTCTGTATAATATAATTCTGTAGCTGTATGTCTGATGGATAAACAGACAAGCGAGAGACAGACGGAAAGATATAAAGCCGTAATCGAACCCTGGGCATGCTGTGTAGTGACGAAGGTCTTGATGAGGGTGTCTGTGGTCTGTGTATAAAGAGAGAGGGCGTGACGGAGTGACGAGAGCTCGGCGCTCTTCTCCAGGAAGGCCTTCTTCAACCCGTTTCCTCCAGCATGGAAGTATTGCTGAGGAGGAGAAGGAAAATAAATGAAGATAAAGATAAAGCCTACAGTACGTGACGCTGCTCATGGACCGAGTCATGGACTGATGTTTCTGATACTGTACCTTTATGGTGTCCAGAGCCACGTCCATGACCGCACACTGCTTAGGCGTCAGGCTTTTGGCTTCCCCAGACATGTGATCCTGCAGGAAAAGAGCAAAATAATAATAATGATATCTTTAATTTCCTTAAGTCTGATTAAATGCAAAATAAGCCTGAGGATTATAATTCACAAAAAGTTCCAAAAACTTCGTTCCAAAACTCATGAGCCTGACTGTGTTGATTATAATGCATTTAGTGTTCGTACCTTGAGCTTGGAGAGCTGGCCCAGATCTTTGGCTGCTGAAAAGATGTTGCCCTGTTGAAAGAATCAGCATTAAGACACCGAGTTCAAATCAGTGACGCGTTATAAAGTAATAATAACCAAGAATGAGGCGACGCAAAGTCACAAAGGGGTTTTTTTATTTATTTTAGTTAATCATAACTCAATTTTATTTTCGAAATGAGCTTTTCAGCTACAGTATATTTACGTTGATGTTTTCAGTGAGGATACTGTAAGTGTGTGTGTGTGTGTGTGTGTGTGTGTGTGTGTGTGTGTGTGTGTGTGTGTATATATAGTGTGTGTTCTTACGAAGCTGTCGTTGCCTTGAGGCAGGACGATGGTCTTCTCCACACTGTTCATCACGATCCTCCACAACTCCTTCAGGACACGCTTCAGAACCGTCTTCTCACACACTGACGCAAACAGCATCAGACTGAACACACACACACACACACACACGGTTATCTATACAGGTACATACTTACTGTAATTATAAATGTTATTATTTATTACATTTATTTACCGCATTACTACAACTGATCTGGGAATTACTAGTAGAATTTATAATAGCCATTTTTTTTATCTTTAAAATCTGAAAAATTTGGCCTCCGAGTGGCACAGTGGTAAAGTTCTCGCCCTATCATCCGGACATCGCTGGTTCGGTTCCCGGGTGATGCTGTAACCTTTCACAGCTCGAATGGGCCAAATTGGCCGAACTCTCTCAGCGGGGAGGGATGAGAGGTACTTGGTGCTCCCACATTAATCACGGCTCTACAGCCAATCAGGGGCGTCTGTGAGCTCACGCAAGCGGAAGGAGCGGATAGCGCTGTCCTCCGAGTGTGTTACGCCGCAGCCAATGGTACCGTCGGTGACGTCAAGTGGGTCGGAGGTAACACGTGATAGTCTGCGGCCCACCCGACTGCGTGGTAGTAGAAGCTTAATGTGGGAGCCCTCTAGTGACGGGGAGGAATTGGAAACGACTAAATTAGGGAGAAAATCGTGGGAAAAAATCCCCCCCCAAAAAAAAAAAAAAATCTGAAAAATTTGACTTTTTCTGCCTTTTATTTTGACTTCCAATTTGAATCATTTATGTTTATGCTTTAAGTTCATGAAAACCTCTCTCTTAAATTTTCTTTTGACCATCCAGAAATGTACAAGCGGAAGAAAATGGATGGATGGATGGAAGTAAAAATTTATTTTTACAAACTGGTACTAGGACTAATGTTCACTTTTATCAGCAACATAATCTGTTTAATTGCAATAAGGGTGTTCGAGTCAAACCAGGACTTGTGCTTAGATTTGACAGATTGACAGTTGGGACCAGTTGCAGGACCAGTGTTGGGTGTAACAAGTTACAAAGTAACACATTAGAGGACTTGGATTAATCTTTTGATGTAACGAGTAATCTAACGCGTTAGGTCCGCCATTTAAGTCCTCAGTTATTTAGTTACTTTTTCAAAAATGTAATCCGTTATTTGTACAATTTATGTAATCCGCGAGCCAGACAGCAGTCATTCCCAATCCGTTAGTGTATGAGAAAGTCGTCCTACAAGCCCCGCCCCCGATAACCCGCCCTCCTCTGCTATTCCTGCTGTTATACCCCTATCTCACTATGGGGTTTGACTATGTGAGGACCGACGCGCGGAAACCTAATCACACAACCAAAATCACAGCACCAAAACTCGCGGTGAATCATGATGAACCGTACTTACGGCCACCGCGCAAAACCGCGTAAGTGAGATAGGGGTGTTAGTACAGTAGTTAACAGATTATGGGCCAAACTTCTCTGAGTGATGATGATAGAATAATTATAAAGGAGTTTTCATTTTCTGCAATTGAAAAGTACTCGAACTAGTTACTTTTATCAGAAAGTAACGTTGTAATGTAACCTGTTACTTTTTAAAGACAGTAATTTTGTAATGTAATAAGTTACTTTAAAAAGTAACGTCAACTTAAAAAGTAAACTTCAAGCACAGTACAGTCATGAGACTCTGAGCTGCAGTAAAACAGAACTTGCACATGGAAAAATAAAGTTGTGAGTATAGAAACAAAACTAGTTTTAAAATGTAGACTTTGAAATGACTTTATTTAACATGGGTGTATTGCTGAAATGCCTACAGATATTTTTTTTCATAATAGTTTGCACGTAACACGCAGGAGAACTCTAGCGAAGCGCAGGCCATTTGGTGGACGGAGAAAATCGGACTCACTTCGCGTCCAGGAAGTCCATGAGTGGGCGGAGCATGTTGTCCGAATCGGCCTCCACTTGGTTACGGCTGTTGGCGTTCGCTGGCCCTTTGATCTGGTAGAGCAGACTCGCCATCTGCCGCGTGCACTCGTCGATACGACTCTGAAAACTGCACAGATGGAAGGTAGGTGTGTTACAGGCTGCTGCGCTCACTCACACTCACAACGTATACGAGATACAATGCAGCGTTCGATCACTTCACTCTCGGCATGTGCTGTATACATCACGGCGCGGTGTGTGGAAGTACGGTGTGTTTAACGAAGTGAAGCATTACGTGTTTGAAAACGTGGAACTCAGCTCATCCAGCACGTTGTTCAGCTTCACCTGCAGCTCATTCAGGCTGTCGCTGGCTTCGGTGTCCATCTGCACACACACACACATACACACAAATATACACACACAATCAATATTTGTACTATTCGTACTACAGTACCTTTACACAAGTAGCCCATCCTGAAATAAACAGCTGTAATTTTTATAACAGCTGCACCAGTGACCTCATTAAAAACAGACGACCTGCACGTGACATCAAATTCCCAAAATCCAGAGTAAAAAGAAGTCGAGATGAAAGGAGAATGTACGCGTTTGATTATTATTATTTTTACACGCATTACGAATCATTTTCTTTCGAATACACACACTCGTACTAGACACCTGAAGCCACTTTAGTCCTGCTGATCTCTAAACTAAACTCTAAACTAAATGAAGTGAGTAATTTAATATAATGTTAAACACAAACCAGCTTTAACCTTCCGTAGCAAATTGTCTTTTGAGGTGTATTTAATCACTTGCTTTAATGCATTTGCTCCGAATGGTGAAGCTTTCAGACTTTTATACTGTAAGCTTTTACTTCATGCAACAAAAAAAGAATGATGTGACAAACTGGATGTTACGCTGTGATGAGACCCCCATGTCACCGCCTCGCTCTAATCTCATGTCATCCAGTACCTGTTTGGCTCCCATTGACTCGAACATCTTTTCGAGCTGGACGCGCAGCTGTTGCACGTTGTTCATCAGAACGCAGGGCTGCTCGAGAAAAGAAAGGTTCGTGTTAGAAAACCGCAAATCTGTAATAATGTACAGCAGATGGTGTGTTTGTGTGTGTGTGTGTGTGTGTGTGTGTGTGTGGGGTAAAGACTCACAATCTTCTCCTTGTCGCAGTAGGACGGGAAATTCTTCTTCAGAACGGCACTGTACTGCAGCAGGACCTTAGCAATCGTCTAATAAAAATAAATAAACAAAACTCGGCTGGTTATTATTATTATTATTATTATTATTATTATTGTAGAGAGTTGCTAATGCACATAATTAAACCCACATCTAAGTCAGATCAATAAAAAAAACAGTTCCGTCTAGGAGGGGGACTTCTGAGTTTGTCTAAAGTTCTTAACTAGTTATAGTTGAGATAGACAGTAGTTGGTTACATTTCACAAGTAATTAAGTATTAAAGTAATCATTGGGCCCCAGGCAAAAAGTGATATATGAACAAATTTTGTCTTCACATTCAGAATTTGTTCATATTTAGTTCGTACTCATTCATTTCAGAGATTCATTCATTCATTCATCTTCTATACCGCTTAATCCTGTGTTCAGGGTCGCGGGGGACCTGGAGCCTATCCCAGGAGACTTCGGGCACTAGGCGGGGTACACCCTGGACAGGGTGCCAATCCATCACAGGGCACACACACATACACACACACACACACACCCAATCACACACTACGGGCAATTTAGGAACGACAATTAGCCTAACCTGCATATCTTTGGACTGTGGGAGGAAACCGGAGTACCCGGAGGAAACCCACCAAGCACGGGGAGAACATGCAAACTCCATGCACACAGAGACGGGAATCGAGCCTGGCCGGGGAATCGAACCCAGACCCTGGAGGTGCAAGGCGACAGTGCTAACCACTACACCACCTACATTTCAGAGATCCACCGATGTTTTAATGTTTTTGTCATTTTAAAATTTTACACGTGGTTGAGAGCACACTTACCAATATAATAATAATAATAATAATAATAATAATAATAATAAAAACTCCCATTTTTTTCGCAGTCCACAAGCTGTTTGTCCAGTGCACAAAAAAATAATTGTTAAAATTGAGAAAGAAAAAATTGAGAAAAAGCATCATATATCAAATTTAGATTATGTGTTTTTAAAAGGAACTATAATTAATTAGGAATTATCATTTAGTTATTGGACTTAAAAGATACAACTACAATACATTTAGGTCAACTGATCCCAATCAAGACTATAAAAAGCGATGGATGCTTGTGTGTGTTCTGCTTCTGAATGGATTACGGATTGGTGTTTTATAGAACTTCAGGAGCATACAGCAGGTGTTGAGGAGCATCGCCGAGGCTAATTATCTCATGCTTATCTCATGCACTTCAGCTCACCTGGGTAAGAGAAGACTGTTATGGTTAATGTTTCATGTTTCTGGTGCTGACGTCTCTTTTTGTTTTTTTCTCTTAGCAGAAAATAAAGTACATATCTAAGAGAAATGTAGGAGAATGTGTGTGTGTGTGTGTGTGTGTGTGTGTGTGAGTGTTTACCCTGGCGAAGCGGCGGCTGTAGAGAGCCACGACTTTGGGGTCAGGACACTCCAGCTTCTTAATAATCTCAAAGCTCTGGTTGAGCTGCGTGAACACGTCCACCACGGAGCAGGAGAACAGAGCGTGCTCGGATGTCTGCTGGAACTAAGGAGGCGGGAAAAAACGACTTTTTACAAAGTTTTACAATTAAACAGATTGTTGTTATTGCAAATATTACATCATTATACATGTATACTGTATATCAGAAGAAAACACCATAAGATGCACAAGGATGATGAAATGTGTTCCGTCATATCAAGTCAGGTATTAAGTCTCAAAGGTCAGTTTTGCACTCTGGCCAATAGAGGGCAGTAGGTGACGTATCAAATCTTTAATTTGGGGAAAAAAAATTCACAAAATTCTGGTAACCAAGAGTCTTCCAGATCTTCTAGATTAGTATACTGTACACTGTACACTTTGTTTTTTCGATTTGAGATGCAGCTCATGACAATAATCACACGGTCACATGGTGTGTTTAACACTGCAGTTCGACTTGATGCACGGAAATATACTTGATTTTATTTGCACACATGATGACAGAAATTAAGTTCCGTGAGTGTCGCCATGTTTGTCTACTTCATGCAAAACTCTCAGATTGAATTCTCTAGTGTGCCCCCTAGAGGAATCCTCTGGTAACATGCATGGTATATACTGTAGGCAAGTACTGTATGTGAATAAATATGCTCTCATGATGCCATTTCCACCCTTAAAACCGTCATGTACAGGGGTGTTTCGGGTCGGACATTCACCTGCAACACCTGGATGTGTTTGCGAACAATGTCGCACATGTCTGGTATGCGCACGGAGTCATGCATTAATTACTTGTAGACACTGGCATTTGTATGTCACTGAAGGCAGATGTGTTTCTAGTAAGCAGGATAAGCTGCAGCCCTGTTGTGATGGAGTGTGAATGTGACTAATTGGGTACTCACGCCATCCTTCTTGTCCCGCTCGAGGGCGCCGTGCATGAACTCCATGGACACGTCCTCGTTTTCATCCAACCACTGCAGCACGAACTGCATGAACCACCTACGCACAAGCCACCATACTGTATGACTACTGACTCGGCACTCAGCCAGCGTTCCTTACTCACATACAGTATATACTGTACATGCATTATAATATTAATAATCCTGTTATTACTGTACTAGTATTGTTATTCTTACTGTTACTATTTACAAATTCAGAAACCCAGACATAACAAGGTCCTAGCGTCTACTGATGAACGACACTCACATGGGGTACTCAGGAATGGATCCTGTGAAGGCAGGCAGATCCTTGACGTACTCGTTACAGAGCCACTTGACCTTAAAGTGCAGGTTCATGTAGTCAGCACTCTTACACAGACGATGCTTCTCGTGCTCTAAGGGGACAAGTGAGACAGAACATGTGTGAGAGACCGAGTAAGTGTTTGTAGTTAGACTTTTTTTAAGCACTGATGTTTATCCCAAATTGAGAAACTTTTGTTTAGGCTACATTTAATACCACCATCCATTTAATCTTACACTATCATACTATTTATGAGCATCAGTGGCTCAGTGGTAGGTTTCCAACAATGCCCAAACCTTAGTCACTAGATGCAGTGTATACTGTAGGAGGATAGTATCAGAAGGGGATTCGACAGAAAACCTGTGCAAAGTTGTTATGAGGATCAGATGGTCCGCTGTGGCGACCCCTCGACGGGGGCAGCTGGAAGACTAACGGCATACAGGTAGTCCCTGACTTACGAATAAGTTCCGTTCCCGGAGCACATTCGTAACTCTGATTTGTTCTTAAGTCGAACAAAATGAGTCTTATACGCCTTTGACATGCACATACAATGGAAAGCATACCAGTGCACTTGATCTTGATCTCTGTCCCCTTTCCCCACACTGCCATCATGTGGCCAAAAACCATAATCGCGCCTAAGGAAATGAATCTCACGCATGTCAAATGCAACACTGTTGTCTCTGTGCCTTTAAATCCTGTGGGCAATCCCGGATGCCATTTTGTCTCAGAGCTGTTTTCCACTGTATTGGACTGTGAACCCTGTTTTGTTGAGGATTTTTCGAATCCTCCTATCTGCAGAAATTCGTAACTCCAAAGTTTGTAAGTTGGGGACCACCTGTATTATTTACTTTATAGTTTTTTGAGTTTGTTACATTCCTGTAAAATCAGAAATGCACACACACACACACACACACACACACACACACACACACACACACACACACACGCTTAGGCAGCGGTGTAACTCACCCTCCATGGCGTACTTCATATCCTGTGAAAACTGAACCCACATCACTTCGGCACACACCTTCCCTACGTTGAGCTCCTGAGGAAACCTAAGCCAGAAGAGAGCCTCAAGGTTCAAAGTGTTTGTCAATGCCACCATATGTGGAATCGAAATACTGTTCTCTTATCATGTGTTTATCAGCATTAAGTGCAATACAGAAACAGATTATTGTATAAAGGTAACAGCGGTACTTGCACTTGTGATAAATATAATTAAACCAAGTGAATTTTATACTGTAAACATCTGAATGAATACACATCTACGTAAATGTAAACAGAGAATTTTGTTAATATACTAATATATGTCCAGGGGTCCAATATATATACACGGTTCAAATATACAAGCAAATACTGTATACTGTACCGTATGTAAACGTTCTAAAGCTAATATATGTTTTATATAAAGTACATTGTAAATACACAATCACTGATAAGGTTAAGTTTTCTGTACAGCGACATTAGTTTAAAGGTCAGCTCTTGCAGTGGAGAAAAATTCAGATAGATGACGAGCTGCATTTTTTTTGTCCTGTTAACTTCATGAGGGAGGCAAATTAAGAAAAGATGGTGAGAGAATAACGGTTATATTTTAGTCACTATTAAATAATTAAACTGTTCATCATTGGCAGTTCACAGAGATGGGGGAAAAACAATTAAGTCAATTACATATTATAATTTAAAAAATCGATTTTTAAAAGTATATATGTTTTCATTTGAGGTCATTCCTGTCCCTAACAGTTTGTAACGGTATAAGAGGAATACAATAGTTTCACGAGTACTGTTATTTGAAGCATTGTAAGAGTAACTCTACTTCCTCACCAACCCTTTGTTGATTATTTTCCTTTAACAGAATGACATACAGTATATAAGTGGCTACACTGAGCTGAGCAGCATAAAGACTGTTCATCACTCACTGGTTGAGAACGGGCGTGTACGAGTTGCGATCCTCCTCTATAATGGAAACTATCAGCGTGATAAGTTTCGGCCAGAAGTCCAGATTCTTGATGCTCGGACCCTGTTCTTCTGGAGGACATTCTTCTTTATTCTAAATTGGAAAAGAGAAGCAGAGTCAGAGCAGACACAAACACTAAGACAGAGACACACACAATCCAATTTGATCATAAGACCATGAACTGAAATTTTTTTTTTTTTTTTACTGATTTTCTAATACAGTAACCGACATCATCACACCAGCTGACTGTGCTGTATTTATTTCACTGTAAATAATAAAACGGCTGACCGGTTCTCCTACAGGCTGGTACTGGCGACTGTACAGCTCTTGGCAGTTGTTAAAGATATAGTCGTAGGTGGAGTTCAGACAGGCTTTCACACAGTCTCGCACCACCTGGCTGGCTCTCGGAGGGCTCTGCAGTTCCTGCACCTGTCCACCAGGGGGCGAGAATGAATCAGAGAAGACTCGGACCGCTCAGATGCATTCGCGACATTACAGATGTTGTATTCTGATATCGTTCTAACAATCCCTGGCAAATCAGAGGCTTGGGTTGCTGGCGTGAGATGACACGGAATAACTCAAAGTAATGGCACCCACTGGATGGGGCACCGCCTTCTCACAGAGCGTACCTTCATCCTGAAGAAAGTGATGCTGGTGAGGAGATCCACAGTGGACTTCAGGTCCTGCAGACGCTCCTTACTGCTAGCAGGGAAGTTATTCTGCAGCAGGACACACAACCACACACACACACACACACACACATATATATATTATTAGAGCACAACAAGAAAGATCTCTCAGTGCTATGAAATCAGTTTAGAGTGAGACGTACGCGGTACATGGAGAGATCGATGCGTAAGGAATTGTGCAGCTGGTCTAAGAGCTTGACAAACTTTTCTTTCTGTTGGAAAAGAAAAGAAAAACAAGTGAGCAGAACAAGGTAGAAAACGTAACATGTCTATGTAAAGTGTGGGGAAACAATAGTGGTGTAACAGACCAGAGTTGATATGTGATCTGTACTGATCTCTCTCTCTACTGCTTGGCACACATGTGGACCGAATCTTTACTAGATCAACTAGATCTAGAACTAGAACCATCACCGTGGGAAATGCAATTCTACTGCCGCCGTGTGGTGTTACTGTATATTTGGGGCTCACTCCTAAGCAAACATCTATTTTTTAAATTCATTTTTGCATTTTCACTTAAACTGTTGCTATCTCGTGTGCTTGTTTTCTGCTTCTACCAGGGTTGCCAGATCACACTGTCAAAATCCCCCCTAGGCAGTGCTGACATTTTTTATTTAATCAGGCCAAATAACAGCTGTAATAGAAGTATAATCCAGTAAAATACACACATACTTTACATCCCTAAAATTATCCTCATTTTCATTTAATATCAAGAATATAAAAAGTTTTAATTCATTTAATATTCTTCAAAAGAATAAATTTCCTTCTTTGAATGACAGCAAATGAAAAAAAAATAGACTTTGGTCACAATATTAAAAGAATGACCACGCTTCATATAATGCTGCTTTTTATGCAGATTTAATTAAACAATGGAGTATTTTATAGCTTAAACATTAGACATACTCAATGCAGGTTCCATTTAAGAATATGGGGAGAAGTCCTTGCTTTAAGTGTTTTTTTACATTAAGTAATAAATCTAAATCAAAATTATTGATGACTTCCACTTATTATTAATTAATTAATTAATTAATTAATTAATAAATATATATATATATATATATATATATATATATATATATATATATATATATATATATATATAGTGGAACCTCGGATTACGAGCATAATTCGTTCCGGAAGTGGGCTCGTATTCCAAAACACTCATAAACCAAATGTAATTTTCCCATAAGAAATAATGGAAACTTAAATTATTCGTTCTACAGCCCAAAAAAATAAATACATAAAAATAATTAATACAAAATATAAAGTAAAAATAAAACATATTAACCTGCACTTTATCTTTCAAAAAAGTAAAAAATAAATCCAGACAGGTAAGTGTTTCCGTTTGTGCGCGCAGGCATTGTGTGTGTGAGTGTGTGTGTGTGTGTGTGTGTGTGTGTGTGTGTGTGTGTGTGTGTGTGTGTATGTATGTGTGTGAGGCTAGAGTAAGTGGAGACACTTGCTATCATCCCTTCCTGTCTCCCCCTTCTCATCTTACACAGTAAAACTCTCCTTTTGTCTGAATTAAACACACACACACATTAACAGAAAGACTGTTGTTCTCGTCTAAATTATTAAAGCTTCTCCGCTTTATTTTAAAGTTTCTTCAGAGAGCAGAGTGTGTGTCTCTCGACTTAATTTCTGTGTGCGCGTGTGTGTGTTTGTGAAGCAGGCTGGATACACACACACATAGCCGGCACAATGACAAATTACGCTCGCGTGCACACACACACACACACACACACACACACACACACACACACACACACACACACACAGTGATGAGGAAGAAAATAATTTTTTTTTAACCTCTGAATTGAGAATTTCTTTTGCTTTACTCAGTCACAGTGTTAGTAAACAGATAGTAAACAGTACACGCGTGCACGGATGTTGATTATACCAGTAAGAGACGAGCACTAAGACCCAGCAGGGGAGACGATTATCCACAATTCCGCAGCGCAAGAGAGAGAAAAACCGTTGGCTCAGTTGTGATCACGTGACGTTTGGTGTCAAAACAAGAAGCGCATGCGTGAAACATGATACGTGGTGCTCGTAAACCAAGACTTGATCGTTTTCCAAGTCAAAATTTATTAAAAATCTTTGCTCGTCTTGCGGAACACTTGCAAAGCGCGTTACTCGTAATCAGAGGTTCCTATGTACTTCAAACCACTTAGACTAATGATAAAATAAGGGTTTGGGTCAGTGTTAGGGTTAGAGTTGCAGCCTTATTCCCGCTGTATGTAGGGTGTATGTGTGTGTGTGTGCTTGTGTGTGTGTGATCTGTACCCCGAAGTTGGAGGCGGAGAAGCGGTCAGAGGCGGAGACGTTGGTGGAGGCAGAGGTGTGAGCGTAGAAGGCGTTGATGTTGGCCAGCAGGGTGCTCATCACTGCAGGAACACCGGGACACATGTACTTCGACGAAAGACACGCAAAGTGCCTAGACAAAATCCAACACATTGAGAGGAAGATTTCAAATAAATATCAAAATCTTAGAAATTGAATGAGAAAGAAATTAATTTTAATAATCTCAACACATGCTACACCATGACTAAGCATTAAGAGGACAGGCAGGTGAGACAGCGCTACGGTGTGCGTACGTCATGGCCTGGTAGATGGACTCAATCCCATAACGCATTGCGAACTCGTCCACGATTTCCTGCGCCACGTCGTCAAAGTAGACCTTCCAGGCGTCATCGCCACGAGTGTCCGGGATCTTCACCGCTCCCTGACCGAGCACGTCTGTGGTGTGGTGGAACAGGTTCTGGGGGGAAAAGACAAGTGAGACACATCAGTAAGACACGGATTGACTTTTACACACTCCTGAGATAAGGAACATCCTGTACAGCCCTCAAAACATAATAATAACAATTACAAAAAACTAAATCTTGTCATAAATGATCAAAATAACACAAAGAACTGACAAGTTACAACACAGTCCTGTTAAATAGCGACTGGTCAAATTTCAAAACTCTAATTTTATCTGTCACATACATGTACACAGCCATATGACACGCAGTGAAATGTTTACACGACCGATCGTGACCTAAAGGGTGTACAATTAATTAAAAAAATAGAAACTTTAAGATGAAAAATGTACAATATGTACAACTTTGTGTAATATTTCTCCACTAGATGGCGCACTTGCAATTTCAGCAGTGTGTGATATCAGATATTGTACTTTCAGTGGAGTCGCCTTTGAATAAGAGAATGCTTTTATTCTGCGTTTGAGTTTTATTACATTATTTCATTCACAGTATTTGTTTAATTTTTTTATTTTTATTATGCTGTTTTTAAACTAGTTGAGCGTTATTAAATTGTCCCATACAGGTATAACTACGTTTATGATTGAGCCACTAGAACTTTTATTTAATACTAAGTTGAATACGACATTTAATTGAATAAAACCTAAAATGCAAAATGAACATGCGTCTAGTTATAATTACGTATTGATTACTTGATTATTGATGGTTCAGTTAAGAAAAATGATAAATGTACAACCGGAGTTCTTTCACAGCAGAAACGGTTGAAGTAGGTCCAGGCATACATGAAGACAAGTTTTTAAACAGTATTGATTACTGATGAGTGTCGTGCAACCCTGGATGGTCCAGAATCATGGGGAGAGAGCTGGTACAGTAGGTCGCTTTAGGGTCCCTGAAGGTGTGAAAATGACCTCTGCAAAGTATATTGACTGACCACTTTCTTCCATGGTTCAAAAACCATAACAAAATCCGTAACAAAATCATCTTCATGCACGACAATGCACCATCTCATGCTGCAAAGAATACACATTTCTCATTGGAAGATGAGAAACTCATGGTGTGGCCACCGTCCTCCCCTGACCTCAAACCCATTGAGAACTTTTGGAGCATCCTCAAAAGATCTATGAGGGTGGGAGGCGGTTCGCATCAAAACAGCAGCTCTGGGAGGCTATTCGGACATCCTGCAATTCAAGCAGAAACTGTCCAAAACCTCACAAGTTCAATGGATACAAGAATTGTGAAGGTAAAAATAGCTTTTGATCTCTTTAAATATGACTGCCTAAAGGTGCAAATTCAACAAAAGCCCATTTTCAGTTCTTTACAACCTATAAAATGTTTTAACTCTGTTGTGCATAATAATTTGGAACAGTGAATTTTTAAGTTTTTTTTTTTTTTTTTTTATAAATATTGTTATCATTAGGAGGTTTGTTCAATAAAATTCGAATTATACCCTAATGGTTGATGACTTGAAAATTATCCTGACTGTCATTTGCATTGACTAATTATGAAAATCAGGGAAAGATATCATTGGCCTAATAATTTGGAACATGGTGTATATGAGGGAGATCCTTTACATTACATTTGCCCAACCTAAATGCTTTGCTCTGTGTAGTTTTGTGCTTTACCTCGTGTAGGCAGGTGTACTGCACGTGGTACGGAGCCACTTTCTCTTCCCCTTTAATTTCCACACTGATGTGAAGACGGATAGCACCAGACACCGCGGACTTATCGGTCCTTTTCTCTGAGAAAGGACACCGAGACAGAGACAGAGAGAGAGAGAGAGAGAGTAAATGGCATTCAGTTGGCTCAACTCCAAAACGATGCTGAACTAAATCAATGTAATGAGTCAGTGGAATAAAAACCGCCGCTTCACTTCTTATTGAATAGGGAAAAAAAAACTTTATAGGAAGAACATCACTGAGGACATCGGGGCTTTTTTTTTTTTCCTCTTCAGAAATGCGAGATTCGTCCCGAGCGGTTTGTTCGTCTGACAAGCAAATTATTAAGGGGTAATTTATACACCACGACTGATCAGTCGATTTCCGACAGGAGTCGGTACATAATAATCAAGCAAGATCACTCGGGTCGGAAAGAGTGGGAGTGGAGGGGGGGGGGAGGGGGAGAGAGAGAGAGAGAGAGAGAGAGAGAGAGAGAGAGAGTGTGAGTGTGTGTGCGCATGTGTGTGTGAGAGAGAGAGAGAGTCAATTACTACTATTGCTTGTAATTGCTAGAGCCATTGTGAAAGCAGAAGCTCCAGAAAAGGGCAATTAGAGAAACAGCGCAAGAACAATGAGAAGCTCAGGACATGAAACACACACAGAGGAAAAGGAGATAAAACTGTAAAATGAGCTCTGAACCACAAAAACAATGTGTTAAGTGACTTAGTATGACATAGTTAACCAACCTGTGTCTCCTACTGGCTATTCTCACACATACATACACACACACACACACACATATACATTATATACACACACACACACACACACACACACACACACACACACACACACACACACACACACACACACACACACACACACATACATATACACACACACATACACGCTCAACATTCTGAATGAATTTATTCAGGGTGAAGAATCATCACGAGTTTAGAATAATACGTTTCTCTAGTAACAATGTAATTAGTCTCATTAACATAAAGAGAGGAAAAGAACAGACAGGCTGCTGTTTATAGCTACTATGATGTAAGTGATAACAGGACCTACTGTAGCCAGTCTCATCATTATACCTCATGATTATTAAACGTACTGTAGCTGTGAACAGATGTGACATCAAACGCATTAAAACAAACAAAACGCATTAAAAAACATTTAGTGTAACAATCACAAATGACGTTTTCATTTACAGTGGAACCTCGGATTACGAGCATAATTCGTTCCGGAAGAAAGAAAAAAAAAAACGTTGGCTCAGTTGTGATCATGTGACACTCGGTGTCAGAACAAGAAGCGCATGCGTGATACATGATACTCGGTGCTCGTAAACCAAGACTTGTTCGTTTTCCAAGTCAAAATTTATTCAAAATCTTTGCTCGTCTTGCGGAACACTCGCAAACCATGCGTTACTCGTAATCCGAGGTTACACTGTATTTGCTTCTTAATGCTCAATGTAATAAATTCTAATATACGTGAGGCGTCAAACCAGGACAATTTCTGATGGAAACGCAATTGACGTTCACAGAAGACTTCAAGCTAACTTCGGTGATGAGACTCTTAGCCGCAGTAAAACATTTGATCGGTGAACAGGTTTAAGGAAGGCTGTACTGTACAGGTGGCCTGGTGCCCGCTTTGGTGTTCCTGGAGGGCCAGGAAGACAGTCCGATCATGGCTCTGGTGTACTGAGAAAACCTTGATGGTGTCCAAGGTAGAAATAAACAGAGTTTTTACCCTCAACTGTGTTTTGTTATTCTGCACAATCAAAAGTCCCGGTTTGACTTGAACACCCCTCGTACAATTGAAATGACATGGACGTTGGCTTCAAGCCTGTCCATCAGTCACTCCATTTAAAAAAGAGGCCACAGAGCTGAGATAGACCTTAATATCATCCACACACACACACACACACACACACACACACAGTCCTCCTCTTACACCCTCACCAACCCGACTGTGACTCCCTTATTCAGTGATCTGAGACACTTTTACTGTTGATTTAACTGGGACAGCCAACAGTCTGTGTGTGTGTGTGTGTGTGTGTATCACACCTGTGAGTCTGTATGCATGCACACACACTCACCCAGGTTGTACCAGACGTCCATTTCTCCGCTGAGCGTTCGCACCTCGATGATGCTCTGTCCCAGGAAATCGTCTGACTCCCTCTTGAGTCTCTGCTTCACGCGGGACTTGATGTCATCGTCTTCGTCCCACACGCGCACCTTAATGCGGTCTGACGAGTTGTGGCATTCACTGGGGGGGGGGGGGGGGGGGAAACAAACAAACGTGTGAAAACATCACCGACATGGCTGAGAGCAAAAGTTTACACACCCTTCAGGCTAACAAAGCATATTAATGGGAACGAGACGCGAGCTCACAAGTGGAACTTCTCCTCCCACACCGGGTTCAAGTTGCCGTATATAGTCTTGGTGCGCTTCTTCGTCTTTCCCACCTGGACTGTCACGTAAGGGTCGCTGGAGCCTGTCTTATCTTTGGCTTGCAGGCCCTGTGCACACATCACTACAAAAAAAATAACACACACAAATGTTTACTTTTAATCACTTTGGTTTAACCTCGTCCACCTCGTACAATTATATGTGTGGATTTTCTACAAACCATTTCTTTATTAAACTGATTTTAACGGTTCCTACCGGTGATGTTGATCTTAGCCGACCACTTGGAGGTCCCGTCCAGAACGCTCTGCTTGATGGTCTTCATCTGCTGTACGTGGACCGGTTTGCTGATCATGAACACATCCCTGATGAGCTCGAAGATCTCAGGTTTGTTCCTCTCCCTGATCTTCATGCGGTCCTTCATGGCCATGATGATGTTCTGTGTGCGATCTTCAGCGCCATGCTTCGAACTTTTCTCCGCCGCACCTACAGTTAATGAGACAGAACTAATAAAACACACATACACACAGTACTGCCTTTAGGTGAAAACTCCACCAAACACTCGAGGAACTAAAAAGGGCATTCCTTTAACTTTATAATCAATTATATCTCTTGGATTAATAAGCACCTTGGATGCTTCTTAATTATAAAGCTTACTGTGCAAAGTGTTCAGTGCTGATTTTTTTTTTCCCTTTCAAGGATGTTTGGGTCGAACACAAGGACACGCCAATGAGAGCTCGATGATAGCAACATTCATGAAATGGATTTATATCCTGTTTCACTGATCCTATAATTAGAAGCAGCACCAATCTCCACAACAGCAGCTTTATCACTCCTCTAAGTCTCCAAACACGTTCAGAGTACTAAGCAGGATCCTGCTTTGGCGCCGCCCTTTAAATCATTCCTGGACGGAGCCATCGTCTGTAGTATGAGGTTTTGGTAAGATTGCTGTTTGGATAAATCATTTGTACAGGCAGCTTGCAGTGTTTCTGCATGTAGTTCTGCTCAGCAGGTGGATTACAGTAAGTACAGAAACTCCAACATGACTCGCTTTAATATCACAAAGCAGTGACTAAAGATGCTTTCTCACTTGTGTTTTTTTGGTACATTTGCTGAAATATGACAAGTTTTTTCAACTCATGAGCAGTTCAGAGAATTAATCTCCTGATCAGTAGGTTATGGGTTCAAGCCCCAGCACCACTTTGGGCCCTTGAGAAAGGCCCACGACCCTCTCCTGCTCCAGAGGTGCCATACCATCTTGAGCATTTTTCTTTAAACCCAACAGCCTGTTTTTAGAAACATCTCAGGTTTGACATCACTGCTGATCTCGGACAGTCGGTCCATACAGTACTTACGCTGCAGGCAGTCTGCATTAAGGAGCTCCTGACATTTCTCGTGGCATTTCACCCCGCACTCGGTACATCTCATGCCCTGGCGTGCGATACCCCACAGCAGCCCTTCACACTCGTAGCAGTACGTCGGAGTCGTCGCCGTCCAGATCTCGAAGTTGTGAGGCGTCGTGCAGGAGATGGGGTAGATCAGAGCCTGCAGGGTTTTCTTGTACACGTGGTTCTTCTGCAGAGAGGTAACGACATCTTAATGGTTTTAAAAGTGAGGAAAATAATTCACGAAAGGTTTTAAACCACAAACGACAAACGTAGGTCCGTATACTCCAACAGTTTTTTATCATGGATGCAAACTAGGTACAGTATGCCTATTTTATATGTGTATAAGGAGCCAAAGTGGCCTTTAAAATTAATTACTTTAAGAAAACTTAAGTTATTCATTTTTTTCTGCCTTTTTAAAACACAAGTAAAGAGAAAGTCAAGTCCAAGTCTATTAA
Organism: Channallabes apus; assembly: GCA_030522415.1. Taxonomy (NCBI): domain Eukaryota; kingdom Metazoa; phylum Chordata; class Actinopteri; order Siluriformes; family Clariidae; genus Channallabes; species Channallabes apus. Next base: position 4,841,732 of record CM060120.1, on the reverse strand, counting down.
AAACAATCTACTAAATAAGAAAGTAAACAAACATAAACAGCCACATAAATCAATCTAACTTGACCAAAAAGCATTTTAGAGCTTGGCTTGCTTTAGATTTTTATGAGAAGTGTTCAAGCAAACCGGGACTCTGAGGAAATGAAGCCATAAAAGCTTCAAGCACAGTGCAGTGATGATTTGGTCCATGCAAACGTTTTAAAGAAGACTAAATAACGAGCCAGATCTACAGTAAGTGGCTCGGACCCACTGCAGTCGTCCCCATGAATGTTCAATGAGCAGAACACCTGATCTTTAAAGACACTCATCTGTCTGTGGGAACCGAACACACGATCATTCACCAACACCACTTACACATTACAGGAACTCGGCTGGGAATTATCGCCACAGACCCTGTACAGTCCTGACCCTCGCTCCAAGCCATTTCCACATGTTTGGGCCATTAAAGGAGTTCCTGGGAGGCCAGCGTTTCACGCATGAAACACGACGTACTGAGAAAACTTTCTATTCAATTCAATTCAATTTTATTTATATAGCGCTTTTAACAATGGTCATTGTCTCAAAGCAGCTTCACAAAAAAAAAAAAAAAAAAGATTTTGTTATACTTTGTTATAGATTTTGTTATATTTAGAAAATACCCTGATGGTGTGCAAGTACTGGGGTAAGTAAGTGCATTGGTGTATTATATAAAGAAATAAAGGGAGTTTTTACTCTCAGAACTGTTTTCTGTTATTCTGTACAAACAAAAGTTAAATGAAACAATTTAGCTACTGTATGCAAGATATACAGTGGTGTTCAAAATAATAGCAGTGTGTTGAAAAGGGGATCATGGATCAATTTGTGTATATCAGGATACTTAAAGAGGTCATGTTGCCTTATGCCAAGGAGGAAATGCCCTTGAAATGGCGACGACCCCAAACACACCAGTAAGACGACGACCCCAAACACACCAGTAAGTGAGCAGCATCTTGGTTCCAGACCAACAAGATTAACGTTATAGAGTGTCCAGCCCGATCCCCAGACCTTAATCCAATAGAAAACTCAGCTCTGACCAGCATTATTTGGTGTCAAAATGAGCATTTACCCACTGAGATGCCATACTTTCCTGATGAATAGCCTGTCGATAGTTTGATACATCAGTACAGACTTTGCTTTAGGTCTTAAAAAAAAATGCATCATTAACATCTTACTCACCAGCTCCTCGTCTTTAATGGAGGCTCGGGAAGCCATGGCAGATGCAATGCCGGCTTTTCTGGCCTGGACCACTGCCTGTTTCACAGGAAAAGAAAATTACTATTCAACATACTGAGATAATTCTTCAGAGCGCAAAAAAAAAAAAAAAAAAAAAACACAAAGGAGAAGCACGAGATTCCAAATGCATTCTATCCCATAAACAGCACTTGTGCTCGATGGAACTCTGAGAAATTCACAACAAAAAGCGGGAAATATGTGCTGGGAAATAACGACTCAATCAACTAAAGAGCGAAAAAGTTGAGCGAGCGTCACTAATAAACCTGTAAACTAGGACTCGCCCACAATTCACCAGGGAATCATATCATGTCTAAAAGTGTCACATGCCAGTGCATGTAAAGCAACGCTAGTGATTGGATGATGGAGGAACAAGGACTCTTTATGGTTTAGTGTGCAAATACATGAAAACACACAGCACATGGACAGGTTTCCAGGTATACCTCATTTGCATGGCAGATGCCTTATCAGGAATACGAGGAAGCTAAATTTAGTCGTGTTTAAAATGGCAACAGGGTGAAGGTACAGTAGAGGAGAGAATCTTAAGTCATCTTGTAAACCGCTTGTAATCGTATTTGCACGTTAACGGAATGGAGAAATACTGATAAAAAAAAAAAATAATAATAATAATAATTAAAAATCAGTACCATCCATTCCTACTGAACAGAAACAACAGCTAGAGTGGATTTAGCCGCAACGTCAACAAAAAGAAGAAGAAGAAGAAGATGGGGTTGGGGGTTGAGTGGGGACAAGGTGTCACTCTTTACACTTACCATAGCCTGGAAACAATGATTGAATGCATTCAAGAGAGGTAGAGGTTTATTTCCACGAAAATTAGATTAGATTAGATTCAACGTTATTTTCACTGCACATGTAGGTACAAGGCAACGAAATACGGTTAGCATCCAACCAGAAGCGCATTTTCATAGTGCAGAATAAATTTGCGTATACAAGAGTGAAATGGGTGAAAATATACAGTAACTGATTTTACATCGACACTTCTACCACATTTTCAAGCAGCTTTCTTCCTGATTATTAGTGAAACTCCTTGGAAATCATTTACATGATGTATGTGCTGGTGCAATAATATATATATATATATATATATATATATATATATATATATATATATATATATATATATATAAATATATATACAGTGGTGTGAAAAACTATTTGCCCCCCTCCTGATTTCTTATTCTTTTGCATGTTTGTCACACAAAATGTTTCTGATCATCAAACACATTTAACTATTAGTCAAAGATAACACAAGTAAACACAAAATGCAGTTTTTAAATGAGGGGTTTTATTATTTAGGGAGAAAATAAATTCAAACCTACATGGCCCTGTGTGAGAAAGTAATTGCCCCCTGAACCTAATAACTGGTTGGGCCACCCTTAGCAGCAATAACTGCAATCAAGCGTTTGCGATAACTTGCAACGAGTCTTTTACAGCGCTCTGGAGGAATTTTGGCCCACTCATCTTTGCAGAATTGTTGTAATTCAGCTTTATTTGAGGGTTTTCTAGCATGAACCGCCTTTTTAAGGTCATGCCACAACATCTCAATAGGATTCAGGTCAGGACTTTGACTAGGCCACTCCAAAGTCTTCATTTTGTTTTTCTTCAGCCATTCAGAGGTGGATTTGCTGGTGTGTTTTGGGTCATTGTCCTGCTGCAGCACCCAAGATCGCTTCAGCTTGAGTTGACGAACAGATGGCCGGACATTCTCCTTCAGGATTTTTTGGTAGACAGTAGAATTCATGGTTCCATCTATCACAGCAAGCCTTCCAGGTCCTGAAGCAGCAAAACAACACCAGACCATCACACTACCACCACCATATTTTACTGTTGGTATGATGTTCTTTTTCTGAAATGCTGTGTTACTTTTACGCCAGATGTAACGGGACACGCACCTTCCAAAAAGTTCAACTTTTGTCTCGTCGGTCCACAAGGTATTTTCCCAAAAGTCTTGGCAATCATTGAGATGTTTTTTAGCAAAATTGAGACGAGCCTTAATGTTCTTTTTGCTTAAAAGTGGTTTGCGCCTTGGAAATCTGCCATGCAGGCCGTTTTTGCCCAGTCTCTTTCTTATGGTGGAGTCGTGAACACTGACCTTAATTGAGGCAAGTGAGGCCTGCAGTTCTTTAGATGTTGTCCTGGGGTCTTTTCTGGCCTCTCGGATGAGTTGTCTCTGCGCTCTTGGGGTAATTTCGGTCGGCCGGCCACTCCTGGGAAGGTTCACCACTGTTCCATGTTTTTGCCATTTGTGGATAATGGCTCTCACTGTGGTTCGCTGGAGTCCCAAAGCTTTAGAAATGGCTTTATAACCTTTACCAGACTGATGGATCTCAATTACTTTTGTTCTCATTTGTTCCTGAATTTCTTTGGATCTTGGCATGAAGTCTAGCTTTTGAGGTGCTTTTGGTCTACTTCTCTGTGTCAGGTAGCTCCTATTTAAGTGATTTCTTGATTGAAACAGGTGTGGCAGTAATCAGGCCTGGGGGTGACTACAGAAATTGAACTCAGGTGTGATAACCCACAGTTAAGTTATTTTTTAACAAGGGGGGCAATCACTTTTTCACACAGGGCCATGTAGATTTTGAGGTTTTTTTCTCCCTTAATAACATAAACCTTCATTTAAAAACTGCATTTTGTGTTCAATTATGTTATCTTTGACTAATAGTTAACGGTTTTTGATGAGCAGAAACATTTAAGTGTGACAAACATGCAAAAGAATAAGAAATCAGGAAGGGGGCAAATAGTTTTTCATATATGCTGATGTTTAAACAGAAAATAAAATGTCTTCCAAGAAACAAACTTGCAAAACTTTTAGTCAATATGCATTTGTTTCAAGAAAAAAATGGACCAACACATTTCACACAACTAAAATAGTTACTATTTTATTAAATAAAGTAGAGCGAGAACGATTATTAACAAAATTAATAGGTTCTGACCAGCTATAATCAAAATGATTAAACCACATTCATCAAATCATTAAGTTTAATAAATGGTTCCTATATTCAGAATAATTTTTTATTTTACTAAGAAATCAAAAGGTTGATATAATCGACATTAGCACTGTCAACAATGAAGCAATAAAACACATACGGCTTTGTTTTCTTTTAATTACAGGGAATTATAGACATGAGTACCTACCACATCGCTAACAAGAGGGATTGGTTTCCTTTTCCGCAAATCCGGCATGCTGTCAATCCCAAACAGGCCACTCCCACTTTAATAAACAACAAAGTAAACGCATAAGAGATTTAAACACATACTGAAAGACAAAATATTGTAAATTATACAACAGTTACTGTAGTTCCGACTGAGTAATCATGATTGGACGAGAGGCGTTCCACGAGTGACGATAATGGACAATAACAGCACCGTTTAACCATATGTATCACTCCACATCACAGGTGTGATATAATCATTAATGACACTAACTGCCGGTCACTGCAGGTCTGTACGGTCCGCAGTACTGAGTACTGAAGTACAGAAGCACTTTTAGCTAGAAAACACATCTGATAACGTCATGTCGTCTTAAACAGCACTACGTCTCCTTAGTAATTGCTCTTAAGTCATTCCGAATCGCCTCTGAACTGTCAGTGATGTTATGTGCACAACTAATGTGTGCTACAAAGTTAACTAGATTCTAACACAAAGCTGAATCCCAAATCCATCTCTAACCCCTGATCGTGGTGTGTAAACCAAGTGACTGTAAACCCTACAACGTTCACTAGCTTTCCATTTAACACTGGTGAGATTCAACTCAAAACCCGGAAGTTAGTAGACATGCTAAATACATTCTAAAGCCCAATTGGAGTAAGAATATAGGAAATCTAAAGTAAATCTCATAAGTTTCTTTGGACTCTCCACCACCTCCATGGTTTATTCTTCCCACATTTTGGCTACATACAGTAGTACTGGCAAGAATTTAAACCTACTTTCACCCCTGTTAATTACGCTAACTGTTAATTCCGCCGGCCGCGGTTAGTAAGTTCCTCAAAAGGTGTGTGTGCGGAGCAAAATAACGGGTTAAATAAAGAAACAAACAATCTGCTGATGTTAGTGAAACTGTTGTATTAAAGCAATATCACGCTCAACGTCATGCTGCCGTTTTCTCAGCACTTGGACACGCCACAGTGCAGCCATGCTGATATTCAGTACAGCAGCACTCACTCTTGTGATATTGCTTAATTAAATATTTATTTTTACTATCCAACTACCAACTAACCATACTGTATTTATACAACATTAAGAAATATTATGATTTTGATTACTAATTTTAAACTTATATTGAAGCACTACAAGACAAAAGGCAGCCACAAGTGTGTGTGTGTGTGTGTGTGTGTCTTTGCCCACTGGTGTGACTTTACATAGTGTTGTTAATATACATCTCTATACAATACATTTTAACACAGTATGTTAAAAAAAAAACAAAAAAAAAAACTCTAACTTACTCATGACCTCTCATAAGCATGACATTACTATAACCGTTTATTTATTTATGTAAAATATACTCTTCTGATATTTCTGATTTGCATCATTGATTTGGCAAATGTTTTATGTCGGATGCCCTTCCTGACACAACCCTCTGCATTTATCCAGACTTGGGACTGGCACAAGAAGACACTGGATTGTGCCCCCCCCCCAGACACTGACAATGTATGTACATATACTGTAACATGTATGTCATGAAAATATGTTTAAGAGCATATCTTGAATGCAAGAACTGCAGTTAACTGAAGCAGTCACTGCTCCCCCTGGCGGGACTATACAGGACTGCAACCAGCTTATTAGAACAGTGCAAGAGAGCGTTTATGGTGTGGGGCTTCGTTCACTTATGCCTCTTTTCCACTGCATAGAACGGCACGACATGGTTCAGTACAGCTCACTTCGGTTCAGCGCAGTTTGGCTCGGTTTGCGCTTCCACTGCAGTGTAGTAACGCTTTAGAGTGGGCGGGATTACTCACGTGTCGTTTAGTCGCGGCGCCGCTACTGCCGTGACGTCATCGTAAACGCGCCACAAACAAACACACAACAATGGAGCATATCGACGGCATGGTGTTCTTCATTCTCGGCATGTGGATGTTTTTAACATACAAAAAGGTGCGTCCGATCCTTCTCTGGCTGTTTCTAAATATAGCGGTTCTGTTGTGTCTCGTGTCGCAAGTTCGGTGACGCAGTAATGACGATTTTCTCCGGCTAATCAGTGACCAGCCGTGTTTACACGTCACGTTTTGGTAAGGGTTCGGCGCGCTTGGAACCTCGGCTGAGGTGGTACTAAAAAAAGGGCCAGGTACCAGGTACTGTTCCCAGTGGAAAACCCCCCAAAAGTGAGCTGAACTGAACCGTGTCGTGCCGTACTATGCAGTGGAAAAGCGCCATCAGTCATCGCGGGGGATCTGGGTCTGTGCACTGGGTCTGTGAAAATTGTCCTGCTATGGAGCCGGCGACTGTTTGAAAAGGCTCCTATTGGATTGATTGACTGATTGACTGTTGATTTTATAATTTTAGAGTATGAAAATGTATGTACTTACATTTACATTTAGGCATTTGGCAAAAAAAAAAAAAAAAAAAACTCACCCTGCTTTGATCCAGTCCTGTCTGGAACTGTCTCCATCCTCCCGTCTCTATTTTAGTCAGGGAAACAATTCTGATTGATATTTTAGTCATTAGACCAAACATTAGATTACACTTTAAAAAGAAACCAAAAACCTAAGATAAATGATGAATGTATGATTGGTTAAGTTTCACCACTTTCATTAAGTAATCAAAATTTAGCAAGGAGACAACTGCTTCACGTTCATGCTTCCTTTCAAGAAGCATGATGAAAAAGGACAGGACTTTTAAACAACAACATAGTGACACAATTTCAGGTAAAACAAAAACAGGCACAAGTTACTAAGATTGAGGACAATACAATTCTGCACTGGTGTCATGCACTTATAAAGACAGCATGCTCTTAGTTATGACTGTTTGAATAAATAGGACAAGATGGAAATGTGTGAATGTAATTGTAGTAAAATAAAATTGTGACCAAAATGTTTTAAATTGACCTGATTAACCTCTCTGCTTTCCTCTGCAACACAGATCAAGACAAAACAGTTATGGTACTGTAGGTTTCCTGCAAACAATTAAAGAACTTAAAGACATAAACAAGTTTGCACATAAATTATACCTGGATCGAATTCTTCCTCTGAAAAATTACTCCTCGACTGTCTAGAAATCTGAGACAACCTATGTCTTTGTCTTTGCTCCTTTAGAACACGCTGGATATTGGCAAGGCACTTCTGATGATGAGGGTCTACTTGATCAGGATCATCGTTGCCTGAAGTGACCTGAGCCCCTACCTGATCAACCTCAGCCTCTGCTTCAAGGATTATCCCCAGAGATCCTGGCTCAGTGTCTTTACAAGCAATCTGGCTCATTTCCTCTGGACCTGTCCCATGACAACTCTCTACGGTTATCTTGTCTGTGATAAATTCAAGAGAACCAGCCTTTTGCAAAAGCTCCTGACCTGTTAAAGCTTCGTCTCCACTGGATGACTGTTCCACTGAGCGGCATTCGGTTTGATTAAATGAAGGAGACACTGTACCAGAAGTGGTTTCCTGAGGATCAAAAATCTGAGAGTCATTCGTGTGGTCCATTTGTAGTCGCAGGTTACGAAGGTCAACTTCTTCTTGAAATCTTCTGCCATCGTTCCTATTGTGAGGCGACAAGCCCTGATCTAAGGTCTCACAGCTTGATAGTATTACCTGATCCAAATCAGATCCCTCTACAGTTGAGTCATCCTCCACAAGTTCATTTGAAGACCTTTCGGGAATGTCAGAATTTTTGTCATTGCGTTTGTCAAGCCTCTTCATAGCTCCATGAAGAGCAGACTCAAAGGTCAACGTGGCTGGGTTCAACTGCACTGCATCAATCCCAACTTTATGTTGTACAAAGTTACTCATATTCTCAGAGTCATCTGGATCAAGATGTTTTTTGGACATGATCGAGTTATCCTTTTTGTGCCAGCCTCTCTCGATACTGTCTTCAGAACACACATCCGGATTCAAAAAAATTTCACAAGAAGACTGCAAGTCTTGGCAGAGGTCATCATAATCTGTCAGCACCATAGTGGAGCAGCTAATGCTTCTAGACGGGCCACTACACAGGTCATCTGCATATGCATCCATGGTGTGGTAACCTGAACTACGGGAATATGGGCAATTCAGTGAGCAATCACATTCCACATCAGGGCCTGTATGTCTCCTGGGATGTCTCCAGCCTGGGGCACTGGACAAACTGGATAGTGAGCTGTACTGTTGTCCAAACAGTAAAGAAAGGTGCTCAGAGCTGCTTCGGGAAGAATGGCCTGGGGTGCTGCTAGTTGCTCCAGCGTTATATCTACACCAGTTATCAGGTTGTCTGTGGTGTTCTAGGTCACCAAGACTATTCTGGCAAGAGCAGTAATCCTCCTCACTCCATCCTCCTTCTCCACTCTCACTTAAACGCGTGCTTGAGCTATCCCAGCCACCTCTTCGCAGATCTACCTCCATGGAATGGTAACTGTGATTATTCTCTAAACTCTTACAGCTTTGGCCTGACAAGGAACTGGAACTAGGAAAATCCTGGCCATAAACCCCATCATGGTTGTGGTATTTGCAAGGGTGGATACTGTGGGGTGACTCCTCAGAGTCACCTGAAATCTCAGCATGATGCGCTTTTGACTTTCCTGGTACATCACAATAAGGCGTTTCAATTTTTTCAGGCCTCATTAACAAAGGACTTCTATGTCTAGGTGTGGCTGCTACATTGTTCTGAATGCTCCTGTGATGAAGTGCTGGCCTTTGAGGGGAGGGTTGACGAGTAGCGCTCGCAGAATAGAGTCCCTCAATTTCCATCAGCACAGAATCCACGCAGAATGACACCTCATCAACAGAGCCTCTGACAGAGTTTAGGTACTGCCTCAAGTCTGATATCTCCTCCTGGATTTTATTAATTCCCTGAAGCTCTTTCAAAATATGCTCCACTATGGTGCTGGAATGTCCTTCCTTGCTTCTTCCTTCATTTTCTGCTGCTTCTTTCCCAGGTCTTTGCGGCTCTTCCATGTTAGCTCCTTGGTCCATAAACTCTGAATTAGCTAAGATTTTATAGTCAGAAGCAAGGCTTTTACTTGGTACTGAGCATGGGATCTTGATGGTATTTTCACTTTTTAAGTCCATCTCCCCTAGCAAGTGTTTGTCTGCTTTAAAGGGACTTTTATTTGAGGCGATACCAGCCCCATGACTTGAAGATGCTCGGCTTATTCCACAAATGAACATGTCCTCCTCAACTTCTGCAGAGGTTTGCTGAATGTCACAAGTGTCAATCTCTGCTGGACCCTGAAAAACTTTCTGAATCTTCTTGCACAGGCCATGCCGGACCTTGAGGCTCTGGGCTCTCTTCTTGCCCAGTTCCTTTCTTTTGGAGTGGAAGATGCCGGTTTCATATGCTTCATCCCGTTCATCACTATGACTTCGTGGTAACATTCCGGAGCATCAGATGTTCAAGCATTGACAAATTTAGCCTCAGTAGTGCCGTGCATGCTGATCAACATCAAGTCACTTGAGAATGGTCACCTGTAGCACATGGAAATCCTTGTTCAGGGTCATTCTAATGCAAATTAATATATTTGGCAATTTAAGCCAAGTGGTAACTCAGTAGAAGAGTAGACATGTTGCTTTCTCAATCAAACTGCTGCAAATACTTTAAAACTTTAAATTCTTTATCAGGATTTCTCTGAGCTGTTTCTGGCTTTAAAATGTATTTAGATTAGGACGGTATTTCAGCTTGCAGTTCCAACAATTGAAAGATACAGCAGTCCAGCTGTAGGCACCACTGTCATTTAGAGCCCTGCTGAGTCTAATGGCTGCTTTACCATTTCCCCAGTCTGACAGGTTGACACTACATTTAGCTGGTCTTTTTTCAGTAGAATAATTGCAGGGACTGTTTGCCCCTTTATATTGCTGTATAGCTGTAGTATACGTTAAGAAACTATTGAAATCATTACAGTTAATGAGGGGAAAATCTAACTACTCTAACATCATACACGTGTACTATAATAGGAAATTACAATAAAAAAAACAGACTATTTTTTTTTACCAAGGCTACACCGTCTCATACTAAATTAATCAGTTTCATTGAGAATAAGTAGGTCAGTCGACATCTAGAGCAAGCAACAGTAATTTATTTCACCCTCATATGCAATAATAATAATATGCACAGCTAATGGCTAATGCACAATGAGACGGTCATTGAAATTCAGACACGGTCCTGTTATGCCCCTAAATGCACCAAGCAGTCGACATGATTGTAACTGAAACTCCAGTAATATGTGTTTGCCGTGGTGGCACTCAAGGATAAGCCTTGGCTTGATGCCCAGAGAATGAAATGGGACATTTCAGATTATTCTTTTAGACAGCCCTGATCAGTACCTCTTTTAGAAACAGTACTGACTAAAATTACTATCATCTAGTCACTGTGATATCTTCAGAATGATAATTTTCAAATAATATCAATAATATATACAGTGTATGGATATTAAATATCATGTAGTTGAAATTAACTTTCTGCAAGTCAGTTTGCATCTCGGATGCCCGACCATATAATTCAGCATTAATACAAATCTGCATTTACTGTATATACATACAACCTTAATTCTACCCTCACCTGAGTATTAATCACTATCCAATACAACTCATGAAATCGATGTGTGTATTTAACAAATTAAGTCCACGAGACCCATGAGCTAATCACTGGTACATGTTTAAATGCCTGGAAGTTAATTTCTAGCAAGCACATTAAGCAATTCATTTTACACTTTGCAGATGTGTCCCATCTTCACCTGATCTGAAATCTTTAGAGTGAGAAACACAACTGCAGCTGGGACATAAAACCGAACGTCCTAAAATGCATCCTTTTTTTTTGCTAAGGTCCAATAAGCAACAAACATGCCTGAATGGCAATACCCTTACATTTCAATGTTTACCCATTAATGAATAGTTTTACAACTATAAATGAGTATAATCATCATTATATTTTTGTCAACAACTTGATTGTGGTAGTTGATGACAACTTGGTTAGTATTCATTTCAGTTCATTTATTGCTTAAGGCAAATATTCACTCTGTGTGTATTATACTTATAGATTTATCATGAGTTCACCAGTGCTTGTGAACTATACATTAAGTAGCCTAATTTGATAACTTAAAAAGGCAGATATCCATAAATTACTGTATAAATTTCCAGTTAATGCAACTTATAGTCCTGGATAAACTGGATGGTAACAAATCTAATTCTAGTTCATTTATTACTGCATGTTTGTTTACATTATATGAACAATTAACATGCACAAAAACAGAAATTCTGATTAGTACAAGGAGTGTTCATGTCGAACCAGGACATTTAATTTGTGATAAATTTGGGCCATTAAAGGGGTTCCTGGGGGGGGGGGGGCAGCGTTTCAGGCAGTCCTGTCATGGCTCAGACATACTGAGAAAACTTTCTACCTTGATTGTATGCAAGTGGTTACAAAGTGCATTAGTGTAGGACAGGATTATACTGTATAGAGAAATTACAAAGGTTTTCACTCACAGAACTGTGTCATATTGAATTTTCACCTGCACAACACACAAGATGTTATATCATTTCTATCTGTTATCGCCCAAATGAGGATGGGTTCCCTGTTGAGTCTGGTTCCTCTCAAGGTTTCTTCCTAATGCCATCTCAGGGAGTTTTTCCTTGCCACCGTCGCCGTCACCCTTGGCTTGCTCATCAGAGACATTTCATTCATTCGTCTCATTATTATTATCTGCACATTTTTCTCACACATCCACACTTCCAATTATTTTCTTTTCTATAATTATTATTATTATTTGTTTTTATTTATTTACTTTCTATTATAATTTTATTTATTTGTTTATTATTTTATATATAATTATTCTATATATAATATATAATTTTTTTTTTTTTTTTTTTTTTTTTTTGTTAAATTTCTTTAATTTTTGTGAAGCTGCTTTGAGACAATGACCATTGTTAAAAGCGCTATATAAATAAAATTGAATTGAATTGAATTGAAACTGTGGTCTGTTAATCTGTACATCAAAATAATCAAAAGTCCAGGTTTGACTTGAAAGCCCCTTGTATAATCCACGGCATCATTTGGCTACTGTATTATGTTGACCATTTGAGAAATCAAGTTAACTAGCTCTCCGTGGCCATGTCCTGATTAATCTCGTTCCTGCACTCAGCTCTCTCTAAATTATCTGGAATTATCGTCCGGAAGCTGCAAGGCAAGACTATAATACTGTACATTATCCTGCTAAGTGTTTTCTTGTCTTTCTATATTTCCTACATGATACACAGATCACATGAAGTCTCTGATTAGTACTTGATTATAGACTATAATATTAATCTCTAATTAACTCAACATCCTTAAAACAAAACTTCTGTTTGATGAGAAAGAAACATGCATAAAATTATTGTATTTAAGACTATATTTATATATTATCGTCAACATCACAACTGACAAAATCTGGACAAAAAACATCCTCTTACCTCACAGCACCGGAGAAGACACTTCACTCTGAGAAACCCATCCACATAACAAGTGTCACATGTGATGAAAACATCCAGGGGGTAAAATCTATCACTGCACTCGCTCCGTCCTCGTCGGAATGAAACGAGCGAGCGAAGTGGGTTTTTTTTAAAAGGATGCACTCTTTATCGTGTGACAAACTGAGTACAGTGCATGCCAATGTTACAGTCTAGAAGCGCACCCAACCTCGCCACTGTCCCTCCCTGTGTCACTCCTTCTCTCCATCCCTCCTTTCGTTCTTTCTTTCACTCCTTTGCTTCTGCCCGTTTCCTCACATGCATGAATTCCAGCACTAAGCTAATCTTTCTCTATCTGCTGTCTCATCTCTTTTATCCTTCACTTCTATCCTTTTTCCTGCATTTGGTGGAAGATGCTGGAGATTTAAAACTCTGTACAGATTTACAATGATCCTTGTGCTTTATCTGTATTTTAGTCACACACACCTACTGTATGTCACAGCCATGAGACTTTCCTACATGATTAGCTTTTTTTAAAAGCATGCATATCAAGCGCTTCCACGTTTCCAACACGACATACATTTATACGCATGTACAAGAAAACCTGTTTTCACTTCCACTCTATACAATTAGCCGGCGTTTACGTTGGCACTGCACCAGCCCTCACACTAGCAATCACCGTAATGGAGCCGTGTGGCAGAACTGCTGTATACTTCATTAGGATTAATTCAGTCATATTAATGCACTGCTTTGCTTCACATCCACCATCGAACAACAGCACAGCATGCACTCGTCTGCCTTCTCTTGCATATGAACTTGAGTAACATCCAATTCTTAATCCATATGGTTTAATATGATGTTGGCCCTTTGCAGCTATAACAGCTTTAACTCTACTGGGAAGGCTTTCCACAAGGTTTAGGAGTGTGTTTATGGGAATTTTCAACAATTCTTCCAAAGTGCATTTGTGAGGTCAGACACTGATGTTGGATGAGAAGGCCTGGCTCGCAGTGTCTGCTCTAATTCATCCCAAAGGTTCTATTGGGTTGAGGTCAAGCCAGTCAAGTTCTTCCACACCAAAATGTCATTCCTCATCCATGTTTTTTTTTCCATCCAATTGTACAAAATGTCTCAACCCCACCTCAATCCCACCTCCACCAAACTTTACACTTGGCACAAGGATCCAGCACCAGATCCCAGAAATGTATATAGCAGGGGTAGCGAACCCGCGGCTCTTTCACTGCTCGTCTGCGGCTCTTCAATCTATCCGTGTTCTGTGTTTACACTCGCACATTATTTTTAAAATGTCAAAACATAATTTTCCAATAAAGGGGTATGCACTTTAATGATTTTTTTTTTACACAACCTCTCGCGTGATTTAACACAGACTAACACGATTGACGTGAAGTTCGTTAGTAGCCTGTCAATCATCATGGCAGAGTCAGGGAAGCGTACAGCTAAGCGCAAATATGAAGATGAGCACAGAACATTTTTGTCTGTATGGAAGGAAGGAACCGTGGAGTTCTGGAATATTGTGCTGATTGAGAGATATCCCGATGTCAAACAGGCTCCACTCCAACTACTGTCAATGTTTGGGTCAACTTACATCTGTGAATCCCTTTTTTCGACACTGAAACAAGTGAAATCAAAGCATCGCTCTGCTCTTACTGTCACACGTGAAAGATTTACTACAAGTAGCCACAACTGAATACAAGCCAGACTTAAAAAAGATTGTGGAAACCAAGTGTCCCACTGAGTCAAATAAAAGGAGGTAGGCTGATTAAAATCCATGAGAACTGCGGAGTTCGGCACCGTGAGCCGCCGTGATTGCCGGCTGACGTTCAGCTGTCGCTCCGTGAAGTTCTGCAAGGACTTCCGCGAGGATCGGCAAAGAAATTAAACCCGTTTAATTTTTTGCGCGGAAAGATGGAAACGTACTCACAGCGCCAAAAACTCGCTGTGAATCATAATGAACCGTACTTACGGCCACCGCGCCAAACCGCATGGGTGAGATAGGGGTATTATGTAATTAAGTGTATAAGTTGCGATTCTGTTGTTTGCACATCTGTTGTGTGGCTCTTTGCAGTGATAAAGATTTTTTTGGGCTCATTATAGCAAACAGGTTCGCCACCCCTGGTATATAGCATTGCCAAACAGAGAATCATGATTAGTTACTGCAGAGAACGTCTCCAGCCCTCTAGAGTCCATTTACATTTAGGCATTTGGCAGACATTTTTCAAATCAATATTGAAGTTAATACATGAAGCGTGGTCTGGCGATTCTATTTAATGAATGACTACGGTTCAGAAGATCCCAGGTTCAAACCCCACAACCACCAAGTTGCCACTGTTGGGCCCTTGAGCAAGGCCCTTAACCCTCAACTGCTCAGATGTATAATGAGATAAGAATGTAAGTCGCTCTGGATAAGAGCGTCTGCCAAATTCCTAAATGTAAATGTAATGTTGGCCAGCTAAACTCCCAAGATTTCCCAGAAGTTTTTAAGTTTTTTTTTTTTTTTTTTGTAGAATCGCCAGACCACGCTTCATGTATTAACATCAATATTGATTTCCTAGCAGGAAATGGCACTATAAAATTTTTTTGCATCCAAGATCGTGTTAGTGTACCTATTGCATCACATGTAGAGCCATACTAGTGTACCTAGCTCACAATGTAAAGCCATGCTAGTGTAGACCTTCATAAGTCAGTGGGCCGAAAAAGGTATCATCTAATGTACATTGGTAACTGTGCAACTGGTACTATTCCGACCATGTGTATTACAACGTCTGCAGTTTCATCATGTACAGCAAGTTAGAACAAGGAGCAAATGTGAAATTCTTCATACAACTGACCAAAATCTTCCACAGAGACGTCAGACATGATTCGGTAAGTTTACAGCGATGTGGAAATGTGTCATTCGAGGTGTTTGGAGTGTCAGCATGCTTCTTCAAGAGCGGAAGGACATCAATGGAATACAACTAAAGATCAAGAAGACCTTCAACGAGCTCAACCATTTGGCAACTTGTGCATGATGATTGTCGCGAGACCAATCCATAACACTGTTGCCATTGTTGGTGTGTCATACGGAACCGTCCAGGCAATCTTCATGTGTGATTTGAACATGTTGCTGCCAAGTTCGTCCTCAGGCTGCTGGCCAAGGAGCACAAGGAAATCACTCAAAGTCTGCCAAGAACTCCATCAACGTGTTGCAGATGAACCATCCTTCATGTTGAGGATCATTACCAGTGATGAAACTTGGGTGTATGGTGACGATGCTGAGACAAAGCAACAGTCTTCAGAGCGGAAGAGCCCATCATCTCAACGACCGAAAAAGGCGAGGCAGGTCCACCACTTCACCAAGTGCATGCTCATCGACTTTTTCGACATTCACTCCATCGTGTGTCAAGAATTCATCCCCAGGGGTCAGACCATCAATAGAAAATTCTACTGCCAGGTGATAAGGCATATGAGGAAGGACATAGAGTATATTGCTGTGGTGTGATAATGTCTGAACCTTTTGACACACCCCTCATATTACATACAAAGATATGTTAGAAAGCCATGCAAGTGCACCAAGCACATCACATATAATGTTATGTTAGGGTACCTAGGATATTTCATGTAACACTGTCAATCTTTCATAACCTTCATAAATTTGTAAATCGTCAAAGATGAGCTCATACACTGCTAGATGAACTCTGCTTATGTTCTTTTCCAGGAACCCAGGATTTACTAACCTGTCCCTGCTGTGTGCCCATGCTTAATTACTCCTTCAGTTATCTACGCTGGCTAGAGAGCTTCTGAACTTTACAGATTAAAGCATATGTGGACTAGAGAAGCAGAATCTCAGCAGGCTTTCCCTGACAAAGTTTAACAGCCACAGATATCCACTTTTGTGCTTTTGCTTTACCCAAGTGGACCACAGGACACATGACATTCTTGGAAAACCTCAAATTTTATTGAGGGATGAAGGAGCACGAATGCAATAAAATTAGTCATATAAAACGCAACAACGTAAATGTGTGTTTGTTGTGTCAGCGTTTTCATATTATATACCAGAACAAATATGTGGTGAAACTCAACCAATCAATGAATGACATCTGGTTTTGAGTGAATTGGAGCACGAATACAGTACGATTCATACTTACCTGACAGAAGTTGTCAAAGATACTAGCATTATAGGGGCTAAATAATAGGAATTAAAAATTCTCTATAGTGTATTAAGTGACGAAGGATAAGCTGGTAAAGGAAAAGGCAAAGGAGATGGAGGGTATGAGCTCCCTATTATACCTCCTCAAGCTGCAGTCTCACTTTGTTGAAGGCCTTTATCCAGCGCACTCGTGAAGCGGAGACGGACGAAAGGGATCCACCATCCGGGAGGCTGAAACAGACACACATGCTTTGAAACAAACTTATAGTTTAGTTAAAGTTAGCTGGCACTTGCACAAAGAAATGCTTACAATCAACAGGAGACAATGATATGAAGCGGCATAACTTAAATGGGATGCTAAAGGAAGCATCACACTTGAAACTATCCTTAATTATAGAACCAAAGCTCTCTCAAATATACTTGTATAACCGAGCTTATTAGCAGATCATTGTGTAGCAGCGTTATCACTGTGCCTACCAACAGATACTCACTCCATTCCTGTTGTTTTCTGCTTTTTCCACTTTAAATAGAAGGCAAAAATATTCACCGTGTACAGCTGAATACTTAAAATGCCACTCGTCAGTAAACAGAACCCAAGTTAGTAGAAAAGCAGTGGGTTGAAATGAAAACTTATTACGTTCAATTATGGACTGACTATCACCTACTCGCTATATGGACCGCATTTGGAATTATACAGTTATTAAAATGAGCTCATGGTGGGTTTCTGTCTCGCATATCCATATAGCATATTCTGTCCGTACCTTTTCTGAGATATTTCCGGCCTCTTGACCACTTCAGAAACACTGTCTTTATTTAAGGTGCTGCTTTCACGCCTTCCCTTCACTTGAGAAGATTTCAAACTCTCGTCCTCTCCCCGGGAGCCATGTTCATTGGCTGTGTGGTGTCCATTTGAAGGAGGGCGATATCCTGTACTGTGGAACGAGTGATAGGTCTCCTTCAGCTCTGAACCTATAACACTTTCCTGGCCCATCTCACTTAATGGAGAACTGGCTTGACTGAGGTTTCCTGAAGATCCAAAACGACTATTGCCGGCAGGACTGATTTGTGGATGGGGACAAAAATGGAAAGATAACCATGATAAGTCACAAAACACAAAAATTCTACACCGAATACAACAATGATATAAAACAGATGGAGTTAGCTACAGGGTAGGGTGAAACGACTGGAATAAGATGAGTTAGGATGAGAAAGAATATGCGAATATTGGAACAGACAAGACATAAAAATTGTGGTATGCACACACTTGATCAAAAAAGTGGATTTATAAAACATCACAGAGGAAGGCACTATCACTGATGCTAATGTTGACGGAAGGTCATCATAAATTGTTTGGGAGAGATTTATGATGCTACTAGCCTTTTTGCACCCAAAGGCTCCTTGTACTCCTGCTGTAATCCAGAAGAGGCAGCTGCACAGGATGGGAACTGGAACTGAAATTCCTGCACATTTTGGGTTGGACAATCTACCTCAAGTGTGGACAAACCAATTTGGTGACCTGAATTATCTACAGAATCTGTGGTTTTTTCCTTGTCCTCAAACTCAGATTTGTCTAAATCTATTACAGTTCCATTCCTAATTTCATTGTCATTTTTATTTACATCATCTTTCATTTCCTTAGAATCCAAAAGGCTAAGGTCATTTTCACTGGATGCGCTTTCAACATACATTGTCGAGTTTGGTTGTTCTGGAACACCACCAGTGGTCTGCTTTTTTGTAGTTATAGGTACTTTTTTTTGCCACAGCCCAATTTTTGCTCCAAACAGTGATGTCGGTTCATTATTTGTTGCTGTTGGCTTCTCTTCTCGAAACACACTTATTGAGAACGACTTGAATCCAGACATAAATCCACCCCCAACATAGCTATTATATGTTTGTGGCATTGTTGGAAGATCTTTACTCACTGCTGAGGAAAACAAAGACCCAACATACTTCCTGGCCTCTTCAGATTCAGCAATAAAACTAAGCTTCGGTGGTGATAAACCATGCATGCCAAACATGTACTGTGCTGGTTCTGATAAAGGGGGCTGTTGAGCTGGTCCTGGATTGTCTGTTAATGAATCCTCAGCATCTCCAGCAATGACGACTAGTTTCTCCTTTACGCTATCACTTTCAAAGACTTCTTTATTCCTAATCCTAGTTGAGGAAGTAGCTTCAGGTGGGTTCACACTTACCGAAGTTAAATATGTAATTGAGTCTCCATTCTCTGATTCAGTTTTAATGAGATTTTTTGTCAACTCTATGTCCCCTGAGGGTGATACCGTGTCATTAGGCACTCTTTGATCTTGGACAGCAAATGTAGATAATTCAGGTGATGGTTTAGAATTCAAATTGGAATTTGAAGGAGATGCTTCTGCTGGTTTGCCAGCCTGATGTGATTTGAACATACCAAGGAGGTCACTTTTAAGGGGGTCGGTTGACAGGCTACTTGGGAAGCCAAAGAGGGAGGATGTCTGTTGTGACTCGTTTGTGGATGTGGACTTAAAAATTGAAGTTTGTCTTGAAGAGAAAAGACTGCTTGATGCTTTCGAGGGTCCACTGGCACCAGAGAACATTTTGGACATAAAGCCAGAGATTACATCAACTGATGTGTCTAAAACAGACTTTTCCATTTCAGTAGATTCTGGTTGTCCATTCTTGTCTGCAATTAAAGATTCTTGTGCCATCATATCTTCTTGTTTATGTTGATGTTGGATCTTTTTTTGTGTCAAATTCTTCTTTTCATTTTGCTCTGGTGATGAGTGAGTAGCTCCAACAGATTCTTGAGAAGAAGCTGAAGACTCTGTCAGGTCCTGACTATCTTGTGTGGTTGTTTCCTCTATAGTTTCATCTGCTTCAGTAACGGCATGAACATTTTTTTGTTGTTCTAATAATGCAGATTGGGATTGCAAAGTCATTGGTTCATTACCCTTCTTTTCCATACTATGACTTGAAACAGTGTTAACCATTTTGTGATCTGCTTCAGAATGTCTAGAACACTTTTGTAATTCAAGATTCTGTTCTTTGCTGCATATTATATCTTCCGAATTACTTTCCAGAGAAGAAAAGAAGGCAACATTAAATTGTCCTTCCGGTTTAGGTGTTTTGGATGTTGCTTCTGCCTGTGTGGGTAGTGTTGTTGACCTAGGACCAGCAAACATAAAAAGTAGACCTCTCCCTGAAACATCTTTAGGAGCAATGCAGCCAGGAAAAACGCCTCCCAACAATGATGTTGGAGGTGAAGGCTCTTGTGGTCTTGTCCCACCAAACATGGGAAAAAAAGTTTTTCCATGTGATTCTTTTGAGGTTGTTGAAGGTCCATGATTCTCTACATCTGAGGCAGATTTTGAGCTAGCTCCAGAAAACAGACTCTTGCCAGGAATGTCCTTTTCTTCTGTGGTACCTGAGAAAATTCCACCAAGTACAGACCCAGCTTGAGGGGCTTTATTTTGGGATTTTGCCCCACTGAACATTGACAATAAACCAGATGCTGCATTCTGTGAGGTACTCTCTGCTCCTGAACAAGTGGAAGAGGTGGATAAATTGCTATTTGATTCCAGTGGAACAGCAATTTTGCCAGAAGATGAAGTAATATCCTTTGAAACAGCAGAGACAGCTTCCTCAGAAGTGCAAGCTGATATATGTGATGCTTCATTTGACTGAAAATTAACTTTGCTGAGTGTTGAAAGCAAGCATGTACCTGGAGATTCATCTGGGAGAGGAACAGAATATGGTTTATTTGGGATGCTGGATATGGGCAGTCTATTATCAAGCAACGCAGAATCAATACAGTCTGGCTGTTGTAGGGTAGGGGCACTAGATACTGAGGGCACACATTCCACCGACAATTTAGTAGATTTCTCATTATCCATAGAACCTGCTAAAGGTGATGGGTCAGTCTGCGCATTTATTTGAAGGCAAGTTTTAGCATTTTGCTCCTGACTTGATTTGTCAAACATTGAGAGTAATCCTTTTGATGATCCTTTATTTCCACTCGAGTTTGATAATTTACTCTGAACGGATGCTGCTTGAGGTATATCTTCTTGTGGACTATGATTACCTTTTCCAGGTGGCTCTTTTAGAGAAATTGTTTCTTTAAGATTGCTTACATTAGGTTGTAGTTTTTGTGATCCATTAAACATCCCCTGTAGCTGTTTGGGTAGCACATTCTCTGGAATTTCAGTATGTGCTGCTGGTCCAGTTGTTGATTTTTGGGTGGATGAAGGTTCTGAGCTAAATCTGCCAATCCTAGAAAACAATCTTTTAACTGGTTTCTTATTATAGGTAGAAATTCTACCTAATATTCCACCACAGACAACGCCTGTCTCTTGTGAATCTGTATTAGGAAGATCTTTGTTTGTAATTCGATAAGTGAACTGTTGACTGCTAGACCTAGTCGGTGATGAATTTTGCAAAAGCTTTGTTCCTGATGTCTCTTTAGGAAAAGAAGCCAGATTTGATGATTCAGTATGTGGAGAGCTGGTTTGATTACTAGTGCCACTGAACACAGAACCTATGCTCGACAACTCTTTTTTAGGTGTTTTTTCAGCAGTTTGGTTCAATAATGGAGCCTTTTCTGTGTTGGAAATACCAAATAAAGACAAGATTTTATTACTTGTTTTGTTTAAGGCAGATTCGCTCCCACCATGACATTGAGAATCTGATTTTCTTTGAGGTGGTACCTGTTGTGAACTAGAATCACTAAAAATTGGCAGAATCTCTTTTCCAGCAGTTTCCTCCTTACTATTTGTGTGTGCGCAACCAAACAGTCCACTTGTTGATTTAGTGGAAGGTTCAGGTTTATTACACCTAGTTGGTGACACTGTTTGAGAACCCCCTAAAATCAGTTCATCGTTAACATTAGGGGGAAATATCTGTGATGCACTTTTAGGCATACGTCCCTGAGACGTCTGTGATGCTTTGGAGACATCAGGTTCACTACCCAGACTCAATCTACCCTGTCTTTGTGGTTTCTGAATCCCTTCACACTTTGAAGTAGTGCTTTCCATGGTTAACAATTCTTTCGATGACCCCTGTAGTTTGGTCATTTTAGTGCCTTTGTCTGTACTTGAATCTTGTACCCCATCAAGGGCACATTTGTTTTTCTGTTCTTGATTTGCTACAGCTTGAGAAGATGGGACAGACTTTTGATTTGGCTCCTCTATTCCTATCGCATTCTTGAAAAAATCTAGAAAACCTCCTTGCTCAGAAGGTTTTTCACCATCTTGTCCATTTGGCAAATCTGTAGAAACATTGGGAATAGATGATTGCTGGGACATAGTGGCTTGTCTAGCCAGTTTAGGCTTCTGGGTTACACCTTGACCACTTACAGATGATGAAACTTTTGGTAAGATTCTAGAGGACCTTTCTGAGGTCTGCTGATTTGTGCTTTCTTTTGAGGTTACGGAAGAAGAAACATCACTCTTTCTACCTTTGGGACCCGAAGGGGGAATGTTTTTAATGTCCTTGCCACTTTGGGATTCTGCAACCAAAGACTTGTCAGATTTATCCTGAATTATTCCAAGATGTTTCATTCCATTTTTGACAGATAATGATTCAGAGCCAGTAATTCTTCTGTTCGATTCTGATTCTTGACCTTTTCTAACAAGAGAAGAAAAGAGAGACGATATTTTCTCGATTGGCTTCTTGGCCTGTTCCTCCGCAGGCTGAACTCTTTTTTGCCATTCTTCCTCTGAAGTGTCATCTATGTGTTTTACCTTCAATCCAAAGGATGAACGACGTCTCTGACGAGGTTGGTAACAATCATAAACACCCGATGAGGAGGTCATTGGAGTTGGGCAAATAGAAATACAGACTTTCTGAGACAGCAGTTCTTTGGTTGTTCGGTTATTAATGTTGCAATTAGTTCCTTTAACACTCAGATCCAGGACCTCCAGAAGAGAGTTCTGGTTAGCAAAATCATTCTGTGTTTGTTGCCCGGTGTCCATTTTAACCTTGTTTAATCGATACAATGAAAAATCCATAGCTTGCTGTCTTTGGGGAGGAATAGAGCTTTCAAACATCTCAGAGAACCTTTTCAAGTTCAGATTCATAATTTCATTACCTTTCCTATATGCATCAGATAGGTCAAGGGGTGCATTTAAAAGCTCAGCCTCACTCTGATCTTGTTCTGGAAACCAGAATAGCTCATTCTCCTTGTAGAGAGGAATTTTGAAACCACATACAATAACCATGTCATTATGGAGCATGGCAATTGGATAGTCATCAGACATCTGCCCATTTCCCCACACCTCATCTTCTGGAGCACAGGCATACACGTACTGACCAGACCCATCAGTCAGCAATGCATAGATATACTCGTGATCAGTGTAGACAAAGTATCCACAATCTCCATCATCTGCTGGCCACCACATCCCTTGCTCTAGCAAGAACAACCATTGTTGGAACCATTCCATATCTTCAAAATATCCACAGTCCTCATTTTCAGCAGTTGTTGCAGAAGTATCATTCCAGCCATTGTTGTAACAAATGAAGCTAGGATAACATTTGTTAATTGCAGGTTCTATATAGGCACTTGTGCATTTATTTTCTCTAATGGCAGAGTAAGATAAATTTGTCAGATGTTCCTCATAATATTCAAGATATGTTCCACTATTTAAACTGTAGCAGCTCTCCTCACTCAATGACTGGAAACTGCCAAATTTAGTACTGTTCTTTTTGCTCAGATTCAAAGCACCCGATTGCTCAATACCATGATTGATTGAGAAGTCACCATGATTGATCATATCCAAACTGTTGTTGCTGCTCCACATTTGCTGTACATTTAATTGGTTAGCTAGACTACTGTGATACTCTTGCTGCTGAAGGTTTTTGTTCTGTCTGTTGTTAAATGCCATCCAGTCATGTGTGAAATAGTACTGTTGATATTCATCCTCATTCATTCTAAAGCTTTGAGATACATCTTGCAATGCCTCTAAAATTGGTGCATGGTTATATTCCCAAGGATGATATTTCATTGACTGGTTATGCAACTGTTCCCTTAAAACAGAATTTTGGTTGAGATAATGTTCATAGTTAGGATCAAATCTGTAAAATGTATTATTGTGACAAGGATGCTGCTCTGGGAAATTATGTAAGGAAGGGTAGCTCTGGATTAAATATGGCTGGGATGTATGTACTTGTTCTGTTGGGACAACTGGGGAGGAAGGAATATTGTCAGTGCTGTTTAAGTTTTCTACATGATTTAAGAAAGATGACATCTGTGGCAAATGACCTGTGCTATTTGAAATATAGGCTGCATTCATTGGTTGTGATGTTTCATAACTTGCCAAAGTCCTCAGGTCCAAATTAGTGTCATTAATGTAGACTGGCACATTATTTATGACGGCACCATTACTTCCATGTGGGCGTGAAGTAAACAAAGCACTGGCATTTCTTTCTTTGCCCATTTCCATGTGAGCCCCTAAATGAGATTCATTTGATCCCTTTTTTGAACATTGCACAGATTGCCCTCCTGAACTAGGGTACGTTTGGTCTCTCATTACAGCTTGCTCTTGATTCTGCTGTTTAAATGATGATACATTTTGAGAAGAAAGCTCATTCTGTACACACTGCCACTGCTCTTTTTGGTCATGTGAAGCCCATTTGCTCTGTGCCTCAGAAGAAGCTCTTAACTTTTGAAAAATTCCAGATAAGATTCCTGACTGGGTATCTTCCTGTATTAAAGGAGGGCTCTGATCAATAGATAGACTTTCAAAAGAGCTTCGCCGTACATTTTTGGGTTTTGATTGTTGTTCAGTTGATGCAGACTGACTGGCAGATGAATTATCTGATGGAAATTTGAAAAGGCTAGATAAAAAGCCACCATGTTCAACTGCTGGTTGAAGTGCATCGTCACTCAGTCTAGAACATCCCTCTAAGGGTTCCTGTATGTCTGAGGAATCATTTGCGATTCTTGACTGATGCTCTTGAACATTGTGTGTCGGTTGATAAGAAGCCTCAAATGGATAAGCACTTGCTGGGACATTTTCATGCTGCCCTGAGCTAGCCTGATTATTTGAGAAACTATCATTGGAAACTAACTTGAAAAGATCAGACAAAATACTTCCTTGTTGAGAAGACGCTTGCTGAGGCGGTAAAGGTTGTTGAGACAGCTGGCAGTCTGTGGGGTTTCTGTGTTGAGGTGGTTTCTTACCTGGTACAGAAGGGACTCCTGCCGGAGATGGGCTTTGTGCTTGCTGATGATGTGGCTGATTTCTCAAATAAGTCCGAGCAGGATTTGTAGCTTGACTCGGCTCACTTATTAGTTTTACTGGGTTAGACTGTATCTCTTTTGAAATCTCATTATTAGAAGCAAATTTCATGATGCCAGAAAATAAGCCTCCTTTTGCCGAATGCTGATCCATTTTGGGACCGGTCATGTCATCAGAAAAAGATGATTTAAATAAAGTAGAGAAAAAGCCTTGTGGTTCTGGCTGGGATGTATTTGTTTCTGGAGTAAAAGGTGCATCTGTGTTTGGGGTTTGTTGAATATAATGCATCTGTTCATCAACTACTTTGATTGGTTTTTGGGGTGGACTTACTATCTTTTGACTTGACCCAAGAGGTGGTTGAGCGCACTGGCTCAATAAACTTTGGCCCTCTGGACTTGCAGCCTGCCCCATTTCATTTGGTGCAGTCTTAAAAAGACTTGAAAACCAATTAGTCTCTGAAGTCGCCATGGGCTGTTTTTCAGCAAGATTTTGAGCAAAGCTGGGGTTTAAGGAAATATTAGAAGCAGAGTTTCTTTCAGACGGAGCAGTCTGACCTGGGTTGTCTAAGGTTTTTGGTGACCTCATAAGGTCAGTCTTATCAGCTGAGGAAAATTTAAAGGGTCCAGGTGCCTTTTCTGCTTTTAGGGGCTGTTGTGTAGGCACATTATCTGAATCATCAATGTTGTTCCCATGTGATGATACATCCAAAGAATTTCCTTCTTGGGCATAATATTCTGATCTGAATACAGGAAAAACTGTTTGGTTCTGGTTTTGAGGAGGCATATGGAGCACTGGAGAGATCAAAGATCTAATTGATTTCTTCAAAGGACTGAAAACTCCTAAATCTGCAGTGGATTTTTGTGATACATTCTCGCTATTGTCAGATTGGGTCTGGGTCTCTGTGAAGACAGGGACAGTTCTAGTCTGATCTTCATTATACCTGAAATCTTGCATACTATTAGATTGATCTGCTGAATGCCTGGAATTCATGTTGAGCTCATTCCTATTGGCTTTTTCTGAAAAACTCTTGCTTGTTGCATGAATCCTTGCTTGTTCCATTAAATTTGGTTTAATTTGAGGCTTTACTTGTTTGATCTCTGAGAAAAGTGTCTGGCATTCATTAACATTTGTATTTAGGTCACCTTTATTTTGTCTCTTAGGTTCTAACTTTTGATTGCTTTCTTGTGCCTTTTCTTCTCCTGGTCTAGTAGGTGTTTGGTGCTTCCTCTCATCAT
This sequence comes from Channallabes apus, assembly GCA_030522415.1. Taxonomy (NCBI): domain Eukaryota; kingdom Metazoa; phylum Chordata; class Actinopteri; order Siluriformes; family Clariidae; genus Channallabes; species Channallabes apus. The sequence goes on along the minus strand of CM060120.1, from coordinate 4,815,316 downwards.
GGAGAGTCTCTTGAGTAGGAGATACCACAGCTACTGGTGCTGGACTTTGAGACTTTGTTATAAATGACAACAACTTGGATAAACCAGAGCTCCCTTTAGCATAATCTGATGTTTCTAAATGCTGAACAGAACTTGATCTTGTTGGTTTTGAACCTGTGGCTGTTTTTTCAGTGAGAGAGCTAAAGAAGGAGTTCATGGCATTCTTCATGCCTGATCCCTGTTCAGACAAATGTTTCCCCTCAATAGCTTTGTCCTCTTTTAACTCCTTAGAGATAACACGTTGTTCATCTCCAAAAGATTCTGACCTTGCACGTTCATGGAAGGACAGCCTTGATTTGCTCATTTCAGGCAAGGAACCATACTTACTGATCTCCTCCTCTTTTTCAGCCAGATATTCTGACACAGTTTCCACTAAGCATTGAAGTTCATCTATTGGATTAATATACTTGTCGCTTGGTTCCTCCACAGGAGACAGCACGACTTCTGGGGTCCATCTTCCAATTTTAGCCTTTGAACTCTTTCTATCATGACATCCCTGAAGCTTGTCAGCGTCGCCACCAAAAGATGAATCTTTCTTGTTGTGTTTATAGTTCTGACTAATTTCAGAGCAGAATACCTCTAACTTCTCAAATCCTTGCATCTCATATGGGCCATCAAAATGATGGTCCATGCTCAGCCTAAGTCTTGTTTCTTCCTTGTCTTGATTCATCATGCAGTCAGTAAATGCGTTTTCCAGTTTGTTTTTAGTCTGCATTCTAGTTTTGAAGAACAAGCCATTTTTGTATGGCCTTAAACACGGCATCATCTTTTCATCGTCTTCTTCCATTTCTGCTACTTGACGCAGAACAAGCTCTCCCCGTTTCTGACGGAGAAGGGCAAGATCAGGATCGACAAAGTCTTTTCCAATGTATTCTGTTCTCGCTTTTGCACACCCAACTGGATCTCGAACCTTTTTTCTTCGTCTTCGGTCGATGGTGTCATAACCCTCTGGAAAGGCAGGGATCTTGACTTTTGATTTCTTACACTGTTGCCTAATCACAGAATCCTGACTGGATCTTGTGACGTGTATGATGTTATTTGGCCTGTTGTCTTCTACATTCAATTCTTCTTTATCAGGAAAATTATTCAGGGAACCTTTATCCCACATTTTATATTTGATCTCCCAGTCCTCTATTCCCATACCTGAATCTACAGGAATTATTTTAACCCTCCCTCTCTCATTTAGGGTTCTTATTTAAAGTAACAGGTCAATAAAAAAAAGAAGGTTTAAAAAAGAAGAAAAGACAAAAAAGATAGAAAAATAAATTTTAAAACAGACAAACAAAAGTAACGTAATAATGTAACAAAATAAAGATTAATAAATCCTTTTAATAAAAGTTATGAAAGTTATGTCGAAATATTTAAATTATTCTAGGAACAGTGTGATGCAATACCCAACTAAAGCACGCAACAATACCCAGCTAAAGCACGCAAGAGTATTTTAAACTGAAACAAATGAAATCCAAAAATTTTATAATATAAAATATATAATAAATTACGACCAACAAATGCTTTTTGACCAACAAAATTCTCTTGTAAAGACTCTTCTTAGTAAGAACTTTGCAAAGCAAAGACACACAGATAGTTTACAACATATTGGCAAAAACATTTAAATTCATAATTTCACTCTCATTTCTATACTGCAATTACCCTGAAACTCAGTCAGTGACATGTTGTTAGGTCTCCAATGCTTCTAACAAACTCAAATGTCAAAATCTAAGCCTTATCATTTTGCTTTCAACTGGAGACTTCACTATATCTTGAAATTCAATTTGATTAAATTAAATTTCATTTGTTTTTTAGCGCTTTTTACAATGGACACTGTTGCAAATTAGTATGCAGTGTCTAATGCATGTTACACATTCCTCAACTTTATTAAGCTGGTGCATCTAATAATGCTTTGCAGAATCTTATAACTGTGTCTCATCAGCAAATATTGAAAACTAATACCATGGTTATTGATGATATCACCCAGAAGAAGCAAATATAAAGAAAATAGTAATGGGCCTAAAATCAATCTTTGTGGAACACCAAACTTTGTATGTATAGTAAAGCCACCATGTGCATGATAATGATCAGTCAAACAGAATCCAGGAATAGGGTGTTCTTCTACCTCCAACAGGGTCTAATATATCCAGAATTCATGTTGTCAAAAGTTGCATCAAGGTCAAGCAACACAAAAAGAAAGAAAGAAAGAAATAAAGACACAACCTTAATCAGAGAATTTGTTTTACCTGCTTGGATGATTGTCTCTATAGTCCAGTTCGAAACTATGCACTGAGTCTGTGCAGGAATCTGGCTGCTGCTGAAAACGTGGTCCCACTGGGTACTGGTGTACAGAGGAGTTGGGCTGAGCCGTGGTGTGGTACCGCGGTGGTAGACTGTTGCTCGTTTCACTCCTGTAGTCACTGTCACGATCGTCCACTGCACTGTCCAGATCATCCAACGCTGACGGGCGACATACAGTAATAGACTCAGAAAAGGGTGGTGCAAAATGCTTATTGTTAATTTTAACAATAAAAATATAATTAAGTGGCAAAAATGCTCTGTTTCAGTTGCAGAGCTGGAAGCTAGCTTCACAAATGCTAGAGACTGGTTGCCATATCATGCTGTTTGTATTAGCCTGTACTTAAAAATGCAACATTTAAACCATATGAAACATGCCACATAAATTGACACAGATAACACACACACACACACATACATGGATGACCGAAACAAAGAGCCTCGTTGACTGAGCCAGCAACACATTAATTTAGTCGAAACATTGTCGACAGGAGCATTTACTCAAGAAATGTGCATTTCTTTAAATCCAGAAGATGCTTTATTCAATTGTAAAACTTAATGCAGTAACTGTTGTTATAATAAGAGTAGTTCATAACCTGACGCTGCAATCCTTTAGATTTCGATTAAAGTCCAATATGACGGCGCTGCTTGACCATCGCTGCTAGCGCAATCATCTGGCCAGTCTATATACTGTAGGATGATATGTCTGAAAGTCAACTGATCAACTTTGAATCATATACTGTACGTGGACGTATTTTTATCATTTTCCAATAAGGCCACAAGAATTTGTTTGCTTTCATAACAAAGCAATTTTTCAGCTACTGCATTTCTTTATTTGTTAAAAGGATGTATGCTTTATCAATTTTTAGCTACAATCAACAACCGTGAAACAAGTTAGTTCTTGTTATCACTTACTTTACAGCAGCAATAAACACGCACTCACTCTCTTTTTATTGAGTTTTATAATTAGATTTGATTATGTGAAGCATGAATGATTATGTGGACTTTAAATGTAAAAATAAAGTTATAAAAACGAGGGGATTAATTAATACGAAATTGTCAGTGATGCTGATGCAGAACCCACAAATTTAGCCCAATCAGAATCAAGAATTTAACAGTGCTGTGATATAATAAGATTAGCAGTGTGTCTTTTTGCTTAAACTGTATGATTTCCTTCATGACTAGGAATTGAGAAAAACCATGTCAGCATATAAACTAGGGAACATGCACTTAAGCTGGGGAAGCAAAAGGACTGTAAAGAAAAGGATCAACGGAGCAAAAAGCCTTAAGGGTAATGGGGCGTCACTCCAGACTTTCCACACTGCCTAATGTCCTCCCCGCTTTCCTCTGATTCGACTCGAGACCGTAGAGACGACCAGTTGAGCACAGGAAGGACACTAAACGACACCGTCGGGAGACATTAGGGAATAAGGAAATAATCTGTAGCATTAGGGCAAAATAATCATTACATACTCTGTGAGCTTGGCCATCCGAAATGTCTGCCTGGCAAATCAAACAGCAGAGGAGTGAAAGGAGGTAAAATAATTAGATGTTTAGATATTTAGATTTTAACCAAAATATTGCACCACTCCAACTTTAAAACATCTGCCAGTGAGCTGTGTATGGAAAAGAAGACTCTCGGACTACATGGTGAAGTGGCTGCATGGCGCCACCTGGTGTGCTGAACGTATAAGTACTCACAACACTGAGACGCTGCTAAAGGTAGAAGGCGTCCGACTCCGTCATCTTGCAGCGGGAACTGATGTGACAAAGTAAAATCAAAGTCATTATTAATAACACAGACCTGCATGTATTTCAGAAATAATTCCACAACAATGGTGTGTTTTAGCACTGCACAACAAAAAACAAAAAAATAAAAATCATGTTCAGCAACCGTTAGTTCATATTAATTAGTATTATAATATAGTATTAATATTCATTTTCATTAAGTTGTTTATTGTACACATGCATCTTCTTACTATAAAGACACAGCACACTGATTTATTTTTCCTTATTTGTAAAAGCTTGTTATTTACTGTAGAGAACTGGAATTCTTAAAATAAAAAAAAATTTAAAAAATCACTTTAAACACACTAACCACTCAAAACACACGCATGCTGATTACTGAGATCATACCAAATGCGTGGGTTCTCTCTAAAACTGATGACAGGTTAAGAAAAAAAAAAAAGAAAGAATAAGAGGATCAACTACAAGAAACAAGTCTTCAACATTTAAAAAAAACGAATAAAGGAACTGAGCATTAGAGTACATTTCTACTGACAAGGTGCCAGAACTGTTTGGGGATTGGAAATGACTGGAACTGGGTTAAGACCCCTTCGACACATCATTAAACCCTGGAAGATTTGAACCGGCTGACCCGTCAACTTTGTGGAAGAAATGTAGTCGGAAAACATGAATGGAGATCACTCAAACGCTTAGTGAAGTCACATGGTAAAGAATCAACAGTAAAGAGGCAGTTTTGTGATCTGGGGTTGCATCATCAGCACCGTGTCAGTGGAAGATCTGTAAGTATCGCCTTTAAAACACTGACATTTCACCAACATTGAAAAAATTATCCTGCGGTACAATTAATAATCTTGTGCTCTCAAAATCACTGCTGTTTAAATCATCACAAACAAACAAACAACAGAAGAAAGTATTTGCAAAAGTCAATACATTCATATACAGTAGATATTCATAAATAACGTTGTTGTGCTTCACCTCATCGTGCATTCCCATGGTGTTGATGCTCTCCAGTTTGCTGGACCAGTACCGAGCCTCGTCCTCTGGGATTTCTATCAGAGAGACGGAAGAGAAATATTCGAGACAATCATCACCATCAGCATCAATGGCATCTTTATAATAATAATAATAATAATACACAGAATAAACAAATAATATTACTGTCCACTATAATTAGTGCTGCACAATTAATTGTAGAAATGTCTAAATCATGATACAGACTGGCGCAATTATGCACACTTGTGAATTTATGTAGTTTGTCAATAATTTAAGTCTTTATTATAACCCTATTTCCAAAAAAAGTTTGAACAGTATAGAAATTGACAAAACAAAAACAAAAGGGCATCATCTTTATATCGCACTACACTGAAAAAATGACTGACTTGGGAAAATCTTCAGTAATGGCACTGAACATAATCAGTAATGAACATAATGTATACAATAAGACATAAATTCAGCATAAATTCTTCAGATAGTCGAGTCCTTGAGCAATAAACTGTCTCATATTGTCCTTAACCATTCCTGTCCTCACAATACACCTAATGAGACAATTTCCATCAACACACAAGTTCTTGGAAAACCCTAAAATTCTCATCATCTTGAATATTTATCTATAAATTCATTCCAGAAGATTTCAAAAGAATCGGTCAAAAGAACTACAGTGTAATGAGAAATCATAATTATTATTAAAGGGAAACATTATGAAATGTCTCGGGTAAAGAATCTTCCAATGTCCCCAAAGGACAAACTGAACCAAACCAAATGTAATTATAAATGGATAACATTTTCAATAATAGTATAATCCACTGTAATCATTGGCAAAATGCTTCATCAAAGAAAAAAATGGAACAGTCACATGGTCTACATGACGTCACTCCGGCAGTGATTATTTTCCCATAACACACTCATGATCTATTCATTAATTATTTGAAATAGACACGAACAGAAGTCGTTTTAAACCCGAGATTATAAATATTCCTGGTTTAAACATTCTTTAAGAGATCTGTGACCGTGAACATACACTGTACCAGCGAACCAGCGCTGTGTGTTTCTGTATCACATACCCAGCCTTTGAAGGCACGGTCGGCCACTGAAGGACAGCAGAGCATTAAAAACACTCGCTGCTTCAAAGGGCTTAGATAAAACAGGCAGCTTTATGAATGGGATCAATCGCTGACCGAGTCTGTGCTGCAAAACCAAACACTGAGACTCGGCAAAGCTTTACCTTAAACCAACCTGTTTAAATCAGAGTCCGTGAGGGATGTTTTATTAAAGTGGCCAATACAGTAAAGTATTGATTTTAATCCGACAGTTACGAGGAACAGTGCTTAAGATCTTAGACTGCTGATCAGTAGAACATGGATTCGACTCGCAACAGTACGACCAAGCCTGCAAAGTCCTCAATCACATGGGCGTTCAAGTCAAACTGGGACTTTTGACTGCACAGAGGACAGTTCTAAGAGTTAAAAACTCCCTTTATTTCTCTATATAATCCCCTGCTGTTTCACTAGTGCTTGGATGTAGACCAGGAACTAAAGTTCACTTTGAGGAATTACAATTACAGCTAATTTCTTTTTTTTTGTTGTTGCAGAATCTAATCAACACTGTAAATGCACAAACATGACTTGTTTAAAAAGTTAGCTCTGAGTAATTTCAGCCTTGATGATTCCCTGTTAATTTCCTGAGACTCCTTCAATCTTGATGAGATTTAATTAAATCAGTAGAAACTGATGGATAAAGAACAACACGCGCCAGACACAGAAGATGAAGCAGAAAGAACAGACGCTCACTGATCCACTCGGATTCCAGTTTATCGTCAATAATAACGCAATGATTTATGTGGAGCTCTTAAAACACAGAGCATTTCAGCCATTTTTTCCCTTTGCTGCATTATATATATATACACTGTATAGGGCTCAGGATTGCGCAGCATAGAGTCACAGGCTTTTCAAGTCAGTTTCAAGTCTGACGCCTCCCCGTTTAACATATTGGGTTTTAATGGTTTAAACAGGAACGAGGACCAACTATGGAAAATCTTCATTAACGCCTCTGACTAGATTACATACTGTATCCATGTTCCTTCGTTTATTATAAAAAGAAAAAAAATAATAATTTGACTACCATATCAGCCTGGACGTGATCGGATAAGCACAGGGCATCATTTCCTCAGGGTGCAAAAGGGAAACTCGGTTCACTTCACTTCAGTCTGAATGTCTCCAGGTGAACTCTAACGAGGATACACAGGGATGCTCTACTAGAGACAGGACAACACTAACGTGTGGGGTCTTACCAAAGGGAAGCTCGAAGCGAGTGTCCAGGAGGACCCGGTGAGGCGTCGGGTTCTTGGTGCCGCAGATTTCATCTGCCTTCATCAGAACCTCCGAGTGCAGAAATGTCCAGTCTCCAGGACCTTCCTGAAGAGATTAAGAGGAGAAATTCCATCGATATGTGTTCTGAATTTGATCAATCAATCAAAGCAATTAAAACACCAATTAAAATCAATAAAAGAATTTTTAAAAACACAGGTCCAGAAGTCGATGGCAAAAAAAACTGTTAAATGTCACCTCTTCTGAGTGGCAGATGCTTTCGAGCGGAATCCACGCCGTCCCCAGCATGGTGTCCCAGATGAGCCCTTTATTCCAAACCTCCACGATGAGCCCCAGGTCCAAGCGGCTGATCTCACTAGAACACACACAGTACACCCGCTTCACTCTCTACTATTAGCAGTATTAGTATACTTCATTTCTTACATAATTATTTCTACAGGGTACACAAGTCAATCCGGGTGTCAGTAGAAATTAGATACGTTTACTATGAAAATATTAACAGATAACAGTTTCATTGACAGTCGTGTCTCTCTCTACTGCTCGTTAACTTCGTGTTTTAGATAACGAATTCCACCGACAGCAGAAATCATAAATAGATGCGAGAGGTAAAGCTTTACACACTACGTTCGCAAAGACAAGAACAATGTGGATGACCAAACACACACACACACACACACACACACACACACACACAGAACTGGATTCCACTCCAATCAAGTCTTCTTGCAATTTCTCTCTCTTTTTTTAAATAGTCTTGAGCTGGCTGTTAAATCACCAAAATACTTTATTGATCTGGATTATCGCTGCCAAGCAGAATGTCTTGTTCACGCTCACTGCATTCTCTTCTTAAATGATCTTATTTTGCATGTGTACTCACACTAGGACTTGTAGTGTTCAGCACTGCACTGTCCCTAACTGAGCCCTTTATGCACTTTATGTATATACAGTATATGTACAGGATAATGTGTGATATACTGTACACTGCCTGGCCTAAAGTAAATAAATAAGTAAAATAATAAAAAGATCAGGCAAAGAAAACCACTAAGGAGATTTTAAATTACTGTAACTTGATTAAGAAGCCTTTAACACATTATGGAAACCCAGAGCTGAACCGTCGAATTTGGTGAAGAAATGCGGTCAGGGGAAAAACGTCCTGGACCAGACCTGTGTTTAATAGTGAAATTACGAGCATTTCTGTACACTAACACACACACACACACACACACACACGATGTGATGAGAACTCAAAGGATTGGGGCTAAACAGCTGTGTGTCCAGACGAAAACCCCACATGTTAATGAGACGCATCAGAGAAAAAAGGCTTCGGTTTGTTAGGGAGATGAAGATTAGACTTTGGATTGATGGAAAATGGTCATGTGACCTGATGAGTCCAGACTGACCGTATTAGACGTCTGTGGATCGTACGACTGTGTAGTTCTGTGCTGTTTCGAGTAGCACCGTGGTCCTGGGGGAACGCGGTTTCCTTTCACTATGTACTGTACATCCTGGCTGAAGTGGCACTAAAAGCCACTTTGATGTTGACTTACATCATTGGCGCTTACTCGCATCCCGAAAACTGCGTTGTTGGTTTTTTTTTTTTTTTCCTGGGAGGCTGTTGAGTGAACAATTGTGCGCACAACACGGCGATTTACTGTTCTTTAATAAATACAAGATTGTAATCGCAGACACATTGCTATAGCATAATAAAAGGAATAAAACTCCTCCCGGTTTAGGAAAAAAACATTTAAATAAAAGGGCAAAACACACATTAGAGATAAATATTGTTTATTTTTGAAAAACGAAATGTCTTGGTTGAACATCTTTGCTCCATATCACGTCGTTAAAAGCGACCGAGCTTTCCCTCTGCTTGATGAGCCGTGCCTGTTGTAGATCAGACGATAAGACTGGATGAGATCAGACAAAGGAAGCAGGAGGAGGAGGAGGAGGAGGAGGAGGAGGAGAGGAGCGAGCGGTGCTGTATGAAAGAGCGAGGCTAATTATCATGAGTGTGAGCTTTCAGAGACAACCAGGTGCATCACAAGGAAGAACAAGCATGACACACACCCTACACACACCATAGTGTCACGTTAATGTTTACGAGGGATTATAATCGATACTCGGGAACCCTGGAACGACTGAGATACCAGCAGCTCAACTCCAGGTCAGGAGGAGGAGGAGGAAGAGGAAGAGGAGGAAGAAATGGCTCAAAGAAGTACACAATCAGGGGTAGCATTGGACTGCGGGTTCGAAGGTCCCAAGTTTACACCCTACAACCACCAAGTCACCACTGTTGAGCCCTTGAGCAAGGCCCCTAACCCTCAACCTGCTCAGATGAATTACTGTATGAGATGAGTCGCTTTAGATAAGGGCGTCAGCTAAATGCAGAAGAGGGCAGTTCAATACTGTACGTAGAGAAGGAAATGATTTATGATTTATTATTTCCGAAGTTCAACACAACTAGAACGCGTTCTTCAGCACTGAGTGAAGGATCTCTCAGATATGTCGCAGAAAATAAATAAATAAATAAACATTAATAAAGGTTCGTGTGCCCCGCCCTTTCAGCGGACGAGCTTCATCTCATCCTCAGCGCACTTAACAGGACGTTCACAGGCTGGATAAATAATGAATGGATTTCTAAACGCTGATGTCACAGCGCGCCGCTTTCCTTTCCTTTATTTACAACACAGATGGAGGGATGAAAGCAGAACGTCTCTCATTTATCTACACGGTGAAAAGCTCGGCGTCCTGCCAGCCGACGTTCCCTCTGTAGGGTTCAGTAAATCTCTCTACGCTTTATTATTCAGTAATTTATTTTCAAATATAAAATCAAAGGTGGGGGGATGCGGGGGTTTGCTGTTGAAAGAAACTTTGGTGGAAACATTTGAATGATTAGTACAAAAGAGAAGAAAAAAAAAAAAAAAAAGAGAGAATTAAGGTCACCCTCTATCCGTCCATCTAGGAACCTTTGTAGTCACCCTAAGGACTGTGGAGGTCAGGGATGATTACCATAGTTTTTATTCCTATTTTTATGACCGTGGTAGGACCTCTGGTCAACATTCACACACTACAGGCAGTTTGGGAACATCAATTAGCTAATTAGCCTAATCTGCATGTCTTTGGAATGTAGGAGGAAACCGGAGTACCCGGAGAAAACCCACCAAGCATGGAGAGGACATGGGGAGAACAAGCACGGGGAGGACATGCAAACTCCATGGACACAGACCCCGAAGCGGGACTCGAACCCGGACCCTGGAGGTGAAAAGCCACCGCCCACCCTAAACAGCATTTCACAGAATTCTAATATTCGATTTGAGATGCACATGATTAGCGTCCGTATGCTTTTACATTTCACGTTTATCCAAAGCGACTTAATCGAAAGCACATCCTCATGCTAGTTCACCGCCCCAGGAGCTCCGAGTACCCTCTGGTTCACTGCGTTGCTCCCTCGGGGGACGGAGTCGTACACATTATTACGTTAGCCGTTATGCTACCGGAGAACGAGGGACACTAGAAGGACCTGTTCGGGTCAGGGAGGACATCTGGCTTTCCCGAGCTCCCTTTACAACTGAGCTGTTAATTAAACCTGGCCTTGAGGTGGATACAGTTATGACTCCTAAAAGAAGGGGTTTATTAAGGCTGCTCAGTCTACTGTACGGCACCATAAAGTCACATCCGTCTCATGTTTAACAAGTCCTCTTAATATTAAACAACTTCTATAAAACTTTATTGCTTGCACTTAATAACTTAATATTAATAAGCTACATAATACTGATGTAAGAAATAAAACAAAGTCTCTCACTGTTATTGGAAAAAACGATCAATGATGAGGTCGTGATGAAGCCAAGTTATGATTACCAGCTCGATAGTGAAGGTTTGATTTCTCTTAAGAGCTTTCCACAGCAATCCGTCATCACTATATACTGGACATGTTCTGGATTAAAGGAAAACATGTACAGTATCTTTTTTCCTGATTGTTTGGGGTATCAGGAAAAAAAGTTTGTCCAGAAGAAGAAGAAGAAGAGGTGAGCGCTACCACCAGTCCTGTGTCATGCCAACAGTAAACCATCCTGAAACCAGTCATGTGTGGGAATGGGCTTTTTGACAATTTTGCCTAAGAACACAGCAATGAATAAAGAACGGAACAAGAGCATCCCTCGAGAGAAACTTCCCCCAACCATTCACGAACAGTTTGGTGATAATCAATGCCTTTTCCAGCAGGATGGAGCTCATCGCCATGAGGCAAAAGTGATAACCATGTGGCTCGGGGAACGGGGCAGGAAACCCCTGGACTTTAATCCCATTGAGAACTTGTGGTCAATCCTTAAGAGGCGGGTGGACAAACAAAAACCCACAAATTCTGACATTATGCAAGAATGAATCAGGCCGTGGCCCAGGAATTGATTGACAGCATGCCAAGACGAACTGCAGAGGTCTTGTAAAAGAAGAGTCAACACTGCAAATACTGACTTTTTACATAAACTTATTGTAATTGTCAATAAAAGTCTTTAAACAGTTATAAAATGTAACATCAGACAAAAAGATCTAAAAGCACTGAAGCAGCAGATTTATTATTAAAATAATTAATATTTGTTTAATTCTCAAAACTTAAGGCCACGGCTGTACATAATAAATCCATTTATAGTTACATTTAATATGAAAAATTTCCATATATTATATTAGACACCTACTGTAGGCTCTCGCTTTTTCGTTCTCTGAATAAAATAAAAAGACTGAAATTAATAAAACGTAGCTCGGCATGATCCTCAGGGTTAAGTTTAGTTCCTGTAACTCAAGAATGTAAGTTACAGGAACTCGGTTGGGAGTTACTGCCACGTCCGCCGTACTTAGAGCGACTAAGCCGTTCCTACATGTTCGGGGATTAAAAGGAGTTCCTGGGAGGCCAGGGGGTTCAGACATGAAGCAGGCAGTCCAAATCGTGTCTCCAGCATAAAACTGAGAAAACCGTCTACCTTGATGGTGTCCAAGCAGCAGGTATAAGTGCATTAGTGTAGCAGGGGATTATATGGAAAAATAAAGCTTTAAGAGCTTACAGTAAGTACAGTAAGTACAGTAAATTAATAATTTTTTTAAATATAATTCTCATAAATGCTACAGCATTTCAGAAATATCATCATACATGTTGTATTTGTCTCACAGTCCACTTCAATTAGCTGCACTTTGTTCTCTTAGAATTATTTTTTCCACTATATATTAATACACACTTCATCTTTTATCAAAAAACTGAGCCACGCAGCTGTAGTGCTGAGTGAAATGTTGAAAACACACTCCATACGACTCACATGACCAATCATGCGTGACGGCAAACACATCCACACGTGGAGTGTGACATGCGGCTTGTTACTGTACGAACAGTATTGTTTAATGTTATCAGCTTCACCAGTAGCCCCATCAGAGGCGTGTTCGCGTTGGAGGAGGAGGAGGAGGAGGAGGAGACTAAATGGAGGGCGTCACATGAACAGGTACTAGACAAATAGCATGTGCAGGATATCTGGATTTTGTTTCTTGGGGTAATGTATATACAGTATATTCACAAATTCTATAATAAACACTATGGACTGGATACAAAAGGACATTCCAGTATGAAATTACGAAACGTATGACACCACTGAACACACACACACACACTACCACATTACTGTGCACACACAGAATGACAGATTGACATTATACAGTGTATACATGGTGACATCATGGGAGAGACACTTACAGTCACGAAAAAAAAACAATAGATAAAAGGTGACAGACTGATAGAATGTAGACGGGATGACGAGTGACTAGACACAGGATTATGGTGCGAAATAGATGATACATCAAATATACAGTACATAAACTGACATGACTGAACAGAGAGTGAATAATATTACAGAAAGTATACAGTATAAAATGACAGAGAACATCATGCAACAGACACAAAGTGAGACAAAAAGAAAACAGAATGACATTACAGAATAGACACCGAATAAAGAGTAAGATAAGATTATAAAATAGATACAGAATGACCTCAGGGAACTTACAGAGCATTACTCTCAATGACGATATGGAAAAACAAAGCAATATGACATTAAGCAAACAGATACAGAAAAAAAATATATAAAAATTATCGTATACTGTAGTAGGAAACATTATAACATATAGGAATAGACACAGCATGACGTTACAGCATGGCATAGCATGATTTACTAACCTTTTATTTTTTTTTAACAATTTTAATAAATAATCTGATCATAGCGGGTGTCAGTGTTGGGCAAAAACAACCTCATACAGCAACATGCAACTTTTCCTCCGCAGCAAAAATAAAAATGCGGGCAATACTAAGTACACCCCCACCCCCTAATGATCCAATAGCTTATAAATCCACCTTCAGCAGCAATAATATTATTATAATACATATGATCAATCTCTTACATCTTTGTGGAGGGTCCATTATTCTTTACCACATATCTTCAGTTCATTGAGATTTTTGTGTGAATTCGCTTACGCACAGCTCTCTTAAGATCCGTAAAGACTTCGACCTAATTGAAATGCTGTGGCGGGACCTTAGAGGAGCTCTGAATAAGCAAATTCCAAAAAATGTTAATGAACTAAAGTAATGTTGTAAACGGACCGAAATGTTATGAGAGGCTGATGAAGTCATACAGGAAACATGCACTTCAAGTTAGTGCTGCAAAATAAGCTACTGAATCACGGGGGGAGGGGGAGGGGAGGTATTACTTAGTATTGCTCACATGGTTTCTTTCGGCTTCATTTTTGTTAAATAAATAATGGCACCGTGGAAAAAAGTCATATGTTGTTGTTTGTCTGATGATGTAATCGCTTAATACTGAGACTCCGGCTCCAATCAGATGAGGTTTATTATGCTCTTAAACAAACGCACAGAATTAAAAAGAGAGAGGGGGGGGTACAAACTTTTGAACATGACACATAATGGCATTTAGGAATAAACACAGAATAACATAATTAGGAAATGGACAGAATTTCCAAACAGGTATAAAATGACAACCTGACTGTAATGACGTTTACAGAATGGACACCGAACCGAACTGGAACAGAACTGAGACACTTATGGAGACACTTATGGAGCGGACTGGACTTTACACTACTGGCATTATACTGTAGCTGCTCTCTGTTTTCTAACAGCTCAGCTCCTGTATGATTAAATGATTAAAGTTGGCACAGGTTATTAAACAGATGCTACTGAAACTCAGCTGTTATTTAAAAATGGTGTTATTAGGGATTAAACAATAATTTGTAAATGTTATTTAAGGACAGAATTGTGCGGCATTTAAAGTGGACAGATTTATTTCAAGGCTGGTAGGAGCTGCACTTGTTACTACAAGTTATTTTATTTTTTTTTAAGTTAAATCTACAGGATACTAGATACTGCATATGGTGTGATGTCTTTTTTATGCATTTGGTTAAATATATAAATAAAGGAGTGGCTGTTGGTTCTGAGGTCACGTTTACTCGAAGAAAAAAAAGACATTGTAAAAAAAATTCCTTTCCTTACAAGCAATGAGCATTGATTTGAATAAAAAAAAAAAAAAAAGTGAAATATTTGTAAGCAGTAGTACAAAATAATTACAGATCAGACATCGAAGCGGTAAAGTAATCTTTTTAATTGTTTTAATTTATTTTATATAAACAAAGTTCTTGACTGTAGCTGAGCGACACCGAGTTTTATAACGACGAAGATATAAACTAGAAAACACAAACACAATCAATTTAATTAAGGCTGACTGTAAAGCACATTTAGAACAGGGTTCATATCGAAATCAGGTCTGGATATTAAAGCACTGAATGTCAACAGTGGAGGAACAGAGGGACAGGAAGTCACCAAAGTCCACTTCCTGCCAGTACAGTGCACACAGCAGCTCAGGTCTGACTGAAACACTGTGGTAAATGTACAAGATATGTGTACACACACACACACACACACACACACACACGTAGATAATTTGCCTTGTTTTAAAAATCTTTATTGTCTTTATTAGTCCAGAAATCTTAAATTGGATAGAATAGCTCTTAAAATAAGCTAAATTAGTTATTTCACCAGACGTCTCACAAAATAAAACTTCTTTTAAGATTCTTTGACAAACTCAGTTTGCTTGATTTAAAAATCTTATTTCAAGATTTCTTATCAAGTAAAATTTACTTGCTGCATGGACAGATAATTTCACTAGTTTTAGGTAATTTTTTTATCAAATGTAGTAATTGTTTCTCATTTTTAGACTAACAATTTTTGCAGTGTAGGACGCCTGACTACTGATCAGAAGGTCATGGGATCGATCCCTCCACCACTTCACATGAGCGAATGCCCTCAACCCTCTAATGTTCTTAGCTGTACAGTACGGTGTAAATCAGATAAATGTCAATCACTCGGAACAAGCGCGTCTGACTAATGCTGTAAATGTTTGTATTAAGAAATAAAACCCTAAGGCAGGGGTCGGCAACCTTAAACACTCTAAGAGCCGTTTGGAGCCGTTTCCCACAGACAAAAAACACCAGGAGACACAAAATCCTTTTGACATCTAAAATGAAGATACTGCGGATATCATTTCCTTCCTTCATACTAACTGAAGTGTGTTGCATTTATGAAATCAATGAGCTTCTACAGAGAAAACTACATTTTATTTCTGCATGCAACAAAAACATTTTGAACTCTGGGGGGGAAAAAAAACGCTGGGTTGAAGGTTACTTTAAAATAAAATCCTCAATGTCTATTTGAGTCCTCCTCGTGTTTATAAAATAAAAAGCCGAACTTAAATTATCTAGATCGAGGAAAGCAAAAAATGCCGTCTGCTTCTGTGTGCCATCATTCTTTCACCACGTGCACTGGAGCGTGCAGTCAGCGGTCAACCTGAATAAAACCGGGGCTCGAAAAGCTCAATAAATCATGTGCAGGTGTTCTGCTCTATAATGCCCCCCTGCCACGGATTGCCCCCACCCCAAGAAGAAAAAATCCCTTTCAAATATTATATTAGAACATAAATTCATAGGTTTATGGTTTAGAAATTACACATGGTGTATAGGGAAAAAAATATATAAATTATATATAAAAAAATATAAACAAAAAATATATATAAATTATATATTTTTATTTCATATACAACATGTATATGTTTATATTGCTTATTTTATAATAAAAATCGTTTAGTGTAATTTTTCATCATAAACAACATTTATTTAGTGTAATTTGTAATAAATAAAAGTGTTAGTTTTGTATTACGTACATGACAAACCCCTGCAAAATAAATGTGCCATGAAATAAACATTATATGAGAATTTGTATTAATGGTCTTGACGGCGTTAATTATAATAGTAATAATATATTTGATAATAAACCTATGAATTTATGTCCTAATATAATATTTGATAGAGATTATGTAGGGGGGGGGACAATCCGTGGCGGGGGGGGGGGGGGTGGGGGCTTTTAGCGCATAACACCGGGCCCTGCCCTAAGGGAAGTGTGTATCGTAAAATGATGGCATGGAAAAGAACATCACACAACATATACAGTATAAACAGCCAGGTGTTAGACAGCGGGAGGAGGAACGGTGACGATCTACCAAGCAAACTCGTCATATTAATAATGGAAATGTTATGAACATCTTTTGAATATTTTATGACTATTTTATCTCCACATGGGAAGGTCTTCCAGTGCGTGTCGTAAGCACTCTCACTGACTCCTATTTCACTGACCTCCTCGGAAGCCCTGCATAAGGGCTCTTATAATAATATTATTATTATTATTATTATTATTATAATTGTATCGGCTGATCCCTTGTGTTTCCCAACCCTGATTAATAACAATGATGCTGTGAAATTTATTTCTGACACTTCTCTATTCTGAAGTTACAGCTTTACCTCTGATTGCAATAAAGCACTGACAACGGAAGAAAAAAAAAAAAAGTAAAGCTAAATAAGGGAGAAAAAGACCAAATCAGAACTAGTGCATTAATATAAACCAGCACTTTCTGACCAATCAGAGTGCAGGATTCAACAGTATAAGGTAGAGGGCTCACAGCTTAAACTCAAGAAACTTGACAAAGACAAACAAAAATCATTAAAATGTCCACAAGTCTTCTTAATAAGCAAATATTTCACAAATACTTCCAAATGTTTCCACATGAAAGGCATACAGTATTTGGTCACATGACTTGGGCTCATTATAATATTTGGAGTCAGAAACATGGCTGAAACCGAACACTTTTTAAATAGTTTTTACGGACTTAATTAAAGTTCACACTGGAGCGAGAAAATAGTTTTTACTGTAGATTTTTACACACCTCACATAAACACGCACAAATTAATCTGTGGCAAAACGTCCGGATTTGATGCGATGGCACAAGTCATGCACAGTTTAAAACTAAACAAAAAGTATGTTTTATAGGTGTGTATTGTAGCGATCATTTCAGCCCTAGAGAGCATTTCATGTGTATTATCTCATGTAAAGGCAAAAATATTAGACGGTGAGAAGATCCTGAATATCCCCCCAATATTAAACATAAATCATTGTAATACTGTAGAAGATTAAGAACTACACAAACACCTCACTCACTCACTAATCATCTATACCGGTTTCTTCTATTTACAGGGTCGCAGGGGGGCTGGAATAAATATTAAGCATTTAAAAAAAAAAAAAAAAAAAACTATATAACTGAACTGACTCCAGTTAGTTTAGTTTCAATTTGCGCTATTCCAAGTCTGCAGAGTCCATTCATTTACTGAGGTTAGTGTTAGTGTGAAAGTCTTACAACATGAAGTCCTGCTCCCAGCATGGCTGGTCTCCCCGCACCGTGATGGTCGTGCTCTTGACATTCTGCACCTTTAGGGTCACGTAGGCATTGAATTTGCCTGGAAGAGAAACAAAGACAGAATTGTTATGTTTCCAGTATGTTGTTTGTTCCATCCACTGAACCCACAGCCCTCAGGATTTTTAACGCAGTCTCCAATATTTTGCTTTACTGCTATTCGACAACACAAATCCTCTACTCAAAGAGTTCTACAGACACTCACTACACATTTCACGACTAGTATGCACATCAAGCCCTACTGTATCTCTATAGCCTAGAGTTTTCTTTCTCCTGGATCTACAACAAGCACTTACATTTATAACCCAAAACAGATAAATCAAGCTTCTTATCATTACTCTTAATCATCTTGCTAGTGCCCTTTCTTTATTTTAATTACATTTTACTCATGTTTTTACCCCTTACCATTTCATGCTTTACCTTTATTATTACTGATTTACTTTAATGACTGAATTTACTGTATCGTTACTTATTTTATCATCCTCATTTCCCACCATGCTGCGAACTCTAACCCACAACACAGTTCCCTACATTATCACATGTCAGATTTTCTGCTTTCTCCGAGATCTTTTTGAACTCCCAGTGCAACACATTCAAAGAAAAGTGCTATCCATCCTCTTCTACATACCCCAATTCACCCACACCAATGAGTATCCAGTACTGCTTGGATTAATAGGAAAGAAAATGTAACTAACTGCGACTGGTGGAGCTGCGACCGACAGTGTAATTAACGGATGAAAAGAGTGTTAAATTCTTATCGGTATTCTGTAGCCAAAAGGTGAGGAGAATAAACCATGGAGGTGGTGGACGACAGTCCGCAGAAACGTACAAGATTTACTTTATATTTCCACTTTTTGGACTTTAGAATATCAGCTTCATTAACTTCAAGGTTCTATAAAGTCCCAAATAGGCTATAGATGCATGATGTACAATCCCTTGTTCCACACACCAATTAGTGCCCTTGATCAGGGGTTAGAGAGGCATTTCCTGCTATCTGTTTCACCCAGATGAGGATGGGTTACATTATTAATTAAACATTATTACTAAACATTATTACTAAACATTATTAATTCTTCATTACATCTAGGTCACGTCCCTAAACCTTTCAAGTTAGCAGTTATTAAGCCGCTTCTTAAAAAATCTAATTTGGACGCGAATGAAATAAAAAATTACAGACCGATCTCAAACCTCCCGTTCATATCAAAAATACTAGAAAAAGTAGTATCAGCTCAAATTTGCACATTCTTGCAGGATAACAACATCCTTGAAGAATTTCAGTCAGGTATCAGGCCCCATCATAGCACAGAAACTGCACTAGTTAAGATTACAAATGACTTGTTTTTAGCTTCAGACCAAGGCTGCATCTCATTGCTAGTCCTGCTCGATCTTAGTGCTGCATTCGACACTATAGATCATAATATTCTCATAGATCGCTTACAAAATTATATAGGTATTCAGGGACAGGCACTAAAATGGTTTAGATCTTACCTGTCTGATCGCTACCATTTTGTAGATCTAAATGGAGAACCGTCTGGTCTAATGCCAGTGAAATATGGGGTCCCACAAGGGTCAGTTTTAGGACCTCTGTTGTTCTCAATATACATGCTTCCCTTGGGTAACATCATTAGAAGACATGGGATTAGTTTCCATTGTTATGCTGATGATACCCAATTATATATCTCAACTAAACCAGACGAAATACCTAAGTTGTCTAGATTAACTGAGTGTGTCCAGGACATAAAAGATTGGATGACCAATAACTTTCTTTTATTAAATTCAGATAAGACAGAGATATTACTTATTGGCCCAAAAACCAGCACACAACAGCTTTCACAATTCAGCTTGCGCTTAGAAGGATGTACTGTTATTACCAGCTCAGCAGTAAAAGATCTGGGAGTAATATTAGACAGTAACTTGTCTTTTGAAAATCACATTTCAAATATCACAAAAACAGCCTTTTTCCATCTTCGAAATATTGCTAAACTTAGGAACATCTTATCCGTATCTGATGCAGAAAAACTAGTTCATGCATTCATGACCTCCAGACTGGACTATTGTAATGCATTACTAGGTGGTTGTCCTGCATCCTCAATAAACAAGCTTCAGTTAATCCAAAATGCAGCTGCCAGGGTTCTCACTAGATCCAGAAAATATGATCATATAACCCCAATATTATCATCCCTGCACTGGCTACCTGTTCAGTTTAGAATAAATTACAAAATAGTATTACTTACATACAAGGCCTTAAATGGTTTAGCTCCCACATACCTAACCAGTCTTCTGATACGCTACAATCCACCACGCGCCTTAAGATCACAAAACTCCGGACTTCTGGTAGTTCCCAGAATTTCAAAATCTACAAAGGGGGGTAGGGCTTTTTCATATTTAGCTCCAAAGCTTTGGAATAGCCTTCCAGACAGTGTTCGGGGAGCAGACACGGTTTCTCAGTTCAAAAGTAGACTCAAGACGCATCTTTTTAATCTGGCATACACATAACTCATCCCATAATCTCATACTCCAGTACACCTATACCGAATGGCAACTACGCTAATTCTCCCCATCTGTTCTGTATTTCTCTACCCATCCCGAGGCATCGGGAGATTTTGCCAGCTTCAGTAGACAAAGGCCGACCCTGCGAGGTTCCTGAGGCATCCAGAGAAGGACCAGCTCCAACTGGATTCAGCTTTATGATGGTTGGAGCTACACATGCTGCTCCTGTGCTTCCAGTGATCCAGACCTCATCTGCCCTCTGCACCTACTGACTCGTCCCTATGCTGAACTGGTCTTCATGACAAATTTAAATAATTTCTGTCATATTGAATTTTCACCTGCACAACACACAAGATGTTATATCATTTCTATCTGTTATCGCCCAAATGAGGATGGGTTCCCTGTTGAGTCTGGTTCCTCTCAAGGTTTCTTCCTAATGCCATCTCAGGGAGTTTTTCCTTGCCACCGTCGCCATCACCCTTGGCTTGCTCATCAGAGAAATTTCATTCATTCGTCTCATTATTATCTGCACATTTTTCTCACACATCCACACTTCCAATGATTTTCTTTTCTATAATTATTATTATTATTTGTTTTTATTTATTTATTTTCTATTATAATTTTACTTATTTATTCATTATTTTATATATAATTATTCTATATATATAATTTTTTTTTTTTTTTTTTTTTTTTGTTAAATTTCTTTAATTTTTGTGAAGCTGCTTTGAGACAATGACCATTGTTAAAAGCGCTATATAAATAAAATTGAATTGAATTGAATTGAATGGGTTCCCTGTCGAGTCTGGTTCCTCTCAAGGTTTCTTCCTATTACCATCTCAGGGAGTTTTTCCTTGCCACTGTCGCCCTCGGCTTGCTCACCAGGGACTATCTGACCATTTTGATTCATACACATTCACATTCCATACAAACTTAATTCTTTTGATTGTGTAAAGCTGCTTTGAGACAATGTCAATTGTTAAAAGCGCTATACAAATAAAATTGAATTGAATTTAGGATTCAGCCTTGTGTTACAAGTTAGTTAGCTTTGTCACTCTGCTTAGGGGTAAATAAAACAACAAACTGTTCAGAGGCGATTGTGAAGTGATTAGTGCATAGACAGTGTGTTGTTTAAGACGATATAACGTTTTCAGGTACAGTATGTGTTCTTCCTGAAAGTGCTTCCGTGACTGGTTGTGAATGTTGGTTTTGGCAGGCAGGTGCTCTCTCCTCGGTACTGCGGACCAACATTTAGTGTAATTAACGATCGTTTGAACACCGAGAGATACTGGAGATATATGTAAAGGTCCCAGTGCTGTTATGCTGTATATCACCACTCGTGAAACACCTCCCATCCAATCAGATTATGCCTCCTGTCCAATCAGACGCAGTTGGAACTGACTGTTGTATTATAGTATATAAACTTGTTATTGTTGTTGTTTTTGTCACCTTTATTCTTGGTTTATTTAATTGCTGGCTTGTGATAATGTTACTGTTAATGTTATTATTAACAATGTCATTGTTCTTATTTGATTATTGTTTATTATTTTTTATCATCCTGCTACACAAGCTGCGTAAACCCTTCAGAGGTCTTCATAAGTCACTTGCCTTCTCTCTGGGCTTCAGCATGAGTGCGAGTTAAAATTCTGCATTAGACAGGATTTGATTGTAAAATCAGCTGGACCTCGCGGATAGAAAATCTCGAATGTTGCAGAAGGATTACGTGGTGTGATGTAATGCTACGGCCTCATTTCAGACCGAGTGATAGTGGATGAGGATTAAGAGAAAAATACACACTCTAGTATACAGTACTTGCATGCTTGTACCTGGCTTTGAGAAATCTTGAGAAGACTTTCAGCTGTTAAAACACATTCTGTTCATTTAAACATCCTGCTTTTTTTTTTTTGGTTGCCGTGGTGATTCAAACGCAATCCAGTTTTGCCCATGACTACGGCATCAACAAAACAACGAATTCAAACAGAAATATCAAGGACAGAGATAACACACAGGGTTATTTAAAGAATGAGAAGCTATTGAGGGGGTAAAGGTCAAATATCAGGACAAAATGGTGATAAACGAAGGAAGTTAGACAAAGTGGCGGTACAACGTGGGTCCATGAGGGCCAACAAACACTATTGTTCTTTACCTCTACTGGGCTCAGGTACTAATAGTGCAGGGTTTTTTAACTCAGACCCTATTTATACAGTACGCGTGGTTATGCAGTACACACTCGCATGTAAACCACAGCTACAGCCACGATAAAAAATTTAATTAAATTAATTAAATATAATTAATTATTATTAAAAATAATATAATTTGATTAGTGATAAGCAAACACAAATGTACAAATTTAGTCTGGTAAAAAAAATTTATTTTAATGTTCACAATTTAAATTAAGTTACTGCTCATTTTATATACACACACACACACACACATATATGCAGATCTTCAAGGGTTCTTTAGCTCCCAAAATGAGATTTTAAAAAGATTAAATTAAAACAAGTGATGACAATTAAAACAAGACCACAAGGTTCTAGAGTCTGTAGAACCATTAAGGGTTTGGTTGCTCAGGGACACGACATTATCTGGAGTATATTGGTCGTTATATTAAAAACCACATGTATTAATAAATTGTTGAATCACATTCAGTGTTGCTGCTTAATGATTTTTATTTCTGTGCTTTAGCGCCAGCGTGAACATCCGGAGCTATAGATTTCGTGTTAGATGAGCAGTCTGCAGGTTCGGGATTTATATTTAGATGAGAGGTAGAGGAGTTTTCACTCAAGATTAGACCCTTTAATTCAAGATCACATGACAAATAAAACCTTTCCAGGAGTCAGGTGGCACCTCGAAGGCTGGGAGTTCGAATCATTGCTCGGTTCTGCGTGTTTGGAGGCTGTATGTTCTGTTCGTGCTCGCTGGGTTTCCTCCTACAGTCTTAATACACACAGTGCAGATTGAATGTGTTGCCAAATTGTCCGAAGTGTACGATTGTGTGTGTGTGTGTGTGTGTGTTGTGCCGTGTAATGCATTGGCCCTCCATTCAGGGTGTACTCCCCTCGTCCCTTCAGCACTGGGTTCCCTCGTGACCTTACAGAGGATCATCGTTTCAAAAAAACGGATGAATATATTGATAGATTAAAAAAAGTCTCAGAATTCAAGTAAAAAAAAAACAACAACTAAATCAAACAAAGCTATCCTGCATCTCATCCCAAATCAGATCAAACATCCAACATAACTCGCTTAGTCTTGATCTTAATGCGAGGCTAAACTGATGGCAAGAGACTCAAAGCAGCACCTGAAGACAGAAAAACAATTAGTACTGACTTTTCCTCTGCTTTGGGACCTGCTTTTAATTACAAAATGTCACTTCACTGGGACTGAAACTGAACCCTATAGACCAGCTTTGTCTCCTCCTGATATTAGCGTGCATTAGTGTTGGCGTCCCGAGAGACCGAGACTAAGACACCTGGGAGGGGTAGATTAACGATTTTTAAATATTAAATATGGACATGCATGCTGTTGTTGAGTAATAATACATTTAAATTTACACTACCAGTCAAAAGTCTGGACACACCTGAACTGGTCATTCTTGATTTCTATTTCTTTCTACACTGTAAAGCAATGCTGAAGGCGTCACATTCCCCGGCCAGGCTCGATTCCCGTCTCTGTGTGCATGGAGTTTGCATGTTCTCCCCGTGCTTGGTGGGTTTCCTCCGGGTACTCCGGTTTCCTCCCACAGTCCAAAGACATGCAGGTTAGGCTAACTGGCGTTCCTAAATTGCCCGTAGTGTGTGAGTGTGTATGTGTGTGTGCCCTGCGATGGATTGGCACCCTGTCCAGGGTGTACCCCGCCTAGTGCCCGAAGTCTCCTGGGATAGGCTCCAGGTCCCCCGCGACCCTGAACACAGGATTAAGCGGTATAGAAAATGAATGAATGAATGAATAATTTAAAAATCCCACCTTCTACGTTATGACCGGTTACAAGAATTCAGACTCATCTATGATTGGTTAGATACTTTACTAGGTATGAACTGTAAGCCAATCAGAGCTCCAGTAAAGACAGGTGGAAGACAGAGCTTCTCACATCATCTATAGTTGATAAGCACAGAAAGAACACACCATACTTATTTCACCAACCAGGTGAATGGTTTACGTGACTAATATTTACCTGCTGAACAAATGATTATGGGATTAAAACCACCGCACACGTGACGCATTTTGAATCCGATTGGGCTATTATACGGATTATTAAAGAGATATTAGCGTCCAGGGAAAGACACCTACTGATCCTATTGATGAAAAAGAGAGAGAGACAGAGCAGAGACAAATGGCCTGACTGGTACAGTAATAACCGCTCTGTGCACATGTGGTGAGCAGAAAAGCATCTCAGAATAAAAGCGCAACATTTATTCCAACTGTTTTCATCCCGACACTTCTCCACACACACAATGTCTAACAAACCCTATTAAATCTCCCCCGACAGCTGACATGATCCATGTGAATCAGGTCGTATTGTTTGTAGTGACAGGATGAATGTCATGCACAGCCTTGTAGTTTACAGAACTGAGCAAACACGCTGGATCTCCGAGAAACAAAGGAGCCAAGTGTCAATAGAGAAGGCTCGGCTCGCCGACGTGTTTACCTTCGGCCACGCAGGGAGGAGACGCGACTCGAGTGCAGGACGATCGTCTCACCCTGTGTTTGACTTGTGACAGAGCCAAGACAAAGCACGCTACACGCCGCTTGGTGACGTCCCACCTGCCCCGCCGTTATCAGCTACTCGTCATCGCTAGAAATAAACGCCGCTTTGTGGATATTTTTTAAAATTAATGTCCTGACAAGAATAATGAAAATGATATGTTTAACATTTAAATTTAAATATATATTATATTATGATTTTCTTTTCAATGCAGTTTAACAAAATTATGCTGAATTCCCAAATCTAATTGGTCAGCTTAGACTTTTTTCAAACTACTAGCTTCTAAACTACAGTAATAGCTAATTGATGGTAACTCCACGTGAAGAGATTAAAAATCATGTAGTTGCTGATATTTTGACCCTTTTTTACATTAGAAGGTGTTTATTCAGCATTTATGGAAGGAGTCACCGGTGTCAGTGTTGCAAAGCCGTATTACGAGAACATAAGATTTTGCAAATTGAAGCACTTGTAAATTATTTTATTGTAAACCTTCAGGAGCAAAAATTGCCATGAACACCTGCATGAACTGGTCTAAAACTCAATATAAAAATGTTAACTATTTTTTATTTACAATTTTGGCTTCTCACAGGTATAAAAAAAAAAATAAGAGAGAGAGAATCGAGATGAAATAATTATTTTGCTGCATTCCATTTTGCATGATGTTTTTGTGTTATACTGTAAATGAGCCCATTTGCTTCACCCTCAACCTGACTATGGAATTTGTCTCTCTCTCTCTTTCTCCCACAAGGGCAGCGGTGGCACAAACAGTTAACGTTGTGTGTTACTGATCGGAAGGTCGGTGGTTCGAACCCCAGCACTGCCAAATTGCCACTGTTGGGCCCTTGAGTGCAGCACTTAACCCCTTCTGCTCCAGGTCTCCAGGCCGGCTCAGCTTCCTAACTGGGATATGTGAAAATATCATTAAACTGTGCTTATGTGACAAATAACTGAATCTTAATCTTCTCTCTCATTTTAATATTTATTTCCTTTTTTGTTTTTCAGTTGATTTATCAAGTCTGATTAGATTAGACTATATATCTTCTTAACACGACGCTGTTGATCACCGACTCTTCATGGAAGTTCGGAATTAAGTTACCGAGGACAGTGTGAACCAGACGTGTTAGCAAAACAGAGTAAAGGAAATGTGAACAAACTGTTTCAAACTAATATTTTGGTTTTATTCAGCTGTTTAAATAAAGTGTGACTATTCATATATTTGCATTTGGAAATTTTTTCTTCTTCTTCCTCCACCTTATTATTAGTGGTGCTGGTCAAGCGAAGCGCTACTATTGTTATTATTCTTTCCTTTTGATCTTCTTCTTCCGTACAGAAGTTTGGCACGTAGCTAGTCCCGTACCGTTTGTCGTAGACCCATGAATGAGGTGTCAGATCGTGCGGCTTATTCGGGAAAGGGGTGCTATGACTTTCAAGGGGTCCTATAGGCTTAACATTGAGACCAATTTTGACAGCTTGTAGAGCAGAGCAGGATTTTTGTAGAAAGGTTTTGAAGAGGTTTGCAAGGTGTGTCAGAACATACAGAGGCACAAATTTGCCCCATTGACCTATGATGGGGGGGGGGGGGGGGGTGATCACAGAGTTAACATTGAGACCAACTATGACGAATTCGATCACAGAGCAAGAATATTTTAGAAAGATAGAATTTATCACATTTGAAGAAGCTTGCAGTGTCAGAACCAGTGGCGGCTGCTCTAAGACTACAAGGGAAGCTCAGCTTCCCCTACTATGTCAGAAAATAAATGCCCATGACCCTGTTGCCACATATTGTCGTATTTATATTGGTTTTAATAAAAGAACGCGTTAAACTTCATGACTAGCTCGTTCAGAATCAGGAATTTATTGTAGATTGGTTGACGCGATTTTCTTGTCATACATTTCCGTGCAGCACAGCGCGTTAAACCCTCCTGAAGCCCAGCTTCACTGGAGCTCTATGGCGAAACACAGAGGAGCTTTTTTCACTGCAGAAAAGCTGGACGGTAATTGGATAAATGCACCAAAATCGTCACTTCCAGGGAAGGTGAGCCTCTCTGGGGGTGAATGGAGCAGTGGGCGGGACAGGACGCTGGGCTGCTGCATGATGATTGGAGGAGCTGTTTAAATGGCGGAAGCCCTTTTTGATTGACAGCATGTCTTAAGTATACATCAGCGCTACAGACAGCGCGTCGCTATTCCATTTTTAGGGGGGCTTTAGCTGCCCTAACATTTGTACTCAGCCCCCCTAAAAATTCTCCATAAACTTCACACAAATTGCTGGTCCCCCATCATCGTCCCCTTTAAATTTCATACGAAACCGACGGCAGACTTCGGCTCCTCACCGTCTTTCAGCGGGTCTTCAATTCACCATCACAGAGGCAGGATTAAGCCAAGGTGTGTGTTTTCCGATAAATTGTTATATCTGCATCAGGGCAGTCTTTTCTCATAAATACAGTTTACAAAATGTCATGAGGGATTAATCAGTTAAATCTTCGCTGTGTTCACCCTCATCACACCAGCTGTTTCCTCTAGTGAACATGAAGCCCTTAATACAGACTCTATGAATCTACAGTCTACTTTATACAACAATCATGCTGTTACTGTTCTAATTGGAAAAGCTAACTGTCTATATAAAACATTACACAGTGCATATGGCATTAACTACCATAGAGTTATGAACATAAATGATTAAACATAGTGACAGACAGCATTCAGTGCTCTCGTTTAACTGTATAGCAGTGTGATTTACAGAGATAGAAAAATCCTTTTTCTTATGAATAAATATTGTATTAAATAATGTCCCAAATCATAAAATACATTTAATAGCCTTAGAGTAGGGTTTTTATCACTTTGATTTAGAAAAAGTTACTTTTTTACTGAATAGAAACAACAACAAAAAAAAGAATGATATTAAAAAGATGCTTTGTTTAATTACATTAAAACAATGTTTGTCTATATTAATGAATTTGAATAAATAGCCTAGTACAGATTCGAGTTCAGTCCCATGTGGATTTGCAGGTGATTTTTTTATGATAAATTTAATTAGAATAAAAAATTTTATGATGAAGGCCAAATATGAGCTTCCCCTTTTTCAAAAGCTAGCAGCCGCCACTGGTCAGAACGTACAGTACAAGGGTATGCCACAGGGGGCAATTAATCACCCCAAAAAATGCCATAGACTTAACATTGACGGATTCTAGTGCAGAGCGTGAATTTGATAGAAATCTCCGCTCACATGTTCTTCAGAAAATGTACCTCTCTAGTTCTCCTTATTATTTTGATTTATTCATTTGTTTGTTTATCATTATTATTTTGGTGGCACCGCGACCTCAGCGACTCAGTGTTTGGCACTGAGTGTTGAAATTGCCCATACCATATAGTGTGTGTGTGTGTGTGTGCGCATACTTGTGCCCTGTAATAGGTTGGCACCCCTTCCATGCAGCTACCATGTGCACCAAGTAGGGCTCGGCTATATTATACCTTTCATGGTAATACCGGTACAATGTTGCACAATGATAAGAAAATTAAATATTGCGATAGAATATGGGTAAAGTGCGCATGCACTGTGCCTTTGGTTTCATACGCTCATGGCGGCGGCGGAGAATGAGAAGGGCGAAAGCGGATCGCTGAATGAAACAGATGAACCAGAATTGGTTTGTAAAAACGGTGCAACTTCAGTGGTGTGGAACTGGTTTGGTTTTCGCCCGTCAGATCCCCAACAAAGCACAATTTTTAGTAGAACATGAAAGCGGGTTGTCGTGGCGAAGGGAGGAAACACCACAAATCTATTTCATCATTTGAAGCAGAAGCACTTGTTGGAGGACAACAAAGCTGTTAAAGCACGTGAAAAACCTCCATGAGCAGTAGCATCATTTATCCATGTTTTTCGTTTGCTTGTTTTGTTTTTACTCAAGAGTTTGTGCAATTTTATTATTTGACTTATTTATTGGCACACTGAAGTTTTATGTTGCAAAGCAACTCTTTTTAAGTTTTGTGGATATTATCTGGTTATGCTCAGGATATGTCTACTGGAAATGCCTTTTGGTTAAATTGTCAGCAAGGAATTTGCATTTGCACTGTTAAAATTTTATATAGCTTTAATGCACTTACAAACAGCTGCTTGATTAATTGAAAATAAATTGATGGGGTTTTTTTTTGCACTAATAAAGTTTTGGAATTGTAAAGTATTTTGTCTCGTGTCAATCATATCGTCAGTTACATCGTTATTGCAAATTTGCAAATATGTATCGAGATAAATATTTTTGCCCATATTGCCCTGCCCTAGCACCAAGTTCCCACAACTCTACACAGTATAAGCGAAAAGAATAATATAGGTATTATTATTATTTAATAATTAATTTAGAAATGCAAACGACTACCACTCCCATGCCAAGGTGAAGGTATGTTCACGCTACTGACAATGCTGCTCTTTACAACTGCAGTGAACAGAAAAGCATCACTATACTAATACGGTGTTTGACCCCCTTTCGCCTTCAGAACTGCCTTAATTCTACGTGGCATTGATTCAACAAGGTGCTGAAAGCATTATTTAGAAATGTTGATCCATATTGATAGGAGAGCATCTCGCAGTTGATGGAGATTTGTGGGATGCACATCCAGGGCACGAAGCTCCCGTTCCACCACATCCCAAAGATGCTCTATTGGGTTGAGATCTGGTGACTGTGGGGGCCATTTTACTACAGTGAACTCATTGTCATGTTCAAGAAACCAATTTGAAATGATTCGAGCTTTGTGACATGGTGCATTATCCTGCTGGAAGTAGCCATCAGAGGATGGGTACATGGTGGTCATAAAGGGTGGACATGGTCAGAAACAATGCTCAGGTAGCCCGTGGCATTTAAACGATGCCCAATTGGCACTAAGGGGCCTAAAGTGTGCCAAGAAAACTTCCCCCACACCATTACACCACCACCACCACCCTGCACCACCAATGGTAACAAGGCATGATGGATCCATGTTCTAATTCTGTTTACGCCAAATTCTGACTCTACCATTTGAATGTCTCAACAGAAATCGAGACTCATCAGACCAGGCAACATTGTTCCAGTCTTCAACTGTCCAATTTTGGTGAGCTCGTGCAAATTGTAGCCTCTTTTTCCTATTTGTAGTGGAGATGAGTGGAACCCGGTGGGGTCTTCTGCTGTTGTCGCCCATCCGCCTCAAGGTTGTGCGTGTTGTGGCTTCACAAATGCTTTGCTGCATACCTCGGTTGTAACGAGTGGTTATTTCAGTCAAAGTTGCTCTTCTATCAGCTTGAATCAGTCGGCCCATTCTCCTCTGACCTCTAGCATCAACAAGGCATGTTCACCCACAGGACTGCCGCATACTGGATGTTTTTCCCTTTTCACACCATTCTTTGTAAACCCTAGAAATGGTTATGAGTGAAAATCCCAGTAACTGAGCAGATTGTGAAAAACTCAGACCGGCCCGTCTGGCACCAACAACCATGCCACGCTCAAAATTGCTTAAATCACCTTTCTTTCCCATTCTGACATTCAGTTTGGAGTTCAGGAGATTGTCTTGACCAGGACCAAACCCCTGAATGCATTGAAGCTACTGCCATGTGATTGGTTGATTAGATAATTGAATTAATGAGAAATTGAACAGGTGTTCCTAATAATCCTTTAGGTGAGTGTATATAAACATAATAAGGTGTCTTTTTTTTTGTCTGGCGAATGATTGAGCACCTGAGTGATACAACCTTTTGTGTGTTATTGGACTTAAAATCATCACTTCCTGCAAACAGCATGTTTAGTAATGTTTTATCCCTGCATGTCTGTGATGGTTTCCTCGGTCCTCAGAACAATATGAAGTAAACTCAGAGTTTCGAGGTTGTGCGGTGTTCTGTGTGAGACAGAGCGTGGGCATTCCCCAGCATTCCCTCACTTCCTCCTCAGTCACGGGGCTTATGGGAAAGCTCTGAGGGCAAACAGTGGAGCGGATTAGCGTAGGGGGAGGAGAGAGGAGGGAGGAGGGATTAGGGCTTAACCTAGACTGATCTCATTCCCAGTGGACAGGAAGCACGGCCTCAGGACGTTCCCTAATGCACATCGATTGATCAGACTCACACAGACGAGGTTTTATTCCAGCAGATTTCCTCTGATATTTACAGCACAAGTGAAGAAAAATAAAGGAGAGTGTTCATGTCAAACCAGGACTTCTGATTGTGCAGAATAACAGAGCATGGTTAGGAGAGTAAAAACTCCCTTTATTTCTTTATATAATCCCCCGCTACACTAATGTACTTATCCCAGTGTTTCACTAGTGCTTGGACACCATCAAGGTAGAACGATTTCTCAGTGCACCATAGCTATGATGTGACTACCTGTCTGATTCACGTCTGAAACCCTAGCCCCCCAGGAACTCCATGTGTCTATGGGCCTTTGCTTTGTGCACTGGTGTGCAGTCATGTGGGCACAGGAGGGGGCCGTCCCCAAACTGTTCCCACAAAGTTGGGCCCATAAAACTGTCCAAAATGTCTTTGTATGCTGAAGCATTAAGAGTTCCTTTTACTGGAATTAAGGAGTCGAGCCCAAGTCCTGAAAAACAACCCCCGCATCGGTATACGTCTGGCAAGACAGTGTTTATCGAATCTACACTTTAACTTCAGTTCTGCGTTTCCTTCCGTGCTGTTATGGTGCAAAATATGAGGATTAGAACAAACCCTAAACAAATGAGCTTTGTGGAAGAAACCTGAAACCTGAAAACTTGTTTCAAACACAACACTAAACTTCCATCTTGTGTTACACTGCAGGAAAAAGGTCACGACACACTTATCTGAGAGGAGAGGAGAGTCTGAGCTTACCTGGAGGGCCCTGGAGTTTGGCTTTCTTTACTAAAAAGGGAAAAACAGAGAGAGAAGCAAAAGATTAGGACGTGGAGGCAGGAAAAAAAAGCAGCAAAAACACAAGTAACACACTGTTCATGTAACATGAACGTTGTGGGTTCGAAACCCAGGACCATAATAGATTAGAAATAATAATTGTGTAAAAAGCAGGATAAACGATTAAACTCCACTAGATGTGTTTACATGGACTCAGGTAGTAACGGGAGTAACACCGCGTCACCTGATCTGAATGAATGTTCATTGGGAACGTGAACCTTTAACATCCCGCTCGACGGCTAAATATTAGCCGTGTAAACCTCATTGTTGACTCAATCGCTTCTCTCCTGCTAGGATAAATATATTCCTTCTGTGCACGTTTGCCCCACGTGGGGGTAACACCAAGTGACGTGACGAGTTCCCAGGAGGGAAGTTTTGCTTTTCTTCCTGATCAGTAAACTCCTCCGTGAGGACGAATAACTCCCGCTCCCACCGCTCATTAGCTCTTCCCCTCTTTCGCTTTTCACTTTCATTATTTCTCTTTTGCTCAACATCATCTCCATTTTTTTCTCTTCTGTTCCTTTTCTGTAATTTCTCCTCCTTTGCCCATTTCTCCTGATCCTGCTTTACCTTTCCTTGCTTCTTGTTTTCTCTCCTTTGATTTCTTTTCCTCATCCATTTTTCCTCTCTCTCTTCTGCGTTCCTCTTTTCTTTGTGCTTCTTTTGTCTTCGCTTTTCTCCTTCACTTCCACACTTTCTTCTTATCTTTCCTTTTTGCTCTTTGTCTCAATTTCATTTTTCCCCTTTATATCCTCTCTTTCTTTAACCTTTTACTTCCTGAGCTTTATTTTCCTCACTTTGCTTTTCTTCTGCCACTTTTACTTTTATTTTCTGCTTCTTTTTTTCCCCTAATTGTCCTTGTTCTCTCAATTTTATTTAATAATTTTTCCCTGTTATTTTTTTCTTCCCTTTGTCTTTTTGTCCTTCTCATCTTTTTTCCTTCCTTTCATTTTTCTTATTTAAAGTCCTTATTAACCATCATTTTCTCTTAATTTAACCATCCCTTCTTCCCCCCTTTCAGGGTCTTTCTCTACAGCAGTGTCGACATGTTTATCTCCTCCATCCGCACAGTCATTATTACAGGATTGAGATTATAACAGCAGATTATTTACTCGATGAATGTGACAGATGGATGCTGGGATTGGACTATGTGCTTAACGGCATGGCGGGATTAACACAACACACATTACTCCCACCTGTCTCCCCCCCCCCCCTCGGAGGGCAGGTTTACTCTTACACACAGCAGGATGAGGAGTGAAGGTGGTGAGAAATGAAATGGGATGAACAATCACATCATGTCACTTTCAGATCTTCTCAGAACGCACAATACAGTATGGCTGACTGTTTAGGTGCCAAATGATAAACTGCAGTGTAAATATTTCCGTAAGCAACGACGGTGAAAAGCTAAACGTTGTGTAATGAAGTGAGCGGGTTTTCCACCGATACCCTTAACCTTTCCGTTATGACGTGGAAACACGAGCGCCTCCTGAATTCCTGAGGCTTAATGCGTAACCTTTAATGCTGCAATGTTCCCGACGATGATGACGGAAACCGAGGCTTATCTCAGATCCCGGTTCACACACTTCACACATAAAACCTCAATCAGTAACTCCACATCCTGGTGTTAAATCGACGTCACGGCCTGTGATTGTTGGTCTGTTAATAATGTCGGCTCTTCATCTACTCTGTGCTCTGTTGGTGGAAAGATCAGGTAATAAACATAGAAATCTATTTATATGATCATATTTTTGTGAAAAGTCTCCTACATTACACTTCGACCAGGACCACCGACACTGTGATGGGTTTATTATCACTTTGTGATTCTCATTTTAATCAGGTTGTTTTTTTACAGTTAAAACGATTGTTTCCCCTCGGTTTCAGCTGATCTCCAGCAAGTTGTGCCGTTCGTTTGTTCCTGCCCACTATGTCTGGGAAATGTTCCACCCCTGCCCATGAACTGGGGCAGAAAAAAGCTCCACAACAGAGACGAGATCAGACTTCCACGAGGTCAACAAGCAAAAAGTGTTTAGCAGGAAGCAGGAAGTGAGGACGGAGGCCGTGCACATCAGCTTCTGGAATGTGTTATTCACTTTTGGGTCTCTAAAGCAAAGACGAGAGAGCGGTGTGTGTGTGTGTGTGTGTGTGTGTATTAAACTGCAGGATGATTTCAACAGATGGACAGAGGATTATAATTTCAATCTCTTTCCTTTCTCCCTCCTCTTTATTTCTCTCTCTTTGTTGCATCCTGTCCTACTTTATCATGATGACAGCTTCAGCAATTCCCTTCCTGAAACTGAAGCCTTTCTTCTGCCTTGAAAACATTATTGTTTTGCCAAAACCACTCAAGCAAACTCATCACTACAGTAAAGCACAATTTTTATCTCGAAAACAGCTTTTGCTACACGGCTGTGTCACTTGTCTTTTGTTTTGTTTAGTTTTTTTGTTAGAGGTGTAGAAGGACCAAAAGAAAGAAGTTTGGTCTTTGTACCAGTCAGTCCCTGACACCTTCACCGAGACAGACGGGCACACAGGCCCTGCCTCCATCACTAAGACAGACGCTCGGGCCACGCCTCCTTCCTCGGGACTGACAGTTCACGCCAAGAAGCTAATTTCTGCACTCAGAGCTACAGAGAATCGGTCAGGCCTGGCTGAAACCTAACAGTCAGTATTTGCGTTAGAGTTAGTGAGGATCCTGGAGGGCCAGTTGGCCGAGTTTGGCAGGTGAAGGCCATTAGAATAGTCACGCACACCTTTAACCAACCAACCGTCACATTCACCTTGTAGCACACAATGCGTCCAAATCCTTCCTTTATTAAATGTGTATATATGAAAAAACGGCGCTTGAAATTACTTAGTTTAATCCAGTCCTCTGCTCAGATGAGAACAGTGCAATAAACCGGACAGCTCAGAGGAAATGAGCCAGGAGAGTTATTAAAGATGAGCAGGTACAGTAATAATGTTGATACGACAGGATGGAATGTTCAGCTGTCCTGTGTTCGCTCTGTACGCCGTGTCCGTGTGTAATGACATCACCATAGCGATGAGGCTTTTAGGATGGACAGGAATTAGGAAACTCAAGGCATGGCAGAGTAAAGGAGAATGTGAGTCATGTGTGGCATCACAGATCAGATGGAGTCGTACGTCTTCCTCAGTCCTAACCTTCACTGGCCGATTTAGTAACTCAGGACTGTTTAATGAATTTTTAAGGTTACCAAGGTAACGCACAGAGGAAGTGATGTCATTCTTGGTCACGTCACAAAGCGTTCTGAACGGATGAATTTTCCTGCATAGGGAGCATGGTGCACACTTTAAAGTACATGGTGGAATGAAACACAGCCTAGGAGACACAGAAGCCACACCTTCTTCATCCACACTATTGGCCACAGAAGCCACACCTCCATCACAATGAAGACACCCACAGGCCACACCTCCTTCATCAAAACTAAGACACACAGGCCACACCTTATTCATCAAAATGAAGACACACATATAGGCCACACCTACTTCATCTAAGAGACACACATCG
Organism: Channallabes apus; assembly: GCA_030522415.1. NCBI lineage: Eukaryota > Metazoa > Chordata > Actinopteri > Siluriformes > Clariidae > Channallabes > Channallabes apus. Next base: position 4,779,480 of record CM060120.1, on the reverse strand, counting down.
AAATTAGGAGTTCTTGCCCACAATTTCCATTTCACTTACAAACATTTCAGAAAAATTCTTTCACTTCATTTGCTCAGTCAGTCCCTCTGATCCTGGCACACTACAGTGTGAATGATGTAAGAATGGGACGATAAGAGCGAGCGCAGGATGAGGACATGGTTTAATCACACTGTACAGGTGGGAGTGTGTGCATCTGGTGCATGAGGTCATGGCAATACAGAACCAGGTAGAAACTGAAAAACAGAAGGACAAAACAGGGTCGGATTTTAACACTATACCGGATCGACTCCGCGTCCCAACATCGTACGAGAGCCGTTCCAGTAGTGACCGTTTAAAGCTCCTCCACCAAAGGACTTAATACTGAAGAACGAGTTCTCTCTTTTTCGACCCTGCATTGCACACAAAGAAATGTTACTTGCTCTGCTGTGTGTTTAGGAAGTTTTATTTGCATAAAAGCATCGATTGTAGAGCATTTGCATTTGAGCAACCATTACATAAACCAGAGTGCAAACGTTCATCCTTATTCACTGTGACTAACAATCATAGGCCAATGAAGTGTTATGCACAGAGCATGGTTAGCAAAGTAGCTGTAAGTTCATACAATTCATCATTGCATAAATTATACACTTTTTTTATTCTGTAAAGCTGCTTATTGACAATGGCTGTTGTTAAACGTGATACTGTATATACAGTAAATATTGAACTGAATTGCATTTTAGTTTACATTTTTTTTTAAACTCTTGTATTACTAAGTTAAGTTAATATGTTCAATTTAAATGCTGTCTACAGGCTGCATTTAATTACTCATGTCCAATTCAGTTGTGAAGCTGTTGAATGAACCTTTCAAGGTATAAAAGCCTTAAAGTTATGAATCAACCTTTTTTCTTTTTAAAATGGTTCAAGGTTTTAAAATTGTAACCAAATCTAAAATAATAATGATAATGATTAAAACTAGGGACACCTTTCTAAAGAAAATGTGAGTGGTGCCAATCAAAACACTGGAATCATTCTAGCAACATGCTAATCATGCTAGCATCATGGTAGCGACATTCTAATGATGTTGCTAGCAACATGCTAATCATACTAGCATCATGGTAGCGACATTCTAATGATGTTGCTAGCAACATGCTAATCATGCTATCATCATGGTAGCGACATTCTAATGATGTTGCTAGCAACATGCTAATCATGCTAGCATCATGATAGCGACATACTAATACTCATGCTAGCATCATGGGAGCGACATTCTAATGATGTTGCTAGCAACATGCTAATCATGCTAGCATCTTGCTAGCGACATACTAATGATGTTGCTAGCAACATGCTAATCATGCTAGCATCTTGCTAGCGACATACTAATGATGTTGCTAGCAACATGCTAATCATGCTATCATCATGGTAGCGACATTCTAATGATGTTGCTAGCAACATGCTAATCATGCTAGCATCATGATAGCGACATACTAATACTCATGCTAGCATCATGGTAGCGACATTCTAATGATGTTGCTAGCAACATGCTAATCATGCTAGCATCTTGCTAGCGACATACTAATGATGTTGCTAGCAACATGCTAATCATGCTAGCATCATGCTAGCGACATACTAATGATGTTGCTAGCAACATGCTAATCATGCTAGCATCATGCTAGCAACATACTAATGATGTTCCTAGCAACATGCTAATCATGTTGCTAGGGGGCATCATATGAGCATCAAAATAAATGCAAAAGGCTGATTAGTTGCCCGACTTAAATGAGCCGTCCCCCGTGTCTCTATGACAATGGGGTCTACAGTTAAGTTCAGTTCTAAAGTTCCTATGGAAGTTTGCCAATGGGGCAAATTTAGGCTCCTCTTGCGTCCCAGGAGTACAAATTATACCCTCTTGCAGGGTTTGTTCTAACACGTTCTTCAAATGTGGTAAATTGGAGACTTCTACCAAATTCTCGCTCTGCGCTAGAATCCGTCAAAATTGGTCTCAGTATGAAGTCTATGGGACTTTTTGGGCTGACCCCTTAGAAAAAAAATCATACCACCCCATTCCTGAATAAGCCACACGATGTGACACTTCTTTCATGCGTCTACGACAAACCATACAGGACTAATTATGCGCCAAAATTTTGTATGGAAAAAGAAAAAAAAAGGGGGGGGGGGGGGGGAATAATAAGCCTGTGAGTTAATAATGTTGTTGTTAGTTGCGAAGTCGTGTTCGACCCATCGCGACCCCATGGACCATGTTCCTCCCATGGGGGATGGTAGAGATAATAGTAGCACTTTGTTTTGCAAGCACCACCAATAATAAGAATAGCTCTGGATATTTATAAAATTGTGCTACTTACACAAATACAAATCAAATTACCACCTAGGTATCGTGATAATATTGTTTCAAACAACAAACTCCCTCTTCAATGTCTTGATGGACGTTGCTTTGTGCACTGGTGCGAAGTCACGTTGAAACAGATGTGTTTTTTTTTCCCCCAGGAACTTGGCTCGGCTGCTTATTTCCAGTGAAAGGAACTTCTAATGCTTTAGCATACCAAGACATTTTGGACAAAGTACTACAGTATATCGCCAATACTATCAAGTAAACGATTTGAAGTCAATAATAATGATAGAGAGAGATTCCTGGTTTCATATTTCACAGGCATATTTCAGGGCATCTTTTCTCCTCACGAGTTTGTGATGTGGAGATTCAATGTGCTTATGCTTCCACACATAAATAAAGCTAATGGAACAAAGAAAGAGGCGGTTTGCCAGAAGACAGAGGTGATTCTCATCATGACAGAGAAGAAAAAAAAAAAAAGACTGAGCAACGAAACCGTATACGTCTCATTCAGAGAGCTACCGACAAGCACAGAGTCAGATTCAGGTTTGAGCAGATTTGTGTCTTAAAATGACGTACGTGCCAGGTTTAAATAATCCGATCCAAACCTACAGCTGTTAAAGGAAACGCTCGGATCGGAAAAAACATTTCTGCATTTATAATTTCCACTCTAGGGTAAAATATAAACAACTAACAGGCTTCCACAGGTGTGTATATTAAAAGACAGCTGAGACTTGGTGTATTACTTTCTGTTAATTAATAATTATAATAATTAGATATATTAGAAATTGTATATTTCTTTCATTGATTCTACATAATTTCATATCATTTAATATGAAGAAATGCGAGGCGGCTCAAGACTTTTGCACAGTACTGTATATGGTCTGTACAATGACCAGGATGCCTTCACAGGAAAAGTCCTTGATCAAAACATGGATATTTACATAGTCTCACCCCCCCACCCCCAACCACCCATTTGCAATATTTAAACTTTTTACTTTAAACTCTATTCTGTATATGATATTAGTTTTCATTGAGAATTTACTCCCTGTAGTCTTATCATCCACACACATTTCTCCACATCGATCTGTGATAACCAAATGTCTAACTGTGACATGATGTACTCCACATCCTCCTCGTCAGATTTGAAGCGGTACTCGGTATATTAAGCACGACACAATTCAGCACAGAGACCTCAGACCACAACAGGGGCAGATGCTGAAACTGGCGACTGGTAACAGAAGAAAACTGCTCATTTCGAGGTGTGTGTGTGTGTGTGTGTGTGTGTGTGTGTGTGTGTGTGTGTGTGTGTGTGTGTGTAGGCGCGACACACGCAATAACTCAGAGTTCTTATTTCTGCTGCTTGTTTCACTACTGTGCAAGATATACTATGCAATAATTGAAAGCAAAAAAGGCAAACATTTTGCAAATGCTACACAGTAAGAGAAAGTAAAAAAAACTTGACCTTTTTAAATACGGACAAGTCAAAGAGATCAGGAAGCAAGGAACAATACAACAGGCCGAAGTAACGAGCCTGACTAGTCATGCTAATTATAATAATGTTTTTGATTTTTTTTATAAACTGCATGAGTATATACTTCATTGATAACGATAAGCTCTGCCCACTTCACAATCACTTTATATACCCATTATTAAAAATATATATAATTCTGATGTACATGGCAACATTTATGAATATGCTGTGATTGTATACAGTGCTAAGCAAAATATCTTAAAACTTCTTACTGGACTAAAATTCTCTTGTTTCATTGATGCCTATTGCTTTTTTTTTTTTGTTTTACCACTTTTTATCTGTGGTAACTTACAGTATGTAAATCTTAAGACTCCTTGATTAAAAACTGGAGAGCTATACAAAACGTCATACAAAACCTCAGATGCACAAAAGGTGTCAGACTTTAAGACAAGTTGCGAGGCTTCTTGACAGCCAGATATCAAATCAGCATCGGACCCAATACTGCTCCTTGGTGCATTCCTAAAAATTCCTATAAATATCAATCTGGGACTATATCATCATTTACCTCCAACTTCCTTACAAACTATACCTTTAACACTTCATCAATGGCTATTACAATTATCCCTGGAATTCTTTTGTTCATTGTTTTAAAATACAAATAATTATACAGGGTGGCTGGATCCACAGGCATTTTCCCTTATATGTCCCTTTATTTCTCTATATAATCCCCTGCTGCACTAATGCACGTATCCCAGTGTTTCACTAGTGCTTGGAGAGCACAAGTGTTCCCTCACTAAATGTTTACAGGAACGACTGCAGTGTGCTCTGAGCCATCATTCACAAATGTACGTTTTTACCGTTTAAATGTTGTACTGCGGCTAAGAGTCGCGTCGCTGGACTGTGCTTTAAGTCTTCTGTAAATATTGATGGCTTTTTGCGCCTTCAGTCATGAAAAGTCCCGGTTTGACTTGAACGCCCAGAAGATGGAACAAAACCAGATGCAACACATCTCGACTCAATCAAAATCACAGCACTAAAGAAGGAAACCCTCAACGCTCTATTGTATTCAGCGTACAAACACAGCTGCTGCAGGCAGACGAAAAGGATTTGAGCATTTTCTCCAATTTATACTTTTAACAAAGTTTTCTGCCTACGCATCCAGACTTTCAGGCTGCCCATAATGCTAACCGGATGGCTATAGGATTCTCTCACTTGGTAGCAACGTTAGACTTATGTTTAAACTTTCATTTAATTTTTTTTTTATTTCTTTGTTTTTTTGTCTGATTTGATTAAATGGTGGAAATTGCATCGTGTCGTCATATCAATATCAATTCTAACTTAAATATTTCAATTAATTTAACCCAACAAACAGGATGATTTTATCAATTTGTCCATTCATAATGATCAAGATTTTTTTTCCCCTTCATGCTGATTTTCATCACTTTGGCAGTTAAAAACAGCTGGGAGGAGACGTACAGATGTGCACGCAGTCATGACATCAAATGATACATACCATTTTTAACAGGTTTAACAAAATGTACTCGTTTAAAAAGTGAACTTAAAAATCAACTTCAATACAATACTGAGAAATCAGAATGAGTTTAAAGCCGGTAGTGTTTGAACAACTGGAATAGGAGAAATTATTCTAAAGAAAGTATTTTTCAGAAACACGTCATATAAATAAGGATAAAAGGAAGATTTAAAGTGCGATACAGTGTGTGTCTGTAAGCAAACAGCTGTGTTTTAGAGAATTAAATTACATTTCCAACACACATACACACACACACACACACACACAATCTCTCTCTCTCTCTCTCTCTCTCTCTCACTCACTCACTCACCTCTGACACACAGCAGAGACATGTCAAGCTCTTTCCTCTCTGTATTCTCAGGAAAAACTCAGCTTCTCGTCCTGACACATTGCCAAAGTCACTTTACATTTTATTAAAGTCACTTTATTTCCTTCAGCTGCCACGTCCAGACTCGCACTGCTTCCCTTGCCATGACACACACACACACATACACGAACTCACACACACACACACACACACGCAAACCCCTCTATCACACGGAGGGAAAGCTACGGGGGCGGGACTAATCATTCCTAAATGACGTCAGGATCAACCATTCAACTCTGAGAATTCTTAAAACGGGGCGGGACAACTGAAACCATGGACCAATCACAAGCGGAGAGGGTGTGTCCTCCCGCTTAAACAAACATTCAGGAGGAACAGGTGTGACGCGCTGATCTGTAAAGTGCACCGCGTTGCCGGGGCAACCGAGTACGCCTCGATAACGAGTAACGGAAGTGACGTCGGCGTGTAAAGAAAATATAAGCAATTTTAAATGGCATATTATTTTTATTTTATTTTTATTCATTTTTTTACTGTGATGAGAGTTAGGGTCTTTGACAGTTGAATACTATTTATTTGTTTATTTATTTGGATAATCTGATTAAAATTAAGATTATTATCAATCATATAATTAATTATTCATTCATTAGATTAAACTAACTAATCTAGATTAAATTAGATTAAACTAACTTATCCTAGTCAGATTGTCAAAGTGAATGTATTTATTTTAATGTATTCAACATGTACTGTATATGTAAGAATAAGTAAGTATACTTATGAATTAATTTTATATCTCAAAATACTCATTCATTGTAAATAATGTAATTTGGATTTTAAAACTACATTATTATTGTTATTATTATCATTATTATTATTATTTTTAGTATTTTATATTGTAGTGTTTTTTATATTGTATCATTATTTGTAGTGATTATTAAAAATGTATATAAAATAATAAAGGCAAATGTAATACATATTTGTAGTAATAATACATTAGTTAGTTAGATATCTGCCTTAAGTTTAACCTGTGAAATCAACCTGTGAAATCTAAACTGAATATTTTTACTGGGATTAGTTAATATTTTCCCCCCTAAAATAACAGTGCTGAAGTGATATAGGTGAATTCTAAAGTGCTGGAATCATATTAAGACAAAACATAATCTTTATCCTATCAACTTTTTGATTTCTCATCTGTGATTCACTATCTGATTACCGAATAGGGAGTGTATTGGGCGGAAAATGAAAAGAGTACAACTTAGCATAAGCAAGGTGTAAGATACTCAACCTTACAGAATGGCATTTCTCACTTACTCATTCTCACTCATCATCTATACCACTTAATTCTGTATTCAGGGTCTTGGGAGGCCTGAAGCCTATCCCAGGAGACTTAGGGCACAAGGCGGTGGACACCCTGGACTAGGTGTTAATCTGTCACATGCCCACCAAGCAAGGGGAGAACATGCATACTCCATGCACACAGAGACGGGAATCAAGCCGGGCCAGGAATTGAACCTGGAGGTGCAAGACGACAGTGCTAACCACTACACCACCACAGACAGACATGTATGTGGCCTTCAATCTGAAATAACAATATGACTGATTACATTAAAGCTCCTTATAGGAAACATTATCATATCAACATTTTAAAAATTCTGATTATGTGGAACAACAGCCATGCATAAAAATATTATTTAAATTGCAGCGCTAGACTTACAGTATATAAGATTAAAAACATATATGAGAAGGTTATCTGTGCTCTTTTAGGCAGACAGGTTGTGCAAAAGAAAAAAAAATATCTCTTTTGATGAAGTAAGAAATGCAGGAATGCACTAGACTGTCACTTAGGAATGCTGAGATTTCGTCTTTTATGGTTTTATTCGAAAAAAAAATTGAAACACAACATTGATTATAATGTCCATTCTGTTTTTTGTTTTAATCCGGAACGACATGTTGCTTGATCGTGTTTCCAGCACGCACCCGGATCCATTTGATCGCTGTACCCAACTCCAAAACGTTGAACGCACTTCTTTTCCGACAAATCCCGCCTCCTGCGCTACAGCAGCCAATCCGCTCGTGCATAGCCCGCCGATTGGATGTTAAACTGACCAATGGTTCAGCGCGCACGCGCGTTCTCTAATTTTATTATTATTATTTTTTTACAAGAGCGGGTATACTGTACTTATAATTATGATGAAAAGAAGGCATTTAGTACTTTAAATGCATTCAGAGTTCTAGTTGCTTTCCGGCTTAAAAGTCCTTGTAATGTTTCAAAATAAATGTTCAAATCCACCTTGTAATGGGAGATATTAGGCATTACTGATGACCATTTGTGTATATAGAATTTACCTAGTAATATTAAAAGATTTAACATGAAAATGAGACTCTTCTCAATATCTTTTTTATCATAATAAAATATAACATCTCTTTTAATTAAATAAAATTTTATCCACTCAGTGTAGTAAATATGCAACATAAATCCAAAAAAAAAAAAGAACATACATTCAAAAAAGAGATGCAAAACAGATTTCACATACATTTCACAAAAAGATCAGAATTCAGAAAGATCAGCTTTATATCTTTTGAGAAATTGGTTAGTTGGATTAATGATGTGTATAATTTTAAAGTATACTTCACTACCTTTGTTATTAACACAGTATTTGTTGTTATACATCCAAATCAATTTCCAGTCAATATTCTCGAATTGGATATTCCAAAAGTATTTTTGTCAAAATGTTGCAGGGCAATGAATAAAACATCTTTAAAAATTCTTATTACATTTTCATGTCTTTAATATCAATACCATTTAAACAAATTTCTTTAACCATTGAATACTTAAAGGAATCACTAAAGCCCTGCAGAAGTCTCACAAATCCTGCTGGTATTGCATCAACTACAATATTAAATTCACGTGGAGGTATTGGAATACCAAATTTCTCTAAGAATTCAGAGTATGTAAGCAAATATTCTTCATTATTTATCAATTGAGAGATCAATAGAATATAATTTTTAACCCAATTATCATAGAAAATTGATTTGTTCTTATATTTAACATTTTTGTTATTCCATATTAGCTGTTTATTAGGAGAAAAATTATGCTTACTGTATATATAAGAGTCCAAAATCATAGAGCCTGTCTATGAAAATTAGATAACATTTCAAAAGAAACTCAATGCCACCAACTATTTAAAAAATGAGATTTGGAATTATATACCATAATTTATCTTTACGTTTATTATAATATTTAATCCAGTTCGACTTGATAATAATATTAGAATTATCAAAATCAATCACATTTAAACCTCCTTGATCATATATGGATTACATAAATAATTTTTATTTAAATAGTGAGGTTTGTTTTTCCAAATGAAATTTTAAAAAATGTAATACATTTTTTTTAGAAAAAGATTTTGGTACAACTAAAACCTTAGCAGGATAAACTAAACAAGGTAGTCCCTCAGTTTTGGATAACAGAACCCTACCTTTGAGCGATAAATCTCCCATAAGCCACATATCAAATTTCTTTAAAATTTTTTCATCAATGGGTTGGAAATTAGTTTGTACTCTGTTTGGCTGATCTTTGCAGATATTGATACTGTTCAAGATAAGTCACTTCTTCCCTAATTGTAATACTGTACCTCCATATTCAGTAAAGGGAATATTATTGTCTTTCAGTGGAAAAAGGGTAGATTTTTGATATTTAAAACTAAACCTGACACTTCAGAAAATATTTTAAGGCACTCTAAATTTCTTAACTTGTGTTACATCTTCCAAAGAAATAGCTGTATCATCAGCAAGCTGACAACATTTAATTTACCTGTCTCTAATTCTAATGCCTTGAAAGGTGTTGTTATATATATATATATATGTAATGCCATCGTTTGCATAACTAGAAGAAATAAGAATGGAGCCGCTGGATCTCCCTGTTTTATTCCCCGGAAGATACTAAATCTATGAGTTGTTCCCCATGGAAGTTTAACTGAACTATTACAGTCACTATATAAGATTTCTTGTATTTTGCTAGACCCCCTTTAGTCTAGTCAGTGCTCAGCGTTGTATTTTGCTTCCCGCCTGGCCAGGGAACCTCTCAATAATACACAAGTCCGTGCTTAGTGAGATGTTCAAAGTTTCTTGTGGAAGACAGGAGTATATATACGCACACACACACACACAAAGAACCAAAGGTGCAGGAGTGTTTACATCTGGTCAGGAATGTTTAGAAAAGATAAGGTAAAGAAGAACATAAAATTGGGAGTAGCTCTGCATTTACGAGCGTTTTACGACCTTTAACATAAACTACTATAGGGTGTGTTTATTGAAAGTGCAGCCTGTGTCGAGGTAAGAGAAAGAAGTAACATTCTGTTCTCACGCACACAGAATATCATGAAACACACTAAAAATCAAATATTCCCTACAAAAGTATTGACCAAAACCAAAAAAATGCATGCTTTACAGATGCTTTTCGATAAATGCATGCTTTATCGAAGGCTTTATATATATATATATATATATATATATATATATATAATGTAACTACTATCGGCTATGTAGTCCTTGTAATCTATTAAATCGAAAATGAATCTAATATTATTACTAATGTGTTGTCCTTGCATAAAGCCTGACTGACCGTCATCTATAATTGTATCTAAACATAACTTTATTCTTTGTGTAAAGATTTGAGACAATAATTTGACAACATTATTACTTAAAGTTATAGGTCTCCAATTGTCAACAAGCAAGCAGTCTTTATTGGGTTTAGGCAACAATGGGATTAGGCCTTGGCACATACTGCCTACACACTTCTATAGCTTCTTTAAAACCCAGTAATATAAATTCAGGAACATAATCTTGAAATACCTTTATTCCCAATTTTATTATAAAATAAATATAAAAGTTTACATGTTTTTGAAAAAAATATTTTCAATTTTTCCATCTACAACATATTTATTTTCATGTTGCTTATTTTATTGTTTCATATACTAATTTGTAAACCATATGAGCAAGGAATGCACAAATGTTCTAATATAATATTTGATAGCGATTATGTGTGTGTGGTGGTGGTGGGGGGGTCCATGGCAGGGGAGCATTTCAGCACATAACACGTGGGGGGGGCATTTCAGCGCATAACAGGTGTTAAAAAAAAAAAATTGAGCTCGCTCTTTTGTCATTTCATCAACCAATCAAAGTGGTTGTGATCAGTGTTTCTACTGTCGATGCAAATCGCCTTTTAAACCAACGCACGAACACGTAATAATCCTAGACAACTCAATCCAGCTACACTAATCATCAACAGGTGGCTCGAAGAACCAACTTAGCCGGACCGTAATAAGCACGATGATCTCATCTTACTGTAGATTTAGGAATTATACAATCTAATACAATACAGACATGGGATGCAAACCAGACAAGACAAGACACACTAAACAGACTAGCGGAATAAACATTAAGGACTATACATGCAGGGGATAAACACACAAGACAGGCTTGGCTAGGCCTACTAGCTGTTATGCACCTTAGCTGCTAAGCTAGCTAGTAGCTAAACAGACTAATTGCTAAACAGGCTAGTAGCCAGAGACCCAAGGGATGAACAGACTAGGTACACAGCAGACTAGGTACTGAAACAGACTAAGAACTCTAAAGGTTAGTGGCTAAACAGGTTAGTAAACAAACTAAACAAACTATGATCTAAACAGATGATGAGACTAGACAGACTCGAAGACTAGACAGACTAAGATCTAAGCAGGTTAGTAGTGCCCTCATTAGTATTGATACAGACTAAGAACTACACATGCAAAGGAGGTTACTCACACAAGGGTAAACACAAAAGGCAAATTCTCCTAGCGGCCAATCCTGCTAGGAAACACAGAAATATAGCAACATAAACTAAATCAAAACAAATACAAACTTAACGAGCTCCAGAAACCAAATGCCAACTATAACTAAACAAACTGAAACAGAACCAGACAAAACAAAACCCACTTAACAGAACTGAAATTAATGCTCGACCCAGTTTCCCAGAACTAACAGCTATTTATAACATGGCTAATGAGCTTCCTCAGTTCAGGTGAGCATCTGTGTCACCTGACTGAGGTGCCTTCTGGGAAACTGATACCTCATTTCCACTACACTGGTGCTGGTGCCAGGTGCAAGTTCTGTTGCTCGGCCGGTGCTGAACTGGGAACCACAGAGAACCGGCCCGCGTTTACACTAGACAGGAGCTCAGCGGGAGCTGCATGATAATACGTCACAGGCCACGCCCACTAAGCAGAAACAAACTTGCCCGAAGTCAGTTTACTGGTTATTCTCCAAACTATGAAAATGTATTTCAGTATCCAAAAGCAGCTTATTCAACTTGTTATAACCGCTGAAAGAGATCGACATAGACAACTAGCTTATTCACTATTTGGTCGGTTGTTCGTGTGAAGCCTGCGACTATTAGTTCTTCTCTTATTTCCTCATACACTTTTAATACATTCTTAAAGCACTTTCCAATTTCTGCTGAATCTCGGCAGATGTCCAAATTGTTAATAGCGCTTTTGTTTCGTCTGCGAGTCTACAACCAAAACTACAAACTAAACAGTGCCCTCTAGCGGTGAACCCTCACAATTTTATCCTTCTTGGCTTTTTCCAAATTTTCATTCACAATTTTTATTACATTTTGTTTAATTAATTTATCACTCAAAAGTGCACTGTTTAATTTCCAATAATTTGGTTTATATTTAGTTGATTGATTCTTTATACACACTATTATAAAGTTTGCCGATGTAGCAGTTAGCTTCGTTAGCACGCTTGTAAATGAAGTTGTCCTGACAGTGAGGTTCAAATCGTTTCCGAACCAGAAGCCTTGGGTGGACCGATGGATCCGCGATGCTGTGAATGGCCGGACTGCTGCTTATAATGCCGCACTCATCAGCGGCGATATGAGCGCATATAAAGCGGCTTCTTATGGCGTCAGGCGAGCGGGGAGGGAAGCAAAGGGACGGTTCCGACAGCGAACTGAATCACACTTCCACCAGGGTGACACACGTCGCATGTGGCGCATAATCACGGACTACAAGGCTGCCAAAGACACCACGACGATCGTCGCCGACTCTGCTTTCGCCAACGAGCTGAACGCATTCTTCGCCCGGTTCGAGGTTAGCCAGGTGGCTAATGCTAGCAGCCTGGTGACTGAGAACGATGACGTCATCAGCGAGGATTGCAGCATCGCAGAGCACGACGTTCGCACGGCGCTGAGGAGGGTGAACACCAGAAAAGCGGCGGGTCCAGATGGCATCTCTTGGCACCTGCTGCGCTGACCAGCTGTCAGGTGTGTTCACCTGTATCTTTAATGAGTCCCTGGCGAAGTCTGTGGTCCCGGCGTGTTTTAAGAGATCCATCATTGTCCCCGTGCCCAAGACTAACAAACCCTCATGCCTGAATGACTACCGGCCTGTTGCACTGACATTGACGGTCATGAAGGTATTTGAGGGTCTGCTAAAAAACATCATCTCCTCCTCCATCCCCAGCTCCATAGATCCACTTCAGTTTGCTGACGATACGGTGGTGCTGAGCTTCATCTCCAACAACGATGAGACGGTCTACATGGATGAAGTGGAGAACCTGGCACTACCCTGGAACCTGGTGTGAAGAAAATTGCCTCCGACTGAACGTCAGTAAGACGAAGGAGCTGGTGGTGGACTTCAGAAGGAGCTCCAGTGGAGAGGGTGAGCAGCTTCAAGTACTTCTCCGCGTCCACATCTCCGAGGATCTGACTTGGACTGAGCATATCTGTGCTCAGACGAAAAGGGCAAAGCAGCGTCTGTACCACCTGAGGCAGTTGAGGAAGTTTGGTGTTTCCCCTGCTGTCCTTAAGGCTTTCTACTCGGGCGCTGTTGAGAGCATCCTTACACAGAACATTTCATCCTGGTTTGGGAATAGCTGTGCACAGGACAGGAAAGCCCTCCAGAGAGTGATCCGGGCAGCTGAACGCTGCTGCAGGTTAACTCTGCCCTCCATGCAGGACATCTACACCAGGAGATGTAAAACCAGGGCAGCTCGGATCATTAAGGACTTGTTGCACCCCAATAACAGACTGTTCAAACTTCTGCATTCAGGCAGAAGGTTCCGGGTCATTATGGCCAAAACGGAGAGACTCAGGAGGAGTTTTTATCCACAGGCGATTAGACTCCTCAACCAGGATGTGCCACTCTCCCGTTCATAGGACTGGTATCAGTTCACCCACACACTGCTGTGCTGACATTGCACACTGCACACTGCACTTTAGTCTGGACTATAAGCATTACTTGCACTACATTTAATCTTGCTGCATATACAGACTTTATTATTATGTTTACATTTGTACTTTTTTTGTAAATGTTTCAGGAAAGGAATATTTTTCATTGTTTCTATTTTTTTGTTGTTTCTATTTTTATTTATAGATTATTTCTTTTGTTTTCTTCTGTTATAAGTACTGTAGGATCGGTTCAGGATACATTTCACTGCGTCTTGTACTTGTATAACTACAGTGGTTACACAATCAGAATAACCATCCCGCCACGCATACCGCCGTTTAAAGGCAACAGCGGCCAAAATAAATCAGTTGCATTTCAAAGTCATTCGTAAAATGGCCGCCAGGTGGCGCAAAGTGACATTTTCATTCATCGCAGTAAATACAACAGTGATGGTAATTTACACAACAAACATGAAAAATCTGAACCAGAGCTATTGATGTGTACTGTACAATAATGAGTAAAAAAAATATATATATAGTAGATTTATTAACTGAAATAAATGACCATATTTTTCAAGAGAATTTTCAAGTCCCACTCATCAAACAAAATTAGAACGAAATCGGCCAAGTTTACTATTTATTTAAATATAAATTTCTAAACCAATAAGATCAAATAACACCAAGTTATTATTATAACAGGCTTACTTCGTCACTTGTCAAAGAAGTACACGTGCTTTCAAAGAAGTCGAGTGGCTTATTAACGTCTCTGGTGTGCATTGACTCTAAGTGGCCGCTTGGTGTAGTGGTTAGAACGCTCAACCAGAGATCTACAAAGCGCCGGTTTGAATCCAGAGTGATGATGTTTTAAAATTGTTTTATTTTAAAACTAAATAAAATGTTTTAAGTGCGCTTAAGGTAGAGTCTTATAAAGGCTATGTAGACTTATATAGTTTTATTATATATTTTTTGCACATTAATCTGAGTCCTCATCTGTTAGATCTGTGTATTTTTTATTTTTTTGCCGGCTTTGCGCGGCTGCGTGCGGGAAGCTGTGAAAATGCCCTTCATTACCTGTAGGGGGAAGTCGTGTTTCAGTCTGAAGTATTGTATGTCTACTGAAGCCGAAAATGCGTCCAAATTAAACCGCGCATGCGTGTTTGGAGACGCTGTGCCCGCGCTGTGGATCAGTCGGTTGGGAATCATCACGGAGTTACTACACGGCGTGGCTGGAGCTGGAGTTTGTCGTGTTCGAGGTAAGTTTAGCTTTCTGTTTTGGATGTGATTCTCGCTTTCATGACTCCCAATTAATGTTCATCTTAATCTCAGGACGTACAATTAGCAATATTTCAGTTTTTAATAGTGTGGAGATTCACAAAACACCGTTTTCGTGTAAAAACCTGAACCTACGGAGCCCCCCAGGGGTCCTGTGGTAAATAAATACCGAGCACGCGGATTAATACACCGAGATGTGTGTTTCTTACCCCCACACCTCGTGAAAACAGCATGTTCAGATAAAGGCTCGCCAGTGAGATGCCATTTCTGAACAAACTGAGTTAAAGCATTAAATGGTAAAAGAGCACTAGCAATAAACGTTTTTTTTATTAATAAGTTACAAGTTAAATTTCAACTGTAAAGAACCTGTACATATGTTCATACAGTATTGACAGCAGCTCTAATTTGTCTAAATCGCATTGCAGACAATAAAAATAAGTCGAGTCATCCTGTGACCCTGCATGCTTAATCTTTCCACACATGAATCTTGCTTCTCACTTTTTCCTTAATCCCTCACTGTTCTATCTTGTATTTTTCTAACGGTGTCAGAAACTTTGTGTTAGTAGCACTGCTTGACATGCTTGATGCCTTCCTCTTTTGTAATTTGCTTTGGATAAAGGCAAAACTTACAAAAGATGAAGAAATGCCTAAATGTAGTTGTACGAATAAAAGATTATGTAATGATACAATGTAAATATTTTCACAGAAACAAAGCGTAAAGATGAGACATGAATCTGAAGAGGATCTCTTTGATGATTTCCTGGTAAAGCATTGTTTTCTTATTAATTATACAATTTATTAATACCTTGAATATAGTGTTTGTTGCATTGGACAGAAGCATATAAATGCAAATGAATATATAAATCTGAGTAATTATTGAACGAATTTTCATGTTTGGACTAACCCTTTAAATACAAACTCAGCATTCATCATAGGATTTCCTGACACTGTAAAGGTGCAGAGTAATCTATGGAGTGTAGCCATCTCATGCCATGTTTTACAATGTTTTATTGATGCAAGATTATTGCTAAAGCAATTTAACCCAAGTTTATGAAGTATCTGAAGTATATGAAGTGATGGTCATTTTTTATTATCAATTATTTTTATTATAATTTTTTTCTCTGTGAAATGAAGTCAGCACAGGTTGAAGCAATTCAGATTTTTTTTTTGTTTCTCAAAATAAATTATTTATTTTCTTGTACATTTTATGCAGGGGGACAGACGAAGTGATGCCAGTATGCAACTTCTTAAAATCCTTGTCGTCTGTGCTGTTGAAGGGGAAGGACCAGTTGGTGTATCCATAATCCTTGAAGGAGAGGAAATTTTGCAAGAATGTGGCAATAGCTCCGAGCACTGCGCTACACATTTGAGCTATTTTCAGAAAGTGCTTCTAGAACTTGATGGGATTAAGCTATCACCAAAAGTGCAAGCTTTAAAGATGAAGTTATCATTTTAAAACATTTGATTTGGCTTGACTACAAGTCTTTACATGTTGTGTTTACATGTTCAGCTTAAAATTTTTAATGCGTTATGGTTTCAATGGCATACTTTTAAGTGCAGTAGTCCTTCTTCTTTGTCTTTCGGCTGTTCCCTTTCAGGGGTCGCCACAGTGAATCATCTGCCTCCATCTAACCCTATCCTCTGCATCCTCTTCTCTCACACCAACTAACTTCATGTCCTCTCTCACTGCATCCATAAATCTCCTCTTTGGTCTTCCTCTAGACCTCCTGCCTGGCAGTTCCAACCTCAGCATCCTTCTACCGATATATTCACCATCTCTCCTCTGAACATGTCTAAACCACCTCAATCTGGCCTCTCTGACTTTATCTCCAAAACATCTCACATGGGTTGTCCCTCTGATGAACTGATTCTTGATCCTATCCATCCTTGTCACTCCCAAAGAGAACCTCAACATCTTCAGCTCTGCTACCTCTAGCTCTGCCTCCTGTCTTTTCTTCAGTGCCACTGTCTCTAAGCCGTAGAGCATTGCTGGTCTCACCACTGTCCTGTACACCTTTCCTTTCATTCTCGCTGATACTCTTTTATCGCACAACACACCTGACACTTTTCTCCACCCATTCCAACCTGCCTGTACTCGTCTCTTCACCTCCTTTGAACACTCTCCGTTGCTCTCGACAGTTGACCCTAAGTACTTAAAATCCTGCACCTTCTTTACCTCTGCTCCCTGTAGCCTCACTGTTCCTCTTGGGTCCCTCTCATTCACACACATGTATTCCGTCTTGCTGCGGCTAACCTTCATTCCTCTGCTTTCCAGAGCGTACCTCCACCTCTCCAAATTTTCTTCCACCTGTTCCCTGCTCTCGCTACAAAGCACAATGTCATCTGCAAACATCATAGACCATGGAGACTCCTGTCTAACTTCATATGTCATCCTGTCCATCACTAGAGCAAACAAAAAGGGGCTTAGAGCCGATCCTTGATGCAGACCCACCTCCACCTTGAACTCTTCTGTCACACCTACAGCACATCTCACCACCGTCTTACAACTCTCATACATGTCTTGCACCAGTCTAACATACTTCTCTGCCACTCCAGACTTCCTCATACAACACCACAGCTCCTCTCTCGGCACCCTGTCGTACGCTTTCTCTAAATCTACAAAAACACAATGCAACTCTTTATTACCTTCTCTGTACTTCTCCATCAGCATCCTCAAAGCAAATACTGCATCTGATGTACTCTTTCTAGGCATAAAACCATATTGCTGCTCACAAATTCTCACCTCTGCCCTTAACCTAGCTTCTACTACTCTTTCCCACAGCTTCATTGTATGGCTCATTAGCTTTATGCCTCTGTAATTGCCACAGCTCTGCACATCTCCCTTGTTCTTAAAAATCGGCACCAATACACTTCTCCTCCATTCCTCTGGAATCCTCTCACTTTCCAAGATCTCGTTAAACAAACTAGTCAGAAACTCTACTGCCACCTCTCCTAAGCACTTCCATACCTCCATAGGTATGTCATCAGGACCAACAGCCTTTCCACTCTTCATCCTCTTCAACGCCCTTCTCACCTCACTTTTACTAATATTTGCTACTTCCTGCTCCACAACAGTCACCTCTTCTACTCTTTGTTCTCTTTCGTTTTCCTCATTCATCAACTCCTCAAAGTACTCCTTCCATCTTCCCATCACCCTCCTGGCATCTGTCAGTACATTTCCATCTCTATCTTTAATCACTCTAATCTGCTGCACATCCTTCCCATCTCTATCTCTTTGCCTCGCCAACCTGTACAGATCCACCTCTCCCTCCTTACTGTCCAGCCTAGCATACAAGTCCTCATATGCTCTTTGTTTGGCCTTTGCCACTTCTACCTTCACCTTACGGTGCATCTCCCTGTACTCCTGTCTACTCTCTTCAGTCCTCTCAGAGTCCCACTTCTTCCTAGCTAGCCTCTTTCCCTGTATACACTCCTGGACTTCCTCATTCCACCACCAAGTCTCCTTGTCTCCTTTTCCCTTACCTGATGATACACCAAGTACCCTCCTACCTGTCTCCTTGATCACATTGGCTGTAGTTGTCCAGTCAACTGAAAGCACCTCCTGACCACCCATAGCTTGTCTCAACTCCTCCCTAAAGACTACACAACATTCTTCGTTTCTCAGCTTCCACCACTTTGTCCTCTGCTCTGCCTTTGTCCTCTTCACCTTCCTCACTACCAGGGTTATTTTACACACCACTATTCTGTGTTGTCTGGCTAAACTCTCCCCTACCAACACTTTGCAGTCACTAATCTCTTTCAGATTACAACGTCGACACAAGATGTAGTCCACCTGAGTGCTTCTGCCTCTGCTCTTATATGTCACCCTATGTTCCTGCCTCTTCTGGAAGAAAGTATTTACTACTGCCATTTCCATCCTCTTTGCAAAGTCCACCACCATCTGTCCTTCTACATTCCTGTCCTGAAGACCAAACCTGCCCATCACATTTTCATCCCCTCTGTTCCCTTCCCCAACATGTCCATTGAAGTCTGCACCAATCACAACTCTCTCACCTCTGGGGATGCTCTGCATCACTTCATCTAACTCACTCCAGAATTTCTCCTTCTCTTCTAACACACATCCTACCTGTGGAGCATAACCACTAACAGCATTGAACATCACACCATCAATTTCCAGCTTCAGACGCATCACCCTATCTGATACTCTCTTCACCTCTAGGACATTCCTTACAAACTCCTCTTCCAGGATAACTCCTACTCCATTTCTTTTCCTATCCACACCATGGTAAAACAACTTGAACCCTGATCCTAAGCTTCTAGCTTTGCTACCTTTCCACCTGGTCTCCTGGACACACAGTATATCCACCTTCCTTCTCTGCATCATATCAACCAACTCTCTTGCCTTCCCTGTCATGGTCCCAACATTCAAGGTCCCTACTATCACTCCTAAACTCTTTCCTTTCCTCTTCTCTCTCTGCTTTCGAACACGCCTTCCTACTCTCCTTCTTCGACCAACAGTAGCCCAATTTCCACCGGCACCCTGTAAGTCAACAGCACCAGTGGCGGTCGTTGTTAACCCGGGCCGCGACCGATCCGGTATGGAAATGATATTTCTGATTCGCATCATTGATTTGGCAAATGTTTTACGTCGGATGCCCTTCCTGACACAACCCTCTGCATTTATCCAGACTTGGGACTGGCACAAGAAGACACTGGATTGCGCCCCCCCATGGTTGCATTTTTAAGTGCACTAGTCCAGAGTGCTAATTTGAATGTTGCAACTTCACTGCTTCAGAGGGCTATTACGTTTTAACGTTTATTCTACAGTTTGTTTAATGTATTTTCTGCTGTATTTTATTTATAAATGAATGCTGTATTTTATTTTTTTATTATTATTATTATTTTACACAATTTTTTGTTTAAAACAAGTATTTCAGGCCGTGGTGCCGTGCAGTTGTTTCTATGGATGCAAAATTTAGCTGAATGCCCTTTTATTAAAAAGACAACCTGTATCTAGACTGTGAATGTCACAAATATTTGGTAATGTTGGTGAGTAAACTGTTTAATTATATTTTAGTTGTGTGATTTATGAAAGATGTTCCTAATGTTACGTCAGAGGACATGCGCCGATGTTTATCACACATTCCAATAAGAGAGAGATTACTCACTCCCAAAGTTTTTTTTGCGCTGTATTTCGATTTTTAAAAAAGTTGCTCATTTTCACCACGAACACGGATGAGCCTTCGGGTTTCCTCAGCCGTCCATATACAGAATATAAATTACAAAACTGTGGTCACGTTGCAGTAAGTAAGAATAGTGTAAGCACCGTTCATTTACATGTACACATATGGCTGTAAGCAAAACAAACAATACGTTATCAAATGCTCGGCAAACTGCCGTGCTACTGAACTTTCATATTTGTTTGTAGCATGCAGTAAAGTGTATGTGACATAAAAATATATATTTGTAATATTGTGCAATCTGTACTATCCGCTAGCAAACTTTAGCGATTTTTTTGCAAACGTTTCTTTACAGAACATCACCATAAACACAAACACAAGACTAGAGGTAATATACATATAATGAAAACTTGTCATAAAAATCTTTATTAATGGCAAAAATTAACATTTATGTCTCTGCTTGCTCGAGTGAGCAGCCACGTTGAAAACTTCGCTTAGTCCTTCGTTTGAAGTGAGGTCCCGAAAAATCTTCGTTTAGAGGGCTATCTGGCCCTTCCCCCTCCCCCTACACCTCCAACCAAAAGAGAAATGAGACACCCCTACCCCTTCACGTGAACGCGCCAAGTGGAAGGGTAGGGGGAAGTGGAAGGGAAGTAGAATTGGGATTCAGCCTTAATATTGGAGCAATAAAATTTAATAAAATAAATTGTTACGAGGATTTTATCAAGTAAATCTTACAAGTACTTTTTTTCAGTGCATGGGTGAACACGATGATTTAAGAATTTAATTAAACACGAATATATATATATATATATATATATATATATATATATATATATATATATATATATATATATATATATTGTGTGTGTGTGTGAGACCGGTGCAAGGGCCATTGTCACTCATACTGTCGTAGTTTTTAGAGCCCTAAAAAAGCATTCGCTAGTAAGTAAGTAAATAAAAGACAAATGAATAAATAGTTTTAAATTATATACATATAATGGAAATATGTATAAAGAAAATATCATTAATATTTTCATGTTTAATTACAAAATTTTTTTTTTAATGGTTAGTGATTGTTGCAGACATTTACACTATTTTTGAGAACTATTAAGTTCTCCTTCAACGTGTCATAGCCGATAACTGCCCCTTTGATGTGCTGGGTACGGCGGGGCGTCGACTGCTGATCAGTGTGTGTAAAGTACGCTACTTTACACTGATCAGCAATCGACGCACCGCCATACCCAGCACATCAAAGGGGCACACTCATAAACTCTCCGTGTGCACACAAATAACTCTCCGTGCACACACACACACACACACACACACACGATTTATAGATAAAATGCAGACATAAACACGCCACCCCCCAGGAAAACAACAAACACAAATATATAGACTACAGTACTCGCTTTTCCAACACGCTAGCGCGCTCCGATGTGAGCCGATTTATTCAAGTCATAATTAGAGAATATAGAGAGATTAATAACAGAGAAAGCATAATAAGATGTCTATACAGTAAATAAAAAGAAAAGTATCAAATCCAACTATTAAGTCTGATTTTATTGCTATCATTAACCATTTATGTTATATATTTATTTATTTTATATTATTTTATTTTATATTACATTATTTTTTATATATTATATTTACACAATGCTTGCTCTGAAGGACTTTATCTAAAAGCCAGACTGACCAAGTTTCTAATTCACTGCTGAAGTAGTTAAATGTGCTTATACTGTAGATACGTATAGGTTACATTTTAAAAGTACAATCGCAAGTAAATTACAAACTGAATGTAATGTAAAATATGAATAAACCAGTATTAGACACAGATATACGATATGGTAGTATATACAATGAAAAAGCTATTTACACGAGTGCTCAAATGTAAAGCAAACGCAATTATTAATTTATTGTGTATATTTAACTTCATTCAGCCATTTAAGTTATATGAAGAATAACATTCCTAACCCACTATTATTTTAATCTTAAATAAAGTTGGCCTAATACAATATTGTTTGCAATGCTGAAGCAAACATGATTTTGTTTTAGTCTATTCGCTGAATACAACACCTCTTGGTGAAGACCCACAGAAACCGTTACTGTAATCCCCCTTCTCACCTATCCTTGGTCTGAAGTTATCCAACCGGTTTCGCTGATGGGGTAATTCTGCCTCAAGCACTTTCCGATGCTGTTGCTAGGAAATTCCGCCCCACAGCCCACAACAACAAGCAAATAAGAGACATAATTAACGAGCTTCTTAGAAAGAAAAGATTGAGTTTTCTCTTTTCTAAAAAAAATAATAATTAATGAATACTCTTACTTTTGTAAAGATTTTGAGTGACCATTTTCCATATACAGTACTGCCTGCTTTATTATATATTTAATAAAACTTTATTGCAACTAAATTGTGTGTGTGCCTTATTGAATATTTAATAATGCTTTCGGAACATTGTTGTCCATACGTTTTACAGTATGTACATTGAAAACAGTGAAACATAAAACACAAACCGAAAGGACAAATTAAGGAATGTACGAAACATTAACACCTTTACCGTGTTCAAATAAATACTGTAGAGTTACTGCATTATGTTTCAAGACATCCTTAATAAAAAAAAAATTTCCCTAATTATATATCCACAAATACTTTGACAACATACACTTATCAACTTATCCACATAAACTTATCCACACAAACTCTCCATGCACGCTACTACATTTTCTAATCTGTGAAGAAGAATAGCATGATCAATGGTGTCAAAAGCTGCACTGAGGTCGAGTAATACAAACATAGTTACACAACCCTGATCAGAGACCAATAGGAGGTCATTTACTACTTTAACGAGTGCTGTTTCTGTGCTGTGATGAGGCCTAAATCCTGATTGATACAGTTCATGTATGCCATTTCTATGTACAGTAGATATGAGCATACTGTAGCTGCTCCGCTACTATCTTTTCCAGAATCTTAGAGATAAAGGGGAGGTTTGATATTGGCCTGTAATTGGACAGCTGACAGGGGTCGAGGTCAGGTTTCTTAATTATTGGTTTAATAACTGCTAATTTAAAAGATTTTGGAACATAACCAATGCTGAGTGAGGAATTAATTATTCTCAACAGCGGTTCTGTTATTACTGGTACTATCTGTTTAAGAAAATGTGTCGGTATAGGATCTAATATACAGGTTGATGAATTTGCAGAAGAGATGAGTGAAATTAGTTCATTCTCTTCAAGAGGAGTAAAGTATTCTAGGTTTGAATCTGACATGGCTAGGTTAACATCTGCATCAGTTACATTGTTCGGTTTCAAAGCCTCAATTTTATTCCTGATATTTACAATTTTATTATTAAAAAAGTTCATGAAGTCCTCACTATTGCATGATGTTGTTGTGGAGATTTCTGTAGTGGTCTTATTTCTGGTTAATTTGGCTCCGGTATTAAATAAAAATCTAGGATTATTTTTATTTTCTTCTATAAGAGTGGAGAGATACGTTGATCTAGCTACACTAAGAGCTTTCCTATAGTTCAGGATGCTCTCTTTCCATGCTATTTGAAATACTAACAATTTAGTTTGACGCCATTTACGCTCTAATTTCCAAGTGGTCTGTTTTAAAGTGCGCGTGTGATCGTTATACCAGGGAGCGAGTTTCTTATGTCTAATAATTTTTCTTTTAGCTGGAGCTACATTATCTAAGGTACAACGAAATGTCGACTCTAAATATTCAGTCGCCTGATCGAGTTCTGTGGGGTCAGACGGTGGCCTAATCGAAGTTGGTAACTCTGGGAGATTACTGATAAAATTCTGTGTGGTAGTTGATGTGAATGTACGTTTAATACGGTAGCGCGGTGCTGTGCGTACATTATCACTGTGACACACTTGAATGGAGACAAGATAGTGATCTGAGATAATTTCAGACAGTGGAATTGTGAATACATTTCTTATAGTTAATCCGAAAAATATTATTAAGTCTAAAGTGTGACCTGCTTTATGAGTGGGTCCTACTACACACTGATTTACGCCTACAGAGTCCAGTATGGACATAAATGCTGTTCTCAGAGGGTCTTCTGGATTCTCAAAATGAATGTTAAAATCTCCAGCAATTAACACTTTGTCTACAGAAACGACCAGGTCTGAGATGAAATCTGCAAATTCACTAAGAAATTCAGAATACGGCCCTGGAGGTCTGTAAATTATAATTAGTGGAATCGACTGAGCTGATTTAATATACTTACGGTAAGTACACTTATGTTACTCTAAAGAATTTCAAATGAGTTAAATTTGTGTCCGTGTTTTTGTACGATAGACAGATTATCATTATGAATAACTGCGACGCCTCCTCCTCTACCAGTTAACCGAGGCTGGTGTATGTAGCTGTATCCAGGAGAACTAGCTTCATTTAGAGCTACATACTCGTCCTGTTTAACCCATGTTTCAGTTAAACAGAGTACAGTGGTGTGAAAATCTATTTGCCCCCCTCCTGATTTCTTATTCTTTTGCATGTTTGTCACACAAAATGTTTCTGATCATCAAACACATTTAACTATTAGTCAAAGATAACACAAGTAAACACAAAATGCAGTTTTTAAATGAGGGGTTTTATTATTTAGGGAGAAAAAAAATCCAAACCTACATGGCCCTGTGTGAAAAAGTAATTGCCCCCTGAACCTAATAACTGGTTGGGCCACCCTTAGCAGCAATAACTGCAATCAAGCGTTTGCGATAACTTGCAACGAGTCTTTTACAGCGCTCTGGAGGAATTTTGGCCCACTCATCTTTGCAGAATTGTTGTAATTCAGCTTTATTTGAGGGTTTTCTAGCATGAACCGCCTTTTTAAGGTCATGCCACAACATCTCAATAGGATTCAGGTCAGGACTTTGACTAGGCCACTCCAAAGTCTTCATTTTGTTTTTCTTCAGCCATTCAGAGGTGGATTTGCTGGTGTGTTTTGGGTCATTGTCCTGCTGCAGCACCCAAGATCGCTTCAGCTTGAGTTGACGAACAGATGGCCGGACATTCTCCTTCAGGATTTTTTGGTAGACAGTAGAATTCATGGTTCCATCTTTCACAGCAAGCCTTCCCGGTCCTGAAGCAGCAAAACAACC
The DNA here is from genome assembly GCA_030522415.1 of Channallabes apus. Lineage (NCBI taxonomy): Eukaryota > Metazoa > Chordata > Actinopteri > Siluriformes > Clariidae > Channallabes > Channallabes apus. The sequence continues at coordinate 4,754,105 of CM060120.1, read as the reverse complement.
CCAGACCATCACACTACCACCCCCATATTTTACTGTTGGCATGATGTTCTTTTTCTGAAATGCTGTGTTACTTTTATGCCAGATGTAACGGGACACGCACCTTCCAAAAAGTTCAACTTTCGTCTCGTCGGTCCACAAGGTATTTCCCCAAAAGTCTTGGCAATCATTGAGATGTTTTTTAGCAAAATTGAGACGAGCCTTAATGTTCTTTTTGCTTAAAAGTGGTTTGCGCCTTGGAAATCTGCCATGCAGGCCGTTTTTGCCCAGTCTCTTTCTTATGGTGGAGTCGTGAACACTGACCTTAATTGAGGCAAGTGAGGCCTGCAGTTCTTTAGATGTTGTCCTGGGGGTCTTTTGTGGCCTCTCGGATGAGTTGTCTCTGCGCTCTTGGGGTAATTTTGGTCGGCCGGCCACTCCTGGGAAGGTTCACCACTGTTCCATGTTTTTGCCATTTGTGGATAATGGCTCTCACTGTGGTTCGCTGGAGTCCCATGGCTTTATAACCTTTACCAGACTGATAGATCTCAATTACTTTTGTTCTCATTTGTTCCTGACAAATGAACACACCTTTTGAGGTGCTTTTGGTCTACTTCTCTGTGTCAGGTAGCTCCTATTTAAGTGATTTCTTGATTGAAACAGGTGTGGCAGTAATCAGGCCTGGGGGTGACTACAGAAATTGAACTCAGGTGTGATAAACCACAGTTAAGTTATTTTTTAACAAGGGGGGCAATCACTTTTTCACACAGGGCCATGTAGATTTGGAGTTTTTTTCTCCCTTAATAACGTAAACCTTCATTTAAAAACTGCATTTTGTGTTCAATTATGTTATCTTTGACTAATAGTTAACGGTTTTTGATGAGCAGAAACATTTAAATGTGACAAACATGCAAAAGAATAAGAAATCAGGAAGGGGGCAAATAGTTTTTCACACCACTGTATTTCAAACGCCTGATCTGTTATAATTTCATTAACAATAACTGCTTTTGATGCGAGAGATCTAATATTTAACAGTCCTAGCTTCAGATCAGAGGTGCCGGCTGTGCGTTCAGTATGATCGGAGTTTGTGGACTTTATGTTAATTCGATTATTGAAACAGGCGGCGCGGTGGTGTAGTGGTTAGCACTGTCGCCTTGCACCTCTAGGGTCTGGGTTCGATTCCCTGGCCAGGCTCGATTCCCGTCTCTGTGTGCATGGAGTTTGCATGTTCTCCCCGTGCTTGGTGGGTTTCCTCCAGGTACTCCGGTTTCCTCCCACAGTCCAAAGATATGCAGGTTAGGCTAATTGGCGTTCCTAAATTGCCCGTAGTGTGTGATTGGGTGTGTGAGTGTGTGTATGTGTGTGTGCCCTGCGATGGATTGGCACCCTGTCCAGGGTGTACCCCGCCTAGTGCCCGAAGTCTCCTGGGATAGGCTCCAGGTCCCCCGCGACCCTGAACACAGGATTAAGCGGTATAGAAAATGAATGAATGAATGGATTATTGAAACAGACTTTCTGAGTCTTTCTACATTTTTGCTTAGCTCGGGGAACAGACACAGTCTCAATATGGTGAACCCTGAGTGACGACTCTATGCAGCTAGCAGACGGTTGGTTTAGCCTGTCTGTCTGCTCCCTGGCCTGGGCTCTGGATTGTCACCGAATAACTAGGCCTCTACTGAGACTATGAGCTATACTACAGGAAATGAGAGCAGCACCTTCCCGAGTGGGATGGACACCGTCCCGCCCTAACAGGCCAGCTTTGCCCTCGAAGGTCTTCCAATTATCTATGAAGCCCACATTATTTTCGGAGCACCACCTGGACATCCAGCGGTTCAGCGACCATAACCTGCTGTAAGCTATGTCGCCACGTCTCATTGGGATGGGACCAGAGCATATTAGTGTTTGGTTTGATTTTAATAAAAAAATTATGAATCAATTCTGTTTAATTCAATTCTGTCATTTTTTAAAGGATGTGGGGATATATAGTATTGTGTGTGTGTGTGGGGGGGGGTGGATAGGGTCTATCTACATACCTGCCCAATAACCAATCAAGTCACTAATGGCGCTTTTCCACTGCATAGTACGGCATGGCACGGTTCAGTACAGCTCACTTTTGGGGGGTTTTCCACTGGGAACAGTACCTGGTCCTTTTTTTAGTACCACCTCAGCCGAGGTTCCACGAGCGCCAAACCGTTACCAAAACGTGACGTGTAAACTCTGCTGGTCACTGATTGGCTGGAGAAAATCATCATTACTACGTCACTGAACCTGCGACACGAGACACAACATAACCGCTATATTTAGCACAGCCAGCGAATGATCGGACGCACCATTTTGTATTAACCAAAAATGGCTGTTTCGTGGTCTATTACAGAAGTACAGACGTTCCTCTCGTTGGTAGCCGAGGAGCAGATCCAGCGAGAGCTTGATGGGGAGACGCGGAATGAAAAAGGTTTTCAGGAGGTCGCTAAGCTCTTGGTCGCACACGGTTACCATCGGACTTACAAACAGTGTAGGGACAAGTTAAAAATCCTTGAGTGGATTATTTGCCATGGCAACAAATGGCTGTACCATGGAAGGATTCCTCAGCAAGATACATCCGAATTGGTATCAATCCGGAAGTATCCTAGCTTGGTGGAATTTGATGTACACGCTCAGTGGTACTTGTAGATACTTCCGAAAATCAGTGGTGTATACAGGAGTTTCCTAGTACAGATACACTTCTTTTCATGCAGTGATGAATCCCACAACCGCTTCTGTAAACACGTGCAACAGCTGGTGCAACAGCGTGAGCCACAATTCTGAGCGCGGGGTTTGACATTTTCAGAGCAGACAAAGCACTCTATGCACGTGCAGTGTCCCCACTGTGCGCTCAACAGCTCAATTCTGCTTGTGCAGTCTTCCCTGCTCGCTCAACATGTTCTCCTGTTCTCTCGACTCTCCCAGCACGCACGTGCAACATTTATTTTCTGTGCGCGCTCGACTCCTGTACACTCACTCAACTTTGTCCAGTGTTACAGAACTGCCACAAACCTAGTCAATCACAGACATCCACATACTACTTCTGATTGGCTGTTCCTTCTCTCTCAGCTGGCAATATCGATCGCATAACGGAAGCGTTGTAAATAAAGGTTTATAAGTAAGGCGACCGAGTTGTCCGATTTTAATTTTGTAGTAGATGTAGTCTAACAATGAGCTACAGATATGGGCCCGGTTTCTTGAAAGCTTCTTATTGCTAAGTAGTTCTAGCGCATTTCCCGAAACGTTCTTACACTAAGTATCTCTTAGCTAAGTCACACATTCGTAAGGTTGGTCTGGACAAACCGTAACTCATTCTTAGTGTAGTTTCAGCTCAAGACACTAGTCGCCGCCACTGAGCAGCAGTCTTTATAAATCAGCGGTGTATGCAAACACATTATGGCACGTTATCAAAGTCGTATTAATGATGGAATATACTGTAGACCTGTTTAAGAATGTTATTTTATTTGATATCAGAACTAATAGAGTGACTTTTAATTAGCCTATTTCATAATGTGACTAATGCATTAAAATCAGCCATTACTTTTAATATTAAACAGGTGGCAAACCATTTGGGAGCGATACAGCGTGGTGTTGTGTTAAACTGATGGAGCCGTGTGGGTCATGTTTCCTTTAGGCAAAACTTCAGCCTTTTTCATATTTTGCCTGAGGTGGATATTAAAAATAAAAAGTTTCGCCTTCCAAGGCAACAGATTATGGAGCTTCTTGACCTGCTCAGACCTGCGCTTGCCAGGCCAAAGCATTGTACTTACGCTCTACATCCCGATGTCCAGCTGCTTGCTGCATGTTGTTTAAAATATGTTTCATTGATCATTAGCTATCATTCATGACTGGATGGACTTTTCTTTTAACACGTTTTATTTTATGATTAAATTTTATTTAGTTAAATGAGAAAATAAACTTGGGAGTTTGTAATGATTGAGTGATTGTAGTGATTGTAATGCTTTATACCACTATATCACTACACCTATGCAGTTTGACTCGCTGTGAGATGCGGTGTTCTACCCCTATCGCACCTGCGCGGTCTCGCGCTGTGCCCGTAAGTAGGGTTCATCATGATTCAGCGTGAGTTTTTGTGCTGTGATTGCGTTTCCACCTTCATGTGTGAAAAATTAAACATGTTCAATAAACATGTTTCATTTTTTGGCGGTCCTCGCGGAAGCTTCCGGACCATGCAGAACATCGCGGAACGTTAAAGGAACATCGCGGGCAATAGCAGCAGCTCACGGGGCCTAACATTGCATCTCACCATGAGTCAAGCCGCATAGGTGAGATAGGGGTATTAGGCACCGTGAGCCGCCTCGAGTGACCGCCCGACGTTCCGCGAAGACCTGTAAGGTCCGCAAGCTTACACATGTATTTTTTTGCCTGTATTCGCATGTATTAAACCTCCACTCTGTCATCTCATCGTATTCATTCCATAGTGTGTTATACAACCCCAACAACTGACATGCTTCACATTGTTTCTGAAGCTGGAGAAGCGTGTTATCAGCTGTTTGTCAATCAACTGTCAATGATTGTATACCTGGTTCGTTTCACCGTCACTACAGGTTACATGAAAATATTAGCGACAGTTTGGTGATTTAATTTATATTCAATTCAATTCAATTCAATTTTATTTATATAGCGCTTTTAACAATGGTCATTGTCTCAAAGCAGCTTCACAAAAATTTTAGAAATTTAACAATTTATATATATTTTATATATATATATATATAGAATAATTATATATAAAGTAATAAATAAATAAATAAAATTATAATAGAAAATAAATAAATAAAAACAAATAATAATAATAATTATAGAAAAGAAAATAATTGGAAGTGTGGATGTGTGAGAAAAATGTGCAGATAATAATGAGATGAATGAATGAAATGTCTCTGATGAGCAAGCCAAGGGTGACGGCGACGGTGGCAAGGAAAAACTCCCTGAGATGGCATTAGGAAGAAACCTTGAGAGGAACCAGACTCAACAGGGAACCCATCCTCATTTGGGCGATAACAGATAGAAATGATATAACATCTTGTGTGTTGTGCAGGTGAAAATTCAATATGACAGAAATTATTTAAATTGTCATGAAGACCAGTTCAGCATAGGGACGAGTCAGTAGGTGCAGAGGGCAGATGAGGTCTGGATCACCGGAAGCACAGGAGCAGCATGTGTAGCTCCAACCATCATAAAGCTGAATCCAGTTGGAGCTGGTCCTTCTCTGGATGCCTCAGGAACCTCGCAGGGTCGGCCTTTGTCTACTGAAGCTGGCAAAATCCCCCGATGCCTCGGGATGGGTAGAGAAATACAGAACAGATGGGGAGAATTAGCGTAGTTGCCATTCGGTATAGGTGTACTGGAGTATGAGTACTGGGATGAGTTATGTGTATGCCAGATTAAAAAGATGCGTCTTGAGTCTACTTTTGAACTGAGAAACCGTGTCTGCTCCCCGAACACTGTCTGGAAGGCTATTCCAAAGCTTTGGAGCTAAATATGAAAAAGCCCTACCCCCTTTTGTAGATTTTGAAATTCTGGGAACTACCAGAAGTTCTGAGTTTTGTGATCTTAAGGCGCGTGGTGGATTGTAGCGTATCAGAAGACTGGTTAGGTATGTGGGAGCTAAACCATTTAAGGCCTTGTATGTAAGTAATACTATTTTGTAATTTATTCTAAACTGAACAGGTAGCCAGTGCAGGGATGATAATATTGGGGTTATATGATCATATTTTCTGGATCTAGTGAGAACCCTGGCAGCTGCATTTTGGATTAACTGAAGCTTGTTTATTGAGGATGCAGGACAACCACCTAGTAATGCATTACAATAGTCCAGTCTGGAGGTCATGAATGCATGAACTAGTTTTTCTGCATCAGATACGGATAAGATGTTCCTAAGTTTAGCAATATTTCGAAGATGGAAAAAGGCTGTTTTTGTGATATTTGAAATGTGATTTTCAAAAGACAAGTTACTGTCTAATATTACTCCCAGATCTTTTACTGCTGAGCTGGTAATAACAGTACATCCTTCTAAGCGCAAGCTGAATTGTGAAAGCTGTTGTGTGCTGGTTTTTGGGCCAATAAGTAATATCTCTGTCTTATCTGAATTTAGTAAAAGAAAGTTATTGGTCATCCAATCTTTTATGTCCTGGACACACTCAGTTAATCTAGACAACTTAGGTATTTCGTCTGGTTTAGTTGAGATATATAATTGGGTATCATCAGCATAACAATGGAAACTAATCCCATGTCTTCTAATGATGTTACCCAAGGGAAGCATGTATATTGAGAACAACAGAGGTCCTAAAACTGACCCTTGTGGGACCCCATATTTCACTGGCATTATACCAGACGGTTCTCCATTTAGATCTACAAAATGGTAGCGATCAGACAGGTAAGATCTAAACCATTTTAGTGCCTGTCCCTGAATGCCTATATAATTTTGTAAGCGATCTATGAGAATATTATGATCTATAGTGTCGAATGCAGCACTAAGATCGAGCAGGACTAGCAATGAGATGCAGCCTTGGTCTGAAGCCGTATATATATATGTATATACTTATATACAGTATTTGTCTATTATGGCATGCTATTTATAAGTGAACCCATGTCGAAATAAACGCTATTAAAAGAATTTAGTGCAATGTTTAATTTTCATAGAAAGTGCCGTCTTTCTTAACGCTGTCATGCAAAAGGAGTGAAAAATCGATTCCTGAGCAACCGATGTCAGCTAATTCAGGACCTTCACTGTAGACAGCGCCGCGTAACGTCGGACGTAAGAGGCAGCGACTTAAGAAGACTCCTAAGAGACAGTTCGAGAAATACACTTAGAAAAGGTATCACTTAACGTAAGATATATCTTAAGAGTCTACTTACCACGCGAATAGTGTGCGTTATCGAGAAACCGGCCCCTGGCCTTTAAAAACGCACGTTTTGAGAAAAGGGGCACATTGGCACTGGTGGCTCAGTGGTAGGTGATTCGCCTGCCATGCGGAAGGCCCGGGTTCGATTCCCAGCCAGTGCCCAAGGTGCCGGTGTTTTGCGCTAAAATGCCCTACTGCCATGAATTGCCCCCCGAAATAATCACTATCAAATATTATATTAGAACATAAATTCATAGGTTTATTATTATCATCAAATATGATATTACTATTATAATGAACCCTAGGCATGTGACAGCCGTCAAGAGCATTAATACAAAATCTTGTATAATGTTTATTTTGTGGCACATTTAGTTTTCAAGTTTTCAGGGCTTTGTCATGAATATGTAAATAAACATTTATATATAATAAAAATAAATATTGTTTATTGTAACATCCGAACCTCCGCAGCCCCGGAGATCCGGTTCACCGGCTTACTGAGCCGTAGCTTTGTCTCCCCCTAGTGTGTCTGCGTATGTCATTGTCTGCCCCTAATGATGTAATAGGAATCATCTGTCTCTACCTCATGTGTTGCACTATTTAACCCAGCCGAACCCATACCTCAGCGTCTGGTCACCACTATGCCACACCCTCATTGCATGTCTGTCTCTTTGTGTTTCTCCCCAAGGGCTAGCGGTATCTGCAGGCGAGGTAGTGTGAAGCAAGACCGCTTCACACTTATGGACTGACTCGGCTGTGGAGCAGCATTTCCAGTCTCACGTTGAACTCTGCGTTTTAGGAATGCCTTTTTGTTTTCTTGTATTGCCGCCTGCAGACCGCGTCGGGAAGTACCACCCACGGGTGGATAGTTTGAGTTGTCTTTTTGTATTATTTTGTTTAAAGAGACTGAATAAACCCTGTTCATTCCTGCACCTGCAGCGTAGTGTGTGTTACTCACAGTGGAAGCATGACAGATGACCAGACCGTCTTCCAGACTGCAGCAGGAACGCCCCTGCCCGGCGATACCCCGCCCATGATGGATTATATCCGACGACAGCAGGGGCAAATGGACAGTCTAGCGCGGGCGATCAATGACCTGGCTCACAGTGTCCGTGACATTGCTGCCGGCCAGTCGCCCTCATCCCCGGCGCCGAGGCGCCCATCACAATCCCCACCAAGAGCGCCCCCCCCCGAAAGATATGCGGGTGACCCGGAGGGCTGCAGGAAGTTTCACCTCGCCTGTGAGCTATATCTGGCGAACTACCCGGGACTGGACGACCGTCAAAAGATCAGTTTCGTCACCCAACAGCTCACAGGTGCGGCGATGGACTGGGCAACGGCGATGTGGTGTGCGGGGGGCCGAGACGTAATTGACTTTACGCGGTTCCAACCAGTTGACCACCCAGATCAGGGTCGAACGGGAGAACAGCAACTACTGAGACTGAAACAAGGGCAGGCCACGGTAGTGGATTATGCCCTCAAGTTCAAAATCCTGGCCGCGGAGAGTGAATGGTGTGAGAAGAGTCTCCTCGCACGCTTCCGGGACAGTCTGCAACCCGAGATCCAACTCGAGTTGGCATGCCGTGACGCGGAGATGGACCTCGATGAGACCATTCAGCTCGCCATCAAGCTGGACCAGCACCTCCGCGGTCAGAAACGGCAGAACCCCGCGAGAGCAGCAGGGGGCAGTGCTGCACCGCGCCGCCATCTCAGCCCCAGCAAGAGCCCGCCGAGACCCCGAGAAAGCCCAGCGGAGCCGATGGATGTAGGCACGTCCCGGCTGTCTGCACAGGAGAGGAGGCGCCAATTCACGGCAGGACTTTGCCTGTACTGCGGGGGGGGAGGACACCTCATAAAAACTTGCCCATTGTTACAAATAACTCCACACACACCCTCACGCGTCACCCAGTCATTTTGCATCAATGCCGAACTGTCATAACATAATCATGTTGTGTCTGTTTCCCCTTTAATAGATTCCGGGTCGGCTGGGAATTTTATTTCATCCTCTCTTCTTTCCTCGCTGCATGCTCCTGTGTCGAAGCTTCCAACCCCGATCGGGATTAATGCACTCGATGGCAACCCATTAGCACAATCGCCCGTTAAAATGATCTCCGTGCCCATACGATTAACTTTCCCAAACCACACTGAGGAATTAAAATTCTATGTGATTTCTCAGGTGAGTCAGTCCGTCGTGCTCGGCCTCCCATGGCTGCGCTCTCACAACCCTAATTTTGATTGGGCTGGTTCGCGTATCATATCCTGGTCCCCCCGATGCGCAAAATTCTGTTCACCATCCTCATTGATGGTCCAAACAACTTCTATCGAAAGCCCCAGCGCCCTGGTTTCGACTTCAGTGCCATCTGAGTACGACCGGTTTAAAGACGTGTTTAGTATTAGGGCTGCCGCACGACTTCCCCCTCACCGCCCGTGGGATTGCGCTATTGACCTCCTGCCCGGGAAAGCACCGCCCTGCTCGCGGATTTACCCATTGTCCGTAGCCGAGACCCGGGCAATGGAGGAATACGTGAGTGAGGCTCTCGGGCAGGGACTCATTAGTTGCTCCACGTCTCCAGCCTCAGCAGGATTCTTTTTTATCGAAAAAAAAGGGGGGGGGCCTTAGGCCATGTATTGATTATCGGGGGCTCAATGCCATCACAGTAAAGTATAAGCACCCACTGCCATTGGTACCAGCCGCGATCGACCTGCTCCGAGGCGCGTCCATCTTTTCTAAACTAGACCTCCGCAGCGCATACAACCTCGTTCGTGTTCGCAAGGGCGATGAGTGGAAGACTGCATTTAGCACTACATCAGGTCATTATCAGTATAATGTGATGGCCTATGGACTGGTGAATGCACCTGCGGTGTTTCAGGGGTTCATGAATGACGTGCTTCGACATATGTTGAACCGGTTTGTGATAGTATATTTAGATGACATTCTGATATACTCTCGGTCATATGAGGAGCACGTCCGTCATGTGACCGCCGTCCTCCATCGACTGAGGGAACATGGGCTCTATGTGAAGGCGGAGAAGTGTGAATTCCACAAAACGGAGGTAGCATTTCTGGGCTATCGCATAGGGCCACGGGGGGTCATGATGGACAAAGCTAAGGTCAGTGCGGTCCAGTTATGGCCGGAACCCACATCAGTGAAGGCGCTACAAAGTTTCCTTGGGTTTGCTAACTTTTACAGGCGCTTTATTAGGGGCTATAGTATGTTGGCAGCACCGCTCACTAACTTATTGAAAGGAAAACCACAAAAACTGCGCCAGTTCACGCCGGAAGCGCGTCTCACATTCCAGCGGCTAAAACGATCTTTTACTTCTGCGCCTATATTAAAACTTCCCGACCCAACTAAGCCCTTCGTAGTCGAGGTCGATGCGTCGGAAGTAGGACTAGGAGCGGTACTGTCACAGCGCCATGGCCACCCAGAGAAGCTGTACCCCTGCGCTTTCTTTTCGAGAAAACTGACACCTGCTGAGTGCAATTATGATATCGGAAATTGCGAACTGCTTGCCATAAAAGCGGCGTTAGAGGAATGGAGGCATTGGTTGGAGGGAGCAGAACATCCATTCACGGTGCTCACCGATCATAAGAATCTTGAGTACCTCCAACAAGCTAAAAGACTAAACCCTCGCCAAGCCCGCTGGGCACTGTTTTTCACTCGTTTCCATTTCATCATTACATATCGCCCCGGCTCTAAAAACTTAAAAGCGGACGCGCTCTCCCGCTGTTTCGCGGCGCAGGACCGACCCAAGGCTCCCGAAACCATTTTGCCCCCGGCACTCGTGGTGGCCCCGATTGCGTGGGATCTCGATACGGAGATAGTACAGGCGACACGAACCGAGTCCGTGCCGGCTGACTGTCCTCCGGATCGAACCTACGTACCGGGATCACTACGAGAACGAGTGACGGTGGAGGCCCACGTTAACCTCACATCTGGACACCCCGGCGAATTAAAAACATTTCAATTACTAGAACCTAGGTTTTGGTGGCCAAATATGCGGGAAACAGTGAAAACAGTTGTTTCGTCTTGTGCTACTTGCGCAACTATTAAAAGCCCCCGAGGGTTGCCAGTTGGTAAATTAATGCCCTTGCCCACACCTAACAGACCGTGGTCCCACCTAGCGGTGGATTTTGTGACGGATCTGCCAGTGTCAAAAGGGTACACGACAGTCCTAGTGGTGGTGGATCGTTTTTCCAAAGGCTGTCGATTTATCCCGTTCTGCGCTCTCCCAACCGCCGCTCAGGTGACGGAAACCCTATTCGATGCAGTGTTTCGCTACTATGGTATTCTGGAGGACATCGTTTCAGATTGTGGTCCCCAATTTATCGCTAGAGTCTGGAAAGCTTTTTTCCAGAAATTGGGGACCACTGTTAGTCTAACCTCAGGCTATCACCCGGAGTCTAATGGACAGGCAGAGCGGACTGTTCAAGATCTCGGGAAATTCCTTTGCGCATATTGTAGTAGTCGACAACATGAATGGGCTGACTATTTACTCTGGGCGGAATATGCGCAAAACTCTTTGAGACATTCCTCAACCGGCCTAACGCCGTTTCAATGTGTGCTCGGATACCAGCCGCCGCTCTGTCCTTGGGATGCCACTCCCACCAATATCCCCATGGTGGATGAGTGGTTTAAAAAAGCGGAAAAAGTATGGGAGGGAGCGCATGCTCATATCTCCCAAGCAGTTCGCCGTTTTAAAAAATTCGCCGATAGACGGCGAGGGGAAAGTCCTCCGCTCCAGGTAGGTGATCGGGTTTGGCTCTCGACAAAGGACCTCTCTCTTAACCTCCCCTGTCGTAAACTTTCCCCACGATTCATCGGTCCCTTCCCCATCGTAGCCCAAATTAACCCGGTATCGTTTAAGTTACAACTCCCCCCACACATGCGCATTAACCCTACCTTTCACATCTCTCTTCTCAGGCCAGTAAGAAGGGGACCGCTGGATGGAGGGGTCGAGTCCAACAGCTGTTGGATTCCCGAAGGCGAGCAGGCTCACTCCAGTATCTGGTGGAGTGGGAGGGTTATGGACCGGAGGAGCGAAGCTGGGTTCCGGCGCGGGACATCCTGAGCCCTGAACTCATTTCCGAGTTCCACAAGGCACGGCCGGATCGTCCAGCGCCGCGACCCAGAGGCCGACCCGCCCGCCGGCAATTCCATCAGGTCGGCGGGTTCCGACCCCCTTTGGTAACGCAGGGGGAGCGCCCACCTCCTCTTCAGGAAGTCGGTCCTGGGGAGGGGGGTAATGTAACATCCGAGCCTCCGCAGCCCCGGAGATCCAGTTCACCGGCTTACTGAGCCATAGCTTTGTCTCCCCCTAGTGTGTCTGCGTATGTCATTGTCTGCCCCTAATGATGTAATAGGAATCACCTGTCTCTACCTCATGTGTCGCACTATTTAACCCAGCCGAACCCATACCTCAGCGTCTGGTCACCACTATGCCACACCCTCATTGCATGTCTGTCTCTTTGTGTTTCTCCCCAAGGGCTAGCGGTATCTGCAGGCGAGGTAGTGTGAAGCAAGACCGCTTCACACTTATGGACTGACTCGGCTGTGGAGCAGCATTTCCAGTCTCACGTTGAACTCTGCGTTTTAGGAACGCCTTTTTGTTTTCTTGTATTGCCGCCTGCAGACCGCGTCGGGAAGTACCACCCACGGGTGGATAGTTTGAGTTGTCTTTTTGTATTATTTTGTTTAAAGAGACTGAATAAACCCTGTTCATTCCTGCACCTGCAGCGTAGTGTGTGTTACTCACAGTGGAAGCATGACATTTATGATGAAAAATTAGATGAAACTAATTTTATTATAAAATAAACAATATAAAAGTATACATGTTGTATATGAAAAAATATTTTAAAAATTTCATATACAACATATTTATTTTCATATTGCTTATTTTATTGTCTCATGTAATTTGTAATTTGTAAACCATTAACCTATGAATTTATGTTCTAATACAATATTTGACAGCGATTATGTTGGGGGGGGGGGGGCAATCCATGGCAGGGGCCATTTCAGCGAATAACACCCGGTCCCAAGCCCCGATAAAATGGGAGGGTTGCGTCGGGAAGGGCATCCGGCGTAAAACCTGTGCCAAGTTGTTGTGCGACCCCTTGTCGGGAGCAGCCGAAAGACCAACAACACAAGGGAACTACAAGGGAAGCTCAGCTTCCTCTACTACAGTATGTCAGAAAATAAATGCTCATATATCCACTGTCATATTTATATTGGTTTTAATAAAAGTGTGCTAAAACACGTAAAACTTCATGACTAGCTCGTTCAGAATCAGGTATTTATTGTAGATTGTTTGACGTGATTTTCTTGTCATACATTTCTGTGCAGCACAGCGCGTTAAACCCTCCTGAAGCCCAGCTTCACTGGAGCTCTATTGCGAAGCACAGAGTAGCTTTTTTCACTGCAGAAAAGCTGGATGGTAATTGGATAAATGCACCAAAATCGTCACTTCCAGGGAAGCTCAGCTTCTCTGGGGTGAATGGAGCAGTGGTTGGACGCTGGGCTGCTGCATGATGATTGGAGGAGCTGTTTAAAGGGCGGAACCCCTTTGTGGATTGTCAGCATGTCTTAAGTATACATCAGCACTACAGAGATTCGAGTTCAGTCCCATGCGGATTTGCAGGTGATTTTTTATCATGAAAAATGTAATTATAATAAAAAATTTTATGATGAAGGCCTCCCGTCTCTGTGTGCATGGAGTTTGCATGTTCCCCCCGTGCTTGGTGGGTTTCCTCCGGGTACTCCGGTTTCCTCCCACAGTCCAAAGATATGCAGGTTAGGCTAATTGGCGTTCCTAAATTGCCCGTAGTGTGTGTGTGAGTGTGTGTATGTGTGTGTGCCCTGGATGGATTGTGTACCCCGCCTAGTGCCCGAAGTCTCCTGGGATAGGCTCCAGGTCCCCCGCGACCCTGAACACAGGATTAAGCGGTATAGAAAATGAATGAATGAATGAATGAATGATGAAGGCCTAATATGAGCTTCCCCTGTTTCAAAAGCTAGCAGCTGCTACTGCTTTAAATATACACTAAACAATAAACACTGCCTTGTGCAAAGTGAAAGTGAGTTGCACGTGCGGCTTTTTGATCAAAAGCAGGGCTGGTTCTAGACATGCACATATGGTGGGGGGGGGGGGGCAGTCAGAAATGTGAAGGGGGCATCATGTGTACACATCATGTTCGAGCACTGTTTTTTGCCCTGCAGTAACAGTATTGTCTATCTAAGCTGGATGGTCTAATTCTCAAAAACGTTTAACCTAAAGTAAGACTTAACATACTATAACTAGAATATTTACAAAACTGAAAGATTGTCTTAAAAAAAAACTAAGTTAAAGCAGATGGGCTATAGTACAATTCATATTATGTTTTTATAAATATATTTTTATATTAAATGAACAGCTCTCTTCTCTCCAATCCACTCTTGCTATGTCTTGACTCATTTGCATAGGGGAATGTGATTGGATGCTTGGGGAGGAGAGAGAGTGTGTGTGTGTGTGTGTGTGTGTGTGTGTGTGTGTGCGCGTGCGCTGCAGCCTGTGAATGAATACACAGCGGAGAGACAGAGACTTGAGGGAAATACTGTATTATGTAATGTCCCTTTTTCGGCGGGATTTTTCCGATACCGCAGATCATTTTATCAACTTGTAATATATTAATTTTGTGAGTATATTAACATGTGCTTTCTCAACATTTAAAAATTTAGATTTGAGGGGGCAAGGTTGTAACGCTTGGATTTTATTAACCGCTTGGTTACAAAAAAACGGATTCGGGAATCTAAACTGGGGCTCGAATACAACACTTCCGGTATTGCGCAATCGCAGCTGCACAAAACACGACGCGACACAAAACAATTATAATAAATTAAACCAAGTGTATTTAACAAGACAGACAGATAAATAAACAAACACGGTGCACCACAAACCAATATATACAAATATATACAAATAGAAAAAAGTGTGTATGCGATGTATGCGGGTGTGTGAGTGAGTGTATGATAGTCCAGAGTCTGAAAAAACGGCAATCGGGGTGAAATGGTGAGTTGGAGAGATGGGTCAATCTCACCAGATAAAGATGGTAGGTCTGGGAGATCGACAAACGGAATGAGCTGGGTACTGAATGAAATTAACAAAAGGTAATCCACAAGCAGTCGCTCAGCTTCAAAAAACATGCAGCGCGCTGTCTTCATCTCTCCGTAACGGCTTCCTTGCCGGTTCCGGCTTTATGCCGGATCATGTGACCCACGTCACTTCCGGGTTCCCTTGCGACGCGATCGCGCATGCGCGGGAACTTGCCCGGTGACCAAACCACTGTCAATGGGGGAACAGAAACCGCTAGGGCACACCTTCGGCCACAGGTGAGCAGCATTAGCTCCATAACCAATTCCCTGTGTATGAAGGTGTCCCTGATGTGTGGCTGTGCTACATAGACCCCCCCCCCCAAGCTTCCGGCGTCTGAGGAGAACGTCCGTACCAGCACTTTAAATTCGCCACACTGACATCGGCTTTTTGTGGGTAGCCCCAAGACCTTGTGTATTTAATTGGTCCTCTTTTGTTTTTTTTCTCTGCTGGACCCTCCCACTGGGGCGCTCGCCTTGCAGAATCTCTTTTTGTTGTGGAGGAGGGAGGTCGAGTTTTTACCCAAACCAGTTCTCCCGGTTCGAAGTGCGCTGCTTCCCCCCGGGTATTGTGACATCTGGCTTGTCTGGATCTGCGGTGTTCTGCTCTTTGTTGGCCCTCCTCCATGATGAGTCTTTGTCGGGGTGATGACGGATGTCCTGTCTTGTGTCGGTGGCACATGCTGCAAGCTCTGGTATAATGCCAGACGTCTTTCCGCACCGTCGGCCACCACGCCACCTCTAATAGCCTCAGCAGGGTTTTCAGTTGTCCCCAGTGTCCTCCCAGTGGATTGTCATGATAGTATTGTAGGAAACTCTTTATTAGAGACTGGGGAACAACGAGCTGAAATTTCTCTCCTTTCTGTACCGGTACCCGGCGATATAGCACGCCCTGACGACATTCGAAGGTGACCCTCAGATCTTGTGTACCTCTTTGATGATCTTTGGAGAGCAGCTTCGTGATCGTTGGGTCGTTCTGTTGGGCTCTGCTGATCTCGCTCAGGTCTCTCGGGAAGCTGGAGGCCTCTTTAGTGGACGTGGTGGGTAGACGTGGGGTGTCAGCTCCATTCAGCGGCGGGGGTGCTCGGGGTATGGCATGTGGACCTGGAAAAGGGCGGTCCTCGCTATCTTTCTCTCCCCGATCACCACTCTCCACCTGTTGTTCCATGGTGCTCGCCGCTCTTCTTAACACCACTCTCGTGTTGCTGTTCTCCAGGGTTCGCCTCACTGGTTCTTCATCTGAGATATCAGGTTTCCCCATGAGACAGAGGGCGGGGTGGTCATCGGCGAAGTCTCCGTGGCGTTGCGTTGGCTGCTGTACTGGAGACCTCAGGTTGTCTTCCTCTTCGTCGAGGTCGTCGTCCAGTATGAACGCTGCCATGAACGCCTGTTTAAAAGACTGCCAGTCCTTCACCT
This sequence comes from Channallabes apus, assembly GCA_030522415.1. Taxonomy (NCBI): domain Eukaryota; kingdom Metazoa; phylum Chordata; class Actinopteri; order Siluriformes; family Clariidae; genus Channallabes; species Channallabes apus. The sequence continues at coordinate 4,737,707 of CM060120.1, read as the reverse complement.
TGCCTTTCTCCGCCTTCCACCAACTCAGAGCAGGCCCTCGTAGAACTGCGCCGAGGGTTCCCAGCAGCTCTGGTCGGGTCAGGGGTCTGATCTCCAAGTACTTCTCTGCTTGCTCTATGAAGTTCCTCACCTCAGCTGTCTCTGACGCGTCGCAGAAGGCTGGGAACTCCACACAGATGGATGGATGAGCATGCAGAGAAGAAGAAGAAGAAAGTGGGGAGGAGAGCAGAGCCGAGGAGTGTGCTGGAACACCAGGAGGAACGTCGGCGATGGCATGAGTGTTTGGTAGCTTCACCTTGGCTGTCGCTGTAGTGGTTGGAGTGCTGGGCAGATGTGGTGCAGGAGATGGAGGGGATGCAGGGGTGCAGGCCTGTAACCTGTGTGTGGTGGGCGTACTAGTGAGACGCAGTCTCTTCATCCGGTTTTCCCAGATGACGTCCCGTCGCAGAAAACAGTCAACGATGGCTCTCTCCATTTTTTCGAGAGCCTCCTGGCAGTAGCGCTGCAGCCCTTCCAAGCTCGCGTCCACTGCGTCACGAAAACTGAGTTCCCTGTTGAGACTGCTGTCCATGGATTGTCTATAATCCAGCTCCATGGAGCTCACTTTATCAGTAAGCGCCACCATGTCCAGCTTGCATTGATACAGTTCCATCTATAGTGTGTGCACTACCCCAATATCAGACCCATGGACAATAATATCATTATCATCATCATCATTGTCATTATCATGGTTATCAGATATATATAAAGAACTGATCAATGAAGTTAAGTCTGTTGTAGGGTTACGGCGTGTATTAAAAGCATCCTCTACATCTACCGGCATGTTATTATGCACTACACAGTCGGCCTTAGCAGCACTACTAGCATTAGCCTTAGCATTAGCACTAGCGTCCATTTTGTTCAGCCACATCCCACAAAACCGGAAAATATCCAAAAATACAGATTCCCCGTGCGTACGGGCCACCACTATGTAACGCTTGGATTTTATTAACCGCTTGGTTACAAAAAAACGGATTCGGGAATCTAAACTGGGGCTCGAATACAACACTTCCGGTATTGCGCAATCGCAGCTGCACAAAACACGACGCGACACAAAACAATTATAATAAATTAAACCAAGTGTATTTAACAAGACAGACAGATAAATAAACAAACACGGTGCACCACAAACCAATATATACAAATATATACAAATAGAAAAAAGTGTGTATGCGATGTATGCGGGTGTGTGAGTGAGTGTATGATAGTCCAGAGTCTGAAAAAACGGCAATCGGGGTGAAATGGTGAGTTGGAGAGATGGGTCAATCTCACCAGATAAAGATGGTAGGTCTGGGAGATCGACAAACGGAATGAGCTGGGTACTGAATGAAATTAACAAAAGGTAATCCACAAGCAGTCGCTCAGCTTCAAAAAACATGCAGCGCGCTGTCTTCATCTCTCCGTAACGGCTTCCTTGCCGGTTCCGGCTTTATGCCGGATCATGTGACCCACGTCACTTCCGGGTTCCCTTGCGACGCGATCGCGCATGCGCGGGAACTTGCCCGGTGACCAAACCACTGTCAATGGGGGAACAGAAACCGCTAGGGCACACCTTCGGCCACAGGTGAGCAGCATTAGCTCCATAACCAATTCCCTGTGTATGAAGGTGTCCCTGATGTGTGGCTGTGCTACAAGGTATTTATTCGAGGGGGCGTTGCCCCCTCTGGCCCCCCGTAGAGCAGGCCTCGATCAAAAGGCTGATAAACGCGTGCGCAGATATGAGCAGATTTATGGATAAAACTACAGAAATGAAAAAAAAATAAATAAATATGCTACTCGCTGAATACAACGCGACAGCACGCAGAATCCCCGGGCTTTGACTGCGCTTACTCCAGTGGTTCTCAAAGTGTGGGGCGCCCCACTAGTGGGGAATACAGACATGACAGGTGGGGCGCAATGAACGGGAGGAAAAACAGGAAAGTACCTATTCTAATTCATGCTTTTCTTTATTGATAATGAAGAGCGTACGCTCAAAACTAAACAATCACACACAAATAAATGGATCATTAATACAAGTAAATTTAAAATAACATCAGTTGGGGGCCGGGAGAAAAAGTGGAACCATACTGGAACAATAATGGTTTAATGTCGGACAAACTTGAGCAGCGCTGCTCGAATCACAAACCTGCGCGAGCCACTGGGCAGCGCTGCGCGACTCTGACAGAAATAAACCGCGCCGACTATCAAAATACATTTTACCCCGCTGGGATGCGCACGTACAAACCAGGCATGGCAAGCCGGAAACAATATTAAACAGTCCTGACATTTAAAAAAAATTGTTTTTAAATAAAACACAGTGAGTCGCGCAGGTTTGTGATTCGAGCGGCGCTGCGCGATCCACCGGGCTGCGCAAATAAACCAGATCATTACTGCACTATCCTGATAGTCTCGCTGCGCTGTATTTGCGCAGATATTCGGTTCAATCGGGTGCCGCGGTTTCGTCCCACTTTTGATGTGTTTGGCTTCACATACACTTCGACAATGGAAGAAGACGGTGCAGCAGCAGTGAGTTTACTTACATGTGACAAAACCAACAATGAGGAGATTGTAAAGAAAAAAAGTTGCCTCGTCTGTGGGGTGGAATTGGTTTGGGTATAAGAAAAGTGATACGAATGAGATGAACGTGATTTGCAAGGTATGCAAGTGCACTGTTTTAACAAGTGGTGGAAACACGTCAAACCTTTTCTATCATCTGAAATCCAAGCTTCCAAACGAATATGGCCAAAGTAAAAAAATGCAGCAAACCTCAGCAATTCACAGTTTAAATAAAAGTACATAAAAAAATACAATTATGTAAAACAATTTCTTTGTGTTTTAATTTTTATTTATGCATTTTCAGATACAAATTGCTATATTGTGATATATATCGTTATTGAGTTAGAAAATTGCTTCTACCATGATAGAAGATTTTGGTTATATTGCCCACCCCTAATGAATCTTGAGCTTGGATTCATGGTGGTGATGGTGGGGGCAGAAGAGAGACACGTCTGTGTTTTGTGTCTTAAACTGCTGGCAGCAGACCGCATGAGACCCAACAAATTAGGAAGACACTTAGAGACAACACACTCCAGTCACGTTAATAAACCGCTGGACGTCTTTGAAAGAAAGCTGGCAGAATACAGACAGCAGGAGAATCACACGGTAACATCTGAATCAGTGGACAGCAAAGCACAAATGGCTTCATTCAAAGTTGCATACAGAATTGGCCAGTGCAAAAAACTACAAACGATTGCTGAGCAGCTAATAAACATGGTGTCAATTATGCAAAGATAAGTGACAACGTAAGCCTTGTAACAATTGCACGTGTATTTTATCTTTTTTTAACTTGGTGGTGTTTGATCGTATTGGTTTAGGAATTGATATTTCAATAAACAGTAAACTTGGCCGATTTCGTTATTATCTTGTTGACAAGTGGGGCTTGAAAATTCGCTCACCCCCTTAAGTGGGGAATGACAGAAAAAGTTTGAGAACCACTGGCTTACTCCATTCGTTATTACTGTAGTAGTACACTAAAATAATGCTGGGTTTCTGTAAACACATCGTTGGGTTGTTTATGCTGGATCAAAATTCTGTGTTATTTCGGGTACTTTTACCACAAACGCTGGGTTGCTTTTCCTATGAATACTACAGTAAAAGTGCTGCATGATTATATTCAATGCAAAAAACGAAAGAAGAAACTTCTCCGTTTTGTCCCTAGACCTTTTGTTCCGGTGTTTATGGGTGAACACGATGATTTAAGAATTTAATTAAACACGAATATATATATATTTTAATTTGCATTTTAATTCAAATCCAAAATTTTAATGGTTAGTGATAGGTGCATGGTCGTTACCTCGCACGTTCTGTGATATTCTATTGTCATTCATATTGCCGTAGTTTTTAGAGCCCTTTACTAAAGCATTCGCTAGTTAGTAAGTAAGTAAGCAAATAAAAGATAAATGAATAAATAGTTTTAAATGGTACTTCAGCGTAGAAAAGTACCCTAGTATATATATATATATATATATATATATATATATATATATATATATATATACTCAGCAAAAAAAGAGTCCCTTTTTCAGGACTATGCATTTAACAATAATGTTGCTGCAGGGAGACATGAGGACTGCTGATGTGGCTATAGGGCAATAAATTGCCATGTCCACACTGAGAGACGCCTAAGACAGTGCTACAGGGAGACAGGAAGGACAGCTGATCATCCTCGCAGTGGAAGACCACGTGTAACAACACCTGCACAGGATGGGTACATCCGAATATCACACCTGCGTGACAGGTACAGGATGGCCACAACAACTGCCCGAGTCACACCAGGAACACACAATCCCTCCATCTCACAGCAAGAACTGACAAATCTGGTCCAGTCCATGAGGAGGAGATGCACTGCAGTACTTCAAGCAGCTGGTGGACACCAGATACTGACTGGTACTGACTGATTTTGAGCCTCCCTTCATTCAGGGACACATTGGGAAACATTTTTAGTTTATGTCTTATGGTGTCGACTCTTTTAGTGTTCATACAAATATTTACACATTAAGTTTACTGAAAGTAAAAACAGTTGAACGTCAGAGGACGTTTCTTTTTTTGCTGAGTATATACAGTATCTCACAAAAGTGAGTACACCCCTCACATTTTTGTAAATATTTTATTATGGTTTGTGGTTGTTATAAGGGACAACGCTAAAGAAATGAAACTCTGAGAGAATGTAAAGTAATCAGTGTACAACTTGTATAATGGTGTAAAGTTAACATCCCCTCAAAATAACTCAACACACAGCCATTAATGTCTGAACTGCTGGCAACAAAATGAGTACACCCCTAAATGAAAATGTTCAAACTGTGCCCAGTGTCAATATTTTGAACCAAATAAGTTTATCTTGGTCTCATCAGACGATCAGGATGTGGTTCCAGTATTCCATGTCCTTAGTCTGCTTGTCTTCAGCAAACTGTTTGTGGGCTTTCTTGTGCACCATCTTTAGAAGAGGCTTTCTTCTGGGATGACAGACATGCAGACCAATTTTATGCAGTGTGCGGTATATGGTAGGGGCACTGACAGGCTGGCTCCCCATCCCTTCAACCTCTGCAGCAATGCTGGCAGCACTCACACGACTATTTTCAAAAGCCAACCTCTGGACATGACGCTGAGCACGTGCACTTCTTTGGTCTACTGTATACAGGTCCTTCACAAAAAATTAGCATATTGTGATAAAGTTCATTATTTTCTGTAATGTACTGATAAACATTAGACATATATTTTAGATTCATTACACACAAACTGAAGTACTTCAAGCCTTTTATTGTTTTAATATTGATGATTGTGGCATACAGCTCATGAAAACCCAAAATATAAAAAAATTTGCATATCATGAAAAGGTTCTCTAAACGAGCTATTAACCTAATCATCTGAATCAACTAATTAACTCTAAACACCTGTCATTCTGTTTATTATAATATGTCCATAGTTGCATTGTAATAATTGGAACTATAGCCAAAATGTGTGTACTGTATGTAGACGAATTACTGCGGTAAAGCCAGCCGCGGTTCAGAAAAACACGGTCAAGCCAGCCGCGATTGATTTTAGTGCGCGCGCATATTGGGGTAAACGGTTGGGGTCCGCACAGTCCGACCGGGGGATTCAACCCGAGTGCCCCCCATGCTTCCGCCGGCCGAGGCTCCACGACCACCGTCGGGCACATTTACAGCGCCACAAGCTTTACAGGGCCTCCCCATCCCGACTTCACCGCTTACCCCGGGGCCACGGGCGAGTGACCTCCGTGCCCTCCCTAACCCACCCACGGCACAGGAGTCTGACTCCGCGGCGATGCCGGCCACCCAACCGACCCGTCTTGAAACACGGACCAAGGAGTCCAACGCGCGCGCGAGTCAGAGGGCTCGAACGAAACCCCATGGCGCAATGAAAGTGAAGGCCTCCGCCACAGCCGTCAAGCTTCCCTCCAGCTCCGCCACCGCCGTCGAGCTCAGGGCTAGCTCCGCCGCCGCCGGCGAGCTGCGCTCCAGCTCTGCAGCCACCGAGCACGTCTCCAGCTCTGCAGCCGCCGAGCACGTCTCCAGCTCTGCAGCGGCCGAGTCTGGCTCCAGCTCTGCAGCCACCGACCCTCGGGATCGGGGGAAAAGAGTAGGAACATTGGGGTGGGAGTCCAGGACCTGCGGTGATGCTCCGGAGGAGCATTTTTTGAGGTTTTGGCCGCCTAGAGGGCGCCAAAACGCCCGTTTGTTTTGAGTTTGTGTTAGTTTGTCTTTAGTTATAGGTTAAAACTTCAGTTCCTAGGTTACGCCTCGGTCAGGTGACGTAGGCGCTCACCTGAACCGAGGAAAGATAATTATGTTTAGTTTAAATAGCCTGACTGAAGCACAGTCAGGCGTCTAGCTTTAGTTGCCTTTGTAGTTTTGTGGTGAGTTTTTGTTATTAAGATAAGGACGATTAATAAGCGCTCAGAAAGAGCTTATTTCCTTTGTGTTTGTATTTCACGTAAAAATAAAGACTTTATTGAACTGTCAGCTCGCCTCTGCACTCATGCCACGCACACACACCTGTCGTAAACGTGACAATATCTCAAAAATGCTGCAGTAAAATAGTTTCATATGTGGTGTGTATATAGTATGGGACGTCCTGAATAAGAACTGATCATTGTTTTTTTTCTACTTATTAGAAATGGGGTCTTTATACCCCTCTAAAGTTCAGTCATATCTTATATCTCAAACTTATATCTTTTTTTATCATATAATGTGTGTACATTATATGGGATAAAAACTGACCATGGCGTTTTATACTTACTAGAATTTATTTTTTCATAGGTCTCTGAAGTGAAATAAAGGCTTTTTATTTAACTTTTTTTCCCCATTGTGAACATTTGTTTATTTGCCCCCTCTTCCAAAGCAGACGTTAATCCTCATTATAGAAAACATTAATTGAAGACTAACTGCTACTTTTGAACAGTAAAACAAAATAAAAATCTATTCTGGTATTTAGAAAGACTAAATACATTATTTTGTCTGTTTTCTACGAATTCTGCTGTAACTTATCTACATAAAATAATTATTTGAAAGGTGAATATTTAAGAAAAATATTGTAACAGACAACCGTCAAAGTCACCAATAAATAACACGGATATTAAAGCAGAAATGCAAATAAATAAGCAAGTAAAAATTGACGAGCATGTTGTATTATCTCTCAGTCCTGGGCGTCTAAATGAAAAGCGCTCTGAATGCGCGTTGTCTCTGTGTCGTTCCTGAAACTACCGTAATCACTGTAATATGTGCGCACACTAAAATCAATCGCGGCTGGCTTGACCGTGTTTTTCTGAACCGCGGCTCGCAGTGACGAATTGGGATATTTTTATTGAAAACACAACGTTTTATTCTATGTCTGATCAAAAGAACGAAATGAACTAAATGATTCAAAAAAGATTCATTCATTTTGATGGGCGAGATGCAAAGACCCGACTCATTAAAATGATTCAAACTTCCCGTCACTACTTTGAGGGTTGTTGTTGGTCTTTCGGCTGACATTCTTTAATTGGGTGCGCGTTCTATAATTATAGGCGGTTTCTGGATGATGGACGCGTCAGATAACTGACCAATCACAGAACATGAAGGCGGGGTTTGTGTTTCCTTTATTTCGAAAAAAGTGTAGGAGAAATGTACCTGTGATGTAACTGGTTGCAACGTTACGCTAGTGCAGGTGTAGAGAGAAAGAGCTGTGTGTGTGTGTGTGTGTGTGTGTGTGTGAAAGTGAAGGTTAAAAACGTGTGAAGAAAGACAGAATTTTTTGTATTAATTTGTGCAGCATGCTGAGGACGGTGGTGTGTCGGGCCAGAAGTGGGCTTTTAAAGGTGAGTGACATTTGTAAATGACAGGATTTCAGTTGGATTTTAGATTTAAAATTTCATCCAGCAGCATGCAATGATTTAAATAATTTAATTATAATTTCAGTCTAAAACCTTTGAGTTTCTACAGATCCTCAGCTTTCCTGTCCCTTTCAAACACTTCTCTGTCTGTCTCTCGAATTATATATAAATCGACATTTTTCGACATAAATTTCCTCGCTTTTTAATACACTTTGTCAGTCTGACAACAAGTTTTCGTATTCCCTCATTAAAAGATGTTTACGGCTGAGCTGCGAACCATGAGTGCGCCGCTGTCTTCATCAGAAGTGAATCTTCATCCTTGTAGTTCTGCTTTCAGGGGACCGAACAGGTGAAAGTTTGAAGGAGCGAGATCAGGACTATAGGGAGGTGTTTTAACATCTCAAAAACAAAGTGTCGCCAGTGTGGGCAGAAGTGTGCTTGGATATCAGTCCTCTGGTTTTAATCCGAAGTTTAGTCTTCAGCTCTTCAATAAGCGTTTCACTGTAACGAGCGCTGACGGTTGTTGAACCCTTTTCCTGATAATGTTCCAATTCTGGCCCTTTGAGAATCTAAGAAATCTGTAAGTATTGATGACTTTTCCAGCTCATGGCTGACTTTTTAAAAAAAATTCTTTATTTATTAAACATTTTTGGTTTATAAATTTTACGAGATCTGCCTATATAAGGAAAAAAATATATAATAATCATCTTAACCAAATAAATAAATAAATAAATAAATAAATAAACACTCAGGATTTCAAGATACAATGTCAATAAGGTCCAATCAAATTTGTAGTCTCTTTCTGGTGGCACCATGTATTTTGGATGTGCTACACTCCAGGTGGGCAATGCCCAGCAAGTATGACATCCACGTCAATCTAACTGGGGTCGCTGGTTCCATCCACAGTTTTAGAATAAGCTTTTTGGCTCATGGCTGACTTTTGAAGTTTTTCTCGGTTGGCGATTGAGGAGGGACTCTTTTTATATGAGGTCACAAATTCAATTCAATTTTATTTCTATAGCGCTTTTAAGTCTCAAAGCGGCTTCAGAAAAATAAAAAGTAAATGTAATGGTAATGTAATGGGCTTGTTTAGACAGAAAATAAACAAAACTTTGTGTGTGCGTTTGTGTTTCTAGCAACCATGCCGGACCATGCCGGTGTTTTGGAGGACTCGAGCTCAGCAGCAGCGCTGGGCCTCCAGCCTTCCCAAGAACACAATGATCCTGTTCGTGCCGCAGCAGGAAGCCTGGGTGGTGGAGAGGATGGGCCGCTTCCACAGAATCCTGGAGCCGGTACAGTATTGATCTGTACACTTACCTGATACTACTGGTGGTGTAAGAGACTGTAGTTGTTCTGCAGTCCGTACACGTCGCTCCTCGCACACAAACTGCAGATTAATCACATAGTTTAACCATCACAGTGCAAAATCCAGTCTCACTGCAGCTCTATGTTTGTGACTCATTTCTGAAGAAAAGAAAAAACAAAACTATTTATTTATTTATTTATTTATTTTGTATGTGTACAACTCTTATTTTCTCTTGCTCTAATTATCTAGACTTACCATGGTTGCCAGATCACACTCCCAAAATCTTGCCTAGTCAGTGCTATAACCCCACATACTTACTGTATGCTGTATACACACACATCACACTCACTCACTCTCTATATCGCTTATTATGCAATGTCGATCGTTAGGTCGCAGGTTCAAACCTCAGCACCACCAACCTGCCCCTTTTGGGTGCTGGAGCCTTTAATCTCTAACTCTCATATGTGTACGGAGATAAAATGTAACTCAATCCATGGAGAGAACAAGCAAACTCCACACACACACAGACCTGAAGTGGGGATCAAACCCAGACCCTGCAGGTGTGAGACACCAGTGCTAAATTAGTTTCATTTGGATTTAAATGGCCAAGACATATTTTTTTCAGCCCAAGATTTATTAGGGTGGAAAAACCTCCAGAATGGCAACACTGTACAGCAATGCACCAATGGCGGGTTGGTGGTTTCCGTCCAGTGCGAACCCTTTAATTTTGCCTCCAGTCTCCGATTGCTTGATTGTGTGGACATTTAAATGTCCATGAGGCTGCAGTACTTCCTGTATATTTTGAGTGACAGATGTCTTGTCCAATCATCCGTAAGCATCAACAAACTGAAAAAGGCAGGTTTGGTTTGCGAATTAAATTCTTAAGATCTCAAGATCAGCAGTAAGAATTCAATAAAAATGTATTTTGTTTTCATTTTTTTTTGGGGGGGGGGGGGGGGGGTTAATTTTTCTGGTTAGGGATATTTTGTTTGTGTACTTCTCAACCACCGTAGTGTTGCCAGATTGGGTGATTTTATTTTATCTATGTTATTTTATTTTTTTCTTCTTGGCAACATTTTATCATGGTTGAGAAATTGTGTCTTGGGCTGGTGAAAATACTAGGGCTGGGAATCACCAGGGATCATCCGATACCATGTTATCACAATAACTAGGTGTTGATTTTTATTAATATTGAAGTTTTGTAATTATTCAAATTTTATAGATATCCCAATTGAGATTTGTGACAATAGATTTGTGACAATTCTAAACAAACTTAGGAAACAATTCGCTCAGACCACATATGACACTGTGCTGCCTGCCAGTGTGTGAGTAGTTTAGAGCGCCACCTGTAGGATTGTAGTGGAACGTCAACATACTGTATTACCACCTCAAATGCAGGTGAATGAATGAATCACCACACAATAGAATCATGATGCATAACTGAATCGTTTTCCCCCCTCGTGTCTAATAATTGATGATTGATTGATTATCTTTAACATGTTTGTGTTTAACTAGCGTAAGAAAAATGTGCAAACATTGCAACCCTAACTAAAATCATTCTCGTGGTTAAATCAGTAATATGACATTAGTGTTCAGTTTCCTTGTGTAAAACTCTTGTGTGTTAATTTCAGGACACCCTTTAGACTGAAGGGACACTTTTTACTCATTTCAGCCTTTTGAAGCCTAATTTTAACATTTAAGGTGTTCAAATTAGGAATAAAAAATCAGGAATATACTGAATAAAAAAGAAAGTGATGCACGGTGCATGTACACTCGCCTAAAGGATTATTAGGAACACCTGTTCAATTTCTCATTAATTCAATTATCTAATCAACCAATCACATGGCAGTAGCTTCAATGCATTTAGGGGTGTGGTCCTGGTCAAGACAATCTCCTGAACTCCAAACTGAATGTCAGAATGGGAAAGAAAGGTGATTTTTAAGCAATTTTGGGCGTGGCATGGTTGTTTGTGCCAGACGGGCCGGTCTGAGTATTTCACAATCTGCTCAGTTACTGGGATTTTCACTCATAACCATTTCTAGGGTTTACAAAGAATGGTGTGAAAAGGGAAAAACATCCAGTATGCGGCAGTCCTGTTGGCAAAAATGCCTTGTTGATGCTAGAGGTCAGAGGAGAATGGGCCGACTGACTCAAGCTGATAGAAGAGCAACTTTGACTGAAATAACCACTCGTTACAACCGAGGTTTACAGCAAAGCATTTGTGAAGCCTCAACATGCACAACCTTGAGGCGGATGGGCTACAACAGCAGAAGACCCCACCGGGTACCACTCATCTCCACTACAAATAGGAAAAAGAGGCTACAATTTGCACGAGCTCACCGAAATTGGACAGTTGAAGACTGGAACAATGTTGCCTGGTCTGATGAGTCTCGATTTCTGTTGAGACATTCAAATGGTAGAGTCAGAATTTGGCGTAAACAGAATGAGAACATGGATCCATCATGCCTTGTTTCCACTGTGCAGGCTGGTGGTGGTGGTGTAATGGTGTGGGGGAAGTTTTCTTGGCACACTTTAGGCCCCTTAGTGCCAATTGGGCATCGTTTAAATGCCATGGGATACCTGAGCATTGTTTCTGACCATGTCCATCCCTTTATGACCACCATGTACCCATCCACTGATGGCTACTTCCAGCAGGATAATGCACCATGTCACAAAGCTCGAATCATTTCAAATTGGTTTCTTGAACATGACAATGAGTTCACTGTAGTAAAATGGCCCCCACAGTCACCAGATCTCAACCCAATAGAGCATCTTTGGGATGTGGTGGAACGGAAGCTTCGTGCCCTGGATGTTCATCCCACAAATCTCCATCAACTGCAAGATGCTCTCCTATCAATATGAGCCACCATTTCTAAAGAATGCTTTCAGCACCTTCTTGAATCAATGCCACGTATAATTAAGGCAGTTCTGAAGGCGAAAGGGGGTCAAACACCATATTAGTGTGGTGTTCCTAATAATCCTTTAGGTGAGTGTATGTCGTAAATAATTATTAAAAATTGAAGACCATATAGTTTTACTGATTTCTGTGGTTTCAAACTCGAATAGAATATGTTTCTATAAAAATCTAATATCCATGAATCCCGTAAATAAAGACATTCTTACTTACTGAGTGATCATTTCTTGCAGTGACATAAGCAGAGAATAAAGCTGACACTGAGATCGATGCCTTGTTTTCTCCAGGGGCTGAATTTATTAATTCCGGTTATCGATAAAATTCGCTACCGGCAGAGCCTAAAGGAGATGGTGATCAATGTGCCGGAGCAGTCTGCAGTATCTCTGGGTGAGTCTGAAGTATTAGGCTCGTGTATTTGACACCAAGTGGAAGAGGAATTGTGTTTTCAGGTTCTCCAGTAGAACAAGCTCAGGAAGTGGATGAATGTTTTTATTTGTTATATATATATATATATAAATATAAATAATTTATATAGAATTAGGACTGACCTAAACTTGAGTAGATTTTAGAATTATGATAAGTAGCAGCATTAATTATACTCTCTGGTCATGATTCAAATTTTTTTAAACGTTTATTTAACATTTCTGACATTCTCCAGTGTCAGCATTTATTTTTTAATAATTTCTTCCAGACAGAAGGAACACCTGATCATTATGATTCATATATGAAAATCTACTCAGCTGTATAGATGTTTAGTTTTCATGCCGAGGCTTTGGCCTGCTCGTGTTTGCTGTGCATCTGTTCATCAGTGTGTTTATCTGTCTGTCAGACAACGTGACGCTACAGAGCGATGGAGTTCTGTACCTCCGGATACTCGACCCCTTTAAGGTATGTCCTGATGTACGGTACTCCCCTTTATGACTTCATGTTCAATATATTTTATTAAATAATTTTTCCTGGTCGTCTCCAGGCCAGTTACAGAGTCAAGGATCTCAAGTACGCAGTGACGCAGCTGGCTCAGACCAACATGAGATCAGAGTTGGGAAAACTCACTGTGGATCAAGTTTTCAGGGTAATTAAGTTGGCGTTGGAGGCTCACGTTCATGGAACATTTAATCTTAAAATGCAGAAGTTTTGTATATAGTAGGGAGTTTAATTTACAGAAAAGACTCTGAGGGTCAAAGTGAACAAAGACATGATTTAAACAAATAATAAAAACAAACAAAAAAAATATAAAAATGAGCACAAAATGATGTGTTCAAATGTTTACACCCCTCTTTGCATTTACCTGATGACCTCTATATTTATCGTGAATCAATATTTAATATTTGGCTTCTTTATATTTACTACAAACAAAGTAGAATTCGTTGTGAAATAGTACCGTGGAAAGGAAAAAACGAGCGGGATTGCTGAAGGATAAAACCGGTGTCACGTTTCTTTCGGTGTCTGCTTCGGAGGTGAGTGCGAGGCATGATCGCGGAGGCGGGCTGACAGTTAACAAAGTTCTTTATTTTGGATTCCAAACAAAACATAAACAAAACCAGGTCACTCCAACACAAACTAAACTTAAACGACAAATGCTAGACGCCTGACTGAGATTCAGTCAGGCTATTTATAGAACTAAACATAATCAAATAATAATTGGCTTACCTCGGTTCAGGTGAGCTTCTACGTCACCTGACCGAGGTGCAAACTGGGAAATGAAGTTAAACATGAAACACAAACCAAACTACAAAACAAAACCAAAAACGGGCGTTAGGCGCCCTCAAGGGGTCAACCGTCACAGTACCCCCCCCCCCCCAAAAAAAATGCTCCTCTGGAGCATCATCGGAGGCCCCGGACACCCACTCCAATGTTCTACCTTCCACCTCCTGACCAGGAGGCTGGGTGACGGGGCTGGAGATGCGCTCGGCGGCTGCTGGGCTGGAGACGTGCTCGGCCGTGGCAGGGCTGGAGACGTGCTCGGCCGTGGCAGGGCTGGAGACGTGCTCGGCCGTGGCAGGGCTGGAGACGTGCTCGGCCGTGGCAGGGCTGGAGACGTGCTCGGCCGTGGCAGGGCTGGAGACGTGCTCGGCCGTGGCAGGGCTGGAGACGTGCTCGGCCGTGGCAGGGCTGGAGACGTGCTCGGCCGTGGCAGGGCTGGAGACGTGCTCGGCCGTGGCAGGGCTGGAGACGTGCTCGGCCGTGGCAGGGCTGGAGACGTGCTCGGCCGTGGCAGGGCTGGCACTGCGCTCGATGGCGGCGTTGGAGCGTGCACTGCGCTCGACGGCGTCACATCGTCCTCAAAGCCGGGAGGCGGCGGCGGAACGGGTGCATGGGTCACTGGCTGCAGACACGCTAGTGCGCTGTCCTCAAAGCCGGGAGGCGGTGAAAGGATGACGCTCCCTAGCTCGCACGGAGAGTGAATGTTGGAAACGCCTTTCTCCTCTTTACCGCTGAGCGTTGGCGAGGGAGGAGAAAGCTCCGAGCCCGCTTCGCGGTTCTCCCGGAAGTGGAGGATCATGCGCTGCATCTCCTCCACCTGCTCCCGTATTTCTCGCACTTGCTCCGGCTCCGGAATCCACCACATGCGTTCGTGTCTCGCTAGCTGGTTGTACATGCAGCTCCGGTAGATTTCTACCTCGCCGTTTTCCAGCCAGCAGTACTCCCAGCCGCCATACAGTACCTCTCAGCCTCGCTGTCCTCCAGTCAGTTCGCCAGCTCGGGCGAGATGGTATCCGCATCCCCCCCAAAATAATCCAGGGGGTAATCCTCCGCCATGCCCCTTCCCTTGTACGGTCTAGCATTCTGTCACGTTTCTTTCGGTGTCTGCGTCGGAGGTGAGTGCGAGGCATGATCGCGGAGGCAGGCTGACGGTTAACAAAGTTCTTTATTTTGGATTCCAAACAAAACATAAACAAAACCAGGTCACTCCAACACAAACTAAACTTAAACGACAAATGCTAGACGCCTGACTGAGATTCAGTCAGGCTATTTATAGAACTAAACATAATCAAATAATAATTGGCTTACCTCGGTTCAGGTGAGCTTCTACGTCACCTGACCGAGGTGCAAACTGGGAAATGAAGTTAAACATGAAACACAAACCAAACTACAAAACAAAACCAAAAACGGGCGAAGACTCATTGCTAGACGGCTTCCAAAAATCACACCTATAAATTATGTAATAAAATCACTGTCAAAAAGAATCGTGCGTAAAAAGAAAAAAAGATTTGTGTCTAATTCCGTGTTTTGTCAGAGTTAAATTCCAAAATCTACAGCCATGACAGTTTACAGATACGAGATTTTGTGAGTTTGTTACAGTACAACTTTGACATATACGTCTTGTTGTCGACCGTTTACAGACACAAAACTCGTTTTTACGACTCCTCTGTTACACAGATGAATTGCAAAATTACGAGTGTAGTGTGTTGCACGACTGTCATAAATACGTCATCAAGGCCAGACGCACAGGCATTACTATCCAAGGGAAGAGGAGTCGATTCAACGTATGAGCCCCGCCACCGTTTTAAAACGCCTGCATAAAAATGCCAGTTTAGCAGACGAACGCTCTTTTGTCGTCTCAGGTACTGGACTTTTTTTTTTTTTTTTTTTTTTTCCCCCATAGTTTCGGACATGTTTAAGAGAAGTAAAATTACAGAGATTTTTTTAACTATCGAATGCGCCGAATCGACTCCTCTTCCCTCGGATAGTAATGCCTGTGTGTCTGGCCTTTATGACAGTCATGCAACACACTACAGTGGTCACCTAATCGGAGCGTCGGTTTTCCCGTCGCGGCGCTCGGCGACAGCATTTGGGTTTGTGCGTTTGCTGGCTTTTACCACTGAGTGGCGCTATATAACTATATGCCTCATGCCTTAGTTCATTCTCTGCTGGATTAATGAGACATGCTCCTTTAGAACTGCATGTAGTGAAACACTGTAGTTAAACTGTAGTCTTGTGTTCTTTAAATTTATAGTAGATTTATTAACTGAAATAAATGACCATAAAATTAAAACATTGTCACATTAAAACAGTGTGCAGAGCTTCCGAGTGGCGCAGTGATAGAGTGCGTGCCCAGAGAGAAGGAGAGCCCCGGTTCGAATCCCGGGTGATTCTGTTTTAAAATTCTTTTATTTTAATTATAGCAAAATTAAAATAAAACAAAATAAGATGTTTTATTTTAGTTTTGCTCAGCATGCTATAGAAAAAACAGCAAACAAACAAAAAATGTCAAATTACAATGATTGAAGACATAACAGAACATTTATTATTCAGAGCACGATATACAACCATAATGAGTCCTGTAATGAGTTTGCTGTTTTTTCTATAGTACAGTGGTGTGAAAAACTATTTGCCCCCTTCCTGATTTCTTATTCTTTTGCATGTTTGTCACACTTAAATGTTTCTGCTCATCAAAAACCGTTAACTATTAGTCAAAGATAAGATAATTGAACACAAAATGCAGTTTTTAAATGAAGGTTTACGTTATTAAGGGAGAAAAAAAAACTCCAAATCTACATGGCCCTGTGTGAAAAAGTGATTGCCCCCCTTGTTAAAAAATAACTTAACTGTGGTTTATCACACCCGAGTTCAATTTCTGTAGTCACCCCCAGGCCTGATTACTGCCACACCTGTTTCAATCAAGAAATCACTTAAATAGGAGCTACCTGACACAGAGAAGTAGACCAAAAGCACCTCAAAAGCTAGACATCATGCCAAGATCCAAAGAAATTCAGGAAGAAATGAGAACAAAAGTAATTGAGATCTATCAGTCTGGTAAAGGTTATAAAGCCATTTCTAAAGCTTTGGGACTCCAGCGAACCACAGTGAGAGCCATTATCCACAAATGGCAAAAACATGGAACAGTGGTGAACCTTCCCAGGAGTGGCCGGCCGACCAAAATTACCCCAAGAGTGCAGAGACAACTCATCCGAGAGGCCACAAAAGACCCCAGGACAACATCTAAAGAACTGCAGGACTCACTTGCCTCAATTAAGGTCAGTGTTCACGACTCCACCATAAGAAAGAGACTGGGCAAAAACGGCCTGCATGGCAGATTTCCAAGGCGCAAACCACTTTTAAGCAAAAAGAACATTGAGGCTCGTCTCAATTTTGCTAAAAAACATCTCAATGATTGCCAAGACTTTTGGGAAAATACCTTGTGGGCCGACGAGACAAAAGTTTAACTTTTTGGAAGGTGCGTGTCCCGTTACATCTGGTGTAAAAGTAACACAGCATTTCAGAAAAAGAACATCATACCAACAGTAAAATATGGTGGTGGTAGTGTGATGGTCTGGGGTTGTTTTGCTGCTTCAGGACCTGGAAGGCTTGCTGTGATAGATGGAACCATGAATTCTACTGTCTACCAAAAAAACCTGAAGGAGAATGGACGGCCATCTGTTCGTCAACTCAAGCTGAAGCGATCTTGGGTGCTGCAGCAGGACAATGACCCAAAACACACCAGCAAATCCACCTCTGAATGGCTGAAGAAAAACAAAATGAAGACTTTGGAGTGGCCTAGTCAAAGTCCTGACCTGAATCCTATTGAGATGTTGTGACATGACCTTAAAAAGGCGGTTCATGCTAGAAAACCCTCAAATAAAGCTGAATTACAACAATTCTGCAAAGGTGAGTGGGCCAAAATTCCTCCAGAGCGCTGTAAAAGACTTGTTGCAAGTTATCGCAAACGCTTGATTGCAGTTATCGCTGCTAAGGGTGGCCCAAGCAGTTGTAGGTTCAGGGGGCAATTACTTTTTCACACAGGGCCATGTTGGTTTGGATTTTTTTTCTCCCTAAATAATAAAACCCCTCATTTAAAAACTGCATTTTGTATTTACTTGTGTTATCTTTGACTAATAGTTAAATGTGTTTGATGATCAGAAAAATTTTGTGTGACAAACATGCAAAAGAATAAGAAATCAGGAGGGGGCAAATAGTTTTTCACACCACTGTATGCTGAGCAAAATTAAAATAAAACATTTTATTTTGATTCATTTAAATTTTGGCAAGGGGGGGGGGGCGGACTTTTATTTTTTATTTTTTTTATGAGACAATCCAAAAGAATACAGAACATGTTAAACACATTCAAGAATAATAACTGCAGCAGTAATAACAACACAAAAAAAACGTAGTAGTAAACGCGTAGTAAAATTCACTGTAACCCAAAAAACCACAAGTATTTTATAGCGCGTGGGCGAACTGGGCAGCCTCCCAGGGCGACATTTCATGTCACATGGGGGGCGGCAAACGAACCTGGAGGAAAAAATTATTATCTGTGCCGCTAAGCAGTTCCCTAGCAAGGCTACACTCGATGCTGCGTGAAAACGCTATGGGAACCAGTTTGTCGCGTTGCCGGTCGTTGAAGCATGCTGTGAAAACACGCCAAAGTTTTTGGCTATATATAACCTCGACAGGTGACGTCATCTGATTAGATGTAGGTGGAGGTTATAAAAACAGGTGAGCCGGCAACGACCTCAGATCATTTGTCTTCAATGCCTAGTTGTGAAGCGTGCTTGTGATAAACCAGCAAAATAAGAAGGTGTTTAACTCACCGATTTGACGAGTTTAATCCCTCCGTGTGTGATAATCCATATCGGAGTGCGATCTCTACACTGCTTCGACTAGTGCTGCGCGCGCCGCGCATTCCGTGAGAAGCTGCGAGCCGCCGCGCGTTCCTGGCTTAAAACTCGTGCATCTGACAGAGCTGCGGCAGACGGAGGTAAGAAAACTCCTTTCTTCCGCGTTGTCATCACGAGGATTCCTCTCTTGTTTACCGGAGATGAAAATAGCCTTAAGCACTAAAACAAGCAGTAGACGGCAGCTTCTGTCGGGTGGCCGGGGGGCGGAGCCTCAATGACGCTCTCTCCCCCCCCCCCCCCCCCTCTCAGCTCTCTTCATGTGAGTTAACCCTTTCATGGAGTAGGCTGTATTCATGCTGTGTTTTTCATGCCATCGACTTATTTGTTTATTTAAATATAGTCGATATGGAAACGCGGGATTGTATGATGACGCCCAGATAGCAGAGACGCTTCACAGGCTATCTCTCTCCTGGGACATCATCCTCCCTGGTAAGCTTATACTTCCTTTCTAGCTGTGTAGACTTTTATCTGCCCTAGAGGGAAAAGCTTTTCAGGCAGTGGGTTAGCTTGGTGCTCCACTACACACAGGAGGTCAGACTGATTTAAAAATATATATATATATGTGAATATATATGGATATATGTGTGTATAAAATAAAATAAATGGGGGTGGCCCCCCCAATAGGGAAAGGCACCCAGAATTCCTTTTTAACGAATATGTGTTCTCCCTGGCACCCCCAGGAGGTCGGTGTTTTGCTCCGCCACCACTGGTGTTCGGGCAACACCAGCGTCCTATAGGCTGTTAGTTCTTCGGTTTTTCCTGCCATGCTTCAGGATGCCGAACATCTAACATCCTCCCCCCCGTTTAACCAAGCTGCCGAAACTT
Organism: Channallabes apus; assembly: GCA_030522415.1. Classification (NCBI taxonomy): domain Eukaryota; kingdom Metazoa; phylum Chordata; class Actinopteri; order Siluriformes; family Clariidae; genus Channallabes; species Channallabes apus. The sequence goes on along the minus strand of CM060120.1, from coordinate 4,718,136 downwards.
TTTGCCCTTTTATGAGAAACTGGCAGCGTGGAAGCTACTGCCAAGTATATCTCCTTGGGTACTAAGCACTGGAGAGAGGAACTACAGGATTCAGTTCTCACTTCACCTTCTGTGTTTTCAATGGCGTGGCCTCCACTTCCATGAAACCAGAAAGTGCGCATCTGCTGACAGGCTGCCGGGGAAGGGGGCCATGGAACATGTTCCCCCACCAGACAGTGAGTCAGGCTACTACAGTCGGTATTCTTGGTTCCCAAGAGGAACGGGGGCTGCGTCCAATATTTCAGATTCTGCGGGCTCTCCCGCTACCTGAAAATCGTTGAATACAGTTCAGTTCTTGACTGTAAAGGTGATTGCTCTCAACCCTACCAAGCGATTGTTTCTGACAATCGATTTAAGGACGTTTACTTTTATACAGAAACATTGCCACAACACAGGGAGATCCTGAGGTTCGCTTTCGGGGGCGAAGCTTACCAGTATCGGGTCCTTCCATTGGTCTAGCTCACCCGCACACATACAAAATGCACGGATTTAGCCCTGGCTCTTACGGGAGTCCCAGGGCATCCGGTGGCTAGTGCTTCGACATCAGCATGTCGTCCTAGCTCATCTCTGTTCTCAGGACTGGGACCCAACGCCACGAAAGCGTGCTCTTTCCTGTGCAGAGGACAACACATTGGGTGCTATATGGGATTCGGTCGTAAGCGGGCACAGCTGTCTCCCGCTCGTATCGGACCCATTCTCAACACCCTCAGGGAAAACAAGCTAGACCAGAAAGTGACCATCACTTTCAGACATCCTAGCTCTCATGGCAGCTGTATCCACGGTGACACCTTTGGACCTTCTGCACATGAGAGCATTCTAAGTTGTGGCTAAGAACCAGGGGATATCACTAGGGCCAATCCCCAATATGGGTTACGCGCCAGGTGCTTCGTACCCTTTCTACGTGGTTCAGACCCCGGTCTCTACTTTGGGTCCCACTCTAAGTTAATCTTGTCGTCACTGAGGCTAACGACAGATGCTTCCCTCATAGGCTGGGGTGCGGTCTCTGATGACTGTCCAGCCCAAGGGAGCTGGAGAGGCTATCTTCTCGCATGGCACAGCAATTGCCTCGAAATGATGGCTCTATTTCTGGCCCTAAAGCACTTCCTCCAGCAGTTGAGAGGCTGCCATGTCCTAGTGCGGGGGACAATAGTATGGCAGTCTCATATGTTATCGCCAGGGCGGACTGTGCTCGCGCCGCTAACAGCTAGCGCACCAGGTTCCTGTCCCTCAGAGCGATTTACATTCCAGCATGGATGCGGGAGCAGTAGTACTGTCCAGTCTATCTCTGACACACGGGGAATGGTAACCCCACTCCGAAGTAGTCAGGGAGAGATTTTCATGTAGCAAGGCGGACCTCTTGCCTTCTAAGATGTGCTTCGCCTTTTACTGCTCTTCAGATTTACGTCCACCGCATCAGCTAGTGGCGTAGGTCAGAGCAGCTTCTACATGTTTTGGATGAGAGATGCTATTGCCCTCTCCTATGAGGCGTGTGGGTTCACTTCGCCTCTGGGAATCAGGGCTCTTTCAACCCTGGGGATTGCCTCATCTATTGCATTAGCAAGAGGAATTCCCCTGCAGCAAGTGTATGCTAAGCAGGTAAACCCAGTCCACTGCCGAATTGTTTCAGTGCTGGAGTTTCCCTCCTCGGGTCTGTGCCCTAGTACTCTCAGGACGTACGTGACTGCATCCTCTCTCAACTATCTTCAGAAAGCTCCATAAGCCCAACAGGCACCCTATTGCTCTTGAAGCCTTCTGTCCTCCGCGCTGACAGCTTCGGAGCAGGAGAGACTTCACTTGCTGTGTCCAGCTTGTGCTCTTCAGATCTACGTCCACCGCATCAGCTAGTGGCGTAGGTCAGAGCAGTTTCTACATGTTCTGGATGAGACATGCTATTGCCCTCTCCTATGAGGCGCGTGGCCTCACTTCGCCTCTAGGAATCAGGGCTCCTTCAGTCAAAGGGATTGCCTCATCTATTGCACTAGCAAGAGGTATTCCCCTGCAGCAAGTGTCTGCTAAGCAGGTAAACCCAGTCCACTGCCGAATTGTTTCAGTGCTGGAGTTTCCCTCCTCGCAACAGGCACCCTATTGCTCTTGAAGCCTTCTGTCCTCCGCGCTGACAGCTTCGGAGCAGGAGAGACTTCACTTGCTGTGTCCAGCTTGTGCTCTTCAGATCTACGTCCACCGCATCAGCTAGTGGCGTAGGTCAGAGCAGTTTCTACATGTTCTGGATGAGACATGCTATTGCCCTCTCCTATGAGGCGCGTGGCCTCACTTCGCCTCTAGGAATCAGGGCTCTTTCAGCCAAAGGGATTGCCTCATCTATTGCATTAGCAAGAGGTATTCCCCTGCAGCAAGTGTCTGCTAAGCAGGTAAACCCAGTCCACTGCCGAATTGCTTCAGTGCTGGAGTTTCCATCCTCGGGTCTATGCCCTAGCACTTTCAGGACGTGCGTAACTGCATCCTCTCTCAACTATCTTCCAAAAGCTAACTATAAACCCAACAGGCACCCTATTGCTTTTGAAGCCTTCTGTCCTCCGCGCTTACAGCTTCGGAGCAGGAGAGACTTCACTTGCTGTGTCCAGCTTGTGCTCTTCATATCTACGTCCACCGCATCAGCTAGTGGCGTAGGTCAGATGCTATTGCCCTCTCCTATGAGGCGCGTGGGCTCACTTCGCCTCTAGGAATCAGGGCTCATTCAACCAGGGGATCGCCTCAGCTATTGGATTAGCAAGAGGTATTCCCTGCAACAAGTGTGTGCCAAGCAGGTAGACCCAGTCCACTGCCAAAATGTTTCAGTGCTGGAGCTTCTGCAGTAAAAGCTTGTCCTTGGGCTTGTGCCCTAGTACCCTCAGGATTTTCTTAGCTGCATTGTTTGAAGCCTTCTGTCCTCCGCCTTTTACAGCTTCGGAGCAGGAGAAACTTCACTTACTATCCAGTATGTGCTCTTCAGATTCACGTCCACCGCATCAGCTAGTGGCGTAAGTCAGAGCGCCACTATACTGGGTGAGAGATGCATATTGCCCTCTCCTATGAGGCGCGTGGGTTCACTTCGCCTCTGGGAAGCAGGGCTCACCCAACCAGGGTGATCATCCCAGTCTCACCAGCAGGAGGTATCCCCTGCAGTAATTGTGTGGCGCGAAGGGTTGGTTCCTCCCCGCACACATTTCTTACATTTATAAATCTGGATGTTCATGCTACTCCGGGCTCACTGCCCCCGAGTTAGCTGCCCAGGCATAGCTCTGAGACCTTCTTGGCTTTGTGCGCACACGCTACACAACCTTGGGGTCCAGACACCTGTAGTGCGGCGGCGTTGGTATTCTCGTTCCCATAGCGTTTTCACGCAGCATCGAGTGTAGCCTTGCTAGGGAACGTCTCGGGTTACATTTCTGTAACCCTGTTCCCTGAAAGGCGGGAACGAGATGCTGCGTCGCAATGCCGCACTACCACGTGACCGGACGGCTGTTCAGACAAATTAATCTGAGGTCGTTGCCGGCTCACCTGTTTTTATAACCTCCACCTACATCTAATCAGATGACGTCACCTGTCGAGGTTATATATAGCCAAAAACTTTGGCGTGTTTTCACAGCATGCTTCAACGACCGGCAACGCGACAAACTGGTTCCCATAGCGTTTTCACGCAGCATCTCGTTCCCGCCTTTCAGGGAACAGGGTTACAGAAATGTAACCCGAGACGTTTTCTATTATCTTCTACGGGGGGCAAGTAAATAAATAAATAAATAAATAGCTTGCCCCTTCAAATAAAAAATTTTAAATGTTGAGAAAGCACATGTAATATATTCATTTTGTGAGTATATTAACAAGTTGATAAAATGATCTGTGGTAGCGGAAAAATCCGCCTAAAAAGTGACACTACATAATTCGGTATTAGATTTCCTTCATCTCTCTGCCCCCCTGCTGTGTGTATTTATTCACAGGCTGCCGCGCACACACACACACAAACACCTCCCCTGAGCCCTCGGTAAATATCTAATCACCATCCGTATGCAAATGAGTCAAGACGTAGCCAAACGTAGTGCCGTGTCGGATTTCAGCGGTCACGGAGTGGAAAGACTGAAGAAAAAGCTGCAGCGTTTTTTTTGGTTACAACAAGCACAGAGTCCACGTCCGCTAAATTTGACAGACTGAAGACAAATTACCAGCTGACCGACCCCTAAAGCCTCGCCCGACACTGTAGTTCATGGATGAATTTGAGAAAGTTTTTCCAAAGGGAAATAGGAGATTGTGAGATTGTTGTAGAGTGGATTGGAGAGAAGAGAACTGTGCATTTACTTAAAAAAAAAAAAAAAAAGAATATATATATATATATATCATATTATGATCTGTTCTATAGCCCATCTGTTTTAACTTTAGTTTTTTTTTTTTAATTATTATTCATAAGACAACCTTTCAGTTTTGTACTGTAAATATTCTAGTTATAGTGTGTTAAGTCTTACTTTAGGTTAAACGTTTTTGAGAATTTGACCATCCAGCTTAGATAAATCTTATGTCATTGAATAAGATAAGACATCAAAATCTGGATTAAGGATATTTTATCTTATTTTGTTTTATTTATTAAATTTTTTAGTCCTCCCCCCCCCCCCCCCTCCGAGGGATTGCCACCTTATCGTGGTCAGGGGGTTTGCGTGCGTGCGTCAACACAATTTAGCAAGGACGATACTGTTACTATAAGCACAGGGGAAAAAACAGCGCTCGAACATGATGCCCTCTTCACATTTCTGACTGCCCCCCCATATGGTCTGGTCTAGAACTGGCCCTGTCTATTGGCGCTTTTCCAGTGCATAATACGGCACGACACGGTTCAGTAAAGCTCACTTTGGTTCGGCTCAGTTCGGCTCGGTTTGCCCTTGCACTGCAGTTTAGTAACGCTTTAGAGTGGGCGGGATTATTCACGTGTCATTTTAGTTGCGGCGCCTCTACTGCCGTGACATCATCGTAAACGCGCCACAAACAAACGCAACAATGGAGCATATCGACGGCATGGTGTTCTTCATTCTCGGCATGTGGATGTTTTTAACAGCGAGACGAAGGAGTTTGTTTCAAAAGAGGCTGATGGCAGCCAAAGAAAAATTTTAATACAAAAGGTGCGTGCGATCCTTCGCTGGCTGTTCTAAATATAGCAGTTCTGTTGTGTCTCGTGTCGCAAGTACGGTGACGCAGTAATGACGATTTTCTCTGGCCAATCAGTGACCAGTGGAGTTTACACGTCACGTTTTCACTTGGCTCTGGTACAGGTAGATCAATGCCAGACACCACTCAAATGCAAATTATTCACCTTCCTCAGGTGTGAATCAGCTGTTCTCACCTATACATTCAGAGAAACTGAATGAGCTGACAGCTGAGCCTTTGTTTCACGACCGCGACACCCCTCTCTCTCACACACACACACACACACAGAGTAGACCAAATCATTACATACTTTTTCCAACAAACATGAAAAATATCCACATAATGATGAGTTAAAAAGCATTGGTTAATTTTCGTTTAGACAGACTGTTTGTATCTGATTATTTGTATTATTAAAGAACAACAGCACAAACAAAAACACAAGGGCTTGTAAGAAACATTTGTATTATTTTGACAATCGTTAAATTTGTAACAGTAGAAGGCATCCCAATTTAAATATATAAATAACTAAAAACAAATTGAGCAAACTATCAGAATAAAAAAATAGAACGAATCATTATTAAAGAAAATTATAATGACCATAACAGCCTACTGCATTTCATTATAAATAATAACGCAAAAACACGAGTGCTGATGATGGCATCGACATGTGCTGACGCAGTAGCACATCCTGACAATGTTTGAATTTTATGGTTTTTATGAAAACTAACGCTGGCTGTGATGTCCCTGTAGTGGTTAAAACAGCGGATATAATTAATTTTCTTGTCTTTGAAATACATAAAGGGCATGAGTAGAAAGGTTATGGTTAAAGTAGTAAAATTAAAAGCTTAATTTTTAAATAGAAAATAGTTTAATGGTTTAAATAAAAATAGATGCTGCAATGAGCATTTACTTACACCTGAAAAGTAACATAGAGTAACAAGAGTTGTTTACATAAATCACTGATCAATAGCTCTTGATACAAACATTTAAATAATTTATTCCTACAGATGTACCTGTTTTACAGTACACACACAGTATAAAATTACCGTCTTATCACTGATCGACAGTTATATCTGTAACTGTATATATCTGTATATATAAACTGGGGCGAATAGCTCTCATTAATGAATTAAACTCTCTAGTAGTTACTGGAAGTCCATAGAGAGTCAGGAACTTGCATTTGAATTATGGCACACTTTGTGCGTCTACATATTGGAAACGCAATTGCAAATGCAAATTGCATTTGAATATTGTCCGCGATATCGCTCCATACAGTGGCATGTACGGCTTCCGAGTGGCGCAGTGGGGTAAAGTGGTAGCCCTATCATTCGGCGATCCGGGTTCGATCCCCGTGTGATGCTGTTTTAAAATTGTTTTATTTTAATTATAGCAAAATTAAAGTAAATCAAAATAGAATGTTTTATTTTAATTTTGCTCAGCATACTATAGGAAAAACAGCAAACTCGCACGCTACCAGCTTGTATTCTTTAAATTTGGGGGAGGGACGTGCTAATGACTCGGTCTGGTGTGTGTGTGTGTGCGTGTGTGTATGTGTGAGAGAGAGAGAGAGAGAGAGAGAGGTGTCGCGGTCTTACATACTGATGAAAAGTGCTGGATTATTCAGTGAAACGAGGCTCAGCAGAAAAATGTTAGGCACATCAGTCACTTAACCCCAAATAAAAGGTATTTCTGAGTGTTATGATATAGTTGTAAAATAACAGATGTACAAATGGTGCGCACTGAATATAAAACCTATACCAGGCACGATGATTTTTTTGTTTGTTTGTTTGCTGTTTTTTCTATAGTATGCTGAGCAAAAAAAATAAAATGAAAATAAAACAGCATCACCCGGGGATCGAACCCGGATCTCCCGCATGAAAGGGCGACACCTTAACCACTGCGCCACTCGGACACTTGGGGACAACACGCCCCAGTCACGTTAATAAGCCACTCGACTTCTTTGAAAGAAAGCTCTATATAAGTGACGAAGTAAGCCTGTTATAATAATTGAACATGTATTTTATCTGTTTTGAACTTGGTGTTATTTGATCTTATTGGTTTAGAAATTTATATTTCATTAAATAGTAAACTTGGCCGATTTCGTTATAATTTTGTTGACAAGTGGGGCTTGAAAATTCTCCCACCCCCTTAAGTGAGGAATGACAGAAATATGGTCATTTATTTCAGTTAATAAATCTACTACTTTTTTACAGTACACATCAATAGCTCTGGTTCAGATTTTTCATGTTTGTTGTGGAAATTACCATCACTGTTGTATTTACTGCGATGAATGAAAATGTCACTTTGCGCCTCCTGGCGGCCATTTTACAAATGACTTTGAAATGCAACTGATTTATTTTGGCCACTGTCGCTTTTAAACGGCGGTGAGCGAGACGGTAATAACCATTCCGGTTGAGTAACCACTGTACACTCATTATTTCGCAATTCATCTGTGTAACAGAGGAGTTGTAAAAACGAGTTTTGTGTCTGTAAACGGTCGACAACAAGTCGTATATGTCAGAGTTGTACTGTAACAAACACAAAATCTCGTATCTGTAAACTGTCATGGCAGTAGATTTTGGAATCCAACTCGGACAAAACACAGAATTACACACATCTTTTTTTTTTTTTTTTTACCGTGATTTCATTCCATAAAAATTGACTGTTTTTAAAAGTACTCGTTATTTTTGTTTTTTCTTTTGTAGATCAGATTCTAAAATATCTATCATCAGACTCCTTCATCAGAGGGTTTTAGAATCTGTGTACAGTATCTATTGAAATACAAGATTTATTTAGTGTCTTTGCGAGATCTTGCTAAACAGTATTTCTTTGCTCCGCCCTTTGTCCTTGTGGGGCTCAGTGAAATACAGGTGTCTGTTATCTTAAAATAAAAGGAAAGAAATCGGGGGAGGGGGGACTTTTGCACCTCGTTAAATACACTGGTTAAAGCTTTGTCTTGTCCACATTCAGACTTAAACTAGCAGCTTAAACAGTGGAATACAACACTTGTGGTTGTGCTGTTACAGGAAAAATAAACCTTGATTCTTTTCCTATAAAAGCATGACATGTAGACTTTTTTTTACTTATTCCCCATATACCATGAGCAACTCCTTTCATGTTCAGATAACAACATATTTCCGGTTTATTAAACCCTGTGCTGTTGTTCCTCAGACGAGAGAGTCACTGGACATCAACATTGTTGACTCCATCAACAAGGTGTTGGACAACTGGGGGATTCGCTGCCTCCGATTTGAGTTCAAGAACATTCACGTTCCACCGCACATCAAAAAGTTCATGCAGATGCAGGTATATATACTGAGATAGATATAGAAAAGAGAGATTCTGAAATTCCAATAAAATGGGCGTGGCCGTTTAAATACAGGGACGAGACTTCTCAGTGTTTTTTTTCCCTCTCATTCCTGAACATTTTCAAAACCAAACCTGAAACTCAACTGATTAAATTGACAGAATTGATCAATGTTTTTTTGGGTTGTTTTTTTTCCATGAACACACATGTTCACTCACCAATTTAAGGAACTTTTCTTCGAAAGCTGTCCGTTTTGTATTAACTCCTAAAATGATATAAATTAAAAAAGCTAATTGGATGAACCAGTAAAGCAAGATTAAAGCAATACCAACTTATTTATAAAAGGAGAAAGAGTTGCTGTGTTGAACATTTGATCACCACGACATCAGTCACAGACGTCCCATTAACCGACATTAAAATACTGATTATTGCATTCGCAGTGTATCTCAGAGCAGAAATATTACCTGACGATTAGCTCATGGATTTACCCCATGCTTTGTAATACAGACAAAAGTGTCGCCTGGCAACTGCTAGCTTCTTTTCTGCTGATTATTTTCCTGTGCGGTATGTTGTGGTGAACTTCGTACCTTATCCCCACAGATTCGGACATGTTTAAGAGAAGTACAATTACGGAGATTTTTTAACTACAGATTTTAGGAGTTTAAAACGGTGGCGGGGCTCATACGTTGAATCAACTTCTCTTCCCTCGGATAGTAATGCCTGATGACGTATTTATTACAATCGTGCAACACACTACACTCGTAATTTCGCAATTCGTCCGTGTAACAGAGGAGTTGTAAAATCGAGTTTTGTGTCTGTAAATGGTCAGAGTCGCATATTTCAGAGTTGTACTGTAACAAACATACACACTCGTATCTGTAAACTGTCGTGGCTGTAGATTTTGGAATCCAACTCGGACAAAACACAGAATTACACTGAAATCTTTTTTTTTTTTTTGTTATTTTTTATTTTTGACTGTGATTTCATTCCATATAAATTTATTGTTTTTAAAAGTACTCGTTATTTTAGTTTTTTCTTTTGTAGATCAGATTCTAAAACATCTATCATCAGACTCCTTCATCAGAGGGTTTTAGAATCTGTGTACAGTATCTATTGAAATACAAGATTTATTTAGTGTCTTTGCGAGATCTTGCTAAACAGTATTTCTTTGCTCCGCCCTTTGCCCTTGTGGGGCTCAGTGAAATACAGGTGTCTGTTATCTTAAAATAAAAGGAAAGAAATGGGGGGAGGGGGGACTTTTGCACCTCGTTAAATACACTGGTTAAAGCTTTGTCTTGTCCACATTCAGACTTAAACTAGCAGCTTAAACAGTGGAATACAACACTTGTGGTTGTGCTGTTACAGGAAAAATAAACCTTGATTCTTTTCCTATAAAAGTGTAGCGGACTTCACTCAGCACCACAAATTAACTACCAGGCTCTTTCGGAGATGAGTCTGCAGTTTATTGACAGAGGACAGACAATTAATACACACGCCTTCAGATTCGATGTGATTCATCTGACTCTCTCCAGTCACAAGCTGTTCTGCTTTTTTTCCCCCTTTTCTTTCACAATAATGTTTTATACCACGTTTACATTACCTTTCTGTCTTACTTATGACAATTGACATCCACACAAAAACAAATTAAATGATAAAATAAACTTAATCAACAATACATTAATATACCTTAATATCATGGCCAATATATTTCAATGTCAGATCATATAGTGGTTTATTTTCTGATTTTGTTACACAAAAAAAGCCAAGTTGGAGTACAAGAGGAGAATAGAGTCCCACCTGTCCAGCCACAACACACGGGAGATGTGGCAGGGAATACAAAATATTACAAACTATAGAGGCTGTGAGATTGTGAGAAACTAAAGAGATTTGACTGCGCGGCTAGCAGAGGAGCTAAACTGCTTCTTTGCTCGCTTGCAATCACCACAACAGCAGCGCTCACCTGCTCCAACCCTGCTCTTACCCCCATCCGATTCCTGCGACATTCCACTCACTCTAAAGATCATGATGTTAGACGGGTACTCCTGGCAGTAAACCCCAAGAAGGCTGTCGGTCCAGATGGAGTGCCTGGTAGGGTGCTCAGAGCGTGTGCCCAGCAGCTCACCCTCATCTTCACTAAAATTTTTAACCTCTCTTTAGCTCAGGCAGTTATTCCATCCTGCCTAAAATCAGCCATAATTATACCAGTACCAAAGAAGTCTTCCATCACCAGCTTAAATGATTATCGCCCTGTGGCTCTCACCCCAGTAATCATGAAGTGCTTTGAGAGACTGGTTCTTCAGCACATTAAGGACTATCTCCCTCAAGATTTCGGTCCCTACCAGTTCGCATATCTTGCGAATAGATCTACAGAAGATGCCATCGCTATAGCCCTCCACTCTGTGCTGAACCATCTTGAGCAGAAGCAGAGCTACGTCCGGATGCTCTTTGTGGATTATAGCTCAGCATTCAATACAATCATTCCTGAAATTCTTGTTTCTAAACTAGTCACTCTTGGCTTCCCCCCTTTTATATGTATCTGGATAAAGGATTTTCTCACCAACCGGCACCAGATTGTGAGACTTGGTCCCTATCTCTCTTCCATTTGCACACTGAACATCGGATCCCCACAAGGCTGTGTGTTGAGCCCCCTTCTGTACTGTCTGTACACCCACGACTGTAATTCCATCCATAATAATAATCTCATAGTTAAGTTTGCTGACGACACCACATTGATTGGACTCATCTCAAAGGGAGATGACGCAGCTTACAGAGAGGAGGTCCTGAGATGAACAGCCTGGTGTTCAAAGAAGTCGACTACAGGAGGCACAGCACCAATTTACCCCCCCTCTTCATAAACGGCGAATTTGTGGAAATGGTACATAATTTTCGGTTTCTTGGTATCCTTATCTCTGCTGACCTTTCTTGGACAGACAATATCACAACAGTTATCAAGAAGGCTCCGCAGCGGTTACACTACCTGAGGGTGCTCAAGAAGTACAATCTGGACTCCAAGCTGCTACTGACCTTCTACCGCTCGATTATTGAGAGCTTGCTGACATACTGCATCACAGTATGGTATGGCAGTTGCACTATGACAGACAGGGTGAGGCTCCATAAAATAGTAAAGACAGCACAGAAGATCATCGGCTGCCCTCTCCCCTCCCTGACGGATATCTACACCTCCCGCTGCCTCATCAAAGCAAAAAATATCATTAAAGACAATTCGCACCCAGGTTTTGATCTGTTTGACCTGATGCCCTCAGGGAGGCGCTACAGGTGCATCACAGCAAGGACAAACAGATTCAAGAACAGTTTTTTCCAAAAGCAGTAACCACTTTAAACTTACATATGCACTGATTCTCTCCCCCCCCCCCCCCCATATAATATATATGTTTGCACTGAAGGAGTTGTTTTAATCTCATTGTACATGTGTATGGTGACAATAATGGCATTCATTCATTCACATACCTGCAGTGTATTGACAGAGGACAGACAATTAATACACACGCCTTCAGATTCGATGTGATTCATCTGAAGGATGCGAAATAAAATACATTAGCACCGTCCTTCTTAACAGCAACTACAATTCTCGTACACAGATTTATCTATAGAATTTAAATACACCTACTGGTGCTACTTGGACAAGTCATCAGTGAAGAACTCGAGGTCATAGGGTGTTTCGGGTCTTTAACCTTCATACACCCTCACCCGGGCGACCCAGCCGGGTGTGATCAGTCCCCAGCTTGTGTTGAAGTAGCCTGTTGCTCCACGGGTCCCCCCTGCGGATCCACAGCCACCGCGAGGCTCTCTCTGCAGCCTCTAAGATGTTTGTGGTGGCTTTTTTTAATTGCAGTCCTCTCACACCAAGAAGTTTAAGAGTTGCCAGCAGTGAATGGCCTGCAAAGCCTCGGCACCCGACCTCGACTGGCTCACAGTGAACTCTCCAGCCGCGGTTCCGGCACTCCGAGCTGAGCTCTGCGTATTTAGCCCTCCTGCGTTCGTGTGCCTCTTCAATGCGGTCCTCCCAGGGGACTGTCAGTTCCAGGATGACCACTTCCTTGGTAAGCTCTGATGTTAATACCATATCTGGGCGGAGAGAAGTGGCTGTGATGTTGACTGGGAACTTGAGCTGTCTACCTAAGTCAACTTGAAGCTGCCAATCGCAAGCGGTGGAGAGAAGCCCCCCTGTAGGGCTAGACCGGCGGTGTTGTACCTTCTGCCCTGCTCTGATAAAAGTGATTGTTTGTTGGGGGGCTGCCTGGGTCTTGCTGTGTTGGATCGCTGTGGAGATGGTGTCTACCAATGCTTTTAGCACCTGGTCGTGGCGCCAGCGGTACCGCCCCTCCCCTAGTGCTTTTGAACAACTGCTCAAGATGTGCTCCAGGGTGCCCCTTTTCTGGCACAGCTTGCACTCGGGAGTGTGTACCAGGCCCCAGGTGTGCAGGTTGACTGGGCTTGGGAGGACGTCATCGACGGATTGGACAAGAAACTTGATCCGAAATGGCTTGGCTTTCCAGAGCTCTCTCCAAGTGATTCTACGGGAGTCTGCATTTTCCCACCTGGTCCACGCTCCTTGCTTGGACATGCCGGCCATTTTGGTGTATCGTTCTTCCTCCACCTCTGCTCGTATCTCGTCCTGAATCAGTCTGCGCCTTTCTTTTCCACGGGCCAGATTGTAGCATGGCTTGGGAAAACAACCGAGACCTGCACGTCCCGTTGCCACGGACCCCACCAGTGTTTTGTGCCTTAGTCGCGCCTCAGCTTCAGTGATGGCTTTTTGCGCCTGCCACTTCCTCCCGGTCTTTACCAGGATTCCTGCTGCTGCAACTTTTGTATTACTGGAGTCCCTGTATATCAGCACCTCTCTCGAGCGGGTGACTTTGAACTCCTCCGTTAGTCCACTAAAGGGAAGATTCAGCTTGGTGGAATGGCCGTACAGAGCAATGCTGCTTAGGGATCGAGGGAGCCCCAGCCATCTCCTGAGGAACTGGATGATAGACTTCTCTAGAGCCTCGACTGTTGGTATTGGTACCTCGTAGACTAACAGTGCCCAGAGTATTCTTGGCAAGACTCCATGCTGGTAGATCCAAGCTTTAAATTTTCCGGGAAGGCCAGATCTGTCAATCGCTGAAAGCCAGGTGGTCAAGTCGCACTTAGTTTGTTTTATGGCAGCTGAGTCCTTCAAGGAGCTGTTAAAGATCTTCCCCAGGCTCTTGACCGGTTTTTCAGTCACCGATGGGATCGTAGTCTCGCCCAGGGTAAAGCAGAAACGGTCGGACACTTTACCCTTCTTCAAAACCAGGGACCTGTACTTAGCAGGCTTGAAGCTCATCCTTGCCCAGGCGATGAGCCATTCAAGCCCCTGAAGGAGCAACCTGCACCCTGGAACAGATGTTGTCATTACTGTTAAATCGTCCATGAAGGCTCTTATGGGGGCTGACGGGTCCCAGATCTTGACTTGGGTCCTCTGCATTCCACCTCAGCCGACTTGACAATCATGTTCATGGCCAGTGAGAAGAGGGATACAGATATTGTGCAGCCGGTGATTATCCCTTTTCCGAGTTGATAAACATACATTCTGACTTTAAAACAAGTTTCTTACATTTATTGCACTAAATGAAATTTTTCTGCAGACTCAATCCACCAAAAATAATTAGATAGGAGAACACTTATTAAAACGGAAAAATCCACACTCAATTTTGGCGCAGGCGGAAACATGAAACAAACATGTGCGCCTATAAAACTCCGAATATACATCAAAATCTCCAACGGATAAATACAAGTTCACTCATTCCAGTTTCATAACTCTCTTATGATTGAATACTAACTCAAACTCCAATTTGTAAAACACATTTTTTACTCTTTGATGCAGAACATCGCAGAAACATACAGTACCTGACCCCTTCCAGTCACAAGCTGTTCTGAGAGAGCAGGTGCCACCGGTTCGCTATTAATGACGTCACTCCCGGATTAACAAAAGAATCAAAGAAAAGTAAAAGTACCTATTTTTCTCCTGTTCCATCAGGTAGACAAATAAAAATCATACACTTAAAATAAAAACAATAATATGAACATATGTTTGCCTACTAAAATAAATAATTTGGAAACTATTTCAATCCTTAAATAAAAGAAATAAAAAGAAAAGTTTGCTGGAACAGTTACAAAAGGAACTTACAACACTACACTTTCCCCTCCCAGATTTCAGCAAACTTTAAGCATGCCATGTAGTCTTTTTATTACTTATTCTCCATATACCATGAGCAACTACTTTCATGTTCAGATAACAACATATTTCCGGTTTATTAAACCCTGTGCTGTTGTTCCTCAGAAGAGAGAGTCACTGAACATCAACAAGGTGTTGGACGACTGGGGGATTCGCTGCCTCCGCTATGAGATCAAGAACATTCACGTTCCACCGCACATCAAAGAGTTCATGCAGATGCAGGTATATATACTGTACTGTATATATAAAAAAGAGAGATTCTGAAATTCCAATAAAATGGGCGTGGCCGTTTAAATACAGGGACGAGACTTCTCAGTGTTTTTTTTCCCTCTCATTCCTGAACATTTTCAAAACCAAACCTGAAACTCAACTGATTAAATTGACAGAATTGATCAATGTTTTTTTGGGTTGTTTTTTTTCCATGAACACACAACATGTTCACTCACCAATTTAAGGAACTTTTCTTCGAAAGCTGTCCGTTTTGTATTAACTCCTAAAATGATATAAATTAAAAAAGCTAATTGGATGAACCAGTAAAGCAAGATTAAAGCAATACCAACTTATTTATAAAAGGAGAAAGAGTTGCTGTGTTGAACATTTGATCACCACGACGTCAGTCACAGACGTCCCATTAACCGACATTAAAATACTGATAATTGCATTCGCAGTGTATTTCAGAGCAGAAATATTACCTGACAGTTAGCTCATGGATTTACCCCATGCTTTGTAATACAGACAAAAGAGTCGCCTGGCAACTGCTAGCTTCTTTTCTGCTGATTATTTTCCTGTGCGGTATGTTGTGGTGAACTTCGTAACTTACTCAAAAGAGAAACACTGAATAGAGCAGCTATTAAGGATATTAACCTGCACAAGTTTGTCTTGTACGCAAAACAAAATAACAAATCAGAAACACAAACGACAATTCAGTCAAATGTAAAAAATGAAATTCTAATCGCTAATTGGACGAGACAATTGTCACTCAAGGTATACAAAAAGCATCACAGGATCTTTATCACAGGATTTTAATGTCCTGTTCGATTTGAGAATGATATTCACAAACTATACCTACCTTTTCCAGTTTGTCTGAATTTGCCATTTTGTTTTCTGATTTGGTATTTTGTTTTCAGTTTTTGGTTGTGCACTTCTCGGCCACCGTAGATTTGTCATCATAAAGTGATTAAAATTTTTTTAAAAATTTTTTTTTCGTCATTTCGTTTATATTTCTTAAAATGTTTTATTTTTTTTTATCAATTCCCCTACTTCCCCCAAAAGGCTCAGCCTTTGCCAGGCCACAGTTGTAAATAAGAAACCTGTTCTTAATCTGTCTTGCCTGGTTAAATAAAGGTAAATAAAAAAGAAAAAAATTACCTCACATGGTGCACAAATCTGTGATTCCTCATGGATTTGGTGGCGTTTGCTCATTCAGTGCTTACGCTTCACAAAATGATGTGCAGGTGACGTTAACTAATATTGTCCCTTTTGCTGTCCAGAAGTGGGCGGGGCAATGGCGTGCAAAAAGAATTTTTGAAATTTATGAATTAGCTCTGAGCACAGTTTAGTTTCTGTCATTGTCTGATTTTGGTACACATAATCTGAAGTTTGTACACTTCAGTAAATCTAAATCACCTGTTACATGAATATGAAGAAAATTAGCTTTTAGGAAAACTTTTACACACATCTTTACCGAAAGATTGATTAACAGTTTTCAAAGAAAAAAACACCATTTAAACCAGAAGCAGTCTGAATCAGAACTGTATCTGCATCATGACCAACTTACGATTTTAATCGGTCAACTTCAGGTCTGACTTCCCGTCATAGAGCTTGGACTGTAAGATTATTTTGTCTATTTCTATGGAATAACCAGAACCTGAGTACATCTGAGACGTGTGTGTGTGTGAGGTTTTTGGAAAAGCGGTGTACATTTCACTCGGTATGAGACTGACGTGTGGCTCCTGTGCAGGTGGAAGCAGAGTGGAAGAAGAGAGCGACTGTCCTGGAATCTGAGGGAGAGAAAGTAATGCAGATCAACAAAGCTGAAGGTGCTGTGTGTTTAAAGTTTTGTGAGATACAATACGGAGAGACGAGAACACATGTCATGCTGGATGTGTGTTTGTGTGTGTGTATATTATACTATAATGTGTTTGTATTACAGGAGAGGCTATTGCTTTGTTGCTTAAAACGAAAGCTAAAGCGCAGGCCATTACAATTCTCGCAGATGCGCTGAGTCAGAAGGTACGCTACTGTGTGTGTGCGTGTGTGTGTGTGACTTAAAATATTGATGGTATAGATACCAGTACTATATGGTAAGCTACATATACAGTACACTACCGTTCAAAAGTTTTAGAACACTTGCAAATTTCTTTGTTTTTGTTTAGTGATTTATTTTCTACATTCTACAACAATACTGTGGATTTCAAAACTATAAAATAACACATATGGAATTAGGTAATTACGTAACAACAAGATAAACAAAAGTTAGTGGTTATTTTAAGACACAGAGGTCGGCCTTTCTGTAATAGTTCTTGCAAGTATTGTCAAGTGCATTTGCAAAATCCGTCAAGCACCATAATGGCTCTCATGAAGGCCGTCCCAGGAGGAGGAGACCAAGACGAGAAGTTCATTTAGAGTTATCAGCCTGAAAAAATGACCAATTAACAGCAGCTCAGATTAGAGGCGTTATGAAGTCTTTACAGAGCAGAAGTAGCAGAAACATCTCAATATCAACTGTTCAAAGGAGATTCATGCATTTTTTGGACGCCTTCAGCAAAACTTTACAATGTAGAAAGAAATAAACATCAGGAACCATCATGGAGTTAGAAAGTGATCTAAAACTTTTGAACGGTCGTGTATGTATTGTAGTATTTATTATTATTAAAGTCAGATCTGACACCTAGATGCGACATTCTGAAATATCTTTCCAGTATTTTTTCTGTTTTGTTTGTCTGTCACTTCACCTACAAATACCAGATTAAAGACATTAGATCACAGTGACTTAAGTCCAACCTGAGTAAGTTACAGTGATTTCTCTATACAGTTTGTTTAAATATACAGTATTCCTGGTATACGCAGTACCTCAGGACGAGCTCGAGCTCCCAGTGGCTTCTGGTTTTCCTCTGGCACTAAGAATCAAATTAGACTACGTTTTAATTTTGATCTTTATTGTCTTTATTTTAATTCATGTTTTTTGTTCATTCAGATTCTGTGTAGTGCTGGTGTTAGAATGGATGCACTTCCTTTCTGCCGTTCTTTTTATGATTGTAATTTTTCATTCATTTTGTTCTACAGCAGGGGTACCCAAATATAAATTTGAAAGGTCCACTTGCCAAATTTCTATTCAGTCCGAGGTCCGAAAAAATTTCCACTACAAATAAAGTCAAACCCAAAATTTTTGAACAATACCCAAAAATGACATGGTAGTCCTTTTTTTTATTGTGAAATAGTGATGCACGGTTCGTCTGGTAACCTGCAGGTTGGGTTGGGGCGGGTAAAGAAATTGTCACCTTATTTGCGGGGTGGGTTGGGGTGGGTCATTAAAAACAAAATTAAATAAAGTCACAAAAAAAACAAAGAAATAAAAGTGAAGATGGAAGAGGAGGTGCGGGAGAAATTGAGGTCGGGTATGTCTGTTTAATGGTCGCGGGTGCGGAGCGGGGCGGGGCATGTTGTAAAAATAGATACAGTGGTGCGGGGCGGGCCAAATCATTTCATAAAAGCGGGACCCGCGGGTTGGAAAAATACCCAACCTGCGCATCACTAGTGTGACAAGTGACATCATCTTTGTGATACCAGTTGTTTGAACTTGGGCATAAAATGTGTGAGGACCAGGTGGAGGCACTGATGTAAATGTTCATTGGTGAGGGAGTTGCGATATGTGTTTTTCACCCCATGCTCATAGTTGAAACTGCAGATTCATAGCAGTAGGTTGAGGAAAACATTTGTGACAATGTGAAGGGCCATTTTCTGCAGGACAGGAACACCTGCTGCAGTAACTCTCTTTTTCCAGAAGGTGAGAAGGTGACCACATAGACCGCATAGCGTCTATGGGAGTCACGTGACAAAGGAACAAACAACTCGGGACTTGACGATTCGTTGAGAACGCTTGAATTTTGTTTCCTGTACATAACCTACGGAGACTTTGTGATGCTTTGCACATGCGCGCCAAGTAGAAAATGAACGAATCACTCTCGGAGACGACTCGTTCTTCTGAGTCACGTTAAAGATTCGTTCAAAAAGAATGAATTGTTTATGAACGACCCATCACTAGAAGACACAAAGATATATCGTGCGGAAACACAGTTGTGCACTTAATTGAGAGCTCAGTTGGATTATGATTAAATTAGCGTGTTTGTTTTGGCGTCTGTCCAGATTTAACCATATTTGGGTCCGGATGCGGACCGGAGTCCGTCTATTGAGTACCCCGTTTCTATAGTACAGTATATAGTATATTCTACAGAATCTGGCGGTTTGTTACATTACTCTCTTTGCCCTCTGCTGCTTATGTTGAGCAATCACATGTTGCATTGCAGAAATATTGTTTTTTTTTTTATTATTTAAAAAATGGCACATGTAGGACATGTAGTAAATTTAAAATGCAGCATTAGTTTAATATTTTCTATTTTTGATGACCAATTGGTTTAAAGCAGCTATTTTTTTTTGCATATAATACAGCCTTAAGATTGTGCTGTTTTACAGAGTTGTTGGAGTTGTATTAGCAGTTTTGTACAGTTTGTACTCTATGTGCATGTGTGTGCATGTGTTTATCAGAACGGAAACGCAGCGGCGTCCTTCATCCTAGCCGAGCAATACATCTCTGCTTTCTCCAACCTGGCAAAACAGTCAAACACCGTCATTCTGCCGTCCAACAAGGGTGACGTGTCCTGGATAGTCACTAAGGTCTGCGTCTCTCAATCATTCAACACAAAGAACCAGAGAGAGAGAAATACATGAGTCAAGTGATTGACATATTTATCATGGAGCTTTGAAATGTTTCCAGATTAACAGCTAGAAAACGAGTCAATAGTCTGTAAAACACAAATCCAGGTTCATTAAATCAGTTTAACATGAACATGATTTAACAGTGCTTTAACATGACGGTGATGTTCAGATTATCTTCAACCTTTTCCCCCTCTGTCTTGTGTTTAGGCCATGGCTATTTACAGGACTTTATCCAAGACACGAAGCCCGGCCTCACTGGAGGTGAAGCCCGTACCTGCAGACGACGACATCGAGTTTAAACCCTTGCCTGAAATCTCGAGCCTCAAACCGACCTCCAGTCGATAAAATAAACCAGTGTGTTTGTTTCTGTTCCCACGTTTGTACATTTTTATGTCGGATCAATTATTCCAAAGCATTTTCTTTTCTGTTCAGTTCAAGAAAACCTACAGCTACATATAATCAGCAAAAAAAGAAACGTCCTCTGACTTTCAACTGTTTTTACTTTCAGTAAATTTAATGTGTAAATATTTGTACAGTATGAACACTAAAAGAGTCGACACCATAAGACATGAACTAAAAATGTTTCACAATGTGTCCCTGAATGAAGCGAGGCTCAAAATCAGTCAGTACCAGTCAGTATCTGGTGGCCACCAGCTGCTTGAAGTACTGCAGTGCATCTCCTCCTCATGGACTGGACCAGATTTGTCAGTTCTTGCTGTGAGATGGAGGGATTGTGTGTTCCTGGTGTGACTCGGGCAGTTGTTGTGGCCATCCTGTACCTGTCACGCAGGTGTGATATTCGGATGTACCCATCCTGTGCAGGTGTTGTTACACGTGGTCTTCCACTGCGAGGATGATCAGCTGTCCTTCCTGTCTCCCTGTAGCGCCGTCTTAGGCGTCTCACGGTGCGGACATGGCGATTTATTGCCCTATAGCCACATCAGCAGTCCTCATGCCTCCCTGCAGCATGCCTAATGCACGTTCACGCAGATGAGCAGCGACCCTGGGCATCTTTCTTTGGGTGTTTTTCACAGTCGTTAGACGAGTCTCTTTAGTGTCCTGCGTTTTTACAACTGTGACCTTAAATGCCTACTTTCTGTAAGCTGTTAAGGTCTTAACGACCATTCCACAGGTGCATGTTAATTAATTGATTATGGTTAATTAAACATGCATGGAAAACATTGTTTAAACCCTTTACAATGAAGATCTGTAAAGTTATTTGTATTTTTACATTATTGTTGAAATACACAGTCCTGAAAAAGGGGCGTTTCTTTTTTTGCTGAGTATATCAATAAAGAATATTTTCCCTCAAGTTGTTTAATTCTGTTTTCTCAGCACTGTTATTGCATTTAGAAATCATATTTAAGATTAAAATTAAACCTCGTTACCATTCTGGTGTTTATAATGTTTGTCCTGCTTCATGACTCAAGCCTAAATCGAACTTTATACACACATGTACTGTAGTACACACACTATGGACAATTTGAAAACACCAATTAACCTTATCTACATGTCTTTGGACTGTGGGAGGAAATCCACCAAGCACTGGGGGAAACATGCAAACTCCACTCTCACAGACCCGAAGCGGGAATAGAACCCTGGAGGTGCAAGACCACAGTGCTGACCGCTATGCCACCGTTCCATCTTCAGATTATGCAATAAGTTTAAAAAATTGGGATCATGCTGCTACAGGACAATAATGATGGTGTGTGACACCATACACATGAAGCTGCATCAGTAAACAAACACTCATAACTCATATTTTGACCTTGGAGGTGCAAGGTCACAATGCTAACCACTATGCAACTGTGTTAGATTTTCTAAATAATAAAATTTTTTCAATTCAATTATATTTGTATAGCGCTTTTAATAATTGACATTGTCTCAAAACAGCTTTACACAATCAAAAGAATTATTTAAGTTTGTATGGAATGTGAATGTGTATGAATCAAAATGTTCAGATAGTCCCTGGTGAGCAAGCTGAGGGCGACAGTGACAAGGGAAAACTCCCTGAGATGGTAATAGGAAGAAACCTTGAGAGGAACCAGACTCAACAGGGAACCCATCCTCATCTGGGTGAAACAGATAGCAGGAAATGATCTGCATTCATACAGTGTGTTAGGTGGCAGGCAGGTCAGCTATAATAGTTGATGTTAATTGATGTTAAAATGGAGTCCAGGTAGTTATTGGAGACTCAGGTAGACTTGTAGAAAGTTCCAGTCCTGAACTATCGAATTGTCAAGTCCTCAGAGAAACAGCTGCTAACACCAGTCGAGGCCAGAACCGTCTTCTAAGTAGATAGAATCATCCCCAGACACCAGAGGCATCCCAAAGAGACACACGGGGCATCCATGCGACGAGACCTCCAACCAGAAGCGGGGCACCAGGATGGATCAGACAGGTCCGGAGGGCAGAGGGAGTCTGGATCACTGGCAGCTCAGGGATGAAATGTGTAGCTCGACAGAGAGAGAAAGAGTGAAAGGGGGAGACGGGAAGAGAGGAAAGAGAAAGAGGGGGAGAAAGAGAAGAGGAGGAGAAATGGCAATTAGGTATGGTCGCAGTCACAATCGGAGTCGGAGTGCAAGCAGGGACTCCGGCAGGACTAACTATGACAGCATAACTAAAAGGGAGAGCCAGAAGGAAACACAAACATGAGGGGGAACTGAGATGTAAAGCAAACAATCACCTCACCGTCAACAAACCTGAGTGATCAAATGAGAGTGAGGAAGACAGCATATAAACATACCAGTTCACCATAATACTCTACGTCCATGAGTCCCCCAGATCTGCTCCTTTACTTTATGGCAAATCTATTTATAAAAATGCTTGGCTAAATAAATAGGTGTTTAACCTAGACTTAAACACTGACACTGTGTCTGAGTCCCGAACACTATTTGGAAGACTATTCCATAATTTTGGGGCTTTGTAAGAAAAAGCTCTGCCTCCAGCTGTAGTTTTCATAATAGGCGGTACTGACAAGCAGCCTGCATCCTTTGATCGAAGTAGGCGTGGCGGATCGTAAGACACTAGCAGGTCGCTCAGATACTGCGGCGCGAGACCATTTAATGCTTTATATTGTAAGCATATTTTAATCAACATATATTTATGCAAGTAGAAATATTAAAATAATTATAAATGTACCATTATAGTAAAACAAAAGACAGAAGTAAGTCAGAAAACAGCAGTACCTGAAACCTCGCTTATACCAGGGAGCGAGTTTCTTATCTCTAATAATTTTTCTTTTAGCTGGAGCTACATTATCTAAGGTACAACGAAATGTCGACTCTAAATATTCAGTCGCCTGATCGAGTTCTGTGGGGTCAGACGGTGACCTAATCGAAGTTGGTAACTCTGGGAGATTATTGATAAAACTCTGTGTGGTAGTTGATGTGAATGTACGTTTAATACTGTAGCGCGGTGCTGTGCGTACATTATCACTGTGACACACTTGAATGGAGACAAGATAGTGATCTGAGATAATTTCAGACAGTGGAATTGTGAATACATTTCTTATAGTTAATCCGAAAAATATTATTAAGTCTAAAGTGTGACCTGCTTCATGAGTGGGTCCTACTACACACTGATTTACGCCTACGGAGTCCAGTATGGATATAAATGCTGTTCTCAGAGGGTCTTCTGTATTCTCAAAATGAATGTTAAAATCTCCAGCAATTAACGCTTTGTCTACAGAAACGACCAGGTCTGAGATGAAATCCGCAAATTCATTAAGAAATTCAGAATACGGCCCTGGAGGTCTGTAAATTATAATTAGTGGAATCAACTGAGCTGACTTAAGTACGCTTATGTTACTATAAAGAATTTCAAATGAGTTAAATTTGTGTCCGTGTTTTTGTTCGATAGACAGATTATCATTATGAATAACTGCGACGCCTCCTCCTCTACCAGTTAACCGAGGCTGGTGTATGTAGCTGTATCCAGGAGGACTAGCTTCATTTAGAGCTACATACTCGTCCTGTTTAACCCATGTTTCAGTTAAAAAGAGTATATTAAACGCCTGATCTGTGATAATTTCATTAACAATAACTGCTTTTGATGCGAGAGATCTAATATTTAACAATCCTAGCTTCAGATCAGAGGTGCGGGCTGCGCATTCAGTATGATCGGAATTTGTGGTCTTTATGTTAATTAAAGACTCGAAGACTAGACAGACTAAGATCTAAGCAGGTTAGTAGTGCCCTCATTAGTATTTATACAGACTAAGAACTACACATGCAAAGGAGGTTACTCACACAAGGGTAAACACAAAAGGCTAATTCTCCTAGCGGCTAATCCTGCTAGGAGACACAGAAATATAGCAACATAAACTAAATCAAAACAAACATATTTATTTTCATGTTGCTTATTTTATTGTTTCATATACTAATTTGTAAACCATATGAGCAAGGAATGCACAAATGTTCTAATATAATATTTGATAGCGATTATGTGTGTGTGTGGTGGTGGGGGGGTCCATGGCAGGGGAGCATTTCAGCACATAACACGTGGGGGGGGCATTTCAGCGCATAACAGGTGTTAAAAAAAAAAAATTGAACTCGCTCTTTTGTCATTTCATCAACCAATCAAAGTGGTTGTGATCAGTGTTTCTACTGTCGATGCAAATCGCCTTTTAAACCAACGCACGAACACGTAATAATCCTAGACAACTCAATCCAGCTACACTAATCATCAACAGGTGGCTCGAAGAACCAACTTAGCCGGACCGTAATAAGCACGATGATCTCATCTTACTGTAGATTTAGGAATTATACAATCTAATACAATACAGACATGGGATGCAAACCAGACAAGACAAGACACACTAAACAGACTAGCGGAATAAACATTAAGGACTATACATGCAGGGGATAAACACACAAGACAGGCTTGGCTAGGCCTACTAGCTGTTATGCACCTTAGCTGCTAAGCTAGCTAGTAGCTAAACAGACTAATTGCTAAACAGGCTAGTAGCCAGAGACCCAAGGGATGAACAGACTAGGTACACAGCAGACTAGGTACTGAAACAGACTAAGAACTCTAAAGGTTAGTGGCTAAACAGGTTAGTAAACAAACTAAACAAACTATGATCTAAACAGACGATGAGACTAGACAGACTAAGATCTAAGCAGGTTAGTAGTGCCCTCATTAGTATTGATACAGACTAAGAACTACTCATGCAAAGGAGGTTACTCACACAAGGGTAAACACAAAAGGCAAATTCTCCTAGCGGCCAATCCTGCTAGGAAACACAGAAATATAGCAACATAAACTAAATCAAAACAAATACAAACTTAACGAGCTCCAGAAACCAAATGCCAACTATAACTAAACAAACTGAAACAGAACCAGACAAAACAAAACCCACTTAACAGAACTGAAATTAATGCTCGACCCAGTTTCCCAGAACTAACAGCTATTTATAACATGGCTAATGAGCTTCCTCAGTTCAGGTGAGCATCTGTGTCACCTGACTGAGGTGCCTTCTGGGAAACTGATACCTCATTTCCACTACACTGGTGCTGGTGCCAGGTGCAAGTTCTGTTGCTCGGCCGGTGCTGAACTGGGAACCACAGAGAACCGGCCCGCGTTTACACTAGACAGGAGCTCAGCGGGAGCTGCATGATAATACGTCACAGGCCACGCCCACTAAACAGAAACGAACTTGCCCGAAGTCAGTTTACTGGTTATTCTCCAAACTATGAAAATGTATTTCAGTATCCAAAAGCAGCTTATTCGACGTGTTATAACCGCTGAAAGAGATTGACATAGACAACTAGCTTATTCACTATTTGGTAGGTTGTTCGTGTGAAGCCTGCGACTATTAGTTCTTCTCTTATTTCCTCATACACTTTTAATACATTCTTAAAGCACTTTCCAAATTCTGCTGAATCTCGGCAGATGTCCAAATTGTTAATAGCGCTTTTGTTTCGTCTGCGAGTCTACAACCAAAACTACAAACTAAACAGTGCCCTCTAGCGGTGAACCCTCACAATTCTATCCTTCTTGGCTTTTTCCAAATTTTCATTCACAATTTTTATTACATTTTGTTTAATTAATTTATCACTCAAACGTGCACTGTTTAATTTCCAATAATTTGGTTTATATTTAGTTGATTGATTCTTTATACACACTATTATAAAGTTTGCAGATGTAGCAGTTAGCTTCGTTAGCACGCTTGTAAATGAAGTTGTCCCAACAGTGAGGTTCAAATCGTTTCCAAACCAGAAGCCTTGGGTGGACCGATGGATCCGCGATGCTGTGAATGGCCGGACTGCTGCTTATAATGCCGCACTCATCAGCAGCGATATGAGCGCATATAAAGCGACTTCTTATGGCGTCAGGTGAGCGGGGAGGGAAGCAAAGGGACGGTTCCGACAGCGAACTGAATCACACTTCCACCAGGGTGACACACGTCGCATGTGGCGCACAATCACGGACTACAAGGCTGCCAAAGACACCACGACGATCGTCGCCGACTCTGCTTTCGCCAACAAGCTGAACGCATTCTTCGCCCAGTTCGAGGTTAGCCAGGTGGCTAATGCTAGCAGCCTGGTGACTGAGAACGATGACGTCATCAGCGAGGATTGCAGCATCGCAGAGCATGACGTTCGCACGGCGCTGAGGAGGGTGAACACCAAAAAAGCGGCGGGTCCAGATGGCATCTCTTGGCACCTGCTGCGCTGACCAGCTGTCAGGTGTGTTCACCTGTATCTTTAATGAGTCCCTGGCGAAGTCTGTGGTCCCGGCGTGTTTTAAGAGATCCACCATTGTCCCCGTGCCAAAGACTAACAAACCCTCATGCCTGAATGACTACCGGCCTGTTGCACTGACATCGACGGTCATGAAGGTATTTGAGGGTCTGCTAAAAAACATCATCTCCTCCTCCATCCCCAGCTCCATAGATCCACTTCAGTTTGCTGACAATACGGTGGTGCTGAGCTTTATGAAGTGTAAGGATGAAGTGGAGAACCTGGCACTACCCTGGAACCTGGTGTGAAGAAAATTGCCTCCGACTGAACGTCAGTAAGATGAAGGAGCTGGTGGTGGACTTCAGAAGGAGACAACAGGACCACAAACCCCTCATCATCAATGGAGCTCCAGTGGAGAGGGTGAGCAGCTTCAAGTACTTCTCCGCGTCCACATCTCCGAGGATCTGACTTGGACTGAGCATATCTGTGCTCAGACGAAAAGGGCAAAGCAGCGTCTGTACCACCTGAGGCAGTTGAGGAGGTTTGGGGTTTCCCCTGCTGTCCTTAAGGCTTTCTACTCGGGCGCTGTTGAGAGCATCCTTACACAGAACATTTCATCCTGGTTTGGGAATAGCTGTGCACAGGACAGGAAAGCCCTCCAGAGAGTGATTCGGGCAGCTGAACGCTGCTGCAGGTTAACTCTGCCCTCCATGCAGGACATCTACACCAGGAGATGTAAAACCAGGGCAGCTCGAATCATTAAGGACTTGTTGCACCCCAATAACGGACTGTTCAAACTTCTGCATTCAGGCAGAAGGTTCCGTGTCATTATGGCCAAAACGGAGAGACTCAGGAGGAGTTTTTATCCACAGGCGATTAGACTCCTCAACCAGGATGTGCCACTCTCCCGTTCATAGGACTGGTATCAGTTCACCCACACACTGCTGTGCTGACATTGCACACTACACACTGCACTTTAGTCTGGACTATAAGCATTACTTGCACTACATTTTATCTTGCTGCATATACAGACTTTATTATTATGTTTACGTGTACTTTTTTTGTAAATTTTTCAGGAAAGGAATATTTTTCATCGTTTCTATATTTTTTTTGTTGTTTCTAATTTTATTCATAGATTATTTATTTAGTTTTCTTCTGTTATTTGCACAAAGTACTGTAGGATCGGTTCAGGATACATTTCACTGCGTCTTGTACTTGTATAACTATGCATGTGACAAATAAAGAATTTTGAATATTAAAGTGATATTGTGATCCGAGAAAACCGAGTGTTCTATTTCAGTTTCTTCCACATTATCCAATAAATCGAATGAAATAAGCCAAAAGTCGATCCTAGATCTCCTAGATAAGTCTTTGTTATTCCAAGTAAACTGGCATCGAAGTGGATTTTTAAGTCTCTACACATCACAACAGTCTAAGTTCAGGCAAAGATTATTGAAATCTCCATAAGTGCCTCTTAAGGGCCTTTGAGGGTGACAGAGCTGTGAGGCAGAAAGAGCTGTGTGTGTGAAAGTCAAGGTTTAAAACGTGAATTCATTACTCATTATTCCTAAGAGGGAAATTTTTCCGTATTAATTATTACAGTATGCTGAGGACGGTAGTGTGTCGGGCCGGAAGTGGGCTTTTAAAGGTGAGTGACATTTGTGAATGACAGCACGAGCTCCGCACGCGAGGATACGGAGTCAGGATTTCAGTTGGATTTCAGATTAAAAGTTTCATCCAGCAGAATCCAGTGACGTCATTTATTAATTTTATAATCTTATGTTTTATCTATTTAAAAACTCGATTTTAATTATAATTTCAGTCTAAAACCTGAGTTTCTACAAATCCTCTGTTCACTGTTCGAGAGACACTTCTCTGTCTCTCGAATAAAATCTCCTTGCTTTTCAATACACTATGTCCGTCTGACAACAAGGTTTCGTATTCCCTCATTATGTTTTAGGCTGAGCTGCGAGCCACAAATGCACCGCTGTCTTCAGTTCTTCATCAGAAGTGAATCTTCGTAGGGCTGCTTTCAGGGGACCGAACAGGTGAAGTTTGAAGGAACGAGAGCAGGACTATAGGGAGGAGCTTCAACATCTCAAAAACAAAGTGTCGCCAGTGTGGGCAGAAGTGTGCTGACATAGATCGTCATGTGAGATCTATGAGATGTGGATATCAGTCCTCTGTGTTTAAACCGAAGTTTAGTCTTCAGCTCTTCAATAACTGTCTCACTGTAACGAGCACTGTTGATTGTTGAACGTTCTTCCTGATAATGTTCCAATTCTGGCCCTTGAGAATCCAAGAAATCTGTAAGCATTGATGAATTTTCCAGCTCATGGCTGACTTTTGAAGTTTTTCTCGGTTGGCGATTGAGGAGGGGCTCTTCTTATATGAGGTCACAAATTCAATTAAATTTTATTTCTATAGCGCTTTTAACAATGGTCATTGTCTCAAAGCAGCTTCACAAAAATGAAAAGAAAATGGGTGATAATGTAATGGGCTTGTTTAGACAGACAGACAAATAAACAAAACTTTTTGTGTGCTCTCGTTTGTGTTTCTAGCAGCCATGCCGGACCGTCCCGGTGTTTTGGGGGACTCGAGCTCAGCAGCAGCGCTGGGTCTCCAGCCTTCCCATGAACACGGTGATCCTGGTCATGCCGCAGCAGGAAGCCTGGGAGGTGGAGAGGATGGGCCGCTTCCACAGAATCCTCGAGCCGGTACAGTATTGATCTGTACACTTACCTGCTACTATTAGTGGTGCAAGGGACTTTAGTTGTTCTGCTCCTCGCACACAAACTGCAAATTAATTGCATAGTTTAACCATCACAGTGCAAAATCCAGTCTCACTACAGATCTAGATCTATGTTTGTAACACATTTCTCAAGAAAAGAACAAACAAACCTATTCATTTATTTATTTTGTATGTGTACAACTCTTATTTTCCCTTGCTCTAGTTAGCTAGACATGCCATGGTTGCCAGATCACACTCCCAAAATCCTGCCTAGTCAGTGCTATAACCCCACAACTTATGCTGTATACACACATATCACACTCACTCACTCTCTATACCGCTTATTATGCAATGTCGATCGTAAGGTCGCAGTTTCAAACCTCAGCACCATCAACCTGCCCCTTTTGGGTGCTTGAGCCTTTAACCTCTAACTCTCATATGCACTGAAAAAACTGATTTTGACCACTTTTAGATGTTACATATTTTAATTAATCTTATTTATTAGATTTTAATCATTCATTCATTCATTGTCTATACCGCTTAATCCTGTGTTCAGGGTCGCGGGGGACCTGGAGCCTATCCCAGGAGACTTTGGGCACTAGGACACCCTGGACAGGGTGGCAATCCATCGCAGGGCACACACACATACACACACTCACACACCCAATCACACACTACGGGCAATTTACGAACGCCAATTAGCCTAACCTGCATATCTTTGGACTGTGGGAGGAAACCGGAGTACCCGGAGGAAACCCACCAAGCACGGGGAGAACATGCAAACTCCATGCACACAGAGACGGGAATCGAGCCTGGCCGGGGAATCGAACCCAGACCCTGGAGGTGCAAGGCGACAGTGCTAACCACTACACCACCGTGCCGCCTTCATTTAATTCCAAATTAAACTAATTTATCACTGGGGTCTCACACCTGCGGGGTCTGGGTTTGATCCCCACCTCGGGTCTGTGTGTGTGTGGAGTTTGCGTGTTCTCGCCATGGATTGACTTACATTTTATCTCCGTACACACACTGAAAAAAATGTTTTGTTGAATTTACTAATTTGTTTATGGTAAGTGGTTGCACAAAACATGTTTATCTAAATCCAGATATATATTTTAAGCTGACTGTATTTATTATTTTTAAGACATTTCTAAATTAATTGCATTGGCGATTTTAGCTAAATTATTTTGGGTATATTTTAGACTAATTTCCTTAGTAACTCCAACTGGCACCATGTTAAATCTACTTATATATATTATGTAAGATAGACTGCCATTTTAAAATTAGTTATTGTGTATTCTGATTAATTAAATTCTTTTTTTTTTTTTTTTTTTTTTTTCCATACTTTATTTATAAGTTTTTCTAGCATTACAGAGTTATCAAAGACATGTCGAAAATACAGTTTACATAACCCTTCACCCTGACTATACATAGGAAAGGTAGTTAGAATGTAAATAAGGGATTATCAAAATAAAATGCAATCAATAACCTCTTAATAATAAAGAACAGTTATTGTGACCCCCACCCTCCCCAGCCTCCTCCCTCCTCCCAATAACAAGGAAAAAAAAATAAAATAAAAATGTATTTAAAAAAAATAAAAAATAAATAAAAAAATTGTACACTTGTGCCATAGACATTTTATAGAGCATTTAACCCTTGAATCAAACATACATATCAACATAAATATAAGTCTTCCACCCGGGGGGACAACATAGACATTATTTTCAACTGAGCAGGGGAGTATGTGTTTCCATGTACTCAAGAAAAGAGCCCCAAATCTTACAGAAGCTCTTGGAAGATCCCCTAAGTGCATGCCTAATTTTTTCCAGTTTGATGAAGTGAAAGATTTCTTTAATCCACCTTGAATGGGTAGGTGAGTCAACTGATTTCCATTGCATTAGAATCAAATGCCTAGCCAGTAGGGATACAAAGGCCACAAATTCTGCCTTGTAGCCTAGAAGATGAACTGATAAGGGAAGCACACCGAAGAGTGCTGTTATAGCTACAGGTTTGATTGCTGTCCCAACTACCTGAGATATTGTTTCAAATATTTGGACCCAATACCCATGTAAACTTGGGCAGGACCAGAACATATGTGTCAGGGTCGCTGGACCCTGATGACAACGGTCGCAGATAGGATCAACATCAGAGTAAATTTTGGAGAGCCTGACTTTAGTCCAGTGAACACGATGGAGTATTTTGCATTGGATCCATCCATGATTGGCACATAGAGATGAAGTATGCACCCTATTCAAGACATTGTCCCATAGTTCATCTGGAATCTCTTCCGATAAGTCTTCCTCCCACTGTGTTTTTAAAGATGTTAGTGAACTACTATGCAGGAGACATATTTTATCATAAATGTAGGAGATCATCCCTTTCCCACTAGGCCCTGGTTCAAGGAATGAGTCGAAGGGAGTTGGAACTGGCAGATTAGGAAACTGAGGATGCATATCCCGAATGAAACTGCGAACCTGTAAATACCGGAAAAAATTATTTTGGGGCAATAAAAACTTATCTGAAAGCTGCTGAAAAGATGCAAAAACATCATCTATATATAAATCTCTAAACACAGACAAGCCGTAGGTTGCCCAATGGGAAAAAGTCCTATCCATCATGGATGGTGGGAAAACAAAGTTTGAAGCTATGGGGGCTGACATAGGGAAAGCTTGTAATCCTTTATGCCGTCTAAACTGTCTCCAGATTCGCAATGAAGTTTTTACAATTACATTTTTAGTAAAGAGAGCGTGTGAACTATTAATTGGGGAATGTAACAGGGCTGTTAGTGTAGTGGGCAGACAAGAGGTTATTTCCATAGCAAGCCACATAGGTAAACACTGAGGCTGGCTTAGCCAGTACTGAAAGACTCTAAAGTTAGCCGCGCAATAGTAGTACTGAAAGTTGGGCAAGGCCATACCTCCAAGAGACTTAGGACGCTGAAGAAGTACTTTACGGATTCTAGCAGTCTTTTTATTCCATATAAACTCTGTAATTAGACCATCAAGTCTTCGGAAAAAGGACTGAGGGAGAAAAACAGGGATGCACTGAAACAGATATGAGAATTTTGGGAGGGTATTCATTTTCACAGTATTAATTCTGCCTGCCAAGGACAGAGGGAGCACTGACCACCTCTCAAAGTCTTTCTGAACTTGGGACATCAAATTATCAAAGTTAAATTTTGAAAGATCTTGAAATCTATTGGTTATCCAAACCCCAAGGTATTTAAATTTACTCTGTGCCATTTTGAATGGCAAAGTATGTAAGGGATATTCTTTGGCGGCTGAATTTAGTGGGAAAATTTCACTTTTGGATAAATTTAGTTTATAGCCTGAAATAGAACCAAAAGATTGCAGAATATTAATAGCTGCCGGAACTGACACAGTAAAATCTGAAATATAAAGAAGAAGATCGTCTGCATATAGCGAGACCTTCTGCTCTGTACCCATTCTTGTTATTCCTTTTATTAATGGGTTGATTTTCAAAGCAGTAGAAAGGGGTTCGATGGCAATGGCAAAAAGAAGTGGGCTCAAGGGGCATCCTTGACGAGTGGATCTATGGAGGTTAAAGTATTCAGACCGAGTATTATTAGTTCTAACTGAGGCTTGGGGAGCGGAATACAACAGTTTTACCCATGAGATGAATCTTGCACCAAAACCAAATTTTTTTAAAGTGTAAAACAAATATCCCCATTCCACCCGATCAAATGCTTTCTCAGCATCTAATGATATTACAGCTTCCGGGGTAGAACAGGATGAAGAATTGTACACCACATTACATAATCGTCTAACATTGAAAAATGAATGTCTACTCTTTATAAAACCGGTCTGGTCTGGAGATATAATTGATGGCAATATAGATTCCAGTCGCATTGATAGTAGTTTTGACAATAACTTAAAGTCTGCATTAAGTAAACTAACAGGCCGGTATGAGGAGCATTCCAAAGGGTCTTTATCCTTTTTAAGGATCAGGGAGATTGAGGCTTGATTAAGTGTTTGAGGAAGTTTAAGTGACTTAAATGATTCGTTATACATTTCTATTAGTATGGGAGCCAATTTACTTATGAACTTCTTGTAAAACTCTACTGGATATCCATCGGGTCCAGGACATTTGCCACACTGTAAAGAGGAAGCAGCTTGGATCAGTTCTTCTATACTAATGGGTGCTTCAAGTTGATCAACTGAATTAGAATTAACTCTTGGGATATTAAAGGCACTGAAAAAGTTATCAAAATCAGATGAATTAGCAGTTTGCTCAGAAGCATAAAGTGAAGTATAATAGTCCTTAAACTGATTATTGATTAATATGGGATCTGTTGTTATTCCTGTAGGCATTCGGATTTGGGGGATAAGGTGGGAAGTTGATTCATGCCTTAGTTGTAGGGCTAGCAGCCTACCTGCTTTGTCACCCTCTTCATAATACCTAGACTTGGTTCTAAGTAATAAATTCTCTGCATGACTTGTTGACAGAATATCAAACTCTGCCTGTAATGACTGGCGTTCCTTATAAATATCTGAAGATGGGGTAACCGCATACATGTTGTCTAGCTGAATAATTTTTTGTGTTATCTCCGTGCGTCTCTTTTTGTTTAACTTTCCCCTGTGACTAATATATGAAATGATTTCTCCTCTAAGAAATGCCTTCAAAGTCTCCCAAAGAAGAGATGCAGATATCTCTGGGCTGCTATTCGTGGATATAAAAAAGTCTATTTTATTAGAGACATACTCTACAAAGCTTTGGTCTAATAGCGTACGAGTATTCAGCCGCCACAATGGACGTGTGCCATCCGACCCCTCCAAATAGATATTCATAGTTACTGGTGCATGGTCTGATATTAAAATAGCATTATAATCACATGATTCTACAGACTGAATAAGTTTATTATCTATTATAAAGTAGTCAATGCGTGTGTATGTTTGGTGCACATGAGAAAAAAAAGAGAATGCTCTACCATGTGGATTGAAAAAACGCCAGGGATCTGAAACTGAAAATTCCTCCATAAATGATTGAATTATACGAGCAGATTTTGAGGGTGAATTGCGTTTGAGAGACGAACGATCAAGATTCGGGTTAAGCCAACAATTGAAATCCCCTCCTAAAATAAGAAAACTTAAAGATACATCTGGCAGTGAGGAAAATAAATGTCTAAAGAATTTGTCATCGTCCCAATTAGGAGCATAAATATTGACCAAGAGAAGTTCAGTATTTCCAATTCTCCCCGAGACAATGACGTACCTACCATTTGGATCTGTTTTAACATCTGAACATACAAATTTCACTGTTTTGTGTATAAGGATTGCTGTCCCTCTAGCTTTGCCCTGAAATGAGGAATGGTAAACCTGGCCAACCCATCTTCTTTTTAACAATAAGTAGTCTTTAGCTTTAAGATGAGTTTCCTGGAGGTATACAATATGTGCACCTAAGTGTTGAAGGTGATGTAACACTTTGCTCCGTTTCACTGGTTCGTTTACTCCCTTACAGTTCCAACTTACAAATCTTAGGCTACTACCCCCCGGCCTAAGCGTCACCTCAGGTTGAGCCATATCTATAATGATTGTGTAAAATCAAATGTACAGAAAAAATTATTATAGAATAAAATATAATACAATACTGATAAGAGCTTCTGAAACAGAGAAAACTGTAGTTGGCACAAGAAAAAAAATAAATAAATAAAATAAAAAATAAATAAAAAACAAAAACAAAAACAAAAAAAAAGCATCTCCCCAAACGAGATACATGCATGACCCTTCTTTAACGTTAACTTTCTTATTAAACCTACTGAGGCAACGCAAGTTTAACTCTAACTCGCAACTTGTCGCCTCAGAGAAGGCAACGGTATTTTAAATAAAACAGGGAGCTACACAGAACAGCCCTTGTGAAATTATGTCTAGCCTGGTCCAACCCCCATATACAATATTTTACTGAAATCACAATACCAGGACCATTAATACAAATAAAAGGGCAAAAGGAAAAAAGAGGTTAAACCTCAGAGTACACTTGGCATCCTTTGTGAATTACCTATAATATAAGGTCAGTGCTACCAATAGACATAATGGTGACCAGTAAGGGTATTCAGACCAGTCTATGAACTATGTGTCATTACCTACAGCTTCTGTAGATTTCAGGTTTTTGCGAATGAAGTCCAGTGCCTCGGACGGTTCCACAAATTTATGTGAAACTCCATCAGCTGTAGTAATCCTTAGCACCGCGGGGAAAAGTAAGCCAAACTTGATTCCAGGACACAAGTGGAGTGCACGTTTGACATCTCTGAATGCAGACCGCTTCTTGGCCACCGCCGTGGTGTAGTCAGCGAAGATAGACAGTCTCTTACCGTCGTAATTAAGAGGAGAGAGTTCTGCAGCCCTTTGAAGAATGTCAGTACGAACATGAAAGTAATGCACTCTAATGACGAGTGGACGAGGAGGCTGCCCTTTCTTCGGTTTTTCGCGTAGTGAACGGTGCGCGCGATCCAATAAGGGCTTATCCCGTAGTTGTAGTACATCTTGCAGGAGTTGGGCCACATATTCAGTTGGACGAGAGCCTTCGTTGCCTTCCGGGAGCCCCACTAGGCGAATATTGTTCCTCCTGGCACGGCCTTCCAAATCTTCGCATTTAGCATCGAGTTGAGTTAAGCGATCATTAAAAGTCGAAATCAAATTCTCCAGCTCTGTTATGCGATCGCTATGATCAGAAGAAGAGCGCTCTAATTCTTTGATGGTACTAGTATTGGATTCGACCCTCTGCTGTAAAGGCTCCAACCAGCCTTTGACGTCTGATCGCACTGTGACAATCTCCGAGCGTAAGTCAGTAGATAATGAATCTATTTTCTGACATATCTCATTCTTGACAGAGTCCAGCATCGTCTGAAGACTAGTGATATTCCCGGATGAGTTATCCGCGGTGTATTCTTTTCCCGGGGATCCGCTAGTATCACCTGTAGAGACCGGGGCTTTGTTGCGGCCTCCTCTACCCGTGTCGGTTTTGGAACGAGACGTCGCCATGTTTATACTTATGATTTATATAAGCGTACACTTAAAGTCTCTGAAGCTAGTTTTTTAACACAGTTTTACAGAAACAACACAAAGAAAGAAAAAAAAATTGAGCTGTACTATTAAATAAGTGAACAAATATGTTGCCTTCCCTGGGAGCGTTCGAAAACACGTCTTACATGCTTAACGCGCAACAGCGCCCCCGATTAATTAAATTCTAAGTTTAATTTAATTATATAAAAACATTTATTATTAGTTTTACTTTCAATTGATTTAATATGCTGATAAGTAACCAACATACTATATGTAACCAAACAACTCTTTATTTTCCCATATACAGTAAATGTTACTTCTCTTGCAACATGCAATACCATTGCATCCATCAGACAAACATGGGCGAAGTGCAACTTGCATCAACTGTAAACTTTTTTTTATTGCCATATAAATAGCATAACATCTGCCAAAATGCAGTCACCTTGGGAAAACGTTAAATCCATTGGATTATCATGTGCATCAACTGTGGAGGTAAACCTTAACCTGTTAAGAGGTTCTATAAGATAAATAATAAGTAAACTCTGATTGTATAAGGCAACATAAAATGAAAATGCAGACAGGGTAGTGTTCACAGACAACATAATGTGTTCTCCCAAATATGAGTCGCTGTAAATAGTGTCTTTCATGCATGGCTTGACAACATGACTTTACAAAAAATTAAGTTTGTTCTTGTCACCATCCATTTGCATAAGGACCTTCTGAATGAATTCGTAGTAGTATCTCAGCTCTTTAGGATAAACCAAGTTCAGTGCATAGATGACTCCTAGCATCATGGCACAAGCTCGGGCTGCAGAGCCAATGTTCCAGAACAATCACTCCTTCAATGAAAATCCCAATGTCATCATAATGTCCAATTTCTCCACCCTCCTTGTCGATGGCATAAATCCCCATGTTGCTCTTCTGCAGGTCTCCCAGGATCTCATCTCCTTTGATATCCTGTATATTTTAACAAAAAAATATATACATCATTGTGTTGGAGTGTCTTGTGATGGTTGTCACATGGTGACATGGTGGTTTAATGGTTTAAAATGAATGAAGAGGCCAAACATTAGAACCACCTCTTAATATGGTGCACTCCAGTATGATTAGATAGATTTTTTTTGTAAAGCTGAATCTGAGAAACGCACAAAGAATTCCAAATGTACTGGTACTGTAAAGCACCTGTGCAAATGGCAATAAACTCTACTCTACAGTGGTGTGAAAAACTATTTGCCCCCTTCCTGATTTCTTATTCTTTTGCATGTTTGTCACACTTAAATGTTTCTGCTCATCAAAAACCGTCAACTATTAGTCAAAGATAACATAATTGAACACAAAATGCAGTTTTTAAATGAAGGTTTACGTTATTAAGGGAGAACAAAAACTCCAAATCTACATGGCCCTGTGTGAAAAAGTGATTGCCCCCCTTGTTAAAAAATAACTTAACTGTGGTTTATCACACCCGAGTTCAATTTCTGTAGTCACCCCCAGGCCTGATTACTGCCACACCTGTTTCAATCAAGAAATCACTTAAATAGGAGCTAGCTGACACAGAGAAGTAGACCAAAAGCACCTCAAAAGCTAGACATCATGCCAAGATCCAAAGAAATTCAGGAACAAAAGTAATTGAGATCTATCAGTCTGGTAAAGGTTATAAAGCCATTTCTAAAGCTTTGGGACTCCAGCGAACCACAGTGAGAGCCATTATCCACAAATGACAAAAACATGGAACAGTGGTGAACCTTCCCAGGAGTGGCCGGCCGACCAAAATTACCCCAAGAGCGCAGAGACAACTCATCCGAGAGGCCACAAAAGACCCCAGGACAACATCTAAAGAACTGCAGGCCTCACTTGCCTCAATTAAGGTCAGTGTTCACGACTCCACCATAAGAAAGAGACTGGGCAAAAATGGCCTGCATGGCAGATTTCCAAGGCGCAAACCATTTAAGCAAAAAGAACATTAAGGCTCATCTCAATTTTGCTAAAAAACATCTCAATGATTGCCAAGACTTTTGGGAAAATACCTTGTGGACCGACGAGACAAAAGTTGAACTTTTTGGAAGGTGCGTGTCCCATTACATCTGGCGTAAAAGTAACACAGCATTTCAGAAAAAGAACATCATACCAACAGTAAAATATGGTGGTGGTAGTGTGATGGTCTGGGGTTGTTTTGCTGCTTCAGGACCTGGAAGGCTTGCTGTGATAGATGGAACCATGAATTCTACTGTCTACTAAAAAATCCTGAAGGAGAATGTTCGGCCATCTGTTCATTAACTCAAGCTGAAGCGATCTTGGGTGCTGCAGCAGGACAATGACGCAAAACACACCAGCAAATCCACCTCTGAATAGCTGAAGAAAAACAAAATGAAGACTTTGGAGTGGCCTAGTCAAAGTCCTGACCTGAATCCTATTGAGATGTTGTGGCATGAGCTTAAAAAGGCGGTTCATTCTAGAAAACCCTCAAATAAAGCTGAATTACAACAATTCTGCAAAGATGAGTGGGCCAAAATTCCTCCAGAGCGCTGTAAAAGACTCGTTGCAAGTTATCGCAAACGCTTGATTGCAGTTATTGCTGCTAAGGGTGGCCCAACCAGTTATTAGGTTCAGGGGGCAATTACTTTTTCACACAGGGCCATGTAGGTTTGGATTTTTTTTTCTCCCTAAATAATAAAACCCCTCATTTAAAAACTGCATTTTGTGTTTACTTGTGTTATCTTTGACTAATAGTTAAATGTGTTTGATGATCAGAAACATTTAGTGTGACAAACATGCAAAAGAATAAGAAATCAGGAGGGGGGCAAATAGTTTTTCACACCACTGTATAACTTGTTCTTGTGACTATGTGGAATGCATTACACTGACTATACTCCCGAATGAGATGCCCATCATCTTCCCCAAGGTAGATGCAAAGTGCCTTGAGGGCTGCTGTCCTTTTAAGGTTGACATCACTTGTGGCCTGTGTAAAAAGATTTAAATGATTAAAGCTGTCCTAAATACATACAATATATAATTTCAAAAATTAGCCTCTGTAGGATACACTGTAAAAAAAT
This sequence comes from Channallabes apus, assembly GCA_030522415.1. NCBI lineage: Eukaryota > Metazoa > Chordata > Actinopteri > Siluriformes > Clariidae > Channallabes > Channallabes apus. The sequence continues at coordinate 4,679,019 of CM060120.1, read as the reverse complement.
TCTTGCTACTCCAACTAAAAAATTTCTAGTGACCTGTTGCACCTAAAATTTTAGTTGGCTCAATTTAAGTTGTATAAACTATTTTGTTTTTGCTGTGCTGATTACCTCTAAATGTACACACAAATTGAAATAAAACATTCTGTCAACTAAATGTTCTATGCTGAATAAACATGCCTAGTTAGGCCAACAAGCAGTCTCAAATTGAAATATAATGTTGTGTCAATTAAATGTTCCAAGTTGACTGAAAGGTATATTTTGAATTGGAAATTATGCTTGCATAATTATAAAATTAACATCTTAAAGTTTACTTGAGTAGGTTATTCACTGTAGCCACATTTCAAATAACATGACACATTCCTCTAAATTTGAATATTTTTTTAATGTAAACTTTAAACACCTGTTAAAGACTATCAACATTGATTAAGTGCAATCCAGCTACTCTTTCAACAAATAAACAAATGCTGCATTGTTATAACAAAATATTCAAATATCATTCCAAAATGCAAGAATGAAACTGTGCCCTTAACATTCATGTTACAAAGCTTACTAATATCACACTCAGTCAAAACAGTATACTGGATAAATAGACTTCTGCTTTGAGGAACAAAACATACTGATATTTCTCAGTAAAAACGTGCAGTGGCTTATTTGAAAATAATAAAATATTTGCTTTAACTCAGAAATGGTTTAAGATAAAAAAAAATAAATAAATGTTGTGAAATCATTTTGCCAAGCTCCAAGATTGTTTGCAGATGCAGTAAGCAGTGTTTCCCAGATATTCTCCCTAATACCTGAAATACAAAAAGAAAAATATATGAATAACTAATTAAGTAACCGTTTGTAGTTCAAAACCATTAAAAATCCTAGACAAAAAAATGTCCGTTTAGCCATTATAACCGTTTTCAGACACTATAAGGTTAATGAATGATGAAGGAGTGAGAACATTAAGCTCCCTCAGTGCCGCACTAACGCGCCGTCTTTTTCAAATAGCCTTTGAAATTATCAGTCATTAAGATGATTAAAATGCATGTAACGTAAGTAAACTTTAGCGGTTTCATAGATTAACATTAATGTGAATGTACATACCATCTGAAAAAAAAAAAATGCATTAGGAGCTGAAACGAGTGCATTGCCAGATAACTACTGTAACACTCCAAATTATATAAATAAACACTCGAAAATATAATGTTCTAAAGCTTGCTGCTGGATAATATATATGTTATAAAGCTAAAATTGCTGATTACTTTGCAGGACAGTTAGTTTCCATGAAGTACTCACCATTTCGGGAGGAAATAGCGGGAAGTTCGAAAATTCTGGAAGAACGCTTTTGCGCATGCGCAGAGGTCCCTCTTGTTCGTCCAACATAAAATTGTTTGTGTGCAGTTAAATGTTTCATGAACACAGTTATACTCGTTGCCTTGATGAAACTTTTGTAGTTGAGTAATGAAATTTATACAATCATTGAGAAAACATATTTTTCTTTTTTGACACCAGCATTATATTAGCCCAACATATATTTCTTTTTTCCAACAACTATTTTCAGGATTTATTTTTTACAGTGTATAATTAGATGTGCCAAAAGTGAATTCCAAGTCTTAAAAATACATGGACAATCAGAATAGGTGCATTTAATATGATGGCCATGCCCAAAATGACTATGTTTTAGTCTGTAATGTTTGAAAAGTTCTGAACGCCTGAAAGGGGGGGGGGGGTCAAACATCAGTTATGTTTTTTACTGTCGCATCAAGTGGATGACAGTCTGCAAATGTAGCTCAGACCACGGGTGCACATATCCTTAATTAATTAAGTAATTATGTAATTAATTAATACATAATTAATACTAAGAACATCATAAGTGAACTAAACCATTTGCCAACTCCATAAATTAACCACTTTGAATCTACAATCTAACCCATTACACGTGTTCTGCACAACTGACTAAAGCTACCTGATGACTTGTGTACATCTTTACAAGCACACCAAACTTCAGATTATAAGATTAGACACTGCTACAGCAGAAAAACAGACCCACGAATGCTTAGCTTTTTAGGTCTGATAGTTAATGCCAATAACATTGGGAAGCTCTCACTTAAGAATGATACAATTTATACCACACAGTTACAGAACATTTATCTTTATTGGTAGTAGATATACAGTATGGTACCATTGATAGCAGTAATGCACTTACCAAAACAATATGGGGTCCCCAAGGAGGAGGTTGTGTTTCACATCCAGATCAGATATAGGAAAACTACTTCTCCAAGTCCACAAAGCACATGTAGACTGGTTGGGCAATGTTCTGAGTGCAATTTTCAGACGACTGTTGCGTTGGCACCAGTAGAGGAACATCGACCGGAATGTCTGTGGACGTAGACTGATCTACTGTTGGCGGATGTCCCGTTATCTTCTCCTTCAGACGGGCTTCCAACCGAAAAACTTTGGCCTCCAACCTCAGAATTCTACATTCCATAGCCGATAACTGCTCCTTTGATCTGCTGCTTACAGCGGGGCGCCGATGCTTGATCAGTGTACCCTGTAAAAGCCAACATTAAAAGCATTTAATACCTTTAGCAAACCACCAACATGTACAGATTGCAAAATGTTGTCGCAAGAGAAAAACATACCATTTTCTTTTTAACGAGCCGGGTGGTCACACTTTTTTGTGTGCGTTGAGGCAACTTGTTCTCTTTTCCAGAACGCTGCACAAACAGTAAAGAGTTAGGATACAAGTACAACAAAATCTGAATGTCAAATAAAGTCAGTAGAAAAATCGGTAACTGAATAACTACTATATATTATTAAAAGGCTTTCTTACCCTTTGTTTTTTGCCCGAACAATCGGCAACATTCTTCATAGAATAAAATGTCTTTGCATCCATTTCTGTTGCTACTGTAGTACTATCTGTAGGAACTGAAAAATGACTGCAGCTATTTCGTTCAATTTCTTTTATAGCTTAGGACGCCCCCCGCCCCAAATAGTGTTAATGTCTACACAAAGTCAATTACAATGTTTTAATGGTTTGTGATTGGTGCAGTATTTTGGGCTCTAAAAGACAATGGAACATTACAGAACGTGCGAGTTGACGCCCATGCACAGATCAGAAAGCATTAAAATGTTCATTTGAATTAAAATGACACACGCATGTCTGTGTGTATACAGTGGTGTGAAAAACTATTTGCCCCCCCCCTCCTGATTTCTTATTCTTTTGCATGTTTGTCACACAAAATGTTTCTCATCATCAAACACATTTAACTATTAGTCAAAGATAACATAATTGAACACAAAATGCAGTTTTTAAATGAAGGTTTACGTTATTAAGGGAGAAAAAAAACTCCAAATCTACATGGCCCTGTGTGAAAAAGTGATTGCCCCCCTTGTTAAAAAATAACTTAACTGTGGTTTATCACACCTGAGTTCAATTTCTGTAGTCACCCCCAGGCCTGATTACTGCCACACCTGTTTCAATCAAGAAATCACTTAAATAGGAGCTACCTGACACAGAGAAGTAGACCAAAAGCACCTCAAAAGCTAGACATCATGCCAAGATGCAAAGAAATTCAGGAACAAATGAGAACAAAAGTAATTGAGATCTATCAGTCTGGTAAAGGTTATAAAGCCATTTCTAAAGCTTTGGGACTCCAGCGAACCACAGTGAGAGCCATTATCCACAAATGGCAAAAACATGGAACAGTGGTGAACCTTCCCAGGAGCGGCCGGCCGACCAAAATTACCCCAAGAGCGCAGAGACAACTCATCCGAGAGGCCACAAAAGACCCCAGGACAACATCTAAAGAACTGCAGGCCTCACTTGCCTCAATTAAGGTCAGTGTTCACGACTCCACCATAAGAAAGAGACTGGGCAAAAACGGCCTGCATGGCAGATTTCCAAGGCGCAAACCACTTTTAAGCAAAAAGAACATTAAGGCTCGTCTCAATTTTGCTAAAAAACATCTCAATGATTGCCAAGACTTTTGGCTAAATACCTTGTGGACCGACGAGACAAAAGTTGAACTTTTTGCAAGGTGCGTGTCCCGTTACATCTGGCGTAAAAGTAACACAGCATTTCAGAAAAAGAACATCATACCAACAGTAAAATATGGTGGTGGTAGTGTGATGGTCTGGGGTTGTTTTGCTGCTTCAGGACCTGGAAGGCTTGCTGTGATAGATGGAACCATGAATTCTACTGTCTACCAAAAAATCCTGAAGGAGAATGTCCGGCCATCTGTTCGTCAACTCAAGCTGAAGCGATCTTGGGTGCTGCAGCAGGACAATGACCCAAAACACACCAGCAAATCCACCTCTGAATGGCTGAAGAAAAACAAAATGAAGACTTTGGAGTGGCCTAGTCAAAGTCCTGACCTGAATCCTATTGAGATGTTGCGGCATGACCTTAAAAAGGCGGTTCATGCTAGAAAACCCTCAAATAAAGCTGAATTACAACAATTCTGCAAAGATGAGTGGGCCAAAATTCCTCCAGAGCGCTGTAAAAGACTCGTTGCAAGTTATCGCAAACGCTTGATTGCAGTTATTGCTGCTAAGGGTGGCCCAACCAGTTATTAGGTTCAGGGGGCAATTACTTTTTCACACAGGGACATGTAGGTTTGGATTTTTTTTCTCCCTAAATAATAAAACCCCTCATTTAAAAACTGCATTTTGTGTTTACTTGTGTTATCTTTGACTAATAGTTAAATGTGTTTGATGATCAGAAACATTTTGTGTGACAAACATGCAAAAGAATAAGAAATCAGGAGGGGGCAAATAGTTTTTCACACCACTGTATTTATGTGTGTGTGTGTGTGTGTGTGTGTGTGTGTGTGTGTGTATAATCGGAAACTTTATTTGCCATCTACATACATTAACTCATGCTAGGGCACTTTTACTAAGCCGAAATACAATTGAAAGCTATTTATTCGTTTATCTTTGATTTGCTTACTTAGAGAGATTCAGGTTGATTTTGCGCATTTTTAATCCTTTTCAAATGCAGATTAACGTGCATATCAGCTGGATAACTAGCGAATGCTTTAGTAATGGGCTCTAAAAGACAATGGAACATTACAGAACGTGCGAGTTGACGCCCATGCACAGATCAGAAAGCATTAAAATGTTCATTTGAATTAAAATGACACACGCATGTCTGTGTGTGTGTGTATGTATGTATGTATATATATATACCCTAAAAAAAATGCTGGGTTAAAAACAACCCAGTCTCGGTTGTTTTTAACCCAGCTGCTGGGTAAATATAGGACTAACTAAATGCTGGGTTAATTAAACCAGCAAGATGGGTTATTTGTTTAACCCAGCAACATCAATCCAAATGCTAGGTCATATTTAACTATAATGCATAATTCTACCACATATATTGGTCAAATGTTCTACCCATATGTTTGGGGTTTGTTGGTTCATTTTAACTGGAATGTTGGGTTAATTCTACCTCACAAATAGGTTATTATTATTTTCATGTTTTACAGTGAATCTGTAAAAAAACAAAACAAAAAAAAAAAACACCCATGTCTATTAAACAGTTAAATTATTTTGATATACTGGTCTATTACAAAAAAAAAACATACATGTATGCAATAAACAACATCCTATTAAATGTTCTTAGAAAAAATATTTATTTTTCAAAAGCACAAAAACAGATAGTCAACAGTGACATCATTACTATACTATTACTGATACGGGCAGAATGGAGTAATTGCACAAATAGACTGAGGCAGCTTCTACAGAGCAGGATCTCTCTGTGACTTCAGATAACTTTTCTGCAGAACAAAACTATCCAGCCCTGGTCTCATAACATACAAACACTGTCTATGACTTTTCAGGTAGGCCTCGCTATTTCATAGCAACATTACAACATTACTGAGAGCAGCGCTGGTCATTATCTCCCAACGTCAGGATGTAGGGGTACGGCCTTGACACTTCAGCCACAATGTTGGTTCCAACCTTAGAAAGAAAGAAATGAAAGTTAAAATTTTGTTGAATAGCAAAGATTAAACTGAATAAGACTATTAATTTAGTGTGAAATAGGATGACTAAAAAATGACAAAGCTGTCCATTAAGATAGGGTATAGGTAACCTAAAACAAAAACATGGAGACAGCTACTACCAAAAATAAAACAGCAAAATAAGCCTGGCTTTTAGGATACAGCTCTTTATGTCAGACTAGTTGATATTGTAGTCTGCATTGATTTTAAGCTAATTACTGAAAAAATGTCACAGCTGGTGTCATACTGGTACATTACAATCACCAAAATATTAATACTTCCATCTAGTAGTTATCTGTACAGCTGTGGTACTTTTTCCTGTAGTTGGCGCGCTGACTGATAGTTAATTTAACTTTGGTTAAAGAGAGCTACCTGGTTAGCTTACATGCAATTACTGGTGATACGGGCCAGGGGTAGCTCAGTGGTTAAGGCATTGGACTACGGTTCGGAAGATCCCAGGTTCAAATCCCACAACCACCAAGTTGCCACTGTTGGGCCCTTGAGCAAGGCCCTTAACCCTCAACTGCTCAGATGTATAATGAGATAAAAATGTAAGTCGCTCTGGATAAGAGCGTCTGCCAAATGCTTAAATGTAAAAATACACCTTGGGGAAAGGTGTAAAATATTGTTATAACTCGGGAGAAACGCAGGAGAAATTTGACCGCAGAGTAAATTACTAGCTAGTGAAAAACGGGAGGGTTAGCAGGTCTGTATATTTGTGAGAGGGTCAGTGTTTTGTAACACCACAGCATTTTATTGTCTCAAGCAGTGAGATTAATAAAGTTCTAAAGTGGTTGCTAACGCTAGCAAACTAACTAAATGCCTGCGTCATGCTAGCGCTACAGTTAACAGTTTAGCGTTCATTCATCACTTCACCATCTTCGTAACCCTGCAAACATTCTACAGAGAAAGCTAAAAAGCTCAGACATCTTAGCCGTTTCTTTCATACACAGGTGGGGTATTTTGGCTAACTAGCAGCTATTCTCAGCTAAATTATCATCCAGTACCTCAGACCAGCCGGAAAGTTTGTGTGTAACCTTAACACGGTAACAGTAATAAATGGTGTGGGAGCTCAAGAGACACGAAGCTGAGTCACAGCCGCTGAATCCACCGGTGAACTTTGGGGGAGGGGCCAAGCAAACTTTAACCCAGCAGCTGGGTTACACAAAAACTACCCAACTCTCTGTAAATAACCCAGAAAAATGACCCAACAGCGGCAACCCAGCGTTTGGGTAGAAAAAACAACCCAGCATTTTTTAGAGTGCATATATATATATATATATATATATATATATATATATATATATATATATATATATATATATATATGCACATGATGGGTGAACATGACCAAATTACATCTTGAAATTACTGTACTTTTTATTCAATTCCAATGTTTTAATGGTTTGTGATTGGTGCAGTAATTTGGTCAGGTGTACCCCATGGGTGAACACGATGGTTTGAGAATGAAATTACACACGGATATATTTATGTGTGTGTGTGTGTGTGTGTATAATCGGAAACTTTATTTGCCATCTACATACATTAACTCATGCTAGGGCACTTTTACTAAGCCGAAATACAATTGAAAGCTATTTATTCGTTTATCTTTGATTTGCTTACTTACTTAAAGAGATTCAGGTTGATTTTGCACATTTTTAATCCTTTTCAAATGCAGATTAACGTGCATATCAGCTGGATATCTAGCGAATGCTTTAGTAATGGGCTCTAAAAGACAATGGAACATTACAGAACGTGTGAGTTGACGCCCATGCACAGATCAGATTCTCACTTTCCACGTCACTATGACATACAGTAGCCTGGATAAATACAGTCCATCCACACGTACAGTAGAAGCATTTCAAAATGACCAAGATCAGTAAGCTTCATTCTCAAGACATCAGGACAATGAAGTCTGCTGGAAGTTCCAGTCGCGAAATACACCGCCATCTGAAATCTGTTGGTGTAGACGTAACATTGAGCACCATCAGAAGACATTATAAAGAACGGACATCACGCAAACGCAACCCTCGCAAAATTAATCGGTACGTAGCTCTGTCTTATACTATCACAGATTATACACTGTCATGTGTTTGTTAGGCTTTAAATGTCACACATGTAAATTAATGCCATGCACTTATTTTACAGAGCCGTTGTCGCAGCCATAGAAACCATCACTAGGCAAAACGACGAAATGGTTGCAAGCTCTGTGAAAAAACAACTGTGGCGTGACAGTGGAGTGGACATCAGTGAGAGATCAATTCAGAGAATCAGGCAAAAACTTGGTTGGAGATATAGGAAAACGTTGCATTGTCCCATGATCCGCGACAAAAACAAAGAGATACGTCTCCAACAAGTTCAAACATGGATCGAAGAAGAGGAAAATTTTCACGACGTCATTTTCACTGATGAAACTACGGTGGCTTTGGATCGCTTTGCCACAATGTCCTTTTGTAAAAAAAGGGAGACAAGTGTTCAAACCCAAGCCGAAACATCCTGTTAAAATTCATGTTTGGGGAGCCATTTCTAGACGTGGACCAGGACCTATTGCCATCTTTGAAGGAATAATGGACAGGTCTTTCTTCGAAGAGGAGATTATAAAAGGAACCGCTGCCCCATACATTAAGGAAACCTTCGGTATTCATCACCGTTTTTTTTTCCAGGACAATGACCCGAAGCACACTGCTGCAAGAAAAGTGATCGCTGAAGAGGGAATTAACTGGGTGAAGACACCCGCCGAGTCTCCCGACATGAACCCGATTGAGATGGTGTGGCATGCTCTGAGTGAATACCGAACTTAACAGGATTATGATCAGAAAAATAAGCATCACATACTGTATCTATAAAAAAATTAGATCTAGGGTGTGACCGTGTTCATGAGTCGGGCTACACACTCATTGAACAAGATGAAAAGATACAATGAGATTTTAAAAGTCACTAACCAGAGGTTTAGATGGACAGCATACTGTCACACTTGTGCCACCTCGGTCCCAGGGAATAAGATCTGGTTCTCTGGATTACTGAGCCGCCGCTTTGTCTCCCCCTAGTGTGTCTACGTGCGTTTAGGTCTCACTTTTGCATTACATTAGGTTCACCTGTGTCTCTCCCGAGTGTTACCCCATTTATACAGTACCAGCCGACCCTGTAGCTCCCTGTCCGTCCACCGTTGTGATTATATGTGTTTTGTGTTCAAGAAACAATAACCAGTTTTGTTTGCTTGTTCCTCAGGACTGAGTTGAGTCTGAAGTATAGAGTCCTTTTACCTTTCAAAAACCCAGCCTGAGGAATGATCAGTGACTTCGCTTCCTTTGTTTTGTTTGTGTTTACATTGTTTATTTTCTAACTAAATAAAAGACTCGTGTATTGATCCTGCGTTTGCGTCCGCAACTCCGTATCAGAGACATGACACATACATGAATATTAAAATCTCCAGTAATTAAAATGCGATCAAACTGGCATAAACACAGCTAAAAGATCAGAAAACTCCTGAATAAAATCTTTGTTGAACTTTGGTGGATGATGAATCACAATTTTAAGTCCACATGAAATAACTGAAGTTCAAAACTGGTATAAACTTCGGTGGAAATATGTCTGCACTGAAAACTGTTCCGAAATATTGAGACCAGGCCACCACCTTTCAGCCGGGGCGAGTTGAAGAAGTTACAGTCCACAGGAACAACTTCGGATAAAGGGCTCGACTCACCGCCACTCAGCCAGGTTTCAGTCACGAAAATACAGTCCAAGCCATTTGAAGTGAAAAAGTTTTTAAGAATGAAAGTCTTGTTTGCTAGTGATCTAGAATTAACCAAAGCCATCGGGTTCCGACGCGCGTCTCAGTGGATGAAGGTTCCCGATGATTCACTCCACCTTTGCAAAGAAGCGGGAAAAGGTGACCGGGCACATGAGATGAGTACGATGGCACAACAGGTAGAACCCATTGATAGATGGGTTGCAGTGAGCGGCGTGCAATATACAGTAACAACCCTCAGGTAAGAGTCCAGAAATAAGTAACTGGTGATGAGTGCTAGTCTTGAGCCTTACTGATAGGCCTCCCCGTTTCCCCCGGCATTTAACTCGGGCTAGGGCGCAAACAGAGCGGCGTAGATTCACCGGTATGTTTGCTAAAAAGGGGAGTAAATCATGTTTGCCTCCCAGATCTTGCTTATAAAGTCCGACAACAGTAGAGCGTATCATAAGAAGTGTTGCTCGATCATACACCAAAAAAGATGAGACATTGTTAATAAAACAAGATGTAAACAATAAAACAATAACTAAAAATAAGGAGACCAGACGGCAAGGCACACACACCGGCGCCATCTCCCGACCATATCTTCTATATTTTCTAATATCCATAAATGCCGTAAATAAAGACATCCTTACTTACTGAGTGATCATTTCTTGCAGTGACATAAGCAGAGAATAAAGCTGACACGTTACACTGAGATCGATGCCTTGTTTTCTCCGATTATCGATAAAATTCGCTACCGGCAGAGCCTAAAGCCAGATGGTGATCGATGTGCCGGAGCAGTCTGCAGTATCTCAGGGTGAGTCTGAAGTATTAGGCTCGTGTATTTGACACCAAGTGGAAGAGGAATTGTGTTTTCAGGTTCTCCAGTAGAGCAAGCTCTTTTTTTTTTTGTAGAATTGGTAGAAAATTAGGACTGACATAAACTAGAGTAGATTTTAGAATAATGATAAGTAGCAGCATTAATTATACACTCTGATTATGATAAAAAAATTTTTTAAACGTTTATTTAACATTTCTGACATTCTCCAGTGTCAGCATTTATTTTTTAATAATTTCTTCCAGACAGAAGGAACACCTGATCATTATGATTCATATATGAAAATCTACTCAGCTGTATAGATGTTTAGTTTTCATGCCGAGGCTTTGGCCTGCTCGTGTTTGCTGTGCATCTGTTCATCAGTGTGTTTATCTGTCTGTCAGACAACGTGACGCTACAGAGTGATGGAGTTCTGTACCTCCGGATACTCCACCCCTTTAAGGTATGTCCTGATGTACGGTACTCCCCTTTATGACTTCATGTTCAATATATTTTATTAAATAATTTTTCCTGGTCGTCTCCAGGGCAGTTACGGAGTCGAGGACCTCGAGTATGCAGTGACGCAGCTGGCGCAGACCAACATGAGATCGGAGTTGGGAAAACTCACTCTGGATAAAGTTTTCAGGATAATTAAGTTTGATTTGGAGGCTCACGTTCATGGAACATCTAATATTAAAATGCAGAAGTTTTGTATATAGCAGGAAGTTTAATTTACGGAAAAGACTCAAGTCAAAGTGAACAAAGGCATGATTTAAACAAATAATAAAAACAACAAAAATAAGATTAAAATGAGCACAAAATGATGTGTTCAAATGTTTAACCCCTCTTTGCATTTACCTGATGACCTCTATGTTTATCGTGAATCAATATTTGATATTTGGCTTCTTTATATTTACTATAGACAAAGTAGAATTCGTTGTGAAATTCGGGATTGCTGAGGATAAAACCGGGTCAGTTTTTATGAAGACTCGTTGCTAGACGGCTTCCAAAAATCACACCTATAAATTATGTAATAAAATCACTGTCAAAAAGAATCGTGCATAAAAAAAAAAAAAAAAAAGATTTGTGTCTAATTCCGTGTTTTGTCCGAGTTGGATTCCAAAATCTACAGCCATGACAGTTTACAGATACGAGATTTTTTGTGTTTGTTGCAGTACAACTCATAACTATAACTATTACAACAATAACTATTCCATATAAATTGATTGTATTTAAAAGTACTCGTTATTTTAGTTTTTTCTTTTGTAGATCAGATTCTAAAACATCTATCATCAGACTCCTTCATCAGAGGGTTTTAGAATCTGTGTACAGTATCTATTGAAATACAAGGTTTATTTAGTGTCTTTGCAAGATCTTGCTAAACAGTATTTCTTTGCTCCGCCCTTTGCCCTTGTGGGGCTCAGTGAAATACAGGTGTCTATTATCTTAAAATAAAAGGAAAGAAATGGGGGGAGGGGGGACTTTTGCACCTCGTTAAATACACTGGTTAAAGCTTTGTCTTGTCCACATTCAGACTTAAACTAGCAACTTAAACAGTGGAATACAACACTTGTGGGTGTGCTGTTACATGAAAAAAAAACCTTGGTTATTTTCCTATAAAAGCATGCCATGTAGTCTGTTTTTACTTATTCCCCATATACCATGAGCAACTCCTTTCATGTTCAGATAACAACATATTTCCGGTTTATTAAACCCTGTGCTGTTGTTCCTCAGAAGAGAGAGTCACTGAACATCAACATTGTTGACTCCATCAACAAGGTGTTGGACGACTGGGGGATTCGCTGCCTCCGCTTTCACATCAATAGCGTTCACGTTCCACCGCAAATCAAAGAGTTCATGCAGATGCAGGTATATATACTGTATATATAAAAAAGAGAGATTCTGAAATTCCAATAAAATGGGCGTGGCCGTTTAAATACAGGGACGAGACTTCTCAGTATTTTTTTTCCCTCTCATTCCTGAACATTTTCAAAACCAAACCTGAAACTCAACTGATTAAATTGACAGAATTGATCAATGTTTTTTTTGGGTTGTTTTTTTTCCATAAACACACATGTTCACTCACCAATTTAAGGAACTCCTCTTCGAAAGCTGTCCGTTTTGTATTAACACCTAAAAATGATATAAATTAAAAAAGCTAATTGGATGAACCAGTAAAGCAATACCAACTTATTTATAAAAGGAGAAAGAGTTGCTGTGTTGAACATTTGATCACCACGACGTCAGTCACAGACGTCCCATTAACCGACATTAAAATACTGATAATTGCATTCGCAGTGTATCTCAGAGCAGAAATATTACCTGACGATTAGCTCATGGATTTACCCCATGCTTTGTAATACAGACAAAAGAGTCGCCTGGCAACTGCTAGCTTCTTTTCTGCTGATTATTTTCCTGTGCGGTATGTTGTGGTGAACTTCGTAACTTACTCAAAAGAGAAACACTGAATAGAGCAGCTATTAAGGATATTAACCTGCACAAGTTTGTCTTGTACGCAAAACAAAATAACAAATCAGAAACACAAACGACAATTCAGTCAAATGTAAAAAATGAAATTCTAATCGCTAATTGGACGAGACAATTGTCACTCAAGGTATACAAAAAGCATCACAGGATCTTCATCACAGGATTTTAATGTCCTGTTCGATTTGAGAATGATATTCACAAACTATACCTACCTTTTCCGGTTTGTCTGAATTTGCCATTTTGTTTCTGATTTGGCATTTTGTTTCAGGATTTGTTATTTTGTTTTCAGTTTTTGGTTGTGCACTTCTCGGCCACCGTAGATTTGTCATCATAAAGTGATTACCTCACATGGTGCACAAATCTGTGATTCCTCATGGATTTGGTGGCGTTTGCTTGCGTTTGCTCATTCAGTGCTTACGCTTCACAAAATGATGTGCAGGTAACGTTAACTAATACTGACCCTTTTGCTGTCCAGAAGTGGGCGGGGCAATGGCGTGCAAAAAGAATTTTTGGAATTTATGAATTCAATTCAGTTTATTTGTATAGCGCTTTTAACAATTGACATTGTCTCAAAACAGCTTTACACAATCAAAAGAATTATTTAAGTTTGTATGGAATGTGAATGTGTATGAATCAAAATGTTCAGATATTCCCTGGCGAGCAAGCCCGAGGGCGACAGTGGCAAGGAAAAACTCCCTGAGACGGTAATAGGAAGAAACCTTGAGAGGAACCAGACTCGACAGGGAACCCATCCTCATCTGGGTGAAACAGATAGCAGGAAATGATCTGCATTTATACAGTGTTAAGTGTTAGGTTCAGCTATAATATTTGATGTTAATTGATGTTATAATACTTGATGTAAAATGGAGTCCAGTAGTTATTCGAGACTCAGATAGACTTGTAGAAAGTTCCAGTCCTGAACTATCGAATTGTCAAGTCCTCAGAGAAACAGCTGACCACATCCCCAATCATCCCCAGACACCAGACGCATCCTAAAGAGACACACGGGGCATCCATGCGACAAGACCTCCAACCAGAAACCGGGCACCAGGATGGATCAGACAGGTCCGGAGGGCAGAGGGAGTCTGGATCACTGGCAGCTCAGGAACCACATGTGTAGCTCGACAGAGAGAGAGAGAGAAAGAGTGAAAGAGGGAGACAGGGGGAGAGAGGAAAGAGAAAGAGGGGGAGGAAGAGAAGAGGAGGAGAGATTGCAATTAGGTATGGTCACAGTCACAATGTCTAATGTGAATGTATATTTACTGTAGAGTGCATTGAAGTGCATGAATTAGCTCTGAGCACAGTTTAGTTTCTGTCATTGTCTGATTTTGGTACACATAATCTGAAGATTGTACACTTCAGTAAGTGTAAATCACCTGTTACATGAATATGAATAAAATTAGCTTTTAGGAAAACTTTTACACACATCTTTACCGAAAGATTGATTAACAGTTTTCAAACAAAAAAACACCATTTAAACCAGAAGCAGTCTGAATCAGAACTGTATCTGCATCATGACCAACTTACGATTTTAATCGGTCAACTTCAGGTCTGACTTCCCGTCATAGAGCTTGGACTGTAAGATTATTTTGTCTATTTCTATGGAATAACCAGAACCTGAGTACATCTGAGACGTGTGTGTGTGTGTGTTTATGTGTGTGTGAGAATCCAGACCTGCTAATAAACTTGTAGCCATGAGGTTTTTGGAAAAGCCGTGTACATTTCACTCGGTATGAGACTGACGTGTGGCTCCTGTGCAGGTGGAAGCGGAGTGGAAGAAGAGAGCGACAGTTGTGGAATCTGAGTGGACGAGAGAGTCGGCCATCAACGTGGCGGAGGGACGCAAGCGAGCGCAGATTCTGGCTTCTGAGGGAGAGAAAGCAGTGCAGATCAACAAAGCTGAAGGTGCTGAGTGTTTAAAGCTGTGAGATACAATACAGAGAGGCGAGAACACATGTTGTCATCAGGCTGGCTGTGTGTGTGTGTGTGTGTGTGTCAGTGATGGGTTGTTCATGAACGATTCGTTCTTTTTGAACAAATCATTAGCATGACTCAGGTGAACGAGTCGTCTCGGAGAGTGATTCGTTCATTTTCTATTGGGCGCGCATGCGCAAAGCATCTCAAAATCTCCGTATGTTATATACAGGAAACAGTATTGAACGACTGTGCTAGTGAGTCTTCAAGTCTCGAGTTGTTCGTTCCTTTGTCACATGACTCCCATAGACGCTATGTGATGGGAGAAGTGATCGTCCAAGATGGTGGCATGTATGGTCTGATGTGTGTTTGTCCCTTTATCTATATTCATTTGTTTGTTCATTTGGCCCTCTTAGCCTCTTTTGGTTCTAGCAGCCCAGCTTCCATCTCCAGGCTCTACTTGGATTCTGAGGCCCTGTTAGCCTCTTCAGGCCTTAGCAGTCCAGGTACCATCTCTAGGCTCCAGGCTCTAGCAGCACGGCTATCATCTCCAGGCTCTGTTTGGATACTGAGGCCCTTCTGGCCTCTCCGGACACTAGCAGCTCAGCTTCCATCTCTAGGCTCTACTTGGATCATGAGGCCCTGTTAGCCTTTCCAGGCCCTAGCAGCCCAGCTACCATGTCTAGGCTCCAGGTCCTAGCAGCTCAGCTACCATCTTCCATCTCCAGCTACTGTAACATCGCCAGGTTCTGCGTGATCCTGAGGCCCTGTCAGCTCCTCCTGGTCTTGCTAACATCTTTTGCTAACATGGCTCTTCTCATAATGTTGCTTTGTTTATTGTTTTTGCAGAATCTAAGATCAAATGATTTTTATTGGGTGAGTTCTTCTTACAACATCTGTGGCTCTTTGGAAATAGCCTATGGATTTAACTGTTCAACCTTTCTGCATTCCCCTCAAATGCCAAAAGAGTTGTCAGAAGACTTATATTTAGCCTGGTTTCTACCTAGAGATATACTTCAGCTTCAAAATCTTTTGATTTTAAATGACT
Organism: Channallabes apus; assembly: GCA_030522415.1. Classification (NCBI taxonomy): domain Eukaryota; kingdom Metazoa; phylum Chordata; class Actinopteri; order Siluriformes; family Clariidae; genus Channallabes; species Channallabes apus. The sequence continues at coordinate 4,663,042 of CM060120.1, read as the reverse complement.
ATTTTGCATTTGATGGCAGAGTTTATTAGGACTCTCATGTTAAAAACACTACAGGTTCCTCATATACTGATGGCAAACAGAGATGGTTAATACTTTTATTGCTGCTTTTATCTGGCAATGTGCAGCCAAATCCAGGCCCTGAGTTGCAGTGTATTCCATTGCCATCTGATGTGAAATCCACGTCTGGTTTGAGGGTAATTCACCATAATGTTCGCAGTTTGTTACCAAAAATGGATCTGCTTAGGATTTCGGTGAATTTAACAGATGCAGATGTTGTTGTGGTATCTGAAACCTGGCTAACAAATTCAATCACTGATATGGATATTGGAATGGTTGGCTATAACGTGTATCGTGCTGACAGACCAAGGAAGGGTGGTGGGGTTGCTATTTATGTTAAAGCTAAATTTAATGTGAAGTTAATTTATTCAGAATCGATCAGTAAGCAGCTGGAATTTCTGGCAGTTAAGGTGGAATTGGTCAAGGGCCTTTATGTTACTGTTGTTGGGTGTTATAGGCCTCCTTCTGCCCTGAGTACTGCATTGCAGACTCTTATTCAACTCCTATCCAGATTGGACTATTCTGAAATTATTTTAGTAGGTGATCTAAACTGGGACTGGCTGAAACCTTGTCCAGATGAATTTACGTAATTCTGTGATTGTCAATTTTACACAGCTAATCAATACTCCCACTCGTCCAAATCTTAAGTACCAAGAGAAATCCACCTTAATTGATTTAATTTTGACTAATGCCCCGCACAAATTTACTGCTGTTGGTGTTTTTTGCAATGACTTGAGTGATGTTGCTGTGAGGAATACTAAGATGCCTAAATGTAAACCTCGCGTGATTTGTAAGAGGACTCTCAAAAAATTTAATGAACAGGGTTTTTGCCATGATTTGTTTAATTGTGATTGCAGTAGAATAGAGCTGATTCCCGATGCGGAGTCAGCCTGGATCTTTTTCCGGGATCGTTTTTTGCAAGTAATAAATAGACACGCCCCACTATAGAGATTCAGAGTTAAGGGGCGGGACAATCCCTGGTTTTCCTCTGAGCTTGGAGACATTCTTCATTATCTCAATTTAGCTTGGGCCAAAGCAAGAAAAACGGGCTCCCCGTCTGATTGGCTTGTTTTTAGGCAGCTAAGAAGTAAATGTTCTTCTTTTATTAAGAAAGCAAAATCTGACTTTTATCTGTCAGCTACTACAGACAACTTAAATGATCCCAGAAAATTTTGGAAGGCTATAAAATTACTTTCTTTAAACAGAGATAGTATTAATGTTCCTTCTTTTATTATGAAAGGGACTGCAGTAGTTTATGACAAGCATGAGATATTGAACCATTTTAATGAGAATTTTATTCAGTCTGGTTCTTTGCTTGACATGGCTTGTCCTTCTACTGTGACACCTTGTAGAGATGTACCAGTCCCTACAAGTGTCTTTAATTTCACTCTTTTCTCAGTGGCTGACATTCATAAAGCCTTAAAAGGGCTGGCTCCTGAAAAACCTCCAGGACCTGATGTTATAGAGCCCTACTTCTTAAAAATAGCTGCTGATTATGTAGCGATTGCTCTAGAGAGCAATACTATTCCCAAAATATGGATATCTGCATTTGTTTGTCCATTATTGAAAGGGGGTGACCCGTCAAACCTAAATAATTACAGGCCAATTTCTAACTTGTCTGTTTTGGCCAAAACGCTTGAATCCCTGGTGAGTGATCAGATGAAAGACTTCCTGCATGTACAGGACATTTTATCCCCAGTTCAGTCAGGTTTTAGAAAAAAACATAGCACCATCACAGCTACAATGAAGGTGATAAATGACATCTCTGTTGCTTGTGATAAGAAGCAGCACTGTGCATCACTTTTTCTTGATTTGTCAAAAGCTTTTGACACGGTTGATAATGATGTTTTAAAGATTAGGCTTCTTAACTCGGGGTTTTCAGAGAATTCTGTCTCTTGGTTCTCAAACTATTTTAGTGACAGAACTCAGTGCATTAAGCATGATGGTGTTCAATCTGGTATTTTACCAATCCTTAAAGTGGTTCCACAAGGCTCTGTATTAGGCCCTCTTTTATTTACTATTTATATAAATAACCTTGATCGGCATGTGTCAGATGTAAATTTTCATTTTTATGCAGACGACACAGTTATTTACTGTTGTGCACCCTCTCTTAAACAAGCCATTGAACATGTACAGTACAGAACGCCTTCACTGTGGTCCAGAACACTATGCTACAGCTGAATCTTGTGCTCAATGCGGACAAAACCAAGCTTTTGTTCTTCACGGACCCTCGGAATAGGTCACTGAATGTTCCCTCAGTGATTATTCTTGACGGACGTGAAATGCAGACTGTTACAACTTACAAGTATCTTGGTATTGTTATTGATGGGCAATCATCATTTAAGCCTCATGTTCACTGTTTAGTGAGAAGATTGAGGCAAAAACTGGGTTTTTATTTTCGAAATAAGCTGTGCTTTTCTTTTACTGTTAAAAAACGGCTAGTGGCAGCCACTTTTTTATCTTTGTTGGACTACGGTGATACATAACATATGTATGCATTCATCTGCTCAATGCCTTCATAGGATTGACGCAGCCTATCATGCATCGCTGAGATTTATTACTAATTGTAAAACACTCAGGCACCACTGTGAGTTGTACTCTCGTGTAGGGTGGTCTGCTTTGGCCACACGGAGGCTCTGTCATTGGTACACATTTATATACTGTATAAGGCTATTCTTGGTGTGCTTCCATCTTATTTCTGTTCACTTCTTATAAAAAAGCACTGGTCATTACTCTCTCCGATCTCAGGCTGTTGTCTTGTTTTCTGTTCCACATATTAGCACTGTGCTGGGTAAAAGGGCCTTTGTTTATTCTGCACCTACATGGAATTTGCTGCAGAACAATTTAAAACTTAGTAAATTGATTCCTTTGAGTGTTTTTAAGCTAAAAATTAGATGTTTTGAGTTGGATTCCCTCATATGTCAATGTTTTTGATTGAGATTTTATTGTAAATGCAAATTTGGCTTCTATCAATTCATTTTTTTTTCTTTATTTTTTATTTTTTTGTATGTATGTAATGTGATGTAATTTAGCTGCCTATCTTGGACAGGTCTCCCTTGCAAAAGAGATTTTTAATCTCAATGGGCTTCTCCTGGTTAAATAAAGAATAAATAAAAAAATAGATCCAAAAGAATGAACGACTCCGATTGCAAAATATGATGGTGAATTACTCATTCTGAAATGAACTAATTGACTCAAAAAAAGATTCATTCATTTTAATGAACGAGATTCTAAGAACCGAGTGATTCAAACACTAGTGTGTGTGTGTGTATTAAACTATGATGTGTTTGTATTACAGGAGAGGCTATTGCTTTGTTGCTTAAAGCGGAAGCTAAAGCGCAGGCCATTAGGATGCTCACAGATGCGCTGAGTCAGAAGGTACGCTACTGTGTGTGTGTGTGTGTGTGTGTGTGTGTGTGTGTGAGACTTAATATTGATAGTATAGATACCAGTACTATAAGGTAAGCTACATATATGTATTTTAGTATTAATTAATAATAATAATAATAATAATAACAATAATATGGGAGTTTATGGCAGTCCGTAGATGACCAGGACAGGTTTACACCAATACCAGAAGCTACACTGGACAGGATTGAAGCTCTGCTTTCCCCTGAGACGTCAGGACGTCCAAAGACACTTCTGATACCCAGTAGCGACATTCTGAGCGGTTTTCCAGTGTTTTTTCCAGTGTTTTTTCCAGAAAGTGCTCTGCTTAATCGGCTTATTCTATGAATCAATTTTTTTATCTTTTGTAATTTATCTATTAATCGCTGCTTTGTTCAAAGAATCAAATTAGACTGCTTTTTAATTTTTACTTTTACTACTAAAATTTTCTTTCAAAAGGTGTTTGTTTCCTTGTAATTGTAATACTAAGATAGGTGAACTGATTTTTCACTATGTAAAATTGTGCATATCAGTTGTTGGTGCTGTATTATTTAGCAGAAAAAGTTCACTTTTGTGTAAATTCAATTTATATCCTGAAAAGTAGCTAAATTCACTAAGCAATGACAGCGCAGGTGGCAGGGAGGAGACTGGATTTGATTTAAAACGTAGAAGATCATCTGCATAAAGGGAAACCCCTGACGAATACCCCGCTGAAGGCTGAATGATTGAGACTGCTGGGCATTTGTCAGAACTGAGGCAATAGGGCTGGAATATAATCATTTAACCCAAGTGATAAAACTTGGACCAAAATTGAATTTTTCTAAAGCCTTAAGTAAATACTCCCCTTCCACACGATCAAAAGCCTTTTCAGCATCCAAAGAAAGGACACACTCAGGGATCCCCTCTGATGGTGTGTACAGGACATCCATAAGGTGTCGAATGTTAAAGTAAGAAAAACGATTTTTTACAAAACCGCTCTGGTCCTCAGATATAATTGAGGGTAGACCATTCTCTAATCTACAAGCCAAGACTTTAGCAAGGATTTTAACATCCACATTAAGAAGAGAGATTGGTCTATATGAACAGCACTCTGTTGGGTCTTTATCCTTCTTTGCTATGAGGGTGATGCGAGCCTCATTAAATGATGCACACAGATTCAGATAGAACCAAAGCTACTTGTCGTGCAAGGTATGAGGAGAATGATTAAAAAAAAACTCTGCAGGGAGACCGTCAGGACCCGGGGACTTACCAGATTGCAATGAAGAGATAACTGAAATGATTTCAATTCATTGTCGCAAAGCAGCTTTACACAATCAAACGAATTATTTAAATTTGTTAGGAATGTGAATGTGTATGAATCGAAATGATCAGATAGTGCTTGGTGAGCAAGCCGAGGGCGACAGTAGCAAGGAAAAACTCCCTGAGATGGCAATAGGAAGAAACCTTGAGAGGAACCAGACTCAACAGGGAACCCATCCTCATCTGGGTGGAACAGAGAGCAGGAATTGATCTGCATTCGTACTGTGTGTGTTAGGTGGCAGCCAGTTCAGTATAACAGTTGATGTTGACTGATTTCCTCTTGTGATATTAAGATGCTCTTCTCATCTTAATCTAGAATCAGGGGACAGTGTTGGGATATCTAGTTGATTCAAGAAATTCTCAACTGAACAATGGTCCTTTGGGAACCCAGAAGTATATAATCAAGAATAAGAATTCCTGAATGCATCATTAATTTTAGAATGGTCGGTAGTGATGGTACCATCCTCCATCCGAATTTTTGTAATGTGTTGCTGTGCTCTAAATCCTCTTAACTGATTAGCTAAAAGTTTCCCAGATTTGTCACCATGAATGTAAAATTGGCTCCTACTCTTTAATAATTGACGATCAATTATGTGTGTTGAGAGGAGTTCAAACTTAATTTGCAATTCTACCAGTTTTTTGTACTGATCGGGGTTGTTAAATGAAGCATACTGCTGATCAATTTCTTTAATTTGGTCGGTCAAGTCTTTTCGTTCTTTATAGAGTATGGCTTCTTTTTCATATTTGTACTGTATGAAATTATCTGTCCCCTGAGGTAGGCTTTCAGAGCATCCCAAACAATTAAACGCGACACTTCAGGTGTTTCATTCGTGTTTAAGAAAAAAACTATCTGGTCTTCCATAAATTTAACAAAATCGTCCTCTATCAGTAATGATTAATTAAAGCGGTAATGTTTTTTAATTTGAGGGAGATCAGGGAGCTTTATAGACATAACAACTGGAGCATGATCCGATATCACAATGCTCTGATAAGTGTCGTGGCAAATTTGTTGTGAACTATGCCAATTTCCTAAACACAAACCCAACAACAACTTGAGTATTGAAAGAGCAAAAAAGTTTATTGCAACCAAAGGTAAATGGACAGCACTGGCCTGGCCAGCCAGAAGACAACAGACACCCCACGAAAATTCTGCAAGCTTCCCCACTTCTCCAGTTTTACATGGTTTATATACCTTCACTTAACACTTACATCATTGTTTGCTCCTCCTTAAGTCAAATAAATATTTAATATTCATTAGATATAAGCTTCTTTTGTTCAGGTCAGATTGGTGTGGCCTTTCCCCATTACATAGTTTTCCCTTCTCATCTCATATTTATTCCTGTCTGGGTAGGCCTAAAAGATCTTGTTTTCATCTTTCCCTTTTTTGGAGATGGTTTGGTTTGTTCCTGTTTTCTTAATCAGACGATTGACCACTGTGAAGACCTGGGGCCTCATGTACAAAGACTTGCATTAACTTACGGACAAAGCTGTAAATGTGCGTACGCACTAAAAAAATCTGATGTATGAAACACTGCGTACGCGGAATCCCACGCAGATTCTCTTTATAATATTTGGCTTCTTTATATTTACTAAAAACAAAGTAGAATTCGTTGTGAAATAGTACCGTGGAAAGGAAAAAAAACGAGCGGGATTGCTGAGGATAAATCTGGGTCAGTTTACTCATTGCTAGACGGCTTCCAAAAATCACACCTATAAATTATGTAATAAAATCACTGTCAAAAAATAATCGTCTGTGAATTTCTTTGCTCCTCCCATTGCCCTTGTGGGGCTCAGTGAAATACAGGTGTCTGTTATCTTAAAATAAAAGGAAAGAAATGGGGGGGAGGGGGGACTTTTGCACCTCGTTAAATACACTGGTTAAAGCTTTATCTTGTCCACATTCAGACTTAAACTAGCAACTTAAACAGTGGAATACAACACTTGTGGTTGTGCTGTTACAGGGGGGAAATAACCTTGATTATTTTCCTATAAAAGCATGCCATGTAGTGTTTTCTTTAATTCCCCACATACCATGAGCAACTCCTTTCATGTTCAGATAACAACATTTTTCCGGTTTGTTAAACCCTGTGCTGTTGTTCTTCAGGAGAGAGAGTCACTGAATTCCAACATCGTTCACTCCATCAACCAGGCGTCGGCCGACTGGGGGATTCGCTGTCTCCGATTTGAGTTCAAGAACATTCACATTCCACCGCACATTTTGATGTTCATGCAGATGTTGGTGTGTATATATATATAGACACCCTATTACGATTCTCGCTGAAGCGCTGAGTCAGAAGGTACGCTACTGTGTGTGTGTGTATGTGTGTGAGACTTAAAATATTGATGGTATAGATACCAGTACTATAAGGTAAGCTACATATATGTATTGTAGTATTTATTAATATTAATAATAATAATATGGGACTCTATAGCAGTCTGTAGATGACCAGGAGGTCAAGTGTAGACAGACTTTTACACCGATACCAGAAGCTACACTGGACAGAATAGAAGCTCTGCTTTCCCCTGAAACGTCAGGACATCCAAAGTCCAGTTGAAGACTAAAGCAAAGGCTATTACGACTCTCGAGGCAGAAGGTACGCTACTGTGTGTGTGTGAGACTTAAAATATTGATGGTCTAGACTGATTATGCAAAATTACATTCGAAAAATAGGTCGTCTTAGCTGATTTGGTAGCTCTCTCATAAGCCGATAAACTGTCTTTAAACAGCTGTAAAGAAATGTGTAAGTTGCCTTTCCCCCCCCCCCCATTTTCGCTCAGCCTTTCTACAAGTCTGTCTCAGTAGCTGAGTCTCAGAAGTATGCCACACTTCAGATTTAGGTTTAAGCATAAGAGGCTTCAAAGGGGCAATTTCATCCATTACAACAAGCCAGGCATTTTGTAGCAGACTGAGATGTTCGTCTGCATCCAAGTCTGATAACGGGGAGTCCAAAAGTTGATGAGAGCAAGACTTTGTAAAACACTGACTAAAATTGATGTTAAACTGAAGGGAATAAACCCTAGACAGAGATGTCACTTTAGAAGAAGCAAGAGGAAGGCTTAGAAGACACATGGAAAATAAAACAGGCTCATGATCAGAGAGCACATAATCAGAAATAATAATATCAGTTAAAAAATGTACAGTCAACGGACAAGCGGACGTAGCGCACCAGAGGCAGCTCCGGATTTCCGAAAATATCGGCCGTTCCGAGGGAATCCACGCCGGGGTTAGAAGGAGAAGACAGGGGGAGAACACTTTCTCCAGGGGCTGAATTTATTAATTCCGGTTATCGATAAAATTCGCTACCGGCAGAGCCTAAAGGAGATGGTGATCGATGTGCCGGAGCAGTCTGCAGTATCTCAGGGTGAGTCTGAAGTATTAGGCTCGTGTATTTGACACCAAGTGGAAGAGGAATTGTGTTTTCACGTTCTCCAGTAGAGCAAGCTCAGGAAGTGGATGAATGTTTTTATTTGTTATATATATGAATTATTTATATAAAATTAGGACTGACCTAAACTTGAGGGGACTTTAGAATTATTATAAGTAGCAGCATTAATTATACTCTCTGGTCATGATTAAAAAATTTTTAAACGTTTATTTAACATTTCTGACATTCTCCAGTGTTAGCATTTATTTTTTAATAATTTCTTCCAGACAGAAGGAACACCTGATCATTATGATTCATATATGAAAATCTACTCAGCTGTATAGATGTTTAGTTTTCATGCCGAGGCTTTGGCATGCTCGTGTTTGCTGTGCATCTGTTCATCAGTGTGTTTATCTGTCTGTCAGACAACGTGACGCTACAGAGTGATGGAGTTCTGTACCTCCGGATACTCGACCCCTTTAAGGTATGTCCTGATGTACGGTACTCCCCTTTATGACTTCATGTTCAATATATTTTATTAAATAATTTTTCCTGGTCATCTCCAGGGCAGTTACGGAGTCGAGGACCTCGAGTATGCAGTGACGCAGCTGGCGCAGACCAACATGAGATCGGAGTTGGGAAAACTCACTCTGGATAAAGTTTTCAGGATAATTAAGTTTGATTTGGAGGCTCACGTTCATGGAACATCTAATCTTAAAATGCAGAAGTTTTGTATATAGTAGGAAGTTTAATTCACAGAAAAGACTCAAGTCAAAGTGAACAAAGGCATGATTTAAACAAACAATAAAAACAAAAAAATAAGATTAAAATGAGCACAAAATGATGTGTTCAAATGTTTAACCTCCCTTTGCATTTACCTGATGACCTCTATGTTTATCTTGCATCAACATTTAATATTTGGCTTCTTTATTAAATAAAAAAGAAGAAGAAGAATTCGTTGCTCTCTCTCTTTAATAAGTTTAATGAAGTTTATCGGTGTGTATGAGTAAGTAGAATCACGTACAGTCAATCAGATGTAGCTCAGTAAACGATCTCAGACGAGTTCAGAAAGTGGAATGAACTTAAGGCTCTGTAAGGGTGCTTTCACACCTACAGCATTTGGTGCGCACCAAACGTGTTTGGTCTCTTGGTTCGGTTCGTTTGCGTTGATGTGAATGCAATCTCGGTACTTTGGTGCGCACCAAATCAATCGATCTGAGACCTGCCTGAAGGGGTGGTCTCGGGCTGCTTTATCCGCTCTACTTTGGTACAGTTCGTCTGGTGTGAAAGCAACCAAACCAAATCTGATGAAATGGTATAGTTTAATGCACTTTGGGTAAGATACGGGGTTGCGGGTAAAATTATTTTCCCTTCCTGATGACTCGATTAAATTTTTCAAGCTCGACTCGCGATGAAATCAAACCGCGGAGAAACGTGGAGTGCCAAAGAAATTAAGTGCCTCTCTGTATTCACATTAAAGATGAAAAATGTGTGGCTGGGCTGTTTTGATCGGCCAACGGATTACCTGATGGATCTGCAGGATGATCGCCGGCTAATAACAAAGTGATCATTCAGGAGGAGGGCACGTGTCTCCCTGAAGTGGCGCGCGATGCGCCGTCGGCGAGATGAATAAACCGGGAAGCTGGTTTGGAGTCGCAGCCGCGAATCGTGTTCAAAATTAATTATCTGAAAATAATGATTTGCACGTACAATGCAGTGCGCGAGGATCAGCACCATGAGCGCAAAGCTGTTCCTCCATGATTATTGAAAGTGGCGCGATTTTCTGAAAATAGTCTGTTTCCGGTGCCGATGGGCTTCACGGTCTATTTTGGTTCGTTTAGAACTCTGCATATGTGAAAGCAAACCGTACCAACGTCTGTTTACTACATTGTAACATTTTTCTGACTGGTGCGGACTAAAGCAATCGAACTATAGGTGTGAAAGCACCCTAACAGCATCAGAAGAAATAGTAAATAGATAAGAAAAAATAAGAAGAAACGGTCAAATTAAATAGTTTTATTTCGAGCAAAGGAGAAGCAGGTAAGTGATTGGTCCGTGGGAACACCGTTTGCACATGCGCAGTTCATTCACATCGCTATAAGCTGCCGTGCGGTCACGGGAATATGCTGCTCCTTTCAGCCGGAGCTCGCGCTCACTGATCAGAGCAGACAGGGAGATGAGTAACTGTACCGGGAAAGCAAGACCTCGCGCTTACAGGACAGTACTGGCGACATTTGGAAAGTTGCTAAGGTTTGTCGCTAGGCGCTTTTTTTTTTGAAGAAAACAAAAGTCGCTAATTTGGCAACACTGGTTAATTATTTGAACATGCTAGTTTTATATCCTCGCCACAGTGGCGGTTGGCTGCACAAAATCACCGCATTTGGCGGGAGAAATTCAAATACTTGCTGCACAACCGCGGCCGGTTACACCGAGAAACCCGAAGGAGACCCGGACATGCACGCGCACGCTGCTCGGTGTTAAATCTCTCCTTTTACACCAGAGTTGAAGTCTCTGTATTAACGCCGCTTTAGCTGAGCAGTTCGGTCGCTGGGAACAAACAGGCAAAATGACAATGAACACCAGTTAGCTAGCCTTAATTAGCTCTGGAGCTCGGCTGTGACAGGATTCAGTAACTGACACCCTATAAAGTTGTGTATTCAGGCAGACAGAGTCATTACTTCAGTAACTTGTGTTAGCTGCTTATTTACCAGGATTTGTAAGGAATATTCCAGAATGTTCCAGGAGCTTCATGTTCATTCTCACAGCCTTCTTGTCTCTGATGTTACACCAGATTTCGCATCAGCACTTGCACAGAGCAATTTACTCAATTATTTAAGTTTTTGTTGTTAAATATAACGAATATTGAGTTGGAATGAGTGATTGTAGTTTTTGAAACTAATCAATATAATTACTCCATTACTAAATGTTTTGATTGAAGTGTATAAAAAATATTAAGCATGTGCATGTTAAAAATATAATTCAGTTAATCAAATGCTAATTTCTATTTGTGAAATAAACTTGTAAATTTAAGACCAAATGAATAGTTGTTTTTTTAGGCATTTATTTTGATTTGTCTAATCAAAGAATTATGTATGCAATTTTTAGAGTGTTCTTTCTCTGTCTCTTCAATACTCTTGGCACTATTTTTTTATATGAGAAAGAAAAGAAAGAGAATTTGAGCCGTTATATTATTATTATATCTTTTACAAAGTTAGATTTTTTTTTTTTTGGGGGGGGGGGGGGGGGCGGGGGCATCTTCGGGTATCTGTTCATTAATTTTAAGTTCTTAAATACTGTTTAGACTAAAATTCCTTTTTTTCTAAATTATGAAAGTATTTGGTATTTCTTTCAACTATGTTCCAACCATTTCTGTCCAGCACGAACGAAAGGTTCCTTTGCCAAATTTTCATAAATATTGTCCAATTCTGATTGTAAGTCAATTAACCAATATTTGATCTTTCTTGGCCTTTTCCGAATTTTTTTATTACATTTTGTTTAAATAATTTATCGCTCAAAAGTGCACTAATTTCCAATAATTTGGTTTATATTTAGTTGATTGATTCTTTATACACACTATTAAAGTGATCATGGCCATGTTTCTCGATAACGCACACTATTCGCACGCTAAGAAAGCTCTTAAGATATATCTTCCGTTAAGTGACAACTTTTCTAAGTGTATTTCTCGAACTGTCTCTTAGGAGTCTTCTTAAGTCGCTGCCTCTTACGTCAGACGTTACAAGGTGCTGTCTACAGTGAAGGTCCTGAATTAGCTGACATCGGTTGCTCAGGAATCGATTTTTGACTCCTTTTGCATGACAGCGTTAAGAAAGACTGGGCTTTATATGCTAAACATTGCATTAAATTCTTTTAATAGCGTTTTTTTCGACATGGGTTAACTTATCAATAGCATGCGATAATAGACAAATATATAAATTAAATCACCAAACTGCTGCTAATATTTTCTTGTAACCTGTAGTGACGGTGAAACGAATGCTGTGCTGCAGCTGTTTCTCAATCAACTATGCTTGTATAACCGAATCATAGTTGATTCACAAACACTTATGTGCAACGCACTCTTAATTGCCATTGGTTGAAACCTTCAATAAAAGCAATCTACCTACACTAAACAAAGAGTGATAAGCTGGAGAAGGTGGCAGGGAAAGGAAAAAAATTTGTGGGATTGCTGAGGATAAATCTGGGTCAGTTTACTCATTGCTAGACGGCTTCCAAAAATCACACCTATAAATTATGTAATAAAATCACTGTCAAAAAATAATCGTCTGTGCATTTCTTTGCTCCGCCCATTGCCCTTGTGGGGCTCAGTGAAATACAGGTGTCTGTTATCTTAAAATAAAAGGAAAGAAATATGGGGGAGGGGGGACTTTTGCACCTTGTTAAATACACCGGTTAAAGCTTTGTCTTGTCCAAATTCAGACTTAAACTAGCAACTTAAACAGTGGACTACAACACTTGTGGTTGTGCTGTTACAGGGGGGAAAAAACTTATTAAACTTAGGGATTATTTTCCTATAAAAGCATGCCATGCAGTTTTTATTCCCCATATACCATGAGCAACTCCTTTCACGTTCAGATAACAACATATTTCCGATTTGCTAAACCCTGTGCTGTTGTTCTTCAGGAGAGAGAGTCACTGAACTCCAACATCGTTCACTCCATCAACCAGGCGTCGGCAGACTGGGGGATTTGCTGTCTCCGATTTGAGTTCAAGAACATCCACATTCCACTGCACATTTTGATGTCCATGCAGATGCTGATGTGTATATATATAGACACCCTATTACGATTCTCGCTGAAGCGCTGAGTCAGAAGGTACGCTACTGTGTGTCTGTGTGTGTGTGTGAGACTTAAAATATTGATGGTATAGAGACCAGTACTATAAGGTAAGCTACATATATGTATTGTTGTATTTATTAATATTAATAATATGGGCCTCTATGGCAGTCTGTAGGGAACTCAGAAGGCTGCAGCACCCTCCTGTCCTGGTACTGAAGCAGCGAGCCTGAAGAGTGCACTACTCCACCGCCTCCGGAACGCGTTTTCTTGCCAGGACGACGTCGCTAAGCACAGCACGCAAACTGTCACCATGCCGCTGTAGCGAGGAACTCGTAAATCTCGAACGCGAAAGGTTGGTGGTGTTACCTAACATTTAGCAAAAGCTGGGTAACATTGAGCGTCGGCTGACGGAAGGAAACAACCTCACAGGCCATTCATTGGAGCTGAAGAGGGCCAAGCTGGAGCTGGCCAAACAACAGCATGCCCTGGCAGAGGCGCAGTTCAATACGCCTTCAATCTCAGTTCCAATCTTGCTGCCATCTGAAGGTATTCCCCATATATCATGAGCAACTCCTTTCATGTTCAGATAACAACATATTTCCGGTTTATTAAACCCTGTGCTGTTGTTCCTCAGAAGAGAGAGTCATTGAACATCAACATTGTTGACTCCATCAACAAGGTGTTGGACGACTGGGGATTCGCTGCCTCCGCTTTCACATCAATAGCGTTCACGGTCCACCGCAAATCAAATAGTCCATGCAGATGCAGGTATATATACTGTATATATAAAAAAGAGAGATTCTGAAATTCCAATAAAATGGGCGTGGCCGTTTAAATACAGGGACGAGACTTCTCAGTGTTTTTTTTTTTCCCCTCTCATTCCTGAACATTTTCAAAACCAAACCTGAAACTCAACTGATTAAATTGACAGAATTGATCAATGTTTTTTTTGGGTTGTTTTTTTTCCATAAACAAACATGTTCACTCACCAATTTAAGGAACTTCTCTTCGAAAGCTGTCCGTTTTGTATTAACACCTAAAAATGATATAAATTAAAAAAGCTAATTGGATGAACCAGTAAAGCAAGATTAAAGCAATACCAACTTATTTATAAAAGGAGAAAGAGTTGCTGTGTTGAACGTTTGATCACCACGACGTCAGTCACAGACGTCCCATTAACCCACATTAAAATACTGATAATTGCATTCGCAGTGTATTTCAGAGCAGAAATATTTCCTGACGATTAGCTCATGGATTTAGCCCATGCTTTGTAATACAGACAAAAGAGTCGCCTAGCAACTGCTAGCTTCTTTTCTGCTGATTATTTTCCTGTGCGGTATGTTGTGGTGAACTTCGTAACTTACTCAAAAGAGAAACACTGAATAGAGCAGCTATTAAGGATATTAACCTGCACAAGTTTGTCTTGTACGCAAAACAAAATAAATCAGAAACACAAACGACAATTCAGTCAAATGTAAAATATGGGTACAGTATAGTTCGAAAAATGAAATTCTAATCGCTAATTGGAAGAGACAATTGTCACTCAAGGTATACAAAAAGCATCACAGGATCTTTATCACAGGATTTTAATGTCCTGTTAGATTTGAGAATGATATTCACAAACTATACCTACCTTTTCCAGTTTGTCTGAATTGCCATTTTGTTTTCTGATTTGGTATTTTGTTTTCTGATTTGGTATTTTGTTTTCAGTTTTTGGTTGTGCACTTCTCGGCCACCGTAGATTTGTCATCATAAAGTGATTAAAATTGAAATATTTTTATTATTATTTTTTTTCGTAATTTCGTTTATATTTCTTAAAATGTTTGATTTTTTTTATCAATTCCCCTACTTCCCCCAAAAGGCTCAGCCTTTGCCAGGCCACAGTTGTAAATAAGAAACCTGTTCTTAATCTGTCTTGCCTGGTTAAATAAAGGTAAATAAAAAAATTACCTCACATGGTGCACAAATCTGTGATTCCTCATGGATTTGGTGGCGTTTGCTTGCGTTTGCTCATTCAGTGCTTACGCTTCACAAAATGATGTGCAGGTAACGTTAACTAATACTTTCCAGAAGTGGGCGGGGCAATGGCGTGCAAAAAGAATTTTTGAAATTTATGAATTAGCTCTGAGCACAGTTTAGTTTCTGTCATTGTCTGATTTTGGTACACATAATCTGAAGTTTGTACACTTCAGTAAGTGTAAATCACCTTTTACATGAACATGAAGAAAATTAGCTTTTAGGAAAACTTTTACACACATCTTTACCGAAAGATTGATTAACAGTTTTCAAACAAAAAAACACCATTTAAACCAGAAGCAGTCTGAATCAGAACTGTATCTGCATCATGACCAACTTACGAGTTTAATCGGTCAACTTCAGGTCTGACTTCCCGTCATAGAGCTTGGACTGTAAGATTATTTTGTCTATTTCTATGGAATAACCAGAACCTGAGTACATCTGAGACGTGTGTGTGTGTGTGTGTGTGTGTGTGAGAATCCAGACCTGCTAATAAACTTGTAGCCATGAGGTTTTTGGAAAAGCCGTGTACATTTTACTCGGTATGAGACTGACGTGTGGCTTCTGTGCAGGTGGAAGCGGAGTGGAAGAAGAGAGTGACCGTTGTGGAATCTGAGTGGACGAGAGAGTCGGCCATCAACGTGGCGGAGGGACGCAAGCGAGCGCAGATTCTGGCTTCTGAGGGAGAGAAAGCAGTGCAGATCAACAAAGCTGAAGGTGCTGAGTGTTTAAAGCTGTGAGATACAATACAGAGAGGCGAGAACACATGTTGTCATCAGGCTGGCTGTGTGTGTCTGTGTGTGTGTGTGTGTTAGTGATGGGTTGTTCATGAACGATTCGTTCTTTTTGAACAAATCATTAACATGACTCAGGTGAACGAGTCGTCTCGGAGAGTGATTCGTTCATTTTCTATTGGGCGCGCATGCGCAAAGCATCTCAAAGTCTCCGTATGTTATATACAGGAAACAGTATTGAACGACTGTGCTAGTGAGTCTTCAAGTCTCGAGTTGTTCGTTCCTTTGTCACATGACTCCCATAGACGCTATGTGATGGGAGAAGTGATCGTCCAAGATGGTGGCATGTATGGTCTGATGTGTGTTTGTCCCTTTATCTATATTCATTTGTTTGTTCATTTGGCCCTCTTAGCCTCTTTTGGCTCTAGCAGCCCAGCTTCCATCTCCAGGCTCTACTTGGATTCTGAGGCCCTTCTGGCCTCTCCGGACACTAGCAGCTCAGCTTCCATCTCTAGGCTCTACTTGGATCATGAGGCCCTGTTAGCCTTTCCAGGCCTTAGCAGTCCAGGTACCATCTCTAGGCTCCAGGCTCTAGCAGCACGGCTATCATCTCCAGGCTCTGTTTGGATACTGAGGCCCTTCTGGCCTCTCCGGACACTAGCAGCTCAGCTTCCATCTCTAGGCTCTACTTGGATCATGAGGCCCTGTTAGCCTTTCCAGGCCCTAGCAGCCCAGCTACCATGTCTAGGCTCCAGGTCCTAGCAGCTCAGCTACCATCTTCCATCTCCAGCCCAGTTAACATCGCCAGGTTCTGCGTGATCCTGAGGCCCTGCCAGCTCCTCCTGGTCTTGCTAACATCTTTTGCTAACATGGCTCTTCTCATAATGTTGCTTTGTTTATTGTTTTTGCAGAATCTAAGATCAAATGATTTTTATTGGGTGAGTTCTTCTTACAACATCTGTGGCTCTTTGGAAATAGCCTATGGATTTAACTGTTCAACCTTTCTGCATTCCCCTCAAATGCCAAAAGAGTTGGCAGAGGACTTATATTTAGCCTGGTTTCTACCTAGATATATACTTCAGCTTCAAAATCTTTTGATTTTAACCCTGGAAAACCCAGACCACCTTATCCTAATAGGAAATCTATCTCCTTTGGCTGAAATGATGATACAGACCCAGTGAACCCTAAAACAGGTGTTTTTTAAAAATTAACCCTTTCCTACTACGTGTAATGACACGGGTCATATATGACCCCTTGGGATATCCAGTATGTTTTACCAACTGGTAACTTTCACTCATGACATAAAGGCAGGAGTTCTTTCTTATTAAGGAAAGACCAGATTCTCATTTCAAAATATATTTATTGATTTTAACTTTTCATCAATGACAATGCACATAAAATTTTATTCTAAGGCAGGAACTAAAAACACTGGCATCAGCTTTTATATCACCAAATAAAAAGCACAGTAGCAGCCATGTTTGATGTGAAAAAAATCAGGTTAGTTCAGTCAGTTACCACTAAATGTCAGTGTTATGGGTTCGCATAGGGCACACTGGGTTGTAATGCAAAAAGAAATCTTTACTTTGGTGTGTGGGTTGAATATGACGATGAAATAAAAGTCTGGGTCAAATATGACCCCATGGGTTCTCCAGGGTTAAATGACTATTTTGCATTTGATGGCAGACTTTATTGGGACTCTCATGTTAAAAACACTACAGATTCCTCATATACTGATGGCAAACAGAGATGGTTAATACTTTTATTGCTGCTTTTATCTGGCAATGTGCAGCCAAATCCAGGCCCTGAGTTGCAGTGTATTCCATTGCCATCTGATGTGAAATCCACGTCTGGTTTGAGTGTAATTCACCTTAATGTTCACAGTTTGTTACCAAAAATGGATCTGCTTAGGATTTGGGTGAATTTAACAGATGCAGATGTTGTTGTGTTATCTGAAACCTGGCTAACAAAATCAATCACTGATATGGATATTGGAATGGTTGGCTATAACGTGTATCGTGCTGACAGACAAAGGAAGGGTGGTGGGCTTGCTATTTATGTTAAAGCTAAATTTAATGTGAAGTTAATTTATTCAGAATCGATCAGTAAGCAGCTGGAATTTCTGGCAGTTAAGGTGGAATTGGTCAAGGGCCTTTATGTTACTGTTGTTGGGTGTTATAGGCCTCCTTCTGCCCTGAGTACTGCATTGCAGACTCTTATTCAACTCCTATCCAGATTGGACTATTCTGAAATTATTTTAGTAGGTGATCTAAACTGGGACTGGCTGAAACCTTGTCCAGATGAATTTACGTAATTCTGTGATTGTCAATTTTACACAGCAAATCAATACTCCCACTCGTCCAAATCTTAAGTACCAAGAGAAATCCACCTTAATTGATTTAATTTTGACTAATGCCCCGCACAAATTTACTGCTGTTGGTGTTTTTTGCAATGACTTGAGTGATGTTGCTGTAAGGAATACTAAGATGACTAAATGTAAACCTCGCGTGATTTGTAAGAGGACTCTCAAAAAATTTAATGAACAGGGTTTTTGCCATGATTTGTTTAATTGTGATTGGAGTAGAATAGAGCTGATTCCCGATGCGGAGTCAGCCTGGATCTTTTTCCGGGATCGTTTTTTGCAAGTAATAAATAGACACGCCCCACTATAGAGATTCAGAGTTAAGGGGCGGGACAATCCCTGGTTTTCCTCTGAGCTTGGAGACATTCTTCATGATCGCAATTTAGCTTGGGCCAAAGCAAGAAAAACAGGCTCCCCGTCTGATTGGCTTGTTTTTAGGCAGCTAAGAAGTAAATGTTCTTCTTTTATTAAGAAAGAAAAATCTGACTTTTATCTGTCAGCCACTACAGACAACTTAAATGATCCCAGAAAATTTTGGAAGGCTATAAAATTACTTTCTTTAAACAGAGATAGTATTAATGTTCCTTCTTTTATTATGAAAGGGACTGCAGTAGTTTATGACAAGCATGAGATATTGAACCATTTTAATGAGAATTTTATTCAGTCTTGTTCTTTGTTTGACATGGCTTGTCCTTCTACTGTGACACCTTGTAGAGATGTACCAGTCCCTACAAGTGTCTTTAATTTCACTCTTTTCTTAGTGGCTGACATTCATAAAGCCTTAAAAGGGCTGGCTCCTGAAAAACCTCCAGGACCTGATGTTATAGAGCCCTACTTCTTAAAAATAGCTGCTGATTATGTAGCACAGCCTCTAACGTACCTTTTTAATCTTACTCTAGAGAGCAATACTATTCCCAAAATATGGATATCTGCCTTTGTTTGTCCATTATTGAAAGGGGGTGACCCGTCAAACCTAAATAATTACAGGCCAATTTCTAACTTGTCTGTTTTGGCCAAAACGCTTGAATCCCTGGTGAGTGATCAGATGAAAGACTTCCTGCATGTACAGGACATTTTATCCCCAGTTCAGTCAGGTTTTTGAAAAAAACATAGCACCATCACAGCTGCAATGAAGGTGATAAATGACATCTCTGTTGCTCGTGATAAGAAGCAGCACTGTGCATCACTTTTTCTTGATTTGTCAAAAGCTTTTGACACGGTTGATAATGATGTTTTAAAGATTAGGCTTCTTAACTCGGGGTTTTCAGAGAATTCTGTCTCTTGGTTCTCAAACTATTTTAGTGACAGAACTCAGTGCATTAAGCATGATGGTGTTCAATCTTGTATTTTACCAATCCTTAAAGTGGTTCCACAAGGCTCTGTATTAGGCCCTCTTTTATTTACTATTTATATAAATAACCTTGATCGGCATGTGTCAGATGTAAATTTTCATTTTTATGCAGACGACACAGTTATTTACTGTTGTGCACCCTCTCTTAAACAAGCCATTGAACATGTACAGAACGCCTTCACTGTGGTCCAGAACACTATGCTACAGCTGAATCTTGTGCTCAATGCGGACAAAACCAAGCTTTTGCTCTTCACGGACCCTCGGAATAGGTCACTGAATGTTCCCTCAGTGATTATTCTTGACGGACGTGAAATGCAGACTGTTACAACTTATAAGTATCTTGGTATTGTTATTGATGGGCAATCATCATTTAAGCCTCATGTTCATTGTTTAGTGAGAAAGTTGAGGCAAAAACTGGGTTTTTATTTTCGAAATAAGCTGTGCTTTTCTTTTACTGTTAAAAAACGGCTAGTGGCAGCCACTTTTTTATCTTTGTTGGACTACGGTGATACATACCATATGTATGCATTCATCTGCTCAATGCCTTCATAGGATTGACGCAGCCTATCATGCATCGCTGAGATTTATTACTAATTGTAAAACACTCAGGCACCACTGTGAGTTGTACTCTCGTGTAGGGTGGTCTGCTTTGGCCACACGGAGGCTCTGTCATCGGTACACATTTATATACTGTATAAGGCTATTCTTGGTGTGCTTCCATCTTATTTCTGTTCACTTCTTATAAAAAAGCACTGGTCATTACTCTCTCCGATCTCAGGCTGTTGTCTTGTTTTCTATTAGCACTGAGCTGGGTAAAAGGGCCTTTGTTTATTCTGCACCTACATGGAATTTGCTGCAGAACAATTTAAAACTTAGTAAATTGATTCCTTTGAGTGTTTTTAAGCTAAAAATTTGATGTTTTGAGTTGGATTCCCTCATATGTCCATGTTTTTGATTGAGATTTCATTGTAAATACAAATTTGGCTTCTATCAATTTATTTTTTTTCTTTATTTTTTATTTTTTGTATGTATGTAATGTGATGTAATTTAGCTGCCTATCTTGGACAGGTCTCCCTTGCAAAAGAGATTTTTAATCTCAATGGGCTTCTCCTGGTTAAATAAAGGATAAATAAAAAAATAGATCCAAAAGAATGAACGACTCCGACTGCAAAATATGATGGTGAATTACTCATTCTGAAATGAACTAATTGACTCAAAAAAAGATTCATTCATTTTAATGAAGAAGATTCAAAGAACCGAGTGATTCAAACACTAGTGTGTGTTTGTGTGTGTGTATTAAACTATGATGTGTTTGTATTACAGGAGAGGCTATTGCTTTGTTGCTTAAAGCGGAAGCTAAAGCGCAGGCCATTAGGATGCTCACAGATGCGCTGAGTCAGAAGGTACGCTACTGTGTGTGTGTGTGTGTGTGTGTGTGTGTGTGTGAGAGACTTAATATTGATAGTATAGATACCAGTACTATAACGTAAGGTACATATATGTATTTTAGTATTAATTAATAATAATAATAATAATAATATGGGAGTTTATGGCAGTCCGTAGATGACCAGGACAGGTTTACACCAATACCAGAAGCTACACTGGACAGGATTGAAGCTCTGCTTTCCCCTGAGACGTCAGGACGTCCAAAGACACTTCTGATACCCAGTAGCGACATTCTGAGCGGTTTTTCCAGTGTTTTTTCCAGAAAGTGCTCTGCTTAATCAGCTTATTCTATGAATCTATTTTTTTATCTTTTGTAATTTATATATTAATCGCTGCTTTGTTCAAAGAATCAAATTAGACTGCTTTTTAATTTTTATCTTTGTCTTTATTTTTTTTTACATTTATTTATTTAGTTTTCCTTCGGAAACCTTTTATACTGTTTATATATACAACCATTATCATCTTCTTAGCTTCGAGATAATAAATCTAAAATAAATGTGAATGAAATAAAATGAAATAAATCTAAAACAGTTTCTACAGTTTGCTGTTTGAGAGGATAAAATATGTCACCTACCCAGGTTCAGCATGTTGCTAACAAAACTAAATAAATGCCCAGTTTTCCCTTTTTATCTGTCAAATGCATCAAGGTCAGAAATTAAATAATTCCACTTGGAATTTACCACTTTGGATGCAATGTTGACTTATCTTTCAAATATATATATTTCAAATATATAATACATGGCTTTTTTTCTCAACAATATTTTTATTGATTTTAAACAGGGTTATAACAGGGTAAACATGTAATGTTTCAATACAGATTTTATAACTCCCTTATAAACCCCTATAGCACCCACCCCACCCCTGCCTGACTCCAAGCCAGCTGTACATGTATAAAAAAGGCTAGACGCCAGACATAACAAAAAGAACCTGGAGCTGGAAGTTTTTTGGTTCTGTGTACAAAAAAAGGGGGGAAAAGAAAACAAACAAACAAACAATTAAATAAGAAGGGAATCGAACTATAAATGTATATGGAAAAAAGTGAACTCGGGGCCCCCACACCTGTTCAAATTTCAAGTCTGAATAACGGATTGAGTAGTGAATCTTCTCCAGAGACAAACAGGACATAATATCTCTGAGCCACTGGGTGTGAGTGGGTGACGTGGCCTCTTCCAGATGCATAAAAGAGAACGCCAGGCAAGGAGTGTCTCAAAAAATAATAAACGCTGTTTAGCAGGAGTTAGATACCAAAAAGAGCAATCAGAGGGTCTGGTTCAAGGTTGCATTTCAATATGTACGACAAGGTTTTAAAAACATCCCTCCAGAATTTTTCCGCTTTTACATTTATCACAAGACGGATCAACGTCTGGGAA
Source organism: Channallabes apus (assembly GCA_030522415.1). Lineage (NCBI taxonomy): Eukaryota > Metazoa > Chordata > Actinopteri > Siluriformes > Clariidae > Channallabes > Channallabes apus. The sequence goes on along the minus strand of CM060120.1, from coordinate 4,640,865 downwards.
AAACGGAAGAGTTTAAGTTTGGAGAAATGTGCCCTGTGTACAGTCGTGGCCAAAAGTTTTGAGAATTACATAAATATTGGAAATTGGAAAAGTTGCTGCACAAGTTTTTATAATAGCAATTTGCATATACTCCAGAATGTTATGAAGAGTGATCAGATGAATTGCATAGTCCTTCTTTGCCATGAAAATGAACTTAATCCCAAAAAAAACCTTTCCACTGCATTTCATTGCTGTCATTAAAGGACCTGCTGAGATCATTTCAGTAATCGTTTTGTTAACTCAGGTGAGAATGTTGACGAGCACAAGGCTGGAGATCATTATGTCAGGCTGATTGGGTTAGAATGGCAGTCTTGACATGTTAAATGGAGGGTGATGCTTGAAATTTGGTATTAAAGAGCGAACGAAGTGTCTTACTTGCAGATATCTGAAAAAATGAGAATTGGGTAGGTTAAACCTTTCAGAAAGCTGTTCAAACGATGCAAACCTATGATTAACAAACAGATCTTTGAAAAGCTTGATGCCCTTATTGTACCATTCCTGAAACACTGAATCATGTAAAGAAGGTTGGAAGAGATGGTAGATGGAAGATGGAAGAGACGATAGGACTGGAAAGAGAAAAGCCCAGAAAACCGCTGTACTTTCTGAACTAAGCCCATACTCTTAAGGTATGCCTAATAACTGAATAATTGATTGATTTAATTGAGGAGATGCAGATCCAAGGAGTGCAGAGACAGAGAGATTTTTGACAGACCTTATCTCCATTTCCACCCAGGCAGGCCGTTTAGGTTGGTTATGAAAATATGCTCAAAAACTGATGCATCGAATGTTTGCTGCCCAGTAGTAAGAACGAAAATTAGGTAGAGCCAAGCCACCGTCTCTTTTAGATCTTTGAAGTAGGGACTTATTCAATCGAGGATGTTTAACTTTCCAAAGGTAAGAAGATGTAATTGAATCTAAAACACCAAAGTAAGATTTGGGAATAAAAACGGGTACAGACTGAAAAAGATATAAAAATTTCGGAAGAACACTCATTTTAATGGCATTAATGGGGCCCACCAGGGACATGGACAGTGGTGACAATTGTCCCAAGTCCTTTTTTGTTTGGTTCAGCGACCTACTAAAATTTTCTTTCAAAAGGTGTTTGTTTCCTTGTAATTGTAATACCAAGATAGGTGAACTGATTTTTCACTATGTAAAATTGTGCATATCAGTTTTTGGTGCTGTATTATTTAGCAGGAAAAAATTCACTTTTCTGTAAATTCAATTTATATCCTGAAAAGTAGCTAAATTCACTAAGCAATGACAGCGCAGGTGGCAGGGAGGAGATTGGATTTTATTTAAAACGTAGAAGATCATCTCCATAAAGGGAAACCCCTGACGAATACCCCGCTGAAGGCTGAATGATTGAGACTGGCATTTGTCAGAACTGAGGCAATAGGGCTGGAATATAATCATTTAACCCAAGTGATAAAACTTGGACCAAAATTGAATTTTTCTAAAGCCTTAAATAAATACTCCCCTTCCACACGATCAAAAGCCTTTTCAGCATCCAAAGAAAGGACACACTCAGGGATCCCCTCTGATGGTGTGTACAGGACATCCATAAGGCGTCGAATGTTAAAGTAAGAAAAAAGATTTTTTACAAAACCGCTCTGGTCCTCAGATATAATTGAGGGTAGACCATTCTCTAATCTACAAGCCAAGACTTTAGCAAGGATTTTAACATCCACATTAAGAAGAGAGATTGGTCTATATGAACAGCACTCTGTTGGGTCTTTATCCCTCTTTGCTATGAGGGTGATGCGAGCCTCATTAAGATTCAGATAGAACCAAAGCTACTTGTCGTGCAAGGTATGAGGAGAATGATTAAAAAAAAACTCTGCAGGGAGACCGTCAGGACCCGGGGACTTACCAGATTGCAATGAAGAGATAACTGAAATGATTTCAATTCATTGTTGCAAAGCAGCTTTACACAATCAAACGAATTATTTAAATTTGTTAGGAATGTGAATGTGTATGAATCGAAATGATCAGATAGTGCTTGATGAGCAAGCCGAGGGCGACAGTAGCAAGGAAAAACTCCCTGAGATGGCAATAGGAAGAAACCTTGAGAGGAACCAGACTCAACAGGGAACCCATCCTCATCTGGGTGGAACAGAGAGCAGGAATTGATCTGCGTTCGTACTGTGTGTGTTAGGTGGCAGCCAGTTCAGTATAACAGTTGATGTTGACTGATTTCCTCTTGTGATATGGGCTCTTCTCATCTTAATCTAGAATCAGGGGACAGTGTTGGGAAATCTAGTTGATTCAAGAAATTCTCAACTGAACAATGGTCCTTTGGGAACCCAGAAGTATATAATCAAGAATAAGAATTCCTGAATGCATCATTAATTTTAGAATGGTCGGTAGTGATGGTACCATCCTCCATCCGAATTTTTGTAATGTGTTGCTGTGCTCTAAATCCTCTTAACTGATTAGCTAAAAGTTTCCCAGATTTGTCACCATGAATGTAAAATTGGCTCCTACTCTTTAATAATTGACGATCAATTATGTGTGTTGAGAGGAGTTCAAACTTAATTTGCAATTCTACCCCTTTTTTGTACAGATCGGGGTTGTTAAATGAAGCATACTGCTGATCAATTTCTTTAATTTGGTCGGTCAAGTCTTTTCGTTCTTTATACAGTATGGCTTCTTTTTCATATTTGTACTGTATGAAATTATCTGTCCCCTGAGGTAGGCTTTCAGAGCATCCCAAACAATTAAACGCGACACTTCAGGTGTTTCATTCGTGTTTAAGAAAAAAACTATCTGGTCTTCCATAAATTTAACAAAATCGTCCTCTATCAGTAATGATGAATTAAAGCGGTAATGTTTTTTAATTTGAGGGAGATCAGGGAGCTTTATAGACATAACAACTGGAGCATGATCCGATATCACAATGCTCTGATAAGTGTCGTGGCAAATTTGTTGTGAACTATGCCAATTTCCTAAACACAAACCCAACAACAACTTGAGTATTGAAAGAGCAAAAAAGTTTATTGCAACCAAAGGTAAATGGACAGCACTGGCCTGGCCAGCCAGAAGACAACAGACACCCCACGAAAATTCTGCAAGCTTCCCCACTTCTCCAGTTTTACATGGTTTATATACCTTCACTTAACACTTACATCATTGTTTGCTCCTCCTTAAGTCAAATAAATATTTAATATTCATTAGATATAAGCTTCTTTTGTTCAGGTCAGATTGGTGTGGCCTTTCCCCATTACATAGTTTTCCCTTCTCATCTCATATTTATTCCTGTCTGGGTAGGCCTAAAAGATCTTGTTTTCATCTTTCCCTTTTTTGGAGATGGTTTGGTTTGTTCCTGTTTTCTTAATCAGACTATTGACCACTGTGAAGACCTGGGGCCTCATGTACAAAGACTTGCGTCAACTTACGGACAAAGCTGTAAATGTCCGTACGATTACGATTCTCGCTGAAGCGCTGAGTCAGAAGGTACGCTACTGTGTGTGTGTGTATGTGTGTGAGACTTAAAATATTGATGGTATAGATACCAGTACTATAAGGTAAGCTACATATATGTATTGTAGTATTTATTAATATTAATAATAATAATATGGGACTCTATGGCAGTCTGCAGACGACCAGGAGCTCAAGTGTAGACAGACTTTTACACCGATACCAGAAGCTACACTGGACAGAATAGAAGCTCTGCTTTCCCCTGAAACGTCAGGACGTCCAAAGTCCAGTTGAAGACTAAAGCAAAGGCTATTACGATTCTCGAGGCAGAAGGTACGCTACTGTGTGTGTGTGAGACTTAAAATATTGATGGTCTAGACTGATTATGCAAAAGTACATTCGAAAAATAGGTCGCCTTAGCTGATTTGGCAGCTCTCTCATAAGCCGATAAACTGTCTTTAAACAGCTGTAAAGAAATGTGTAAGTTGCCTTTCCCCCCCCCATTTTCGCTCAGCCTTTCTACAAGTCTGTCTCAGTAGCTGAGTCTCAGAGGTATGCCACACTTCAGATTTAGGTTTAAGCATAAGAGGCTTCAAAGGGGCAATTTCATCAATTACAACAAGCCAGGCATTTTCTAACAGACTGAGATGTTCGTCTGCATACAAGTCTGATAACGGGGAGTCCAAAAGTAGATGAGAGCAAGACTTTGTAAAACACTGACTAAAGTTGATATTAATCTGAAGGGAATAAACCCTAGACAGAGATGTCACTTTAGAAGAAGCAAGAGGAAGGCTTAGAAGACACATGGAAAATAAAACAGGCTCATGATCAGAGAGCACATAATCAGAAATAAAAATATCAATTAAAAAATTACAGTCAACGGACAAGCGGACGTAGCGCACCAGAGGCAGCTCCGGATCTCCGAAAATATCGGCCGTTCCGAGGGAATCCACGCTGGGAGTAGAAGGAGAAGACGGGGGGAGAAAACTTTCTCCAGGGGCTGAATTTATTAATTCCGGTTATCGATAAAATTCGCTACCAGCAGAGCCTAAAGGAGATGGTGATCGATGTGCCGGAGCAGTCTGCAGTATCTCAGGGTGAGTCTGAAGTATTAGGCTCGTGTATTTGACACCAAGTGGAAGAGGAATTGTGTTTTCAGGTTCTCCAGTAGAGCAAGCTCAGGAAGTGGATGAATGTTTTTATTTGTTATATATATATAAATTATTTATATAAAATTAGGACTGACCTAAACTTGAGGGGATTTTAGAATTATTATAAGTAGCAGCATTAGTTGGTGACTCTGGTCATGATAAAAATTTTTTTTAAACGTTTATTTAACATTTCTGACATTCTCCAGTGTCAGCATTTATTTTTTAATAATTTCTTCCAGACAGAAGGAACACCTGATCATTATGATTCATATATGAAAATCTACTCAGCTGTATAGATGTTTAGTTTTCATGCCGAGGCTTTGGCCTGCTCGTGTTTGCTGTGCATCTGTTCATCAGTGTGTTTATCTGTCTGTCAGACAACGTGACGCTACAGAGCGATGGAGTTCTGTACCTCCGGATACTCGACCCCTTTAAGGTATGTCCTGATGTACGGTACTCCCCTTTATGACTTCTTGTTCAATATATTTTATTAAATAATTTTTCCTGGTCGTCTCCAGGGCAGTTACGGAGTCGAGGACTTCGAGTATGCAGTGACGCAGCTGGCTCAGACCAACATGAGATCGGAGTTGGGAAAACTAACTCTGGATAAAGTTTCCAGGATAATTAAGTTTGATTTGGAGGCTCACGTTCATGGAACATCTAATCTTAAAATGCAGAAGTTTTCTATATAGTAGGAAGTTTAATTCACAGAAAAGACTCAAGTCAAAGTGAACAAAGGCATGATTTAACAAATAATAAAAACAAAAAAATAAGATTAAAATGAGCACAAAATGATGTGTTCAAATGTTTAACCTCCCTTTGCATTTTCCTGATGACCTCTATGTTTATCTTGCATCGATATTTAATATTTGGCTTCTTTATTTTAAAAAAGAAGAAGAATTCGTTGCTCTCTCTCTCTTTAATAAGTTTAATGAAGTTTATCGTTGTGTATGAGTAAGTAGAATCACGTACAGTCAATCAGATGTAGCTCAGTAAACGATCTCAGACGAGTTCAGAAACTGGAATGAACTTAAGGCTCTGTAACAGCATCAGAAGAAATAGTAAATAAATAAGAAAAAATAAGAAGAAACGGTCAAATTAAATAGTTTTATTTCGAGCAAAGGAGAAGCAGGTAAGTGATTGGTCCGTGGCAACACCGTTTGCACATGCGCAGTTCATTCACATCGATATCAGCTGCCGTGCGGTCACGGGAATATGCTGCTCCTTTCAGCCGGAGCTCGCGCTCACTGATCAGAGCAGACAGGGAGATGAGTAACTGTACCGGGAAAGCAAGACCTCGCGCTTACAGGACAGTACTGGCGACATCTGGAAAGTTGCTAAGGTTTGTCGCTAGGCGCTTTTTTGAAGGAAAAAAAAAGTCGCTAATTTGGCAACACTGGTTAATTATTTGAACATGCTAGTTTTATATCCTCGCCACAGTGGCGGTTGGCTGCACAAAATCACCGCATTTGGCGGGAGAAATTCAAATACTTGCGGCATAACCGCGGCCGGTTACACCGAGAAACCCGAAGGAGACCCGGACATGCACGCGCACGCTGCTCGGTGTTAAATCTCTCCTTTTACACCAGAGTTGAAGTCTCTGTATTAACGCCGCTTTAGCTGAGCAGTTCGGTCGCTGGGAACAAACAGGCAAAATGACAATGAACACCAGTTAGCTAGCCTTAATTAGCTCTGGAGCTCGGCTGTGACAGGATTCAGTAACTGACACCCTATAAAGTTGTGTATTCAGGCAGACAGAGTCGTTACTTCAGTAACTTGTGTTAGCTGCTTATTTACCAGGATTTGTAAGGAATATTCCAGAATGTTCCAGGAGCTTCATGTTCATTCTCACAGCCTTCTTGTCTCTGATGTTACACCAGATTTCTCATCAGCACTTGCACAGAGCAATTTACTCAATTATTTAAGTTTTTCTTGTTAAATATAAAGAATATTGAGTTGGAATGAGTGATGATTGTAGTTCTAGAAACTAATCAATATAATTACTCCATTACTAAATGTTTTGATTGAAATGTATAAAAAAATATTAAGCATGTGCATGTTAAAAATATAATTCAGTTAATCAAATGCTAATTTCTATTTGTGAAATAAACTTTAATTATAGTGTAAATTTAAGACCAAATGTATAGTTGTTTTTTTATAGGCATTTATTTTGATTTGTTTAACTCAAACAATAATTTATGCGATTTTTAGAGATTCTATTAAGGTAACATAACCTGTTTATTACTGCGAAATTACAAGGCCACAGAATCGTTTTTTGATTTTGAATCTTCGTAGGGCTGCTTTCAGGTGACCAAACAGGTGAAAGTTTGAAGGAGCGAGATCAGGACTATAGGGAAGAGCTTCAACATCTCAAAAACAAAGTCTGGGCAGAAGTGTGCTGACATACATCGTCATGCGAAATCACGACGTCCTTGGATATCAGTCCTCTGTTTTTAAACCGGAGTTTAGTCTTCAGCTCTTCAATAAGCGTCTCACTTTTTCCTGATAATATTCCAATTCTGGCCCTTGAGAAACAGGAATCAGGAATATACTGAACAAAAAAAGTGATGCTTGGTGTATGTATGTTGTAAATAATTAATACAAAATTAAGTCTATATAGTTTTACTGATTTCTGAAATTTCACACACACTGTGGTTTCAAACACTGAGATTGATGCCTTGCTTTCTCCATGGGCTGAATTTATTAATCCCGATTATGGACAGAATTCGCTACCGGCAGAGCCTAAAGGAGATGATTATCGACGTGCCTGAGCAGTCTGTGGTATCTCTGGGTGAGTCTGAAGTATTAGGAAGAGGAATTGTGTTTTCAGGTTCTCCAGTAGAGCAAGCTCAGGAAGTGGATGAATGTTTTTTTTTGTTTTCCGACCCGTTTAAGGTATGTCCTGATGTACGGTACTCCCCTTTATGACTTCATGTTCAATATATTTTATTAAATAATTTTTCCTGGTCGTCTCCAGGCCAGTCACGGCGTCGAGGACCTCGAGTATGCAGTGACACAGCTGGCTCAGACAGTGGCTCACTCTGGATAAAGTTTTCAGGGTAATTAAGTTGGAGGCTCACGTTCATGGGACATTTAATCTTAAAATGCAGAAGTTTTGTATATAGTAGGAAGTTTAATTTACAGAAAAGACTCTGAGGGTCAAAGTGAACAAAGGCATGATTTAAACAAATAATAAAAACAAAAAAAAATATTAAAATGAGCACAAAATGATGTGTTCAAATGTTTAACCCCTCTTTGCATTTACCTGATGACCTTTATGTTGATCGTGAATCAATATTTGATATTTGGCTTCTTTATATTTACTATAAACAAAGTAGAATTCGTTGTGAAATTCGGGATTGCTGAGGATAAAACCGGGTCAGTTTTTACGAAGACTCGTTGCTAGACGGCTTCCAAAAATCACACCTATAAATTTTGTAATAAAATCACTGTCAAAAAGAATCGTGCGTAAAAAAAAAAAAAAAAAAAGATTTGTGTCTAATTCCGTGTTTTGTCCAAGTTGGATTCCAAAATCTACAGCCATGACAGTTTACAGATACGAGATTTTGTGTGTTTGTTACAGTACAACTCATAACTATAACTATTACAACAATAACTATTCCATATAAATTGATTGTTTTTAAAAGTTCTCGTTATTTTAGTTTTTTTTTTGTAGATCAGATTCTAAAACATCTATCATCAGACTCCTTCATCAGAGGGTTTTAGAATCTGTGTACAGATAGTATCTATTGAAGTACAAGATTTATTTAGTGTCTTTGCGAGATCTTGCTAAACAGTATTTCTTTGCTCCGCCCTTTGCCCTTGTGGGGCTCAGTGAAATACAGGTGTCTGTTATCTTAAAATAAAAGGAAAGAAATGGGGGGAGGGGGGACTTTTGCACCTCGTTAAATACACTGGTTAAAGCTTTGTCTTGTCCACATTCAGACTTAAACTAGCAACTTAAACAGTGGAATACAACACTTGTGGTTGTGCTGTTACAGGGGGGAAAAACCTTGATTCTTTTCCTATAAAAGCATGCCATGTAGTCTTTTTTTACTTATTCCCCATATACCATGAGCAACTCCTTTCATGTTCAGATAACAACATATTTCCGGTTTATTAAACCCTGTGCTGTTGTTCCTCAGAAGAGAGAGTCACTGAACATCAACATCGTTGATTCCATCAACAAGGTGTTGGACGACTGGGGTATTCGCTGCCTCCGCTTTCACATCAAAAGCGTTCACGTTCCACCGCAAATCAAAGAGTCCATGCAGATGCAGGTATATATACTGTATATATAAAAAAGAGAGATTCTGAAATTCCAATAAAATGGGCGTGGCCGTTTAAATACAGGGACGAGACTTCTCAGTGTTTTTTTCCCCCTCTCATTCCTGAACATTTTCAAAACCAAACCTGAAACTCAACTGATTAAATTGACAGAATTGATCAATGTTTTTTTTTTTTTGGGTTTTTTTTCCATGAACACACAACATGTTCACTCACCAATTTAAGGAACTTCTCTTCGAATACTGATTATACTGATTCGAGTACATTAAAATACTGATAATTGCATTCGCAGTGTATCTCAGAGCAGAAATATTACCTGACGATTAGCTCATGGATTTACCCCATGCTTTGTAATACAGACAAAAGAGTCGCCTAGCAACTGCTAGCTTCTTTTCTGCTGATTATTTTCCTGTGCGGTATGTTGTGGTGAACTTCGTAACTTACTCAAAAGAGAAACACTGAATAGAGCAGCTATTAAGGATATTAACCTGCACAAGTTTGTCTTGTACGCAAAACAAAACAAATCAGAAACACAAACGACAATTCAGTCAAATGTAAAATATGGGTACAGTATAGTTCGAAAAATGAAATTCTAATTGCTAATTGGACGAGACAATTGTCACTCAAGGTATACAAAAGCATCACAGGATTTTAATGTCCTGTTCGATTTGAGAATGATATTCACAAACTATACCTACCTTTTCCGGTTTGTCTGAATTGCCATTTTGTTTTCAGTTTTTGGTTGTGCACTTCTCGGCCACCGTAGATTTGTCATCATAAAATGATTAAAATTGAAAAATTATTATTATTTTTTTGGTGGCGTTTGCTCATTCAGTGCTTACGCTTCACAAAATGATGTGCAGGTAACGTTAACTGATACTGTCCCTTTTGCTGTCCAGAAGTGGGCGGGGCAATGGCGTGCAAAAAGAACTTTTGAAATTTATGAATTAGCTCTGAGGACAGTTTAGTTTCTGTCATTGTCTGATTTTGGTACACATAATCTGAAGTTTGTACACTTCAGTAAGTGTAAATCACCTGTTACATGAATATGAAGAAAATTAGCTTTTAGGAAAACTTTTACAAACATCTTTACCGAAAGATTGATTAACAGTTTTCAAACAAAAAAAAACACCATTTAAAGCAGAAGCAGTCTGAATCAGAACTGTATCTGCATCATGACCAACTTACGATTTTAATCGGTCAACTTCAGGTCTGACTTCCCGTCATAGAGCTTGGACTGTAAGATTATTTTGTCTATTTCTATGGAATAACCAGAACCTGAGTACATCTGAGACGTGTGTGTGTGAGAATCCAGACCTGCTAATAAACTTGTAGCCATGAGGTTTTTGGAAAAGCCGTGTACATTTCACTCGGTATGAGACTGACGTGTGGCTCCTGTGCAGGTGGAAGCGGAGTGGAAGAAGAGAGCGACAGTTGTGGAATCTGAGTGGACGAGAGAGTCGGCCATCAACGTGGCGGAGGGACGCAAGCGAGCGCAGATTCTGGCTTCTGAGGGAGAGAAAGCAGTGCAGATCAACAAAGCTGAAGGTGCTGACTGTTTAAAGCTATGAGAGACAATACAGAGAGGCGAGAACACATGTTGTCATCAGGCTGGCTGTGTGTGTGTGAAAAAAAAAAAATCCAAACCTGCATGGCCCTGTGTGAAAAAGTAATTTTTGGGCCACCCTTAGCAGCAATAACTGCAATCAAGCGTTTGCGATAACTTGCAGCGAGTCTTTTACAGCGCTCTGGAGGAATTTTGGCCGACTCATCTTTGCAGAATTGTTGTAATTCAGCTTTATTTGAGGGTTTTCTAGCATGAACCGCCTTTTTAAGGTCATGCCACAACATCTCGATAGAATTCAGGTCAGGACTTTGACTAGGCCACTCCAAAGTCTTCATTTTGTTTTTCTTCAGCCATTCAGAGGTGGATTTGCTGGTGTGTTTTGGGTCATTGTCCTGCTGCAGCACCCAAGATCGCTTCAGCTTGAGTTGACGAACAGATGGCCGGACATTCTCCTTCAGGATTTTTTGGTAGACAGTAGAATTCATGGTTCCATCTATCACAGCAAGCCTTCCAGGTCCTGAAGCAGCAAAACAACCCCAGACCATCACACTACCACCACCATATTTTACTGTTGGTATGATGTTCTTTTTCTGAAATGCTGTTACATTTACGCCAGATGTACAGTAACGGGACACGCACACTGCACTTTTGTCTCGTCGGTCCACAAGGTATTTTCCCAAAAGTCTTGGCAATCATTGAGATGTTTTTTAGCAAAATTGAGACCAGCCTTACTGTTCTTTTTGCTTAAAATTGGTTTGCGCCTTGGAAATCTGCCATGCAGGCCGTTTTTGCCCAGTCTCTTTCTTATGGTGGAGTCGTGAACACTGACCTTAATTGAGGCAAGTGAGGCCTGCAGTTCTTTAGATGTTGTCCTGGGGTCTTTTGTGGCCTCTCGGATGAGTTGTCTCTGCGCTCTTGGGGTAATTTTGGTCGGCCGGCCACTCCTGGAAAGGTTCACCACTGTTCCATGTTTTTGCCATTTGTGGATAATGGCTCTCACTGTGGTTCGCTGGAGTCCCAAAGCTTTAGAAATGGCTTTATAACCTTTACCAGACTGATAGATCTCAATTACTTTTGTTCTCATTTGTTCCTGAATTTCTTTGGATCTTGGCATGATGTCTAGCTTTTGAGGTGCTTTTGGTCTACTTCTCTGTGTCAGGTAGCTCCTATTTAAGTGATTTCAAATTCAAAATTCAAATTTTATTTGTCTCATACACAGTATAATATGCAGTGAAATGCTTACACGACCGCCAGTGACCTTAAAAAGAAAATAAAAGCTTGTACGTAAAATAAATAATCAATAAAAAGGAAATACTAAAGAAATAAATTTAACTAGTAAAATTAACTGTACAATAAAGGCATAATAAAATATTGCAAAATATAGAAATATAGGGTATATGTATATAGAATTTAAAGTGTCAGTGGTTGTGCAAATATGCATGAAAGGTGACTAATGAAAGTGACATGTGCAATTGTCCAGATGTATAAATATTTAGTGCAAGTGTGTATGAATGTGTCCATGATTGTCCAGTCAGTGTTGTGAGCTTAAAAAGATGTTATTAGTCCTGTGTGGAGGTGTGATTGTGATTGAGAGACCTTATCGCCTGCGGGAAGAAGCTCCTCCTCAGTCTCTCTGTGTTGGCCTTTAGGGAGCGGAATCGCTTCCCAGACCGCAACAAAGAGAACAGTCCATTACTGGGGTGACTGAGGTCCTTCATGATCTTCCTGTCCTTAGTCCAGCACCGCTTGCTGTAGATCGAGTGCAGGTCAGGGAGCTCAGTGTGGATGATGCGCTCGGCTGATCGCACCACCCTCTGTAGAGCTCGTCTGTCCTGCATGGTGCTGTTCCCGAACCAGGTCGTGATGTTTCCCGTTAGGATGCTCTCTATGGTGCAGGAGTAGAAGTTCCTGAGCACCCTGGAGGGCAGTCTAAAGTCTCTCAAGCGTCTGAGGTGGTAGAGACGCTGCCGGGCTTTTTTCACCACGGTGTTGATGTGACGGGACCATGACAGGTCCTGCGTGATGTGAACACCGAGGTATCTGAAGCTGTCCACTCTCTCCACTGGGCTCCTGTTGATGACGGGGGTCTGGTAGTTCCTCTCCTGCTTTGTACGAAAGTCCACTATCAGCTCCTTTATCTTACTGACATTCAGGAGGAGATTGTTCCTCTGGCACCAGTTCTCCAGATTTCCAATCTCCTCTAGGTAGTCCGACTCATCGATTTCTTGATTGAAACAGGTGTGGCAGTAATCAGGCCTGGGCGTGAGTACAGAAATTGAACTCAGGTGTGATAAACCACAGTTAAGTTATTTTTTAACAAGGGGGGCAATCACTTTTTCACACAGGGCCATGTAGATTTGGAGTTTTTTTTTTCTCCCTTAATAACGTAAACCTTCATTTAAAAACTGCATTTTGTGTTAAATTATGTTATCTTTGACTAATAGTTAACAGTTTTTGATGAGCAGAAACATTTACGTGTGACAAACATGCAAAAGAATAAGAAATCAGGAAGGGGGCAAATAGTTTTTCACACCACTGTAAGTATCTTGGTATTGTTATTGATGGGCAATCATCATTTAAGCCTCATGTTCACTGTTTAGTGAGAAAGTTGAGGCAAAAACTGGGTTTTTATTTTACTGTTAAAAAATGGCTAGTGGCAGACACTTTTTTTGTTGGACTATGGTGATATACTATATATGCATTCATCTGCTCAATGCCTTCATAGGATTGACGCAGCCTATCATGCATCGCTGAGATTTATTACTAATTGTAAAACACTCAGCCACCACTGTGAGTTGTACTCTCGTGTAGGGTGGTCTGCTTTGGCCACACGGAGGCTCTGTCATTGGTACACATTTATATACTGTATAAGGCTATTCTTGGTGTGCTTCCATCTTATTTCTGTTCACTTCTTATAAAAAAGCACTGGTCATTACTCTCTCCGATCTCAGGCTGTTGTCTTGATTTCTGTTCCACATATTAGTACTGAGCTGGGTAAAAGGGCCTTTGTTTATTCTGCACCTACATGGAATTTGCTGCAGAACAATTTAAAACTTAGTAAATTGATTCCTTTGAGTGTTTTTAAGCTAAAAATTAGATGTTTTGAGTTGGATTCCCTCATATGTCAATGTTTTTTATTGAGATTTTATTGTAAGTGCAAATTTGGCTTCTATTAATTTCTTTTTTCTTCTTCTTTTTTTTTTTGTATGTATGTAATGTGATGTAATTTAGCTGCCTATCTTGGACAGGTCTCCCTTGCAAAAGAGATTTTTAATCTCAATGGGCTTCTCCTGGTTAAATAAAGGATAAATAAAAAAATAGATCCAAAAGAATGAACGACTCCGACTGCAAAATATGATGGTGAATTACTCATTCTGATATGAACTAATTGACTGAAAAAAAGATTCATTCATTTTAATGAACGAGATTCAAAGAACCGAATCACTAATGTGATTCAAACACTAGTGTGTGTGTGTGTGTATTATACTATGATGTGTTTGTATTACAGGAGAGGCTATTGCTTTGTTGCTTAAAGCGGAAGATAAAGCTCAGGCCATTAGGATGCTCACAGATGCGCTGAGTCAGAAGGTACGCTATTGTGTGTGTGTGTCTGTGTGTGTGTGTGTGTGTGTGTGTGTGTGTGTGTGTGTGTGTGTGTGTGTGTGTGTGTGAGAGAGACTTAATATTGATAGTATAGATACCAGTACTATAAGGTAAGCTACATATATGTATTTTAGTATTAATTAATACTAATAATAATATGGGAGTTTATGGCAGTCCGTAGATGACCAGGAGGACCAGTGTAGAGACGGGTTTACACCAATACCAGATGCTACACTGGACAGGATAGAAGCTCTGCTTTCCCCTGAGACGTCAGGACGTCCAAAGACACATCTGATGCCCAGTAGCGACATTGTGAGATTTTTTTCCAGTGTTTTTACCAGAAAGTGCTCGGCTTAATCGGCTTAATCTATTTTTTTATCTTTTGTAATTTATCTATTAATCGCTGCTTTGTTCAAAGAATCAAATTAGACTGCTTTTTAATTTTTATCTTTGTCTTTATTTTTTTTTTACATTTATTTATTTATTTTTCCTTCAAAAACCTTTTATACTGTTTATATATACAAGCATTATCATCTTAGCTTCGAGATTAATAAACATACAGATTAATCTAATGAACATACAAATGGATCTAAAACAGTTTCTACAGTTTGCTGTTTGAGAGGATAAAATATGTCACCTACCCAGGTTCAGCATGTTGCTAACAAAACATAAATGCCCAGTTTTCCCTTTTTATCTGTCAAATGCATCAAGGTCAGAAATTAAATAATTCCACTTGGAATTTACCACTTTGGATGCAATGTTGACTTATATTTCAAATAAACTTGTTTGCCTGACTTTTTTTCTCAACAATATTTTTATTGATTTTAAACAGGGTTATAACAGGGTAAACATGTAATGTTTCAATACAGATTTTATAACTCCCTTATAAACCCCTATAGCACCCATCCCGCCCCTCCCTGACTCCAAGCCAGCTGTACATGTATAAAAAAAGGCTAGACGCCAGACATAACAAAAAGAACTTGGAGCTGGAAGTTTTTTGGTTCTGCGTACAAAAAAAGGGGGAAAAAGAAAACAAACAAACAATTAAATAAGAAACCTCCGCTTTCACATCAAAAGCATTCACGTTCCACCGCACATCAAAGAGTCCAGGTGTGTGTGTGTGTGTGTGTGTATATATATATATTAGACACCCTATTACGATTCTCGCTGAAGCGCTGAGTCAGAAGGTACACTACTGTCTGTGTGTGTGTGTGTGTGGGACTTAAAATATTGATGGCATAGGTACCAGTACTATAAGGTAAGCTCCATTTATGTATTGTAGTATTTATTAATATTAATAATATGGGACTCTATGGCAGTCTGTAGGGAACTCAGAAGCCTGCAGCACCCTCCTCTCTTGGTAGCAGCGAGCCTGAAGAGTGCACTATTCCACCGCCTCAAACAACAGCATGCCCTGACAGAGGCGCAGTTCAATACGCCTTCAATCTCAGTACCAATCTTGCTGCTATCTGAAGGTAAGCCAGTTTTTCGTTGTACATATTTTGATGTTAATTTCCTCACTAATCTGATGGTCTGTTTTTGTTTGTTTTATAGATGCTGAGCAACAGTCACACCAGTGTATGTGTGGTCTGTGTAAATAGTTTTTGTATGTCATTTGTAGCGTATGCACCTATTTCTTTAAATTTTTTTATGTTTCTGTTAATAAAAGGGTCGAGGATGATCCAAGCTCCCGAGTCTCAAGTGTGTGTCTTCTTTAAGACTAAGTAATCATGTGGCACAAAGACATGACATTGTCAACCTTCATGTGTCTGGAGAAAAACTGATTCCCTATTGCAATAAAACCTACGTGTAAAATGTTGCTCTATTTATCCACAAGGAAATTAAAGCATGTTTTAGTTGGACGTTTATTTTTAAAACACTTTTTTGTAGTAGCAGAGTACCGACATTAGTCTGAGATGGAGATGATGAGTGTTTGAAAAGGGTTTGCTGTGCTTGAGGCAGAGCAGCGGCGAGAGAAACTGTCTTCCAATCTTGCGACCTGAGTTCACTACCCATTAAGATTAATCAGCAATACGACATTTTAGCTTGGACATCCAGTTAACTTTTGACAGAGATATTCTTGTGTTTAGGCCTATACAACTTTAGGAGAAGCATGTCAGTCGTTGGGGTTGTATAGCGCACATATGTAATGAATACGATGAGATGACAGAGGTTCTAAGCATTACAATCACACTGAGAAATTAATGGATGCGTGGTTTGAAACTCCCAAGTTTATTTTCTTATTTAACTAAATCAAATTTCATCATTAAACAAAAACATTTTCAATCAACTGCTGCCTTGCCTCAACCCCGGCAGCATGCAGTGCAGCCCTCTGTAGAGGATTGAAGACCTCAACGTCCACCTCTGCATCTTCCTCCTCTGGTAAAGGTGCATTTCCACACAGAGCCATGTTATGGAGCATGGCTCTTGCCACCGTAACTGCCTAACAGCTGTGAGGCTTCATGCGCAATCCTTCTGCGGCCTTGTGCAGACACCGAAAGCGCAGCTTCCAGAGTCCAATTGCACGCTTGACGATGTTGAGTGTGAATGTGTGCAACATTTGAAGGCTCTTTCAGCCGGAGTCTGTGGGTTGGATACTGGTGTGAAGAGGTACGTTCTTAGAGGATATCTACTGTCCCCGAGGAACACGCTCTGACCAAATTCACCTCTTTCTGCTTGCTCACCCATGGCAGAATTGGCCCAGATAAAACTGTCATGGGTGCTGCCAGGCCACTTCGCCACCAGGTCATTGATTAGACCCCTGTGATCCACCACTACCAGGACGTTTATTGCCGCATATCCCTTTCGCGACATGTGTGCCTGATCAACCACTGATGGAGTGGAGATTGGGATTAGTGTTCCATCCACTAAGCCTAGGACTCTAGGAATGCCAGCAATTGCATGGCAGCCCTGCTGCACCTCCTGGCGTGTTGCTGGCATTCGGATCCAATCCCCAGCATGGCGCAGAAGGGCGTTAGTAACAGCGAGGACGCACCTCCACAGGGTTTTCTGTGGACATAGCCTTCTCCCACGACCTCCATGAAGCTCCCGGTAGCATAAAATCTTAGCGCTGCAAGCAGCTGGACATCAGGACGTAAAGCATTAGAGCGACGCATTGGTCTGACAAGCGCAGTTCCAGTTCTGTTGCCTTGAAAGGCGAAACTTTTTTAAAATAGCCACCTCAGGCAAAATATAAAGAGGGCAGAAGTTTTGCCTAAAGAAAAAATTTACATGCACCACATGACTCCGCGGACGGCGCCGTCTTTCGTTTAGCACAAGAACATGCTGTATCGCTGCCATATCTGATTATGATCAGATTATGACAGACCATGATTACCCCTTTAGCGTTAGAGCCAAATTGTTTGCCACCTGTTCAATATTAAAAGTGATTGGCAATTTTAATGCATTAGTCACATTATGAAAGAGACTAATTAAAAGTCACTCTATTAGTACTGATATAAAATAAAATTCTTAAACTCGATTACAGTATATTCCATCATTAATACGACTTTGATAACGTGCCATAATGTGCTTGCATACACCACTGATTTAAAAAGACTGCTGCTCAGTAGCGGTGACTAGTGTCTTGAGCTGAAACTACGCTAAGAATGAGTTAAGGTTGGTCCAGACCAACCTTACGAATGTGTGACTTAGCTAAGAGATACTTAGCGTAAGAATGTTTCGGGAAATGCGCCATAACGTTAAGAGAGAGGTTAAGGTACAACTTAAGAACTACTTAGCAATAAGAAGCTTTCGAGAAACCGGGCCCATATTGTGATCCGAGAAAACCGAGGATTCTATTTCAGTTTCTTCCACATTATCCAATAAATCGGATGAAATGAGCCAAAAGTCGATCCTAGATCTCCTAGATAAGTCTTTGTTATGAACTCAGAAAACTTTATTGATCCCACAGGAAATTGCTTAGGCAATTATGTAGTGACAAAAATGAAGCTTTGTCATTTGTTTTGACAGGCAAATTAATTTGTACATCATCCGCATAAAAATGAAATGAGATGTTGTGCTTTTTAAAAATATCCCCCAAAGGGAGCATATACAAAGAAAACAACATAGGGCCCAAAATGGACCCTTGGGGAACGCCACAAGAAAGTAGGGCAGTAGATGAATAAAATTCACGTAAATGAACAGAAAAACTCCTGCCTGTTAAATATGACTGGAACCATTTAAGGGCTATGCCCTTAATACCAACACACTGTTCAAGTCTAGATAAAAGAATCGAGTGGCTGACCGTATCAAAGGCCGCAGTCAAATCCAAAAGGACCAAAACAGCAGAATTACCAGAGTCAACAGCTAAAAGAAGATCATTAGTGACTCTTAGAAGAGCAGTTTCTGTACTATGTCGAGGCTTAAAACAAGACTGAAATACTTCAAAAATACATTGTACATCTAAAAATGATTGAAGTTGATTAAAAACAACTCTCTCCAAAATTTTTTGATAAAAATGGGAGTTTCGGTATAGGTCTAAAATTAGACAAAACTGAAGAATCTAAATTTTTCTTTTTAAAAGCGGTTGCACAGTGGCATGCTTAAAAACAGCTGGTACACATCCTGAGCTGAGAGATGTGTTAACCAAAGATACAATGCTTGGCCCAACAGTATCAAAAACATCCTTAAGTAAACTTGCAGGAATACTATCACAGGGGCAATTTGTAGGACGTAGTTGTTTCACTATGTCAGAAAGATAAGAAAAAGTAACAGGTTCAAACTGCTGGAAGACAGCTTGACAAAAAGACAAAATAGGAGGATCAGTAATATCCATGATGGGTGGAAAACTAAGACCAGCAATCTGATCCACAAAAAATGTCAGAAAGTTTTCACACAGTGTTACAGATGGGGCAATACAATCTGACTCACGTGGATTACCAAGAGAATTAAAAACATTAAAAAGAACTTGTGGCTGCTGTCTATTACAGGCTACTACGTTGGAAAAAAATTTAGTTTTAGCAGATTAGTTTAGTCTTTAATTGGGCGCGCGTTCACTAATTATAGGCGGTTTCTGGATGATGACGTGTCAAATAACTGACCAGTCACAGAGCATGAAGGCGGGGTTTGTTTTTCCTTTATTTCGAAAAAAGTGTAGGAGAAACGTACCCATAATGTAACTGGTTGCAATGTTACGCCAGTGCAGGTGTGGAGAGAAAGAGCTGTGTGTGTGAAAGTCAAGGTTTAAAACGTGTGAAGAAAGACAGAATTCATTACTCATTATTCCTAAGAGGGAGATTTTTCGTATTAATTAGTACAGTATGCTGAGGACGGTAGTGTGTCGGGCCGGAAGTGGGCTTTTAAAGGTGAGTGACATTTGTGAATGACAGCACGAGCTCCGGACGTGAGGATACAGAGTCAAGATTTCAGTTGGATTTGAGATGAAAAATTCAGCAGCATGCAGTGACGTCATTTATTAATTTTATAATCTTATGTTTTATCTATGTAAAAAATTTATGATTTTAATTATAATTTCAGTCTAAAACCTTTAAGTTTCTACAGATCCTTTGTTGAAACTCCATCAGCTTTCCTGTCCCTTTTAAACACTTCTCTGTCTGTCTCTCGAATCACATATAAATTGGCATTTTTAAAAATCTTCTTTCTTTTCAATACACTTTATCCGTCTGACAACAAGGTTTCGTATTCCCTCATTAATAAATGATTTAGGCTGAGCTGCGAGCCACAAAGGCAACGCTGTCTTCAGTTCTTCATCAGAAGTGAATCTTCACCTTCGTAGGGCTGTAACGAGCACTGTTGATTGTTGAACCTTTTCCCTGATAATGTTCCAATTCTGGCCCTTGAGAAGTTAGGTGATTATAGTTTTACTGATTTCTGAAATTTCACACACACTGTGGTTTCAAACTCGAATAGAATATGTTTCAATCCTCCACAGTTTGTTCTATAATAATCTAATATCCATAAATGCCGTAAATAAAGATCATTTCGTGATCATTTTCGTGCCGGAGCAGTCTGCAGTATCTCAGGGTGAGTCTGAAGTATTAGGCTCGTGTATTTGACACCAAGTGGAAGAGGAATTGTGTTTTCAGGTTCTCCAGTAGAGCAAACTCAGGAAGTGGCTGAATGTTTGTTTTTTTGTTGTTGTTGTAGAATTGGAATAAAATTAGGACTGACATAAACTGAGTAGATTTTAGAATTATGACATTAATTATACACTCTGATTATGATAAAAAAAAATTATTTACTTAAAATATTGATTGTATAGATACCAGTACTATAAGGTAAGCTACATATATGTATTGTAGTATTTAATAATAATAATAGTAATATGGGAGTCTATGGCAGTCTGTAGATGACCAGGAGGACGAGTGTAGACAAACATTTACACCGATGCCAGAAGCTACACTGGACAGACGCTACACTGGTGGCTTTCTCCTGAAACGTCAGGACGTCCAAAATCCAGTTGAAGACTAAAGCAAAGGCTATTATGATTCTCGAGTCAGAAGGTACGCTACTGTGTGTGTGTGTGTGTGTGTGTGTGTGTGTGAGACTTAAAATATTGATCTCCGAAAATATCGGCCGATGCGAGGGAATCCACGCCGGTGGTTGAAGGAGAAGACGGGGGGAGAACACTTTCTCCAGGGGCTGAATTTATTAATCCCGATTATGGACAGAATTCGCTACCGGCAGAGCCTAAAGGAGATGGTGATCGATGTGCCGGAGCAGTCTGCAGTATCTCAGGGTGAGTCTGAAGTATTAGGCTCGTGTATTTGACACCAAGTGGAAGAGGAATTGTGTTTTCAGGTTCTCCAGTAGAGCAAGTTCTTTTTTATTTTTGTAGAATTGGTAGGAAATTAGGACTGACATAAACTGAGTAGATTTTAGAATTATGATAAGTACTGTAGCAGCATTAATTATACAGTCTGATTATGAGAAA
This sequence comes from Channallabes apus, assembly GCA_030522415.1. NCBI lineage: Eukaryota > Metazoa > Chordata > Actinopteri > Siluriformes > Clariidae > Channallabes > Channallabes apus. Next base: position 4,619,903 of record CM060120.1, on the reverse strand, counting down.
ATTTTTTTTAAACGTTTATTTAACATCTCTGACATTCTCCAGTGTCAGCATTTATTTTTTAATAATTTCTTCCAGACAGAAGGAACACCTGATCATTATGATTCATATATGAAAATCTACTCAGCTGTATAGATGTTTAGTTTTCATGCCGAGGCTTTGGCCTGCTCGTGTTTGCTGTGCATCTGTTCATCAGTGTGTTTATCTGTCTGTCAGACAACGTGACGCTACAGAGCGATGGAGTTCTGTACCTCCGGATACTCGACCCCTTTAAGGTATGTCCTGATCTACGGTACTCCCCTTTATGACTTCATGTTCAATATATTTTATTAAATATTTTTTCCTGGTCGTCTCCAGGGCAGTTACGGAGTCGAGGACCTCGAGTATGCAGTGACGCAGCTGGCGCAGACCAACATGAGATCGGAGTTGGGAAAACTCACTCTGGATAAAGTTTCCAGGACAATTAAGTTTGATTTGGAGGCTCACATTCATGGAACATCTAATCTTAAAATGCAGAAGTTTTGTATATAGTAGGAAGTTTAATTCACAGAAAAGACTCAAGTCAAAGTGAACAAAGGCATGATTTAACAAATAATAAAAACAAACATAAAAACAAACATATTTCCGGTTTATTAAACCCTGTGCTGTTGTTCCTCAGAAGAGAGAGTCACTGAACATCAACATCGTTGACTCCATCAACAAGGTGTTGGACGACTGGGGGATTCGCTGCCTCCGCTTTCACATCAAAAGCGTTCACGTTCCACCGCAAATCAAAGAGTCCATGCAGATGCAGGTATATATACTGTATATATAAAAAAATAAGATTAAAATGAGCACAAAATGATGTGTTCAAATGTTTACACCCCTCTTTGCATTTACCTGATGACCTCTATGTTTATCGTGAATCAATATTTAATATTTGGCTTCTTTATACTGTATTTTCTAAAAACAAAGTAGAATTCGTTGTGAAATAGTACCGTGGAAAGGAAAAAACAAGCGGGATTGCTGAGGATAAAACCGGATCAGTTTTTACGAAGACTCGTTGCTAGACGGCTTCCAAAAATCACACCTATAAATTTTGTAATAAAATCACTGTCAAAAAGAATCGTGCGTAAAAAAAAATAATAATAAAATTTGTGTCTAATTCCGTGTTTTGTCCGAGTTGGATTCCAAAATCTACAGCCATGACAGTTTACAGTTACGAGATTTTGTGTGTTTGTTACAGTACAACTCATAACTATAACTATTACAACAATAACTATTCCATATAAATTGATTGTTTTTAAAAGTACTCGTTATTTTAGTTTTTTCTTTTGTAGATCAGATTCTAAAACATCTATCATCAGACTCCTTCATCAGAGGGTTTTAGAATCTGTGTACAGTATCTATTGAAATACAAGATTTATTTAGTGTCTTTGCGAGATCTTGCTAAACAGTATTTCTTTGCTCCGCCCTTTGTGGGGCTCAGTGAAATACAGGTGTCTATTATCTTGAAAGAAATGGGGGGAGGGGGGACTTTTGCACCTCGTTAAATCCACTGGTTAAAGCTTTGTCTTGTCCACATTCAGACTTAAACTAGCAGCTTAAACAGTGGAATACAACACTTGTGGTTGTGCTGTTACAGGGGGGAAAAAACCTTGATTCTTTTCCTATAAAAGCATGCCATGTAGTCTTTTTTTACTTATTCCCCATATACCATGAGCAACTCCTTTCATGTTCAGATAACAACATATTTCCGGTTTATTAAACCCTGTGCTGTTGTTCCTCAGAAGAGAGAGTCACTGAACATCAACATCGTTGACTCCATCAACAAGGTGTTGGACGACTGGGGTATTCGCTGCCTCCGCTTTCACATCAATAGCGTTCACGTTCCACCGCAAATCAAAGAGTCCATGCAGATGCAGGTATATATACTGTATATATAAAAAAGAGAGATTCTGAAATTCCAATAAAATGCCGTTAGATACAGGGACGAGACTTCTCAGTGTTTTTTTTTCCCTCTCATTCCTGAACATTTTCAAAACCAAACCTGAAACTCAACTGATTAAATTGACAGAATTGATCAATGTTTTTTTTGGGTTTTTTTTCCATGAACACACATGTTCACTCACCAATTTAAGGAACTTCTCTTTCGAAAGCTGTCCGTTTTGTATTAACACCTAAAAATGATTAAAAAAGCTAATTGGATGAACCAGTAAAGCAAGATTAAAGCAATACCAACTTATTTATAAAAGGAGAAAGAGTTGCTGTGTTGAACATTTGATCACCACGAGGTCAGTCACAGACGTCCCATTAACCGACATTAAAATACTGATAATTGCATTCGCAGTGTATCTCAGAGCAGAAATATTACCTGATGATTAGCTCATGGATTTACCCCATGCTTTGTAATACAGACAAAAGAGTCGCCTAGCAACTGCTAGCTTCTTTTCTGCTGATTATTTTCCTGTGCGGTATGTTGTGGTGAACTTCGTAACTTACTCAAAAGAGAAACACTGAATAGAGCAGCTATTAAGGATATTAACCTGCACAAGTTTGTCTTGTACGCAAAACAAAATAACAAATCAGAAACACAAACGACAATTCAGTCAAATGTAAAATATGGGTACAGTATAGTTCGAAAAATGAAATTCTAATCGCTAATTGGAAGAGACAATTGTCACTCAAGGTATACAAAAAGCATCACAGGATCTTTATCACAGGATTTTAATGTCCTGTTCGATTTGAGAATGATATTCACAAACTATACCTACCTTTTCCGGTTTCTCTGAATTGCCATTTTGTTTTCTGATTTGGTATTTTGTTTTCTGATTTGGTATTTTGTTTTCAGTTTTTGGTTGTGCACTTCTCGGCCACCGTAGATTTGTCATCATAAATTGATTAAAATTGAATTTTTTTTTTTTTCGTAATTTCGTTTATATTTCTTAAAATGTTTTATTTTTTTTTATCAATTCCCCTACTTCCCCCAAAAGGCTCAGCCTTTGCCAGGCCACAGTTGTGAATAAGAAACCTGTTCTTAATCTGTCTTGCCTGGTTAAATAAAGGTAAATAAAAAATAAAAAAATTACCTCACATGGTGCACAAATCTGTGATTCCTCATGGATTTGGTGGCGTTTGCTTGCGTTTGCTCATTCAGTGCTTACGCTTCACAAAATGATGTGCAGGTAACGTTAACTAATACTGTCCCTTTTGCTGTCCAGAAGTGGGCGGGGCAATGGCGTGCAAAAAGAATTTTTGGAATTTATGAATTAGCTCTGAGCACAGTTTAGTTTCTGTCATTGTCTGATTTTGGTACACATAATCTGAAGTTTGTACACTTCAGTAAGTGTAAATCACCTGTTACATGAATATGAAGAAAATTAGCTTTTAGGAAAACTTTTACACACATCTTTACCGAAAGATTGATTAACAGTTTTCAAACAAAAAAACACCATTTAAAGCAGAAACAGTCTGAATCAGAACTGTATCTGCATCATGACCAACTTACGATTTTAATCGGTCAACTTCAGGTCTGACTTCCCGTCATAGAGCTTGGACTGTAAGATTATTTTGTCTATTTCTATGGAATAACCAGAACCTGAGTACATCTGAGACGTGTGTGTGTGTGTGTGTGTGTATGTGTGTGTGAGAATCCAGACCTGCTAATTAACTTGGTTGGTACTAACTTGCTAATAAATAAAAGCCATGAGGTTTTTGGAAAAGCCGTGTACATTTCACTCGGTATGAGACTGACGTGTGGCTCCTGTGCAGGTGGAAGCGGAGTGGAAGAAGAGAGCGACAGTTGTGGAATCTGAGTGGACGAGAGAGTCGGCCATCAACGTGGCGGAGGGACGCAAGCGAGCGCAGATTCTGGCTTCTGAGGGAGAGAAAGCAGTGCAGATCAACAAAGCTGAAGGTGCTGAGTGTTTAAAGCTGTGAGATACAATACAGAGAGGCGAGAACACATGTTGTCATCAGGCTGGCTGTGTGTGTGTGTGTGTGTGTGTCAGTGATGGGTTGTTCATGAACGATTCGTACTTTTTGAACAAATCATTAACATGACCCAGGTGAACGAGTCATCTCGGAGAGTGATTCGTTCATTTTCTATTGGGCGGCGCATGCGCAAAGCATCTCAAAATCTCCGTATGTTATATACAGGAAACAGTATTGAACGACTGTGCTAGTGAGGCTTCAAGTCTCGAGTTGTTCGTTCCTTTGTCACATGACTCCCATAGACGCTATGTGATGGGAGAAGTGATCGTCCAAGATGCTGGCATGTATGGTCTGATGTGTGTTTGTCCCTTTATCTATATTCATTTGTTTGTTCATTTGGCCCTCTTAGCCTCTTTTGGCTCTAGCAGCCCAGCTTCCATCTCCAGGCTCTACTTGGATTCTGAGGCCCTGTTAGCCTCTTCAGGCCTTAGCAGTCCAGGTACCATCTCTAGGCTCCAGGCTCTAGCAGCACGGCTATCATCTCCAGGCTCTGTTTGGATACTGAGGCCCTTCTGGCCTCTCCGGACACTAGCAGCTCAGCTTCCATCTCTAGGCTCTACTTGGATCATGAGGCCCTGTTAGCCTTTCCAGGCCCTAGCAGCCCAGCTACCATGTCTAGGCTCCAGGTCCTAGCAGCTCAGCTACCATCTTCCATCTCCAGCTAACATCGCCAGGTTCTGCGTGATCCTGAGGCCCTGCCAGCTCCTCCTGGTCTTGCTAACATCTTTTGCTAACATGGCTCTTCTCATAATGTTGCTTTGTTTATTGTTTTTGCAGAATCTAAGATCAAATGATTTTTATTGGGTGAGTTCTTCTTACAACATCTGTGGCTCTTTGGAAATAGCCTATGGATTTAACTATTCAACCTTTCTGCATTCCCCTCAAATGCCAAAATAGTTGGCAGAGGACTTATATTTAGCCTGGTTTCTACCTAGATATATACTTCAGCTTCAAAATCTTTTTGATTTAAAATGACTATTTTGCATTTGATGGCAGACTTTATTGGGACTCTCATGTTAAAAACACTACAGGTTCCTCATATACTGATGGCAAACAGAGATGGTTAATACTTTTATTGCTGCTTTTATCTGGCAATGTGCAGCCAAATCCAGGCCCTGAGTTGCAGTGTATTCCATTGCCATCTGATGTGAAATCCACGTCTGGTTTGAGTGTAATTCACCTTAATGTTCGCAGTTTGTTACCAAAAATGGATCTGCTTAGGATTTGGGTGAATTTAACAGATGCAGATGTTGTTGTGTTATCTGAAACCTGGCTAACAAAATCAATCACTGATATGGATATTGGAATGGTTGGCTATAACGTGTATCGTGCTGACAGACCAAGGAAGGGTGGTGGGGTTGCTATTTATGTTAAAGCTAAATTTAATGTGAAGTTAATTTATTCAGAATCGATCAGTAAGCAGCTGGAATTTCTGGCAGTTAAGGTGGAATTGGTCAAGGGCCTTTATGTTACTGTTGTTGGGTGTTATAGGCCTCCTTCTGCCCTGAGTACTGCATTGCAGACTCTTATTCAACTCCTATCCAGATTGGACTATTCTGAAATTATTTTAGTAGGTGATCTAAACTGGGACTGGCTGAAACCTTGTCCAGATGAATTTACGTAATTCTGTGATTGTCAATTTTACACAGCAAATCAATACTCCCACTCGTCCAAATCTTAAGTACCAAGAGAAATCCACCTTAATTGATTTAATTTTGACTAATGCCCCGCACAAATTTACTGCTGTTGGTGTTTTTTGCAATGACTTGAGTGATGTTGCTGTAAGGAATACTAAGATGACTAAATGTAAACCTCGTGTGATTTGTAAGAGGACTCTCAAAAAATTGAATGAACAGGGTTTTTGCCATGATATGTTTAATTGTGATTGGAGTAGAATAGAGCTGATTCCCGATGCGGAGTCAGCCTGGATCTTTTTCCGGGATCGTTTTTTGCAAGTAATAAATAGACACGCCCCACTATAGAGATTCAGAGTTAAGGGGCGGGACAATCCCTGGTTTTCCTCTGAGCTTGGAGACATTCTTCATGATCGCAATTTAGCTTGGGCCAAAGCAAGAAAAACAGGCTCCCCGTCTGATTGGCTTGTTTTTAGGCAGGTAAGAAGTAAATGTTCTTCTTTTATTAAGAAAGCAAAATCTGACTTTTATCTGTCAGCCACTACAGACAACTTAAATGATCCCAGAAAATTTTGGAAGGCTATAAAATTACTTTCTTTAAACAGAGATAGTATTAATGTTCCTTCTTTTATTATGAAAGGGACTGCAGTAGTTTATGACAAGCATGAGATATTGAACCATTTTAATGAGAATTTTATTCAGTCTGGTTCTTTGTTTGACATGGCTTGTCCTTCTACTGTGACACCTTGTAGAGATGTACCAGTCCCTACAAGTGTCTTTAATTTCACTCTTTTCTTAGTGGCTGACATTCATAAAGCCTTAAAAGGGCTGGCTCCTGAAAAACCTCCAGGACCTGATGTTATAGAGCCCTACTTCTTAAAAATAGCTGCTGATTATGTAGCACAGCCTCTAACTTACCTTTTTAATCTTACTCTAGAGAGCAATACTATTCCCAAAATATGGATATCTGCATTTGTTTGTCCATTATTGAAAGGGGGTGACCCGTCAAACCTAAATAATTACAGGCCAATTTCTAACTTGTCTGTTTTGGCCAAAACGCTTGAATCCCTGGTGAGTGATCAGATGAAAGACTTCCTGCATGTACAGGACATTTTATCCCCAGTTCAGTCAGGTTTTAGAAAAAAACATAGCACCATCACAGCTGCAATGAAGGTGATAAATGACATCTCTGTTGCTCGTGATAAGAAGCAGCACTGTGCATCACTTTTTCTTGATTTGTCAAAAGCTTTTGACACGGTTGATAATGATGTTTTAAAGATTAGGCTTCTTAACTCGGGGTTTTCAGAGAATTCTGTCTCTTGGTTCTCAAACTATTTTAGTGACAGAACTCAGTGCATTAAGCATGATGGTGTTCAATCTGGTATTTTACCAATCCTTAAAGTGGTTCCACAAGGCTCTGTATTAGGCCCTCTTTTATTTACTATTTATATAAATAACCTTGATCGGCATGTGTCAGGTGTAAATTTTCATTTTTATGCAGACGACACAGTTATTTACTGTTGTGCACCCTCTCTTAAACAAGCCATTGAACATGTACAGAACGCCTTCACTGTGGTCCAGAACACTTTGCTACAGCTGAATCTTGTGCTCAATGCGGACAAAACCATTTTTTGCTCTTCACGGACCCTCGGAATAGGTCACTGAATGTTCCCTCAGTGATTATTCTTGATGGACGTGAAATGCAGACTGTTACAACTTATAAGTATCTTGGTATTGTTATTGATGGGCAATCATCATTTGAGCCTCATGTTCACTGTTTAGTGAGAAAGTTGAGGCAAAAACTGGGTTTTTATTTTCGAAATAAGCTGTGCTTTTCTTTTACTGTTAAAAAACGGCTAGTGGCAGCCACTTTTTTATCTTTGTTGGACTACGGTGATACATACCATATGTATGCATTCATCTGCTCAATGCCTTCATAGGATTGACGCAGCCTATCATGCATCGCTGAGATTTATTACTAATTGTAAAACACTCAGGCACCACTGTGAGTTGTACTCTCGTGTAGGGTGGTCTGCTTTGGCCACACGGAGGCTCTGTCATCGGTACACATTTATATACTGTATAAGGCTATTCTTGGTGTGCTTCCATCTTATTTCTGTTCACTTCTTATAAAAAAGCACTGGTCATTACTCTCTCCGATCTCAGGCTGTTGTCTTGTTTTCTGTTAGCACTGAGCTGGGTAAAAGGGCCTTTGTTTATTCTGCACCTACATGGAATTTGCTGCAGAACAATTTAAAACTTAGTAAATTGATTCCTTTGAGTGTTTTTAAGCTAAAAATTTGATGTTTTGAGTTGGATTCCCTCATATGTCAATGTTTTTGATTGAGATTTTATTGTAAATGCAAATTTGGCTTCTATCAATTTATTTTTTTTCTTAATTTTTTATTTTTTTGTATGTATGTAATGTGATGTAATTTAGCTGCCTATCTTGGACAGGTCTCCCTTGCAAAAGAGATTTTTAATCTCAATGGGCTTCTCCTGGTTAAATAAAGGATAAATAAAAAAATAGATCCAAAAGAATGAACGACTCCGACTGCAAAATATGATGGTGAATTACTCATTCTGAAATGAACAAATTGTCTCAAAAAAAGATTCATTCATTTTAATGAATGAGATTCAAAGAACCGAGTGATTCAAAGACTAGTGTGTGTGTGTGTGTGTGTGTGTGTGTGTGTATTAAACTATGATGTGTTTGTATTACAGGAGAGGCTATTTCTTTGTTGCTTAAAGCGGAAGCTAAAGCGCAGGCCATTAGGATGCTCACAGATGCGCTGAGTCAGAAGGTACAGTACGCTACTGTGTGTCTGAGACTTAATATTGATAGTATAGATACCAGTACTATAAGGTAAGGTACATATATTTATTTTAGTATTAATTAATAATAATAATAATAATAATAATATGGGAGTTTATGGCAGTCCGTAGATGACCAGGACAGGTTTACACCAATACCAGAAGCTACACTGGACAGGATTGAAGCTCTGCTTTCCCCTGAGACGTCAGGACGTCCAAAGACACTTCTGATACCCAGTAGCGACATTCTGAGCGGTTTTTCCAGTGTTTTTTCCAGAAAGTGCTCTGCTTAATCGGCTTATTCTATGAATCTATTTTTTTATCTTTTGTAATTTATCTATTAATCGCTGCTTTGTTCAAAGAATCAAATTAGACTGCTTTTTAATTTTTTTCTTTGTCTTTATTTTTTTTTTACATTTATTTATTTAGTTTTCCTTCAAAAACCTTTTATACTGTTTATATATACAACCATTATCATCTTCTTAGCTTCGAGATAATAAATCTAAAATAAATGTGAATGAAATAAAATGAAATGAATCTAAAACAGTTTCTACAGTTTGCTGTTTGAGAGGATAAAATATGTCACCTACCCAGGTTCAGCATGTTGCTAACAAAACTAAATAAATGCCCAGTTTTCCCTTTTTATCTGTCAAATGCATCAAGGTCAGAAATTAATTAATTCCACTTGGAATTTACCACTTTGGATGCAATGTTGACTTATCTTTCAAATATATATATTTGAAATATATAATACATGGCTTTTTTTTTCTCAACAATATTTTTATTGATTTTAAACAGGGTTATAACAGGGTAAACATGTAATGTTTCAATACAGATTTTATAACTCCTTTATAAACCCCTATAGCACCCACCCCACCCCTGCCTGACTCCAAGCCAGCTTTACATGTATAAAAAAGGCTAGAAGCCAGACATAACAAAAAGAACCTGGAGCTGGAAGTTTTTTGGTTCTGTGTACAAAAAAAAGGGGGAAAAAGTAAACAAACAAACAATTAAATAAGAAGGGAATCGAACTATAAATGTATATGGAAAAAAGTGAACTCGGGGCCCCCACACCTGTTGAAATTTCAAGTCTGAATAACGGATTGAGTAGTGAATCTTCTCCAGAGACAAACAGGACATAATATCTCTGAGCCACTGGGTGTGAGTGGGTGACGTGGCCTCTTCCAGATGAATAAAAGAGAACGCCAGGCAAGGAGTGTCTCAAAAAATAATAAACGCTGTTTAGCAGGAGTTAGATACCAAAAAGAGCAATCAGAGGGTCTGGTTCAAGGTTGCATTTCAATATGTACGACAAGGTTTTAAAAACATCCCTCCAGAATTTTTCCAAATTCGGCCATGTCCAGTACACATGAATAAGAGACGCCTCTCCGCTTTTACATTTATCACAAGACGGATCAACGTCTGGGAAAAACGGAAGAGTTTAAGTTTGGAGAAATGTGCCCTGTGTACAGTCGTGGCCAAAAGTTTTGAGAATTACATAAATATTGGAAATTGGAAAAGTTGCTGCTTAAGTTTTTATAATAGCAATTTGCATATACTCCAGAATGTTATGAAGAGTGATCAGATGAATTGCATAGTTCTTCTTTGCCATGAAAATGAACTTAATCCCAAAAAAAACCTTTCCACTGCATTTCATTGCTGTCATTAAAGGACCTGCTGAGATAATTTCAGTAATCGTCTTGTTAACTCAGGTGAGAATGTTGACGAGCACAAGGCTGGAGATCATTATGTCAGGCTGATTGGGTTAGAATGGCAGTCTTGACATGTTAAATGGAGGGTGATGCTTGAAATTTGGTATTAAAGAGCGAACGAAGTGTCTTACTTGCAGATATCTGAAAAAATGAGAATTGGGTAGGTTAATCCTTTCAGAAAGCTGTTCAAACGATGCAAACCTATGATTAACAAACAGATCTTTGCAAAGCTTGATGCCCTTATTGTGCAACACAAATGCTGAATTTGCAGTGAGGAGTGGAATTGTTCTTTATGAGTGCATTCATCTTAAGTCATTGCTCTTCTGTCCCCACTCAGACACAACACCCATCATTTTAGATGAGGAGGTACTGACAGAAATTGTTGCTTGTAGGTTTTTTGGGGATGCAAGGAAACAGAGCTGCTTAAACCAACGAAAGGCAGCTACTGATGCAGGTGTTCCACTTTCTGTTGAGGTGACTGTTGGAGGACCTCCATCCAAAAAGTTTATTTCAGTATACGTATGAGCCAAAAGTGTCATACCACAGTAAACTGGGTAGGGTAATAGCAGCATATGATTCAAAAAAGAAGTCCTGGCACTGTCCCTGTGCCAAAGCAAGACAGTCATGTCTTCATAAATCCATCGCAAAATGGCACCTTTTTAGTACTGACCAACATTTGTTCATGACTGCAGTAAGTGACATCAGGCCAGATCCAGCTGTGAATAATCAAGAGACAGATTGTGCATCCAAGGCACAGCCAGGTGAAGATGAAGGACACGCATATCCTCCTGATGATGCAGGCCTTCGAAGGATGGTTCACTATTTAATGGAAAAAAAAGCTCTTCCTGCCCAACTACCCCAGCATTTGGTCACTGGTTCCAAATCTTTGCCTAAAACCATGCCTAATGTTTGTCACTTGCCACAGTCAAATCCAACAACTAGTCACCCAGGAACAACTACCAAATCCAAATGACATGATGGAAGTCACTCCAGCTGAGTCAGATAGCATGGAGATCACCCCAACCACAGGAATCTATGTATGTAGACACAATGTTTATGTATTGCTTAAATCGTTTATGCATTTACCTTTTCTGTTTTATATAGGTGTTTATAAGCAGAACTTCACTAATTACATTATTATTGCAATCCTTATCTTGCACACAGGACTCAGCGGTGATGAAAAACATTTTGCTGGCCTGTAAGTGGGTGGAGGAGAACCAATTTGCTGGGAAAATTGAACTGCCAAAGACCCTGAAGATGAAGGAGGAAGATGCATTGTTGGCTATCACAATGCAAGACTTGTTCCTAAACACAATGTTTTATGAAGGTGAAAGGGATGAAGAAGAAATTTGGGCTCCCTTTCTTTTTACTTTTCAGAGAGTTGAGGGCATGGACATTTTCTTGCAGGAAGTACGAGACAAAAGAGACATCCGTGTGTCTTGTTTACACAACCCTCACTTGTGAATGTATTAGTGGGGTACTGTAATGTATATATTGATTTTTGTGTTGTGTTTTTGAAATATATTTATTTATTTTAATATATTGTTATACCATTAAAATCTTGTGTGAAAAGAAGTGTTGTGTTCTTGAAATATATTTATAATTTTATGACTTCTTATTATGACATTTTATCTAAATTTAAGATTTATTTTGTGTTTAGATGCACATTTTCCTGTTTTAGGTTAACAGAAACAAATAAATCCAGCAAAAAAACTTGTAGGACAGTGGAGTTTGTGACCATTAAATGAAGTTGCATGGCTGGTTTTAGGCTACTGGACTGGTCACTTATTTCCATTTAAAATAATAATAATAAAACGTAAAAAATAGCATAATGTGTAGCCTATCACATAAAGGTGGAGTCTGTTTAAAATTATAGTCAAAATTCAATTTAAATAAACTTCATTATTTATTACATTATTAATCAGATGCTTTAGAATAGTTGATGAATTAAAGAGGGGTGCACAGATAGTTAGCAAACAGTTTTATCCAAAGCGACTTAAAAAGTGAGGAAACTATTCATCCTTATAAGTAGTAAATGAGACAAGCTTACATAAATACAACGTTTAGAAAGTTATTAGAAACACACACATATATAGTGTGAGTAATGTTCGTATCAAGTATTTGCGTAAAACTACACTATTTGTGGGCAATAAAGCATTATTAAAATATTTACGTAATGCCGTTAGTCACAAAAATGGTACTGGCCATGCTGAAAAGAATAAATCCTAATCTTGACAAATATTAGAGAAAGATAAGCATTTACTTCCGTTATGGTTGAACCTGCACTGACATTAACATCCACTTGGTAGCGCTGGATAGCGTCTCAAGCCCCGCCCACTGGATCTAGCGAGGGGGAGCTAGAGCTCCAGCGAGGGGGAGCTGGAGCTCCAGCTCCTCCCATTTGGCTCTGCAGCGAGCACCACTTGCCCATTTTCGCTCAGCCTTTCTACAAGTCTGTCTCAGTAGCTGAGTCTCAGAGGTATGCCACACTTCAGATTTAGGTTTAAGCATAAGAGGCTTCAAAGGGGCAATTTCATCCATTACAACAAGCCAGGCATTTTGTAACAGACTGAGATGTTCGTCTGCATCCAAATCTGATAACGGGGAGTCCAAAAGTAGACGAGAGCAAGACTTTGTAAAACACTGACTAAAATTGATGTTAAACTGAAGGGAATAAACCCTAGACAGAGATGTCACTTTAGAAGAAGTAAGAGGAAGGCTTAGAAGACACATGGAAAATAAAACAGGCTCATGATCAGAGAGCACATAATCAGAAATAATAATATCAGATAAAAAATGTACAGTCAACGGACAAGCGGACATAGCGCACCAGAGGCAGCTCCGGATCTCCGAAAATATCGGCCGTTCCGAGGGAATCCACGCCGGGGTTAGAAGGAGAAGACGGGGGGAGAAAACTTTCTCCAGGGGCTGAATTTATTAATTCCGGTTATCGATAAAATTCGCTACCGGCAGAGCCTAAAGGAGATGGTGATCGATGTGCCGGAGCAGTCTGCAGTATCTCAGGGTGAGTCTGAAGTATTAGGCTCGTGTATTTGACACCAAGTGGAAGAGGAATTGTGTTTTCAGGTTCTCCAGTAGAGCAAGCTCAGGAAGTGGATGAATGTTTTTTATTTGTTATATATAAATTATTTATATAAAATTAGGACTGACCTAAACTTGAGGGGATTTTAGAATTATTATAAGTAGCAGCATTAATTATACTCTCTGGTCATGATAAAAAATTTTTTAAACGTTTATTTAACATTTCTGACATTCTCCAGTGTCAGCATTTATTTTTTAATAATTTCTTCCAAACAGAAGGAACACCTGATCATTATGATTCATATATGAAAATCTACTCAGCTGTATAGATGTTTAGTTTTCATGCCGAGGCTTTGGCATGCTCGTGTTTGCTGTGCATCTGTTCATCAGTGTGTTTATCTGTCTGTCAGACAATGTGACGCTACAGAGCGATGGAGTTCTGTACCTCCGGATACTCGACCCCTTTAAGGTATGTCCTGATGTACGGTACTCCCCTTTATGACTTCATGTTCAATATATTTTATTAAATAATTTTTCCTGGTCGTCTCCAGGGCAGTTACGGAGTCGAGGACCTCGAGTATGCAGTGACGCAGCTGGCTCAGACCAACATGAGATCGGAGTTGGGAAAACTCACTCTGGATAAAGTTTTCAGTATAATTAAGTTTAATTTGGAGGCTCACGTTCATGGAACATCTAATCTTAAAATGCAGAAGTTTTGTATATAGTAGAAAGTTTAATTCACAGAAAAGACTCAAGTCAAAGTGAACAAAGGCATGATTTAACAAAGAATAAAAACAAAAAAATAAGATTAAAATGAGCACAAAATGATGTGTTCAAATGTTTAACCTCCCTTTGCATTTACCTGATGACCTCTATGTTTATCTTGCATCGATATTTAATATTTGGCTTCTTTATTAAATAAAAAAGAAGAAGAAGAATTCGTTGCTCTCTCTCTCTCTCTTTAATAAGTTTAATGAAGTTTATCGTTGTGTATGAGTAAGTAGAATCACGTACAGTCAATCAGATGTAGCTCAGTAAACGATCTCAGACGAGTTCAGAAAGTGGAATGAACTTAAGGCTCTGTAACAGCATCAGAAGAAATAGTAAATAAATAAGAAAAAATAAGAAGAAACGGTCAAATTAAATAGTTTTATTTCGAGCAAAGGAGAAGCAGGTAAGTGATTGGTCCGTGGCAACACCGTTTGCACATGCGCAGTTCATTCACATCGATATCAGCTGCCGTGCGGTCACGGGAATATGCTGCTCCTTTCAGCCGGAGCTCGCGCTCACTGATCAGAGCAGACAGGGAGATGAGTAACTGTACCGGGAAAGCAAGACCTCGCGCTTACAGGACAGTACTGGCGACATCTGGAAAGTTGCTAAGGTTTGTCGCTAGGCGCTTTTTTGAAGGAAAAAATGTCGCTTATTTGGCAACACTGGTTAATTATTTGAACATGCTAGTTTTATATCCTCGCCACAGTGGCGGTTGGCTGCACAAAATCACCGCATTTGGCGGGAGAAATTCAAATACTTGCGGCATAACCGCGGCCGGTTACACCGAGAAACCCGAAGGAGACCCGGACATGCACGCGCACGCTGCTCGGTGTTAAATCTCTCCTTTTACACCAGAGTTGAAGTCTCTGTATTAACGCCGCTTTAGCTGAGCAGGTCGGTCGCTGGGAACAAACAGGCAAAATAACAATGAACACCAGTTAGCTAGCCTTAATTAGCTCTGGAGCTCGGCTGTGACAGGATTCAGTAACTGACACCCTATAAAGTTGTGTATTCAGGCAGACAGAGTCGTTACTTCAGTAACTTGTGTTAGCTGCTTATTTACCAGGATTTGTAAGGAATATTCCAGAATGTTCCAGGAGCTTCATGTTCATTCTCACAGCCTTCTTGTCTCTGATGTTACACCAGATTTCGCATCAGCACTTGCACAGAGCAATTTACTCAATTATTTAAGTTTTTGTTGTTAAATATAACGAATATTGAGTTGGAATGAGTGATTGTAGTTTTTGAAACTAATCAATATAATTACTCCATTACTAAATGTTTTGATTGAAGTGTATAAAAAATATTAAGCATGTGCATGTTAAAAATATAATTCAGTTAATCAAATGCTAATTTCTATTTGTGAAATAAACTTGTAAATTTAAGACCAAATGAATAGTTGTTGTTTTTTTAGGCATTTATTTTGATTTGTCTAATCAAAGAATTATGTATGCAATTTTTAGAGTGTTCTTTCTCTGTCTCTTCAATACTCTTGGCACTATTTTTTTATATGAGAAAGAAAAGAGAGAATTTGAGCCGTCATTATTATTATATCTTTTACAAAGTTAGATTTTTTTTTTTTGGGGGGGGGGGCATCTTCGGGTATCTGTTCATTAATTTTAAGTTCATAAATACTGTTTAGACTAAAATTCCTTTTTTCTAAATTATGAAAGTATTTGGTATTTCTTTCAACTATGTTCCAACCATTTCTGTCCAGCACGAACGAAAGGTTCCTTTGCCAAATTTTTATAAATATTGTCCAATTCTGATTGTAAGTCAATTAACCAATATTTGATCTTTCTTGGCCTTTTCCGAATTTTCATTCACGATTTTTATTACATTTTGTTTAAATAATTTATCGCTCAAAAGTGCACTAATTTCCAATAATTTGGGTTATATTTAGTTGATTGATTCTTTATACACACTATTAAAGTGATCATGGCCATGTTTCTCGATAACGCACACTATTTGCGCGCTAAGAAAACTCTTAAGATATATCTTCCGTTAAGTGACAACTTTTCTAACTGTCTCTTAGGAGTCTTCTTAAGTCGCTGCCTCTTACGTCAGACGTTACAAGGCGCTGTCTACAGTGAAGGTCCTGAATTAGCTGTCATCGGTTGCTCAGGAATCGATTTTTGACTCCTTTTGCATGACAGCGTTAAGAAAGACTGCGCTTTCTATGCTAAACATTGCATTAAATTCTTTTAATAGCGTTTTTTTCGACATGGGTTAACTTATCAATAGCATGCGATAATAGACAAATATATAAATTAAATCACCAAACTGCCGCTAATATTTTCTTGTAACCTGTAGTGACGGTGAAACGAATGCTGTGCTGCAGCTGTTTCTCAATCAACTATGCTTGTATAACCGAATCATAGTTGATTCACAAACACTTATGTGCAACGCACTCTTAATTGCCATTGGTTGAAACCTTCAATAAAAGCAATCTACCTACACTAAACAAAGAGTGATATGCTGGAGAAGATGGCAGGGAAAGGAAAAAAATTAGTGGGATTGCTGAGGATAAATCTGGGTCAGTTTACTCATTGCTAGACGGCTTCCAAAAATCACAACTATAAATTATGTAATAAAATCACTGTCAAAAAATAATCGTCTGTGCATTTCTTTGCTCCGCCCATTGCCCTTGTGGGGCTCAGTGAAATACAGGTGTCTGTTATCTTAAAATTAAAGGAAAGAAATATGGGGGAGGGGGGACTTTTGCACCTTGTTAAATACACCGGTTAAAGCTTTGTCTTGTCCACATTCAGACTTAAACTAGCAACTTAAACAGTGGACTACAACACTTGTGGTTGTGCTGTTACAGGGGGGAAAAAACTTTGATTATTTTCCTATAAAAGCATGCCATGTAGTTTTTATTCCCCATATACCATGAGCAACTCCTTTCATGTTCAGATAACAACATATTTCCGATTTGCTAAACCCTGTGCTGTTGTTCTTCAGGAGAGAGAGTCACTGAATTCCAACATCGTTCACTCCATCAACCAGGCGTCGGCAGACTGGGGGATTCGCTGTCTCCGATTTGAGTTCAAGAACATTCACATTCCACCGCACATTTTGATGTCCATGCAGATGCTGATGTGTATATATATATATAGACACCCTATTACGATTCTCGCTGAAGCGCTGAGTCAGAAGGTACGCTACTGTGTGTGTGTGTGTGTGAGACTTAAAATATTGATGGTATAGAGACCAGTACTATAAGGTAAGCTACATACAGTATATGTATTGTTGTATTTATTAATATTAATAATACTGTATGGGCCTCTATGGCAGTCTGTAGGGAACTCCGAAGCCTGCAGCACCCTCCTGTCCTGGTTCTGTAGCAGCGAGCCTGAACATTGCACTACTCCACCGCCTCCGGAACGCGTTTTCTTGCCAGGACGACGTCGCTAAGCACAGCACGCAAACTGTCACCATGCCGCTGTAGCGAGGAACTCGTAAATCTCGAACGCGAAAGGTTGGTGGTGTTACCTAACATTTAGCAAAAGCTGGGTAACATTGAGCGTCGGCTGACGGAAGGAAACGACCTCACAGGCCATTCATTGGAGCTGAAGAGGGCCAAGCTGGAGCTGGCCAAACAACAGCATGCCCTGGCAGAGGCGCAGTTCAATACGCCTTCAATCTCAGTTCCA
Source organism: Channallabes apus (assembly GCA_030522415.1). Taxonomy (NCBI): domain Eukaryota; kingdom Metazoa; phylum Chordata; class Actinopteri; order Siluriformes; family Clariidae; genus Channallabes; species Channallabes apus. Next base: position 4,602,302 of record CM060120.1, on the reverse strand, counting down.
ATCTTGCTGCCATCTGAAGGTATTCCCCATATACCATGAGCAACTCCTTTCATGTTCAGATAACAACATATTTCCGGTTTATTAAACCCTGTGCTGTTGTTCCTCAGAAGAGAGAGTCACTGAACATCAACATTGTTGACTCCATCAACAAGGTGTTGGACGACTGGGGATTCGCTGCCTCCGCTTTCACATCAATAGCGTTCACGGTCCACCGCAAATCAAAGTGTCCATGCAGATGCAGGTATATATACTGTATATATAAAAAAGAGAGATTCTGAAATTCCAATAAAATGGGCGTGGCCGTTTAAATACAGGGACGAGACTTCTCAGTGTTTTTTTCCCCCTCTCATTCCTGAACATTTTCAAAACCAAACCTGAAACTCAACTGATTAAATTGACAGAATTGATCAATGTTTTTTTTGGGTTTTTTTTTTTTCCATGAACAAACATGTTCACTCACCAATTTAAGGAACTTCTCTTCGAAAGCTGTCCGTTTTGTATTAACACCTAAAAACGATATAAATTAAAAAAGCTAATTGGATGAACCAGTAAAGCAAGATTAAAGCAATACCAACTTATTTATAAAAGGAGAAAGAGTTGCTGTGTTGAACGTTTGATCACCACGACGTCAGTCACAGACGTCCCATTAACCGACATTAAAATACTGATAATTGCATTCGCATTGTATTTCAGAGCAGAAATATTACCTGACGATTAGCTCATGGATTTACCCCATGCTTTGTAATACAGACAAAAGAGTTGCCTAGCAACTGCTAGCTTCTTTTCTGCTGATTATTTTCCTGTGCGGTATGTTGTGGTGAACTTCGTAACTTACTCAAAAGAGAAACACTGAATAGAGCAGCTATTAAGGATATTAACCTGCACAAGTTTGTCTTGTACGCAAAACAAAATAACAAATCAGAAACACAGACGACAATTCAGTCAAATGTAAAATATGGGTACAGTATAGTTCGAAAAATGAAATTCTAATCGCTAATTGGAAGAGACAATTGTCACTCAAGGTATACAAAAAGCATCACAGGATCTTTATTACAGGATTTTAACGTCCTGTTCGATTTGAGAATGATATTCACAAACTATACCTACCTTTTCCGGTTTGTCTCAATTGCCATTTTTCTGATTTGGTATTTTGTTTTCTGATTTGGTATTTTGTTTTCAGTTTTTGGTTGTGCACTCCTCGGCCACCGTAGATTTATCATCATAAAGTGATTAAAATTGAAATATTTTTATAATTTTTTTTTTTCGTAATTTCGTTTATATTTCTTAAAATGTTTTTTTTTTTTTTTATCAATTCCCCTACTTCCCCCAAAAGGCTCAGCCTTTGCCAGGCCACAGTTGTAAATAAGAAACCTGTTCTTAATCTGTCTTGCCTGGTTAAATAAAGGTAAATAAAAAATTTAAAAATTACCTCACATGGTGCACAAATCTGTGATTCCTCATGGATTTGGTGGCGTTTGCTTGCGTTTGCTCATTCAGTGCTTACGCTTCACAAAATGATGTGCAGGTAACGTTAACTAATACTGTCCCTTTTGCTGTCCAGAAGTGGGCGGGGCAATGGCGTGCAAAAAGAATTTTTGAAATTTATGAATTAGCTCTGAGCACAGTTTAGTTTCTGTCATTGTCTGATTTTGGTACACATAATCTGAAGTTTGTACACTTCAGTAAGTCAAACCTAAATAATTACAGGCCAATTTCTAACTTGTCTGTTTTGGCCAAAACGCTTGAATCCCTGGTGAGTGATCAGATGAAAGACTTCCTGCATGTACAGGACATTTTATCCCCAGTTCAGTCAGGTTTTAGAAAAAAACATAGCACCATCACAGCTGCAATGAAGGTGATAAATGACATCTCTGTTGCTCGTGATAAGAAGCAGCACTGTGCATCACTTTTTCTTGATTTGTCAAAAGCTTTTGACACGGTTGATAATGATGTTTTAAAGATTAGGCTTCTTAACTCGGGGTTTTCAGAGAATACTGTCTCTTGGTTCTCAAACTATTTTAGTGACAGAACCCAGTGCATTAAGCATGATGGTGTTCAATCTGGTATTTTACCAATCCTTAAAGTGGTTCCACAAGGCTCTGTATTAGGCCCTCTTTTATTTACTATTTATATAAATAACCTTGATCGGCATGTGTCAGATGTAAATTTTCATTTTTATGCAGACGACACAGTTATTTACTGTTGTGCACCCTCTCTTAAACAAGCCATTGAACATGTACAGAACGCCTTCACTGTGGTCCAGAACACTTTGCTACAGCTGAATCTTGTGCTCAATGCGGACAAAACCAAGCTTTTGCTCTTCACGGACCCTCTGAATAGATCACTGAATGTTCCCTCAGTGATTATTCTTGACGGACGTCAAATGCAGACTGTTACAACTTATACAGTGGTGTGAAAAACTATTTACCCCCCTCCTGATTTCTTATTCTTTTGCATGTTTGTCATACAAAATGTTTCTGATCATCAAACACATGTTAGTCATCTATTAGTCGAAGATAACACAAGTAAACAAAATATGCAGTTTTTAAATGAGGGGTTTTATTATTTAGGGAAAAAAAATCCAAACCTGCATGGCCCTGTGTGAAAAAGTAATTGCCCCCTGAACCTAATAACTGGTTGGGCCACCCTTAGCAGCAATAACTGCAATCAAGCGTTTGCGATAACTTGCAGCGAGTCTTTTACAGCGCTCTGGAGGAATTTTGGCCCAGTCATCTTTGCAGAATTGTTGTAATTCAGCTTTATTTGAGGGTTTTCTAGCATGAACCGCCTTTTTAAGGTCATGCCACAACATCTCAATAGAATTCGGGTCAGGACTTTGACTAGGCCACTCCAAAGTCTTCATTTTGTTTTTCTTCAGCCATTCAGAGGTGGATTTGAGGTAAACCTTAATTTAAAAACTGCATTTTGTGTTCAATTATGTTATCTTTGACTAATAGTTAACAGTTTTTGATGAGCAGAAACATTTAAGTGTGACAAACATGCAAAAGAATAAGAAATCAGGAAGGGGGCAAATAGTTTTTCACACCACTGTAAGTATCTTGGTATTGTTATTGATGGGCAATCATCATTTAAGCCTCATGTTCACTGTTTAGTGAGAAAGTTGACGCAAAAACTGGGTTTTTATTTTACTGTTAAATGGCTAGTGGCAGCCACTTTTTTTCATCTTTGTTGGACTATGGTGATATACTATATATGCATTCATCTGCTCAATGCCTTCATAGGATTGACGCAGCCTATCATGCATCGCTGAGATTTATTACTAATTGTAAAACACTCAGCCACCACTGTGAGTTGTACTCTCGTGTAGGGTGGTTTGCTTTGGCCACACGGAGGCTCTGTCATTGGTACACATTTATATACTGTATAAGGCTATTCTTGGTGTGCTTCCATCTTATTTATGTTCACTTCTTATAAAAAAAGCACTGGTCATTACTCTCTCCGATCTCAGGCTGTTGTCTTGTTTTCTGTTCCACATTATAGTTCTGAGCTGGGTAAAAGGGCCTTTGTTTATTCTGCACCTACATGGAATTTGCTGCAGAACAATTTAAAACTTAGTAAATTGATTCCTTTGAGTGTTTTTAAGCTAAAAATTAGATGTTTTGAGTTGGATTCCCTCATATGTCCATGTTTTTGATTGAGATTTTATTGTAAGTACAAATTTGGCTTCTATTAATTTTTTTTTCTTCTTTTTTTTTTTTTGTATGTATGTAATGTGATGTAATTTAGCTGCCTATCTTGGACAGGTCTCCCTTGCAAAAGAGATTTTTAATCTCAATGGGCTTCTCCTGGTTAAATAAAGGATAAATAAAAAAATAGATCCAAAAGAATGAACGACTCCGACTGCAAAATATGATGGTGAATTACTCATTCTGAAATGGACTAATTGACTCAAAAAAAGATTCATTCATTTTAATGAACGAGATTCAAAGAACCAAATCACTAAAGTGATTCAAACACTAGTGTGTGTGTGTGTGTGTGTATTATACTATGATGTGTTTGTATTACAGGAGAGGCTATTGCTTTGTTGCTTAAAGCGGAAGATAAAGCTCAGGCCATTAGGATGCTCACAGATGCGCTGAGTCAGAAGGTACGCTACTGTGTGTGTGTGTGTGTGTGAGAGAGACTTAATATTGATAGTATAGATACCAGTACTATAAGGTAAGCTACATATATGTATTTTAGTATTAATTAATAATAATACTAATAATAATATGGGAGTTTATGGCAGTCCGTAGATGACCAGGAGGACCAGTGTAGAGACAGGTTTACACCAATACCAGAAGCTACACTGGACAGGATTGAAGCTCTGCTTTCCCCTGAGACGTCAGGACGTCCAAAGACACATCTGATGCCCAGTAGCGACATTGTGAGCGGTTTTTCCAGTGTTTTTTCCAGAAAGTGCTCTGCCTAATCGGCTTATTCTATGAATCTATTTTTTTATCTGTTGTAATTTATCTATTAATCGCTGCTTTGTTCAAAGAATCAAATTAGACTGCTTTTTAATTTTTATCTTTGTCTTTATTTTTTTTTACATTTATTTATTTATTTTTCCTTCAAAAACCTTTTATACTGTTTATATATACAAGCATTATCATCTTCTTAGCTTCGAGATTAATAAACATACAGATTAATCTAATGAACATACAAATGAATCTAAAACAGTTTCTACAGTTTGCTGTTTGAGAGGATAAAATATGTCACCTACCCAGGTTCAGCATGTTGCTAACAAAACATAAATGCCCAGTTTTCCCTTTTTATCTGTCAAATGCATCAAGGTCAGAAATTAAATAATTCCACTTGGAATTTACCACTTTGGATGCAATGTTGACTTATATTTCAAATAAACTTGTTTGCCTGACTTTTTTTCTCAACAATATTTTTATTGATTTTAAACAGGGTTATAACAGGGTAAACATGTAATGTTTCAATACAGATTTTATAACTCCCTTATAAACCCCTATAGCACCCACCCCGCCCCTCCCTGACTCCAAGCCAGCTGTACATGTATAAAAAAGGCTAGACGCCAGACATACTGTAACAAAAAGAACTTGGAGCTGGAAGTTTTTTGGTTCTGCGTACAAAAAAAGGGGGAAAAAGAAAACAAACAAACAATTAAATAAGAAACCTCCGCTTTCACATCAAAAGCATTCACGTTCCACCGCACATCAAAGAGTCCATGCAGATGCTGGTGTGTGTGTATATATATATATATATATGACACCCTATTACGATTCTCGCTGAAGCGCTGAGTCAGAAGGTACACTACTGTGTGTGTGTGTGTGTGTGTGTGTGAGATTTAAAATATTGATGGTATAGGTACCAGTACTATAAGGTAAGCTCCATATATGTATTGTAGTATTTATTAATATTAATAATATGGGACTCTATGGCAGTCTGTAGGGAACTCAGAAGCCTGCAGCACCCTCCTCTCTTGGTAGCAGCGAGCCTGAAGAGTGCACTATTCCACCGCCTCAAACAACAGCATGCCCTGACAGAGGCGCAGTTCAATACGCCTTCAATCTCGGTACCAATCTTGCTGCTATCTGAAAGTAAGCCAGTTTTTCGTTGTACATATTTTGATGTTAATTTCCTCACTAATCTGATGGTCTGTTTTTGTTTGTTTTATAGATGCTGAGCAACAGTCACACCAGTGTGTGTGTGTATGTGTGGTCTGTGTAAATAGTTTTTGTATGTCATTTGTAGCGTATGCACCTATTTCTTTAAATTTTTTTATGTTTCTGTTAATAAAAGGGTCGAGGATGATCCAAGCTCCCGAGTCTCAAGTGTGTGTCTTCTTTAAGACTAAGTAATCATGTGGCACAAAGACAAGACATTATTTGTCAGCCTTCATGTGTCTGGAGAAAAACTGATTCCCTATTGCAATAAAACCTACGTGTAAAATGTTGCTCTATTTATCCACAAGGAAATTAAAGCATGTTTTAGTTGGACGTTTATTTTTAAAACACTTGTTTGTAGTAGCAGAGTTCTGACATTAGTCTGAGATGGAGATGATGAGTGTTTGAAAAGGGTTTGTGCTGGAGGCAGAGTAGCGGCGAGAGAAATTGTCTTCCAATCTTGCGACCTGAGTTCACTACTCATTAAGATTAATCAGCAATACGACATTTTAGCTTGGACATCCAGTTAACTTTTGACAGAGATATTCTTGTGTTTAGGCCTATACAACTTTAGGAGAAGCATGTCAGTCGTTGGCGTTGTATAGCGCACATATGTAATGAATACGATGAGATGACCGAGGTTCTAAGCATTACAATCACACTGAGAAATTAATGGATGCATGGTTTGAAACTCCCAAGTTTATTTTCTTATTTAACTAAATCAAATTTCATTATAAAATAAAATGTCAAAAAAAAGTCCATCCAGTCATGGATGATTGCTAATAATAATATTTTAAACAAAAACATTTTCAATCAACTGCTGCCTTGCCTCAACCCCGGCAGCATGCAGTGCAGCCCTCTGTGGAGGATTGAAGACCTCAACGTCCACCTCTGCATCTTCCTCCTCATTCGCCTCCTCCTCTGGTAAAGGTGCATTTCCATGCAGAGCCATGTTATGGAGCATGGCTGTTGCCACCGTAAATGCGCAACACCTGTGAGGCTTCATGCGCAATCCTCCTGCGGACTTGTGCAGACACGGAAAGCGCAGCTTCCAGAGTCCAATTGCACGCTTGACGATGTTGCGAGTGTGAATGTGTGCAACATTGAAGGCTCTTTCAGCCGGAGTCTGTGGGTTGGCTACTGGTGTGAAGAGGTACGTTCTTGGAGGGTATCCACTGTCCCCGAGGAACACGCTCTGACCAAATTCACCTCTTTCTGCTTGCTCACCCACGGCAGAATTGGCCCAAACTGTCATGGGTGCTGCCAGGCCACTTCGCCACCAGGTCATTGATTAGACCCCTGTGATCCACCACCAATCACTTGTGGGCAATCACTTTTTCACACAGGGAAATGTAGATTTGGAGTTTCTTTTCTCCCTTAATAACGTAAACCTTCATTTAAAAACTGCATTTTGTGTTCAATTATGTTATCTTTGACTAATAGTTAACGGTTTTTGATGAGCAGAAACATTTAAGTGTGACAAACATGCAAAAGAATAAGAAATCAGGAAGGGGGCAAATAGTTTTTCACACCACTGTATATACTGTATATATAAAAAAGAGATTCTGAAATTCCAATAAAATGGGCGTGGCCGTTTAAATACAGGGACGAGACTTCTCAGTGTTTTTTTTCCCTCTCATTCCTGAACATTTTCAAAACCAAACCTGAAACTCAACTGATTAAATTGACAGAATTGATCAATGTTTTTTTGGGGTTGTTTTTTTCCATGAACACAACATGTTCACTCACCAATTTAAGGAACTTCTCTTCGAAAGCTGTCCGTTTTGTATTAACACCTAAAAATGATTTAAATTAAAAAAGCTAATTGGATGAACCAGTAAAGCAAGATTAAAGCAATACCAACTTATTTATAAAAGGAGAAAGAGTTGCTGTGTTGAACATTTGATCACCACGACGTCAGTCACAGACGTCCCATTAACCGACATTAAAATACTGATAATTGCATTCGCAGTGTATTTCAGAGCAGAAATATTACCTGACGATTAGCTCATGGATTTACCCCATGCTTTGTAATACAGACAAAAGAGTCGCCTGGCAACTGCTAGCTTCTTTTCTGCTGATTATTTTCCTGTGCGGTATGTTGTGGTGAACTTCGTAACTTACTCAAAAGAGAAACACTGAATAGAGCAGCTATTAAGGATATTAACCTGCACAAGTTTGTCTTGTACGCAAAACAAAATAGCAAATCAGAAACACAAACGACAATTCAGTCAAATGTAAAATATGGGTACAGTATAGTTTGAAAAATGAAATTCTAATCGCTAATTGGACGAGACAATTGTCACTCAAGGTATACAAAAAGCATCACAGGATTTTAATGTCCTGTTCGATTTGAGAATGATATTCACAAACTATACCTACCTTTTCCGGTTTGTCTGAATTGCCATTTTGTTTTCTGATTTGGTATTTTGTTTTCAGTTTTTGGTTGTGCACTTCTCGGCCACTGTAGATTTGTCATCATAAAGTGATTAAAATTGAAATATTTTTATAATTTTTTTTTTTTCGTAATTTCGTTTATGGCGGCACGGTGGTGTAGTGGTTAGCACTGTCGCCTTGCACCTCCAGGGTCTGGGTTCGATTCCCCGGCCAGGCTCGATTCCCGTCTCTGTGTGCATGGAGTTTGCATGTTCTCCCCGTGCTTGGTGGGTTTCCTCCGGGTACTCCGGTTTCCTCCCACAGTCCAAAGATATGCAGGTTAGGCTAATTGGTGTTCCTAAATTGCCCGTAGTGTGTGATTGGGTGTGTGAGTGTGTGTATGTGTGTGTGCCCTGCGATGGATTGGCACCCTGTCCAGGGTGTACCCTGCCTACTGCCCGAAGTCTCCTGGGATAGGCTCCAGGTCCCCCGCGACCCTGAACACAGGATTAAGCGGTATAGAAAATGAATGAATGAATGAATGAATTTCGTTTATATTTCTTAAAATGTTTTATTTTTTTTATCAATACTTCCCCCAAAAGGCTCAGCCTTTGCCAGGCCACAGTTGTAAATAAGAAACCTGTTCTTAATCTGTCTTGCCTGGTTAAATAAAGGTAAATAAAAAATAAAAAAATTACCTCACATGGTGCACAAATCTGTGATTCCTCATGTATTTGGTGGCGTTTGCTTGCGTTTGCTCATTCAGTGCTTACGCTTCACAAAATGATGTGCAGGTAACGTTAACTAATACTGTTACCAACTAATACCATTACTGGGGCAATGGCGTGCAAAAATAATTTTTTTAATTTATGAATTAGCTCTGAGCACAGTTTAGTTTCTGTCATTGTCTGATTTTGGTACACATAATCTGAAGTTTGTACACTTCAGTAAGTGTAAATCACCTGTTACATGAACATGAAGAAAATTAGCTTTTAGGAAAACTTTTACACACATCTTTAGCGAAAGATTGATTAACAGTTTTCAAACAAAAAAACACCATTTAAACCAGAAGCAGTCTGAATCAGAACTGTATCTGCATCATGACCAACTTACGATTTTAATCGGTCAACTTCAGGTCTGACTTCCCGTCATAGAGCTTGGACTGTAAGGTTATTTTGTCTATTTCTATGGAATAACCAGAAGCTGAGTACATCTGAGACGTGTGTGTGTGTGTGTGTGTGTGTGTGTGAGAATCCAGACCTGCTAATAAACTTGTAGCCATGAGGTTTTTGGAAAAGCCGTGTACATTTCTCTCGGTATGAGACTGACGTGTGGCTCCTGTGCAGGTGGAAGCGGAGTGGAAGAAGAGAGCGACAGTTGTGGAATCTGAGTGGAGAGAGATTCGGCCATCAACGTGGCGGAGGGACGCAAGCGAGCGAAGATTCTGGCTTCTGAGGGAGAGAAAGCAGTGCAGATCAACAAAGCTGAAGGTGCTGAGTGTTTAAAGCTGTGAGATACAATACAGAGAGGCGAGAACACATGTTGTCATCAGGCTGGCTGTGTGTGTGTGTGTCAGTGATGGGTTGTTCATGAACGATTCGTTCTTTTTGAACAAATCATTAACATGACTCAGGTGAACGAGTCGTCTCAGAGAGTGATTCGTTCATTTTCTATTGGGCGCGCATGCGCAAAGCATCTCAAAATCTCCGTATGTTATATACAGGAAACAGTATTGAACGACTGTGCTAGTGAGTCTTCAAGTCTCGAGTTGTTCGTTCCTTTGTCACATGACTCCCATAGACGCTGTGCGATGGGAGAAGTGATCGTCCAAGATGGTGGCATGTATGGTCTGATGTGTGTTTGTCCCTTTATCTATATTCAGGCCCTGCCAGCTCCTCCTGGTCTTGCTAACATCTTTTGCTAACCTGGCTCTTCTCATAATGTTGCTTTGTTTATTGTTTTTGCAGAATCTAAGATCAAATGATTTTTATTGGGTGAGTTCTTCTTACAACATCTGTGGCTCTTTGGAAATAGCCTATGGATTTAACTGTTCAACCTTTCTGCATTCCCCTCAAATGCCAAAAGAGTTGGCAGAAGACTTATATTTAGCCTCGTTTCTACCTAGATATATACTTCAGCTTCAAAATCTTTTGATTTTAAATGACCATTTTGCATTTGATGGCAGACTTTATTGGGACTCTCACGTTAAAAACACTACAGATTCCTCATATACTGATGGCAAACAGAGATGGTTAATACTTTTATTGCTGCTTTTATCTGGCAATGTGCAGCCAAATCCAGGCCCTGAGTTGCAGTGTATTCCATTGCCATCTGATGTGAAATCCACGTCTGGTTTGAGTGTAATTCACCTTAATGTTCGCAGTTTGTTACCAAAAATGGATCTGCTTAGGATTTCGGTGAATTTAACAGATGCAGATGTTGTTGTGTTATCTGAAACCTGGCTAACAAATTCAATCACTGATATGGATATTGGAATGGTTGGCTATAACGTGTATCGTGCTGACAGACCAAGGAAGGGTGGTGGGGTTGCTATTTATGTTAAAGCTAAATTTAATGTGAAGTTAATTTATTCAGAATCGATCAGTAAGCAGCTGGAGTTTCTGGCAGTTAAGGTGGAATTGGTCAAGGGCCTTTATGTTACTGTTGTTGGGTGTTATAGGCCTCCTTCTGCCCTGAGTACTGCATTGCAGACTCTTATTCAACTCCTATCCAGATTGGACTATTCTGAAATTATTTTAGTAGGTGATCTAGACTGGGACTGGCTGAAACCTTGTCCAGATGAATTTATGTAATTCTGTGATTGTCAATTTTACACAGCTAATCAATACTCCCACTCGTCCAAATCTTAAGTACCAAGAGAAATCCACCTTAATTGATTTAATTTTGACTAATGCCCCGCACAAATTTACTGCTGTTGGTGTTTTTTGCAATGACTTGAGTGATGTTGCTGTAAGGAATACTAAGATGCCTAAATGTAAACCTCGCGTGATTTGTAAGAGGACTCTCAAAAAATTTAATGAACAGGGTTTTTGCCATGATTTGTTTAATTGTGATTGGAGTAGAATAGAGCTGATTCCCGATGCAGAGTCAACCTGGATCTTTTTCCGGGATCGTTTTTTGCAAGTAATAAATAGACACGCCCCACTATAGAGATTCAGAGCTAAGGGGCGGGACAATCCCTGGTTTTCCTCTGAGCTTGGAGACATTCTTCATGATCGCAATTTAGCTTGGGCCAAAGCAAGAAAAACGGGTTCCCCGTCTGATTGGCTTGTTTTTAGGCAGCTAAGAAGTAAATGTTCTTCTTTTATTAAGAAAGCAAAATCTGACTTTTATCTGTCAGCCAATACAGACAACTTAAATGATCCCAGAAAATTTTGGAAGGCTATAAAATTACTTTCTTTAAACAGAGATAGTGTTAATGTTCCTTCTTTTATTATGAAAGGGACTGCAATAGTTTATGACAAGCATGAGATATTGAACCATTTTAATGAGAATTTTATTCAGTCTGGTTCTTTGTTTGACATGGCTTGTCCTTCTACTGTGACACCTTGTAGAGATGTACCAGTCCCTACAAGTGTCTTTAATTTCACTCTTTTCTTAGTGGCTGACATTCATAAAGCCTTAAAAGGGCTGGCTCCTGAAAAACCTCCAGGACCTGATGTTATAGAGCCCTAACTCTTAAAAATAGCTGCTGATTATGTAGCACAGCCTCTAACGTACCTTTTTAATCTTACTCTAGAGAGCAATACTATTCCCAAAATATGAATATCTGCATTTGTTTGTCCATTATTGAAAGGGGGTGACCCGTCAAACCTAAATAATTACAGGCCAATTTCTAACTTGTCTGTTTTGGCCAAAACGCTTGAATCCCTGGTGAGTGATCAGATGAAAGACTTCCTGCATGTACAGGACATTTTATCCCCAGTTCAGTCAGGTTTTAGAAAAAAACATTGCACCATCACAGCTGCAATGAAGGTGATAAATGACATCTCTGTTGCTCGTGATAAGAAGCAGCACTGTGCATCACTTTTTCTTCATTTGTCAAAAGCTTTTGACACGGTTGATAATGATGTTTTAAAGATTAGGCTTCTTAACTTGGGGTTTTCAGAGAATACTGTCTCTTGGTTCTCAAACTATTTTAGTGACAGAACCCAGTGCATTAAGCATGATGGTGTTCAATCTGGTATTTTACCAATCCTTAAAGTGGTTCCACAAGGCTCTGTATTAGGCCCTCTTTTATTTACTATTTATATAAATAACCTTGATCAGCATGTGTCAGATGTAAATTTTCATTTTTATGCAGACGACACAGTTATTTACTGTTGTGCACCCTCTCTTAAACAAGCCATTGAACATGTACAGAACGCCTTCACTGTGGTCCAGAACACAATGATACAGCTGAATCTTGTGCTCAATGCGGACAAAACCTAGCTTTTGCTCTTCACGGACCCTCGGAATAGGTCACTGAATGTTCCCTCAGTGATTATTCTTGACGGACGTGAAATGCAGACTGTTACAACTTATAAGTATCTTGGTATTGTTATTGATGGGCAATCATCATTTAAGCCTCATGTTCATTGTTTAGTGAGAAAGTTGAGGCAAAAACTGGGTTTTTATTTTCGAAATAAGCTGTGCTTTTCTTTTACTGTTAAAAAACGGCTAGTGGCAGCCACTTTTTTATCTTTGTTGGACTACGGTGATACATACCATATGTATGCATTCATCTGCTCAATGCCTTCATAGGATTGACGCAGCCTATCATGCATCGCTGAGATTTATTACTAATTGTAAAACACTCAGGCACCACTGTGAGTTGTACTCTCGTGTAGGGTGGTCTGCTTTGGCCACACGGAGGCTCTGTCATCGGTACACATTTATATACTGTATAAGGCTATTCTTGGTGTGCTTCCATCTTATTTCTGTTCACTTCTTATAAAAAAGCACTGGTCATTACTCTCTCCGATCTCAGGCTGTTGTCTTGTTTTCTGTTCCACATATTAGCACTGAGCTGGGTAAAAGGGCCTTTGTTTATTCTGCACCTACATGGAATTTGCTGCAGAACAATTTAAAACTTAGTAAATGGATTCCTTTGAGTGTTTTTAAGCTAAAAATTAGATGTTTTGAGTTGGATTCCCTCATATGTCAATGTTTTTGATTGAGATTTTATTGTAAATGCAAATTTGGCTTCTATCAATTTATTTTTTTTCTTAATTTTTTATTTTTTTGTATGTATGTAATGTGATGTAATTTAGCTGCCTATCTTGGACAGGTCTCCCTTGCAAAAGAGATTTTTAATCTCAATGGGCTTCTCCTGGTTAAATAAAGGATAAATAAAAAAATAGATCCAAAAGAATGAACGACTCCGACTGCAAAATATGATGGTGAATTACTCATTCTGAAATGGACTAATTGACTCAAAAAAAGATTCATTCATTTTAATGAATGAGATTCAAAGAACCGAGTGATTCAAACACTAGTGTGTGTGTGTATTAAACTATGATGTGTTTGTATTACAGGAGAGGCTATTTCTTTGTTGCTTAAAGCGGAAGCTAAAGCTCAGGCCATTAGGATGCTCACAGATGCGCTGAGTCAGAAGGTACGCTACTGTGTGTGTGAGACTTAATATTGATAGTATAGATACCAGTACTATAAGGTAAGGTACATATATTTATTTTAATATTAATTAATAATAATAATAATAATAATAATATGGGAGTTTATGGCAGTCCGTAGATGACCAGGACAGGTTTACACCAATACCAGAAGCTACACTGGACAGGATTGAAGCTCTGCTTTCCCCTGAGACGTCAGGACGTCCAAAGACACTTCTGATACCCAGTAGCGACATTCTGAGCGGTTTTTCCAGTGTTTTTTCCAGAAAGTGCTCTGCTTAATCGGCTTATTCTATGAATCTATTTTTTTATCTTTTGTAATTTATCTATTAATCGCTGCTTTGTTCAAAGAATCAAATTAGACTGCTTTTTAATTTTTTTCTTTGTCTTTATTTTTTTTTACATTTATTTATTTAGTTTTCCTTCAAAAACGTTTTATCTTGTTTATATATACAACCATTATCATCTTCTTAGCTTCGAGATAATAAATCTAAAATAAATGTGAATGAAATAAAATGAAATGAATCTAAAACAGTTTCTACAGTTTGCTGTTTGAGAGGATAAAATATGTCACCTACCCAGGTTCAGCATGTTGCTAACAAAACTAAATAAATGCCCAGTTTTCCCTTTTTATCTGTCAAATGCATCAAGGTCAGAAATTAAATAATTCCACTTGGAATTTACCACTTTGGATGCAATGTTGACTTATCTTTCAAATATATATATTTGAAATATATAATACATGGCTTTTTTTTCTCAACAATATTTTTATTGATTTTAAACAGGGTTATAACAGGGTAAACATGTAATGTTTCAATACAGATTTTATAACTCCTTTATAAACCCCTATAGCACCCACCCCACCCCTGCCTGACTCCAAGCCAGCTTTACATGTATAAAAAAGGCTAGAAGCCAGACATAACAAAAAGAACCTGGAGCTGGAAGTTTTTTGGTTCTGTGTACAAAAAAAAGGGGGAAAAAGTAAACAAACAAACAATTAAATAAGAAGGGAATCGAACTATAAATGTATATGGAAAAAAGTGAACTCGGGGCCCCCACACCTGTTGAAATTTCAAGTCTGAATAACGGATTGAGTAGTGAATCTTCTCCAGAGACAAACAGGACATAATATCTCTGAGCCACTGGGTGTGAGTGGGTGACGTGGCCTCTTCCAGATGAATAAAAGAGAACGCCAGGCAAGGAGTGTCTCAAAAAATAATAAACGCTGTTTAGCAGGAGTTAGATACCAAAAAGAGCAATCAGAGGGTCTGGTTCAAGGTTGCATTTCAATATGTACGACAAGGTTTTAAAAACATCCCTCCAGAATTTTTCCAAATTCGGCCATGTCCAGTACATATGAATAAGAGACGCCTCTCCACTTTTACATTTATCACAAGACGGATCAACGTCTGGGAAAAACGGAAGAGTTTAAGTTTGGAGAAATGTGCCCTGTGTACAGTCGTGGCCAAAAGTTTTGAGAATTACATAAATATTGGAAATTGGAAAAGTTGCTGCTTAAGTTTTTATAATAGCAATTTGCATATACTCCAGAATGTTATGAAGAGTGATCAGATGAATTGCATAGTCCTTCTTTGCCATGAAAATGAACTTAATCCCAAAAAAAACCTTTCCACTGCATTTCATTGCTGTCATTAAAGGACCTGCTGAGATCATTTCAGTAATCGTTTTGTTAACTCAGGTGAGAATGTTGACGAGCACAAGGCTGGAGATCATTATGTCAGGCTGATTGGGTTAGAATGGCAGTCTTGACATGTTAAATGGAGGGTGATGCTTGAAATTTGGTATTAAAGAGCGAACGAAGTGTCTTACTTGCAGATATCTGAAAAAATGAGAATTGGGTAGGTTAAACCTTTCAGAAAGCTGTTCAAACGATGCAAACCTATGATTAACAAACAGATCTTTGAAAAGCTTGATGCCCTTATTGTACCATTCCTGAAACACTGAATCATGTAAAGAAGGTTGGAAGAGATGGTAGATGGAAGATGGAAGAGACGATAGGACTGGAAAGAGAAAAGCCCAGAAAACCGCTGTACTTTCTGAACTAAGCCCATACTCTTAAGGTATGCCTAATAACTGAATAATTGATTGATTTAATTGAGGAGATGCAGATCCAAGGAGTGCAGAGACAGAGAGATTTTTGACAGACCTTATCTCCATTTCCACCCAGGCAGGCCGTTTAGGTTGGTTATGAAAATATGCTCAAAAACTGATGCATCGAATGTTTGCTGCCCAGTAGTAAGAACGAAAATTAGGTAGAGCCAAGCCACCGTCTCTTTTAGATCTTTGAAGTAGGGACTTATTCAATCGAGGATGTTTAACTTTCCAAAGGTAAGAAGATGTAATTGAATCTAAAACACCAAAGTAAGATTTGGGAATAAAAACGGGTACAGACTGAAAAAGATATAAAAATTTCGGAAGAACACTCATTTTAATGGCATTAATGGGGCCCACCAGGGACATGGACAGTGGTGACAATTGTCCCAAGTCCTTTTTTGTTTGGTTCAGCGACCTACTAAAATTTTCTTTCAAAAGGTGTTTGTTTCCTTGTAATTGTAATACCAAGATAGGTGAACTGATTTTTCACTATGTAAAATTGTGCATATCAGTTTTTGGTGCTGTATTATTTAGCAGGAAAAAATTCACTTTTCTGTAAATTCAATTTATATCCTGAAAAGTAGCTAAATTCACTAAGCAATGACAGCGCAGGTGGCAGGGAGGAGATTGGATTTTATTTAAAACGTAGAAGATCATCTCCATAAAGGGAAACCCCTGACGAATACCCCGCTGAAGGCTGAATGATTGAGACTGGCATTTGTCAGAACTGAGGCAATAGGGCTGGAATATAATCATTTAACCCAAGTGATAAAACTTGGACCAAAATTGAATTTTTCTAAAGCCTTAAATAAATACTCCCCTTCCACACGATCAAAAGCCTTTTCAGCATCCAAAGAAAGGACACACTCAGGGATCCCCTCTGATGGTGTGTACAGGACATCCATAAGGCGTCGAATGTTAAAGTAAGAAAAAAGATTTTTTACAAAACCGCTCTGGTCCTCACATATAATTGAGGGTAGACCATTCTCTAATCTACAAGCCAAGACTTTAGCAAGGATTTTAACATCCACATTAAGAAGAGAGATTGGTCTATATGAACAGCACTCTGTTGGGTCTTTATCCCTCTTTGCTATGAGGGTGATGCGAGCCTCATTAAGATTCAGATAGAACCAAAGCTACTTGTCGTGCAAGGTATGAGGAGAATGATTAAAAAAAACTCTGCAGGGAGACCGTCAGGACCCGGGGACTTACCAGATTGCAATGAAGAGATAACTGAAATGATTTCAATTCATTGTTGCAAAGCAGCTTTACACAATCAAACGAATTATTTAAATTTGTTAGGAATGTGAATGTGTATGAATCGAAATGATCAGATAGTGCTTGATGAGCAAGCCGAGGGCGACAGTAGCAAGGAAAAACTCCCTGAGATGGCAATAGGAAGAAACCTTGAGAGGAACCAGACTCAACAGGGAACCCATCCTCATCTGGGTGGAACAGAGAGCAGGAATTGATCTGCGTTCGTACTGTGTGTGTTAGGTGGCAGCCAGTTCAGTATAACAGTTGATGTTGACTGATTTCCTCTTGTGATATGGGCTCTTCTCATCTTAATCTAGAATCAGGGGACAGTGTTGGGAAATCTAGTTGATTCAAGAAATTCTCAACTGAACAATGGTCCTTTGGGAACCCAGAAGTATATAATCAAGAATAAGAATTCCTGAATGCATCATTAATTTTAGAATGGTCGGTAGTGATGGTACCATCCTCCATCCGAATTTTTGTAATGTGTTGCTGTGCTCTAAATCCTCTTAACTGATTAGCTAAAAGTTTCCCAGATTTGTCACCATGAATGTAAAATTGGCTCCTACTCTTTAATAATTGACGATCAATTATGTGTGTTGAGAGGAGTTCAAACTTAATTTGCAATTCTACCCCTTTTTTGTACAGATCGGGGTTGTTAAATGAAGCATACTGCTGATCAATTTCTTTAATTTGGTCGGTCAAGTCTTTTCGTTCTTTATACAGTATGGCTTCTTTTTCATATTTGTACTGTATGAAATTATCTGTCCCCTGAGGTAGGCTTTCAGAGCATCCCAAACAATTAAACGCGACACTTCAGGTGTTTCATTCGTGTTTAAGAAAAAAACTATCTGGTCTTCCATAAATTTAACAAAATCGTCCTCTATCAGTAATGATGAATTAAAGCGGTAATGTTTTTTAATTTGAGGGAGATCAGGGAGCTTTATAGACATAACAACTGGAGCATGATCCGATATCACAATGCTCTGATAAGTGTCGTGGCAAATTTGTTGTGAACTATGCCAATTTCCTAAACACAAACCCAACAACAACTTGAGTATTGAAAGAGCAAAAAAGTTTATTGCAACCAAAGGTAAATGGACAGCACTGGCCTGGCCAGCCAGAAGACAACAGACACCCCACGAAAATTCTGCAAGCTTCCCCACTTCTCCAGTTTTACATGGTTTATATACCTTCACTTAACACTTACATCATTGTTTGCTCCTCCTTAAGTCAAATAAATATTTAATATTCATTAGATATAAGCTTCTTTTGTTCAGGTCAGATTGGTGTGGCCTTTCCCCATTACATAGTTTTCCCTTCTCATCTCATATTTATTCCTGTCTGGGTAGGCCTAAAAGATCTTGTTTTCATCTTTCCCTTTTTTGGAGATGGTTTGGTTTGTTCCTGTTTTCTTAATCAGACTATTGACCACTGTGAAGACCTGGGGCCTCATGTACAAAGACTTGCGTCAACTTACGGACAAAGCTGTAAATGTCCGTACGATTACGATTCTCGCTGAAGCGCTGAGTCAGAAGGTACGCTACTGTGTGTGTGTGTATGTGTGTGAGACTTAAAATATTGATGGTATAGATACCAGTACTATAAGGTAAGCTACATATATGTATTGTAGTATTTATTAATATTAATAATAATAATATGGGACTCTATGGCAGTCTGCAGACGACCAGGAGCTCAAGTGTAGACAGACTTTTACACCGATACCAGAAGCTACACTGGACAGAATAGAAGCTCTGCTTTCCCCTGAAACGTCAGGACGTCCAAAGTCCAGTTGAAGACTAAAGCAAAGGCTATTACGATTCTCGAGGCAGAAGGTACGCTACTGTGTGTGTGTGAGACTTAAAATATTGATGGTCTAGACTGATTATGCAAAAGTACATTCGAAAAATAGGTCGCCTTAGCTGATTTGGCAGCTCTCTCATAAGCCGATAAACTGTCTTTAAACAGCTGTAAAGAAATGTGTAAGTTGCCTTTCCCCCCCCATTTTCGCTCAGCCTTTCTACAAGTCTGTCTCAGTAGCTGAGTCTCAGAGGTATGCCACACTTCAGATTTAGGTTTAAGCATAAGAGGCTTCAAAGGGGCAATTTCATCCATTACAACAAGCCAGGCATTTTGTAACAGACTGAGATGTTCGTCTGCATACAAGTCTGATAACGGGGAGTCCAAAAGTAGATGAGAGCAAGACTTTGTAAAACACTGACTAAAGTTGATATTAAACTGAAGGGAATAAACCCTAGACAGAGATGTCACTTTAGAAGAAGCAAGAGGAAGGCTTAGAAGACACATGGAAAATAAAACAGGCTCATGATCAGAGAGCACATAATCAGAAATAAAAATATCAATTAAAAAATTACAGTCAACGGACAAGCGGACGTAGCGCACCAGAGGCAGCTCCGGATCTCCGAAAATATCGGCCGTTCCGAGGGAATCCACGCTGGGAGTAGAAGGAGAAGACGGGGGGAGAAAACTTTCTCCAGGGGCTGAATTTATTAATTCCGGTTATCGATAAAATTCGCTACCAGCAGAGCCTAAAGGAGATGGTGATCGATGTGCCGGAGCAGTCTGCAGTATCTCAGGGTGAGTCTGAAGTATTAGGCTCGTGTATTTGACACCAAGTGGAAGAGGAATTGTGTTTTCAGGTTCTCCAGTAGAGCAAGCTCAGGAAGTGGATGAATGTTTTTATTTGTTATATATATATAAATTATTTATATAAAATTAGGACTGACCTAAACTTGAGGGGATTTTAGAATTATTATAAGTAGCAGCATTAGTTGGTGACTCTGGTCATGATAAAAATTTTTTTTAAACGTTTATTTAACATTTCTGACATTCTCCAGTGTCAGCATTTATTTTTTAATAATTTCTTCCAGACAGAAGGAACACCTGATCATTATGATTCATATATGAAAATCTACTCAGCTGTATAGATGTTTAGTTTTCATGCCGAGGCTTTGGCCTGCTCGTGTTTGCTGTGCATCTGTTCATCAGTGTGTTTATCTGTCTGTCAGACAACGTGACGCTACAGAGCGATGTAGTTCTGTACCTCCGGATACTCGACCCCTTTAAGGTATGTCCTGATGTACGGTACTCCCCTTTATGACTTCTTGTTCAATATATTTTATTAAATAATTTTTCCTGGTCGTCTCCAGGGCAGTTACGGAGTCGAGGACTTCGAGTATGCAGTGACGCAGCTGGCTCAGACCAACATGAGATCGGAGTTGGGAAAACTAACTCTGGATAAAGTTTTCAGGATAATTAAGTTTGATTTGGAGGCTCACGTTCATGGAACATCTAATCTTAAAATGCAGAAGTTTTCTATATAGTAGGAAGTTTAATTCACAGAAAAGACTCAAGTCAAAGTGAACAAAGGCATGATTTAACAAATAATAAAAACAAAAAAATAAGATTAAAATGAGCACAAAATGATGTGTTCAAATGTTTAACCTCCCTTTGCATTTTCCTGATGACCTCTATGTTTATCTTGCATCGATATTTAATATTTGGCTTCTTTATTTTAAAAAAGAAGAAGAATTCGTTGCTCTCTCTCTCTTTAATAAGTTTAATGAAGTTTATCGTTGTGTATGAGTAAGTAGAATCACGTACAGTCAATCAGATGTAGCTCAGTAAACGATCTCAGACGAGTTCAGAAACTGGAATGAACTTAAGGCTCTGTAACAGCATCAGAACAAATAGTAAATAAATAAGAAAAAATAAGAAGAAACGGTCAAATTAAATAGTTTTATTTCGAGCAAAGGAGAAGCAGGTAAGTGATTGGTCCGTGGCAACACCGTTTGCACATGCGCAGTTCATTCACATCGATATCAGCTGCCGTGCGGTCACGGGAATATGCTGCTCCTTTCAGCCGGAGCTCGCGCTCACTGATCAGAGCAGACAGGGAGATGAGTAACTGTACCGGGAAAGCAAGACCTCGCGCTTACAGGACAGTACTGGCGACATCTGGAAAGTTGCTAAGGTTTGTCGCTAGGCGCTTTTTTGAAGGAAAAAAATGTCGCTTATTTGGCAACACTGGTTAATTATTTGAACATGCTAGTTTTATATCCTCGCCACAGTGGCGGTTGGCTGCACAAAATCACCGCATTTGGCGGGAGAAATTCAAATACTTGCGGCACAACCGCGGCCGGTTACACCGAGAAACCCGAAGGAGACCCGGACATGCACGCGCACGCTGCTCGGTGTTAAATCTCTCCTTTTACACCAGAGTTGAAGTCTCTGTATTAACTCCGCTTTAGCTGAGCAGTTCGGTCGCTGGGAACAAACAGGCAAAATGACAATGAACACCAGTTAGCTAGCCTTAATTAGCTCTGGAGCTCGGCTGTGACAGGATTCAGTAACTGACACCCTATAAAGTTGTGTATTCAGGCAGACAGAGTCGTTACTTCAGTAACTTGTGTTAGCTGCTTATTTACCAGGATTTGTAAGGAATATTCCAGAATGTTCCAGGAGCTTCATGTTCATTCTCACAGCCTTCTTGTCTCTGATGTTACACCAGATTTCGCATCAGCACTTGCACAGAGCAATTTACTCAATTATTTAAGTTTTTGTTGTTAAATATAAAGAATATTGAGTTGGAATGAGTGATGATTGTAGTTTTTGAAACTATTCAATATAATTACTCCATTACGAAATGTTTTGATTGAAGTGTATAAAAATATTAAGCATGTGCATGTTAAAAATATAATTCAGTTAATCAAATGCTAATTTCTATTTGTGAAATAAACTTGTAAATTTAAGACCAAATGAATAGTTGTTTTTTTTAGGCATTTATTTTGATTTGTCTAACTCAAACAATAATTTGTGATTTTTAGAGATTCTATTAATGTAACATAACCTGTTTATTACTGTGAAATTTTACAAGACCACAGAATCGTTTTTTGATTTTGAATCTTCGTAGGGCTGCTTTCAGGTGACCAAACAGGTGAAAGTTTGAAGGAGCGAGATCAGGACTATAGGGAGGAGCTTCAACATCTCAAAAACAAAGTCTGGGCAGAAGTGTGCTGACATACATCGTCATGCGAAATCACGACGTCCTTGGATATCAGTCCTCTGTTTTTAAACCGGAGTTTAGTCTTCAGCTCTTCAATAAGCGTCTCACTTTTTCCTGATAATGTTCCAATTCTGGCCCTTGAGAAACAAGAATCAGGAATATACTGAACAAAAAAAGTGATGCTTGGTGCATGTACAGTGGTGTGAAAAACTATATGCCCCCTTCCTGATTTCTTATTCTTTTGTATGTTTGCCACACTTAAATGTTTCTGCTCATCAAAAACCGTTAACTATTAGTCAAAGATAACATAATTGAACACAAAATGCAGTTTTTAAATGAAGGTTTACGTTATTAAGGGAGAATAAAAACTCCAAATCTACATGGCCCTGTGTGAAAAAGTGATTGCCCCCCTTGTTAAAAAATAACTTAACTGTGGCTTATCACACCTGAGTTCAATTTCTGTAGTCACCCTCAGGCCTGATTACTGCCACACCTGTTTCAATCAAGAAATCACTTAAATAGGAGCTACCTGACACAGAGAAGTAGACCAAAAGCACCTCAAAAGCTAGACATCATGCCAAGATCCAAAGAAATTCAGGAACAAATGAGAACAAAAGTAATTGAGATCTATCAGTCTGGTAAAGGTTATAAAGCCATTTCTAAAGCTTTGGGACTCCAGCGAACCACAGTGAGAGCCATTATCCACAAATGGCAAAAACATGGAACCGTGGTGAACCTTCCCAGGAGTGGCCGGCCAACCAAAATTACCCCAAGAGCGCAGAGACGACTCATCCGAGAGGCCACAAAAGACCCCAGGACAACATCTAAAGAACTGCAGGCCTCACTTGCCTCAATTAAGGTCAGTGTTCACGACTCCACCATAAGAAAGAGACTGGGCAAAAACGGCCTGCATGGCAGATTTCCAAGGCGCAAACCACTTTTAAGCAAAAAGAACATTAAGGCTCGTCTCAATTTTGCTAAAAAACATCTCAATGATTGCCAAGACTTTTGGGAAAATACCTTGTGGACCGATGAAACAAAAGTTGAACTTTTTGGAAGGTGCGTGTCCCGTTACATCTGGCGTAAAAGTAACACAGCATTTCAGAAAAAGAACATCATACCAACAGTAAAATATGGTGGTGGTAGTATGATGGTCTGGGGTTGTTTTGCTACTTCAGGACCTGGAAGGCTTGCTGTGATAGATGGAACCATGAATTCTACTGTTTACCAAAAAATCCTGAAGGAGAATGTCCGGCCATCTGTTCGTCAACTCAAGCTGAAGCGATGTTGGGTGCTGCAGCAGGACAATGACCCAAAACACACCAGCAAATCCACCTCTGAATGGCTGAAGAAAAACAAAATGAAGACTTTGGAGTGGCCTAGTCAAAGTCCTGACCTGAATCCTATTGAGATGTTGTGGCATGACCTTAAAAAGGCGGTTCATGCTAGAAAACCCTCAAATAAAGCTGAATTACAACAATTCTGCAAAGATGAGTGGGCCAAAATTCCTCCAGAGCGCTGTAAAAGACTCGTTGCAAGTTATCGCAAACGCTTGATTGCAATTATTGCTGCTAAGGGTGGCCCAACCAGTTATTAGGTCCAGGGGGCAATTACTTTTTCACACAGGGCCATGTAGGTTTGGATTTTTTTCTCCCTAAATAATAAAACCCCTCATTTAAAAACTGCATTTTGTGTTCAATTATGTTATCTTTGACTAATAGTTAAATGTGTTTGATGATCAGAAACATTTTGTGTGACAAACATGCAAAAGAATAAGAAATCAGGAGGGGGGCAAATAGTTTTTCACACCACTGTATGTTGTAAATAATTAATACAAAATTAAGTCTATATAGTTTTACTGATTTCTGAAATTTCACACACACTGTGGTTTCAAACACTGAGATTGATGCCTTGCTTTCTCCAGGGGCTGAATTTATTAATCCCGATTATGGACAGAATTCGCTACCGGCAGAGCCTAAAGGAGATGATGATCGACGTGCCTGAGCAGTCTGTGGTATCTCTGGGTGAGTCTGAAGTATTAGGAAGAGGAATTGTGTTTTCAGGTTCTCCAGTAGAGCAAGCTCAGGAAGTGGATGAATGGTTTTTTTTTGTTTTCCGACCCGTTTAAGGTATGTCCTGATGTACGGTACTCCCCTTTATGACTTCATGTTCAATATATTTTATTAAATAATTTTTCCTGGTCGTCTCCAGGCCAGTCACGGCGTCGAGGACCTCGAGTATGCAGTGACACAGCTGGCTCAGACAGTGGCTCACCCTGGATAAAGTTTTCAGGGTAATTAAGTTGGAGGCTCACGTTCATGGGACATTTAATCTTAAAATGCAGAAGTTTTGTATATAGTAGGAAGTTTAATTTACAGAAAAGACTCTGAGGGTCAAAGTGAACAAAGGCATGATTTAAACAAATAATAAAAACAAAAAAAAATAATATTAAAATGAGCACAAAATGATGTGTTCAAATGTTTAACCCCTCTTTGCATTTACCTGATGACCTTTATGTTGATCGTGAATCAATATTTGATATTTGGCTTCTTTATATTTACTATAAACAAAGTAGAATTCGTTGTGAAATTCGGGATTGCTGAGGATAAAACCGGGTCAGTTTTTACGAAGACTCGTTGCTAGACGGCTTCCAAAAATCACACCTATAAATTTTGTAATAAAATCACTGTCAAAAAGAATCGTGCGTAAAAAAAAAAAAAAAGATTTGTGTCTAATTCCGTGTTTTGTCCAAGTTGGATTCCAAAATCTACAGCCATGACAGTTTACAGATACGAGATTTTGTGTGTTTGTTACAGTACAACTCATAACTATAACTATTACAACAATAACTATTCCATATAAATTGATTGTTTTTAAAAGTTCTCGTTATTTTAGTTTTTTTTTTGTAGATCAGATTCTAAAACATCTATCATCAGACTCCTTCATCAGAGGGTTTTAGAATCTGTGTACAGTATCTATTGAAGTACAAGATTTATTTAGTGTCTTTGCGAGATCTTGCTAAACAGTATTTCTTTGCTCCGCCCTTTGCCCTTGTGGGGCTCAGTGAAATACAGGTGTCTGTTATCTTAAAATAAAAGGAAAGAAATGGGGGGAGGGGGGACTTTTGCACCTCGTTAAATACACTGGTTAAAGCTTTGTCTTGTCCACATTCAGACTTAAACTAGCAACTTAAACAGTGGAATACAACACTTGTGGTTGTGCTGTTACAGGGGGGAAAAACCTTGATTCTTTTCCTATAAAAGCATGCCATGTAATCTTTTTTTACTTATTCCCCATATACCATGAGCAACTCCTTTTCATGTTCAGATAACAACATATTTCCGGTTTATTAAACCCTGTGCTGTTGTTCCTCAGAAGAGAGAGTCACTGAACATCAACATCGTTGACTCCATCAACAAGGTGTTGGACGACTGGGGGATTCGCTGCCTCCGCTTTCACATCAATAGCATTCACGTTCCACCGCAAATCAAAGAGTCCATGCAGATGCAGGTATATATACTGTATATATAAAAAAGAGAGATTCTGAAATTCCAATAAAATGGGCGTGGCCGTTTAAATACAGGGACGAGACTTCTCAGTGTTTTTTTTTTTTTTTTTTTTTTTCCCCTCTCATTCCTGAACATTTTCAAAACCAAACCTGAAACTCAACTGATTAAATTGACAGAATTGATCAATGTTTTTTTTTTTTTGGGTTGTTTTTTTTCCATGAACACACAACATGTTCACTCACCAATTTAAGGAACTTCTCTTCGAATACTGATTATACTGATTCGAGTACATTAAAATACTGATAATTGCATTCGCAGTGTATCTCAGAGCAGAAATATTACCTGACGATTAGCTCATGGATTTACCCCATGCTTTGTAATACAGACAAAAGAGTCGCCTAGCAACTGCTAGCTTCTTTTCTGCTGATTATTTTCCTGTGCGGTATGTTGTGGTGAACTTCGTAACTTACTCAAAAGAGAAACACTGAATAGAGCAGCTATTAAGGATATTAACCTGCACAAGTTTGTCTTGTACGCAAAACAAAACAAATCAGAAACACAAACGACAATTCAGTCAAATGTAAAATATGGGTACAGTATAGTTCGAAAAATGAAATTCTAATTGCTAATTGGACGAGACAATTGTCACTCAAGGTATACAAAAGCATCACAGGATTTTAATGTCCTGTTCGATTTGAGAATGATATTCACAAACTATACCTACCTTTTCCGGTTTGTCTGAATTGCCATTTTGTTTTCAGTTTTTGGTTGTGCACTTCTCGGCCACCGTAGATTTGTCATCATGAAATGATTAAAATTGAAAAATTATTATTATTTTTTTGGTGGCGTTTGCTCATTCAGTGCTTACGCTTCACAAAATGATGTGCAGGTAACGTTAACTGATACTGTCCCTTTTGCTGTCCAGAAGTGGGCGGGGCAATGGCGTGCAAAAAGAACTTTTGAAATTTATGAATTAGCTCTGAGGACAGTTTAGTTTCTGTCATTGTCTGATTTTGGTACACATAATCTGAAGTTTGTACACTTCAGTAAGTGTAAATCACCTGTTACATGAATATGAAGAAAATTAGCTTTTAGGAAAACTTTTACAAACATCTTTACCGAAAGATTGATTAACAGTTTTCAAACAAAAAAACACCATTTAAACCAGAAGCAGTTTGAATCAGAACTGTATCTGCATCATGACCAACTTACGATTTTAATCGGTCAACTTCAGGTCTGACTTCCCGTCATAGAGCTTGGACTGTAAGATTATTTTGTCTATTTCTATGGAATAACCAGAACCTGAGTACATCTGAGACGTGTGTGTGTGAGAATCCAGACCTGCTAATAAACTTGTAGCCATGAGGTTTTTGGAAAAGCCGTGTACATTTCACTCGGTATGAGACTGACGTGTGGCTCCTGTGCAGGTGGAAGCGGAGTGGAAGAAGAGAGCGACAGTTGTGGAATCTTAGTGGACGAGAGAGTCGGCCATCAACGTGGCAAGCGAGCGCAGATTCTGGCTTCTGAGGGAGAGTAGATCAACAAAGCTGAAGGTGCTGACTGTTTAAAGCTATGAGAGACAATACAGAGAGGCGAGAACACATGTTGTCATCAGGCTGGCTGTGTCTGTGTGGAAAAAAAAAAAATCCAAACCTGCATGGCCCTGTGTGAAAAAGTAATTTTTGGGCCACCCTTAGCAGCAATAACTGCAATCAAGCGTTTGCGATAACTTGCAGCGAGTCTTTTACAGCGCTCTGGAGGAATTTTGGCCGACTCATCTTTGCAGAATTGTTGTAATTCAGCTTTATTTGAGGGTTTTCTAGCATGAACCGCCTTTTTAAGGTCATGCCACAACATCTCGATAGAATTCAGGTCAGGACTTTGACTAGGCCACTCCAAAGTCTTCATTTTGTTTTTCTTCAGCCATTCAGAGGTGGATTTGCTGGTGTGTTTTGGGTCATTGTCCTGCTGCAGCACCCAAGATCGCTTCAGCTTGAGTTGACGAACAGATGGCCGGACATTCTCCTTCAGGATTTTTTGGTAGACAGTAGAATTCATGGTTCCATCTATCACAGCAAGCCTTCCAGGTCCTGAAGCAGCAAAACAACCCCAGACCATCACACTACCACCACCATATTTTACTGTTGGTATGATGTTCTTTTTCTGAAATGCTGTTACATTTACGCCAGATGTACAGTAACGGGACACGCACACTGCACTTTTGTCTCGTCGGTCCACAAGGTATTTTCACAAAAGTCTTGGCAATCATTGAGATGTTTTTTAGCAAAATTGAGACCAGCCTTACTGTTCTTTTTGCTTAAAATTGGTTTGCGCCTTGGAAATCTGCCATGCAGGCCGTTTTTGCCCAGTCTCTTTCTTATGGTGGAGTCGTGAACACTGACCTTAATTGAGGCAAGTGAGGCCTGCAGTTCTTTAGATGTTGTCCTGGGGTCTTTTGTGGCCTCTCGGATGAGTTGTCTCTGCGCTCTTGGGGTAATTTTGGTCGGCCGGCCACTCCTGGAAAGGTTCACCACTGTTCCATGTTTTTGCCATTTGTGGATAATGGCTCTCACTGTGGTTCGCTGGAGTCCCAAAGCTTTAGAAATGGCTTTATAACCTTTACCAGACTGATAGATCTCAATTACTTTTGTTCTCATTTGTTCCTGAATTTCTTTGGATCTTGGCATGATGTCTAGCTTTTGAGGTGCTTTTGGTCTACTTCTCTGTGTCAGGTAGCTCCTATTTAAGTGATTTCAAATTCAAAATTCAAATTTTATTTGTCTCATACACAGTATAATATGCAGTGAAATGCTTACACGACCGCCAGTGACCTTAAAAAGAAAATAAAAGCTTGTACGTAAAATAAATAATCAATAAAAAGGAAATACTAAAGAAATAAATTTAACTAGTAAAATTAACTGTACAATAAGGGCATAATAAAATATTGCAAAATATAGAAATATAGGGTATATGTATATAGAATTTAAAGTGTCAGTGGTTGTGCAAATATGCATGAAAGGTGACTAATGAAAGTGACATGTGCAATTGTCCAGATGTATAAATATTTAGTGCAAGTGTGTATGAATGTGTCCATGATTGTCCAGTCAGTGTTGTGAGCTTAAAAAGATGTTATTAGTCCTGTGTGGAGGTGTGATTGTGTGATTGAGAGACCTTATCGCCTGCGGGAAGAAGCTCCTCCTCAGCCTCTCTGTGTTGGCCTTTAGGGAGCGGAATCGCTTCCCAGACCGCAACAAAGAGAACAGTCCATTACTGGGGTGACTGAGGTCCTTCATGATCTTCCTGTCCTTAGTCCAGCACCGCTTGCTGTAGATCGAGTGCAGGTCAGGGAGCTCAGTGTGGATGATGCGCTCGGCTGATCGCACCACCCTCTGTAGAGCTCGTCTGTCCTGCATGGTGCTGTTCCCGAACCAGGTCATGATGTTTCCCGTCAGGATGCTCTCTATGGTGCAGGAGTAGAAGTTCCTGAGCACCCTGGAGGGCAGTCTAAAGTCTCTCAAGCGTCTGAGGTGGTAGAGACGCTGCCGGGCTTTTTTCACCACGGTGTTGATGTGACGGGACCATGACAGGTCCTGCGTGATGTGAACACCGAGGTATCTGAAGCTGTCCACTCTCTCCACTGGGCTCCTGTTGATGACGGGGGTCTGGTAGTTCCTCTCCTGCTTTGTACGAAAGTCCACTATCAGCTCCTTTATCTTACTGACATTCAGGAGGAGATTGTTCCTCTGGCACCAGTTCTCCAGATTTCCAATCTCCTCTAGGTAGTCCGACTCATCGATTTCTTGATTGAAACAGGTGTGGCAGTAATCAGGCCTGGGCGTGAGTACAGAAATTGAACTCAGGTGTGATAAACCACAGTTAAGTTATTTTTTAACAAGGGGGGCAATCACTTTTTCACACAGGGCCATGTAGATTTCGAGTTTTTTTTTTTCTCCCTTAATAACGTAAACCTTCATTTAAAAACTGCATTTTGTGTTCAATTATGTTATCTTTGACTAATAGTTAACAGTTTTTGATGAGCAGAAACATTTACGTGTGACAAACATGCAAAAGAATAAGAAATCAGGAAGGGGGCAAATAGTTTTTCACACCACTGTAAGTATCTTGGTATTGTTATTGATGGGCAATCATCATTTAAGCCTCATGTTCACTGTTTAGTGAGAAAGTTGAGGCAAAAACTGGGTTTTTATTTTACTGTTAAAAAATGGCTAGTGGCAGCCACTTTTTTTTTTATCTTTGTTGGACTATGGTGATATACTATATATGCATTCATCTGCTCAATGCCTTCATAGGATTGACGCAGCCTATCATGCATCGCTGAGATTCATTACTAATTGTAAAACACTCAGGCACCACTGTGAGTTGTACTCTCGTGTAGGGTGGTCTGCTTTGGCCACACGGAGGCTCTGTCATTGGTACACATTTATATACTGTATAAGGCTATTCTTGGTGTGCTTCCATCTTATTTCTGTTCACTTCTTATAAAAAAGCACTGGTCATTACTCTCTCCGATCTCAGGCTGTTGTCTTGATTTCTGTTCCACATATTAGCACTGAGCTGGGTAAAAGGGCCTTTGTTTATTCTGCACCTACATGGAATTTGCTGCAGAACAATTTAAAACTTAGTAAATTGATTCCTTTGAGTGTTTTTAAGCAAAAAATTAGATGTTTTGAGTTGGATTCCCTCATATGTCAATGTTTTTGATTGAGATTTTATTGTAAATGCAAATTTGGCTTCTATCAATTTATTTTTTTTCTTAATTTTTTATTTTTTTGTATGTATGTAATGTGATTGTAATGTGATGTAATTTAGCTGCCTATCTTGGACAGGTCTCCCTTGCAACAGAGATTTTTAATCTCAATGGGCTTCTCCTGGTTAAATAAAGGATAAATAAAAAAATAGATCCAAAAGAATGAACGACTCCGACTGCAAAATATGATGGTGAATTACTCATTCTGATATGGACTAATTGACTCAAAAAAAGATTCATTCATTTTAATGAACGAGATTCAAAGAACCGAATCACTAACGTGATTCAAACACTAGTGTGTGTGTGTGTGTGTGTATTATACTATGATGTGTTTGTATTACAGGAGAGGCTATTGCTTTGTTGCTTAAAGCGGAAGATAAAGCGCAGGCCATTAGGATGCTCACAGATGCGCTGAGTCAGAAGGTACGCTACTGTGTGTGTGTGTGTGTGTGTGTGTGTGTGTGTGTGTGTGTGTGTGTGAGAGACTTAATATTGATAGTATAGATACCAGTACTATAAGGTAAGCTACATATATGTATTTTAGTATTAATTAATAATAATACTAATAATAATATGGGAGTTTATGGCAGTCCGTAGATGACCAGGAGGACCAGTGTAGAGACAGGTTTACACCAATACCAGATGCTACACTGGACAGGATAGAAGCTCTGCTTTGCCCTGAGACGTCAGGACGTCCAAAGACACTTTTGATGCCCAGTAGCGACATTGTGAGATTTTTTTCCAGTGTTTTTACCAGAAAGTGATCGGCTTAATCTATTTTTTTTATCTTTTGTAATTTATCTATTAATCGCTGCTTTGTTCAAAGAATCAAATTAGACTGCTTTTTAATTTTTATCTTTGTCTTTATTTTTTTTTACATTTATTCATTTATTTTTCCTTCAAAAACCTTTTATACTGTTTATATATACAAGCATTATCATCTTCTTAGCTTCGAGATTAATAAACATACAGATTAATCTAATGAACATACAAATGAATCTAAAACAGTTTCTACAGTTTGCTGTTTGAGAGAATAAAATATGTCACCTACCCAGGTTCAGCATGTTACTAACAAAACATAAATGCCCAGTTTTCCCTTTTTATCTGTCAAATGCATCAAGGTCTGAAATTAAATAATTCCACTTGGAATTTACCACTTTGGATGCAATGTTGACTTATATTTCAAATAAACTTGTTTGCCTGACTTTTTTTCTCAACAATATTTTTATTGATTTTAAACAGGGTTATAACAGGGTAAACATGTAATGTTTCAATACAGATTTTATAACTCCCTTATAAACCCCTATAGCACCCACCCCACCCCTGCCTGACTCCAAGCCAGCTGTACATGTATAAAAAAAGGCTAGACGCCAGACATAACAAAAAGAACCTGGAGCTGGAAGTTTTTTGGTTCTGCGTACAAAAAAAGGGGGAAAAAGAAAAACAATTAAATAAGAAACCTCCGCTTTCACATCAAAAGCATTCACGTTCCACCGCACATCAAAGAGTCCAAGTGTGTGGTGTGTGTGTGTGTATATGTATATGTATATATATATATATATATATATATATATATATATATATATATATATATATATATATAGATGACACCCTATTACGATTCTCGCTGAAGCGCTGAGTCAGAAGGTACACTACTGTGTGTGTGTGTGTGAGACTTAAAATATTGATGGTATAGATACCAGTACTATAAGGTAAGCTCCATATATGTATTGTAGTATTTATTAATATTAATAATATGGGACTCTATGGCAGTCTGTAGGGAACTCAGAAGCCTGCAGCACCCTCCTCTCTTGGTAGCAGCGAGCCTGAAGAGTGCACTACTCCACCGCCTCAAACAACAGCATGCCCTGACAGAGGCGCAGTTCAATACGCCTTCAATCTCAGTACCAATCTTGCTGCTATCTGAAGGTAAGCCAGTTTTTCGTTGTACATATTTTGATGTTAATTTCCTCACTAATCTGATGGTCTGTTTTTGTTTGTTTTATAGATGCTGAGCAACAGTCACACCAGTGTGTGTGTGTGTATGTGTGGTCTGTGTAAATAGTTTTTGTATGTCATTTGTAGCGTATGCACCTATTTCTTTAAATTTTTTTATGTTTCTGTTAATAAAAGGGTCGAGGATGATCCAAGCTCCCGAGTCTCAAGTGCGTGTCTTCTTTAAGACTAAGTAATCATGTGGCACAAAGACAAGACATTATTTGTCAGCCTTCATGTGTCTGGAGAAAAACTGATTCCCTATTGCAATAAAACCTACGTGTAAAATGTTGCTCTATTTATCCACAAGGAAATTAAAGCATGTTTTAGTTGGACGTTTATTTTTAAAACACTTGTTTGTAGTAGCAGAGTATTGACATTAGTCTGAGATGGAAATGATGAGTGTTTGAAAAGGGTTTGCTGTGCTTGAGGCAGAGTAGCGGCGAGAGAAATTGTCTTCCAATCTTGCAACCTGAGTTCACTACTCATTAAGATTAATCAGCAATACGACATTTTAGCTTGGACATCCAGTTAACTTTTGACAGATATTCTTGTGTTTAGGCCTATACAACTGTAGGAGAAGCATGTCAGTCGTTGGGGTTGTATAGCGCACATATGTAATGAATACGATGAGATGACAGAGGTTCTAAGCATTACAATCACACTGAGAAATTAATGGATGCATGGTTTGAAACTCCCAAGTTTATTTTCTTATTTAACTAAATCACATTTCATTATAAAATAAAATGTCAAAAAAAAGTCCATCCAGTCATGGATGATTGAAAATGTTTTAGTTTAAAATATTATTATTAGCAATCAACTGCTGCCTTGCCTCAACCCCGGCAGCATGCAGTGCAGCCCTCTGTGGAGGATTGACGACCTCAACGTCCTCCTCTGCATCTTCCTCCTCATTCGCCTCCTCCTCTGGTAAAGGAGCATTCCCATGCAGAGCCATGTTATGGAGCATGGCTGTTGCCACCGTAAATGCGCAACACCTGTGAGGCTTCATGCGCAATCCTCCTGCGGACTTGTGCAGACATGGAAAAGCGCAGCTTCCAGAGTCCAATTGCACGCTTGACGATGTTGCGAGTGTGAATGTGTGCAACATTGAAGGCTCTTTCAGCCGGAGTCTGTGGGTTGGATACTGGTGTGAAGAGGTACGTTCTTGGAGGGTATCCTCTGTCCCAGAGGAACGCGCTCTGACCAAATTCACCTCTTTCTGCTTGCTCACCCACGTCAGAATTGGCCCAAACTGTCATGGGTGCTGCCAGGCCACTTCGCCACCAGGTCATTGATTAGACCCCTGTGATCCACCACTACCTGGACGTTTATTGCCGCATATCCCTTTCGCGACATGTATGCCTGATCAAGCACTGAGTGGAGATTGGGATTAGTGTTCCATCCACTAAGCCTAGGACTCTAGGAATGCCAGCAATGGCATAGCAGCCCTGCTGCGCCTCCTGGCGTGTTGCTGGCATTCGGATCCAATCCCCAGCATGGCGCAGAAGGGCGTTAGTAACAGCGAGGACGCACCTCCACAGGGTTTTCTGAGGCCATAGCCTTCTCCCACGACCTCCATGAAGCTCCCGGTAGCATAAAATCTTAGCGCTGCAAGCAGCTGGACATCAGGACGTAAAGCATTAGAGCGACGCATTGGCCTGGCAAGTGAAGGTCCGAGCAGGTCAAGAAGTTCCAGAATCTGTTGCCTTGGAAGGCGAAACTTTTTTAAAATAGCCACCTCAGGCAAAATATAAAGAGGGCAGAAGTTTTGCCTAAAGAAAAAATTTACATGCACCACACGTGCAACACGTCTTTGGTTTAGCACAAGAACACGCTGTATCGCTGCCATATCTGATACCATGATTACCCCTTTAGCGTTAGAGCCAAATTGTTTGCCACCTGTTCAATATTAAAAGTGATTGGCAATTTTAATGCATTAGTCACATTATGAAAGAGGCTAATTAAAAGTCACTCTATTAGTACTGATATAAAATAAAATTCTTAAACTCGATTACAGTATATTCCATCATTAATACGACTTTGATAACGTGCCATAATGTGCTTGCATACACCGCTGATCTATAAAGACTGCTGATCAGTAGCGTTGACTAGTGTCTTGAGCTGAAACTACGCTAAGAATGAGTTAAGGTTGGTCCAGACCAACCTTACGAATGTGTGACTTAGCTAAGAGATACTTAGCGTAAGAATGTTTCGGGAAATGCGCCATAACGTTAAGAGAGAGGTTAAGGTACAACTTAAGAACTACTTAGCGATAAAAAAGCTTTTGAGAAACCGGGCCGATATTGTGATCCGAGAAAACCGAGGATTCTATTTCAGTTTCTTCCACATTATCCAATAAATCGGATGAAATGAGCCAAAAGTCGATCCTAGATCTCCTAGATAAGTCTTTGTTATGAACTCAGAACTCAGAAAACTTTATTGATCCCACAGGAAATTGCTTATGTGATGACTGCCATAACACACAAAGACACAGAGATACAAAAACAATATTAAATAAAATTACTAAAATAGAATAAGTCAATAAAATCTGAATAAAATCTGTAGAAAGAAAACAACCACAATCACGCAGCTGAATGAAAAACTACTGACATAAGTGAAAGTTTGAGATAAGTTATTGCACTTTAGAAAAACAGTGGTAATTAAGTATTATTGAGTAATATTAAGGAATGAAAAGTAATATTAATCAAGTAGTAATAATATTGCACATGAAGACAATTGCACATAGGTTATTGCCAGTAATAAAATGATTTAGCACCCTTTTAGACAACAACAAATTATATCGCACATAATGTTTAAACACCTGGTAAGAACATTGCACAGTATTGCACATAGTAGACTGTTTCACATTATCACAAAACTAATGCACACAAGTCTTCCACACACTGATTTAACCAATATATACATCAATGTGATGCCAAGTGAACTGGCATCGAAGTGGATATTTAAATCTCTACACATCACAACAGTCTAAGTTCAGGCAAAGATTATTGAATCTAATTATCTCCAGATGTGCCTCTTAAGTTTAGTTTAGTTTATTCATTTATATAGCACATTTAAAAAACAACCATGGTTGACCAAAGTTCTTCACAATCGCTAAAAAGAAAAAAAGATCACACACAATCAATCAATACAGTAAAAGTTGTCAAAAAGTCTCAAAAACTCAACTCAAGAAATAAAAGCCAAAGAATATAAGTGTGACTTACTGTAAGTAATGACTTAAAAATTTCAACACTCTGAGCAGACTATGTGAGCAGGTAAATCGTTCCACAACTTCGGTCCCACCACTGAAAACCTCGCTCACCTTTATATTTTAATCTGGCTCTCGGAACATCCAGGAGCAACTGATTAGACGACCTCAGTTCTCTAAGGGGAGTGCGAATATGTAAAAGCTCTGATAAATATACAGGCGCCAACCCATTTAAAATTTTAAAAACAAACAATAAAATCTTAAAGTCAATCCTGAAACGGACAGGAAGCCAGTGTAGTGAAGCTAAGACCGGGGTAATGTGCTCACGCTTTCTAGTCCCAGTTAAGAGCCGAGCTGCTGCATTCTGAACCAACTGCAAACGCTGGAGAGATGACTGATCCAATCCAACATATAAAGAGTTACAATAGTCCAGTTTTGACGTTATAAAAGCATGAATTACACTTTCAAACTCCTTACACGGAAGGTAGGCCTTGACTTTCGCCAACAGTCTCAGGTGAAAAAAACTGGCTTTTATCACAGAGCTAATCTGTTTATCAAATTTAAAAGCACCATCAAAAATCACACCGAGATTCCTGGTAAATGGACGAATATACGTTCCTAAATCATCAAGTGCATCTACACAAGCACCCAGATCACCAGGACGACCAAACATAACAATCTCAGTCTTATTTTCGTTAAGACAAAGAAAGTTCTGATTCAACCATATTTTTAAATCTCTCAGGCAATTATGTAGTGACAAAAATGAAGCTTTGTCATTTGTTTTGACAAGCAAATAAATTTGTACATCATCCACATAAAAATGAAAATGTTGTGCTTTTTACAAATTTCCCCCAAAGGGAGCATATACAAAGAAAACAACATAGAGCCCAAAATGGATCCTTGGGGAACGCCACAAGAAAGTAGGGCAGTAGATGAATAAAATTCATGTAAATGAACAGAAAAACTCCTGCCTGTTAAATATGACTGGAACCATTTAAGGGCTATGCCCTTAATACCAACACACTGTTCAAGTCTAGATAAAAGAATCGAGTGGCTGACCGTATCAAAGGCCGCAGTCAAATCCAAAAGGACCAAAACAGCAGAATTACCAGAGTCAACAGCTAAAAGAAGATCATTAGTGACTCTTAGAAGAGCAGTTTCTGTACTATGTCGAGGCTTAAAACCAGACTGAAATACTTCAAAAATACATTGTACATCTAAAAATCATTGAAGTTGATTAAAAACAACTCTCTCCAAAATTTTAGATAAAAATGGGAGTTTAGATATAGGTCTAAAATTAGACAAAACTGAAGAATCTAAATTTTTCTTTTTTTTAAAGCGGTTGCACAGTGACATGCTTAAAAACAGCTGGTACACATCCTGACCTGAGAGATGTGTTAACCAAAGATACAATGCTTGGCCCAACAGTATCAAAAACATCCTTAAGTAAACTTGCAGGAAGAAACGTACCCATAATGTGACTGGTTGCAACGTTACGCCAGTGCAGGTGTGGAGAGAAAGAGCTGTGTGTGTGAAAGTCAAGGTTTAAAACGTGTGAAGAAAGACAGAATTCATTACTCATTATTCCTAAGAGGGAAATTTTTCGTATTAATTAGTACAGTATGCTGAGGACGGTAGTGTGTCGGGCCGGAAGTGGGCTTTTAAAGGTGAGTGACATTTGTGAATGACAGCACGAGCTCCGCACGTGAGGATACAGAGTCAAGATTTCAGTTGGATTTCAGATGAAAAATTCAGCAGCATGCAGTGACGTCATTTATTAATTTGATAATTTTATGTTTTTAATCTTATCTATTTAAAAAATTTATGATTTTAATTATAATTTCAGTCTAAAACCTTTAAGTTTCTACAGATCCTTTGTTGAAACTCCATCAGCTTTCCTGTCCCTTTTAAACACTTCTCTGTCTGTCTCTCGAATCACATATAAATCGGCATTTTTAAAAATAATCTTCTTTCTTTTCAATACACTTTATCCGTCTGACAACAAGGTTTCGTATTCCCTCATTAATGAATGATTTAGGCTGAGCTGCGAACCACAAAGGCAACGCTGTCTTCAGTTCTTCATCAGAAGTGAATCTTCACCTTCGTAGGGCTGTAATGAGCACTGTTGATTGTTGAACCTTTTCCCTGATAATGTTCCAATTCTGGCCCTTGAGAATCAGGAATATACTGAATAAAAAAAAGAGAAAGTGATGCTTGGTGCATGTATGTTGTAAATAATTAATACAAAATGAAGTCTATATAGTTTTACTGATTTCTGAAATTTCACACACACTGTGGTTTCAAACTCGAATAGAATATGTTTCAATCCTCCTCAGTTTGTTCTATAATAATCTAATATCCATAAATGCCGTAAATAAAGATCTGCAGTCTGCAGTATCTCAGGGTGAGTGTGAAGTATTAGGCTCGTGTATTTGACCCCAAGTGGAAGAGGAATTGTGTTTTCAGGTTCTCCAGTAGAGCAAGCTCAGGAAGTGGCTGATTGTTTGTTTTTTTGTTGTTGTTGTAGAATTGGTATAAAATTAGGACTGACATAAACTGAGTAGATTTTAGAATTATGACATTAATTATACACTCTGATTATGATAAAAAAATTTATTTACTTAAAATATTGATGGTATAGGTACCAGTACTATAAGGTAAGCTACATACATGTATTGTAGTATTTAATAATAATAATAATAATAATAGTAATATGGGACTCTATGGCAGTCTGTAGATGACCAGGAGGACGAGTGTAGACAAACATTTACACCGATGCCAGAAGCTACACTGGACAGAATAGAAGCTCTGCTTTCCCCTGAAACGTCAGGACGTCCAAAATCCAGTTGAAGACTAAAGCAAAGGCTATTACGATTCTCGAGTCAGAAGGTACGCTACTGTGTGTGTGTGTGTGTGTGTGTGTGTGTGTGTGTGTGTGTGTGTGAGACTTAAAATATTGATCTCCAAAAATATCGGCCGATGCGAGGGAATCCGCGCCGGTGGTTGAAGGAGAAGACGGGGGGAGAACACTTTCTCCAGGGGCTGAATTTATTAATCCCGATTTTGGACAGAATTCGCTACCGGCAGAGCCTAAAGGAGATGGTGATCGATGTGCCGGAGCAGTCTGCAGTATCTCAGGGTGAGTCTGAAATATTAGGCTCATGTATTTTGGAGTTGGAGGCTCACGTTCATGGAACATCTAATCTTAAAATGCAGAAGTTTTGTATATAGTAGGAAGTTTAATTTACAGAAAAGACTCTGAGGGTCAAAGTGAACAAAGGCATGATTTAAACAAATAATAAAAACTAAAAAAATAAGATTAAAATGAGCACAAAATGATGTGTTCAAATGTTTACACCCCTCTTTGCATTTACCTGATGACCTCTATGTTTATCGTGAATCAATATTTAATATTTGGCTTCTTTACATTTACTAAAAACAAAGTAGAATTCATTGTGAAATAGTACCGTGGAAAGGGGAAAAAACGAGCGGGATTGCTGAGGATAAAACCGGGTCAGTTTTTACGAAGACTTGTTGCTAGACGGCTTCCAAAAATCACACCTATAAATTATGTAATAAAATCACTGTCAAAAAGAATCGTGCGTAAAAAAATAAATAAAAAGATTTGTGTCTAATTTCGTGTTTTGTCCGAGTTGGATTCCAAAATCTACAGCCGTGACAGTTTACAGATACGAGATTTTGTGTGTTTGTTGCAGTACAACTCATAACTATAACAACAATAACTATTCCATATAAATTGATTGTTTTTAAAAGTACTCGTTATTTTAGTTTTTTCTTTTGTAGATCAGATTCTAAAACATCTATCATCATACTCCATCATCAGAGGGTTTTAGAATCTGTGTACAGTATCTATTGAAATACAAGATTTATTTAGTGTCTTTGTGAGATCTTGCTAAACAGTATTTCTTTGCTCCGCCCTTTGCCCTTGTGGGGCTCAGTGAAATACAGGTGTCTGTTATCTTAAAATAAAAGGAAAGAAATCGGGGGAGGGGGGACTTTTGCACCTCGTTAAATACACTGGTTAAAGCTTTGTCTTGTCCACATTCAGACTTAAACTAGCAGCTTAAACAGTGGAATACAACACTTGTGGTTGTGCTGTTACAGGGGGGAAATAACCTTGATTCTTTTCCTATAAAAGCATGCCATGTAGTCTTTTTTTACTTATTCCCCATATACCATGAGCAACTCCTTTCATGTTCAGATAACAACATATTTCCGGTTTATTAAACCCTGTGCTGTTGTTCCTCAGGAGAGAGAGTCACTGAACATCAACATCGTTGACTCCATCAACAAGGTGTTGGACGACTGGGGGATTCGCTGCCTCCGCTTTCACATCAAAAGCGTTCACGTTCCACCGCAAATCAAATAGTCCATGCAGATGCAGGTATATATACTGTATATATAAAAAAGAGAGATTCTGAAATTCCAATAAAATGGGCGTGGCCGTTTAAATACAGGGACGAGACTTCTCAGTGTTTTTTTTCCCTCTCATTCCTGAACATTTTCAAAACCAAACCTGAAACTCAACTGATTAAATTGACAGAATTGATCAATGTTTTTTTTGGGTTGTTTTTTTTCCATGAACACAACATGTTCACTCACCAATTTAAGGAACTTCTCTTCGAAAGCTGTCCGTTTTGTATTAACACCTAAAAATGATATAAATTAAAAAAGCTAATTGGATGAACCAGTAAAGCAAGATTAAAGCAATACCAACTTATTTATAAAAGGAGAAAGAGTTGCTGTGTTGAACATTTGATCACCACGACGTCAGTCACAGACGTCCCATTAACCGACATTAAAATACTGATAATCGCATTCGCAGTGTATTTCAGAGCAGAAATATTACCTGACGATTAGCTCATGGATTTACCCCATGCTTTGTAATACAGACAAAAGAGTCGCCTAGCAACTGCTAGCTTCTTTTCTGCTGATTATTTTCCTGTGCGGTATGTTGTGGTGAACTTCGTAACTTACTCAAAAGAGAAACACTGAATAGAGCAGCTATTAAGGATATTAACCTGCACAAGTTTGTCTTGTACGCAAAACAAAATAACAAATCAGAAACACAAACGACAATTCAGTCAAATGTAAAATATGGGTACAGTATAGTTCGAAAAATGAAATTCTAATCGCTAATTGGAAGAGACAATTGTCACTCAAGGTATACAAAAAGCATCACAGGATTTTAATGTCCTGTTCGATTTGAGAATGATATTCACAAACTATACCTACCTTTTCCAGTTTGTCTGAATTGCCATTTTGTTTTCTGATTTGGTATTTTGTTTTCTGATTTGGTATTTTGTTTTCTGATTTGGTATTTTGTTTTCAGTTTTTGGTTGTGCACTTCTTGGCCACCGTAGATTTGTCATCATAAAGTGATTAAAATAAAAAAATTTTTTTTTTTTTTGTAATTTCGTTTATATTTCTTAAAATGTTTTATTATTTTTTTTTTTTTTATCAATTTCCCTACTTCCCCCAAAAGGCTCAGCCTTTGCCAGGCCACAGTTGTAAATAAGAAACCTGTTCTTAATCTGTCTTGCCTGGTTAAATAAAGGTAAATAAAAAATAAAAAAAATTACCTCACATGGTGCACAAATCTGTGATTCCTCATGGATTTGGTGGCGTTTGCTTGCGTTTGCTCATTCAGTGCTTACGCTTCACAAAATGATGTGCAGGTAACGTTAACTGATACTGTCCCTTTTGCTGTCCAGAAGTGGGCGGGGCAATGGCGTGCAAAAAGAACTTTTGAAATTTATGAATTAGCTCTGAGCACAGTTTAGTTTCTGTCATTGTCTGATTTTGGTACACATAATCTGAAGTTTGTACACTTCAGTAAGTGTAAATCACCTGTTACATGAATATGAAGAAAATTAGCTTTTAGGAAAACTTTTACACACATCTTTGCCGAAAGATTGATTAACAGTTTTCAAACAAAAAAACACCATTTAAACCAGAAGCAGTTTGAATCAGAACTGTATCTGCATCATGACCAACTTACGATTTTAATCGGTCAACTTCAGGTCTGACTTCCCGTCATAGAGCTTGGACTGTAAGATTATTTTGTCTATTTCTATGGAATAACCAGAACCTGAGTACATCTGAGACGTGTGTGTGTGTGTGTGTGTGTGTGTGTATGTGTGTGTGAGAATCCAGACCTGCTAATAAACTTGTAGCCATGAGGTTTTTGGAAAAGCCGTGTACATTTCTCTCGGTATGAGACTGACGTGTGGCTCCTGTGCAGGTGGAAGCGGAGTGGAAGAAGAGAGCGACAGTTGTGGAATCTGAGTGGACGAGAGTGTCGGCCATCAACGTGGCGGAGGGACGCAAGCGAGCGCAGATTCTGGCTTCTGAGGGAGAGAAAGCAGTGCAGATCAACAAAGCTGAAGGTGCTGAGTGTTTAAAGCTGTGAGATACAATACAGAGAGGCGAGATCACATGTTGTCATCAGGCTGGCTGTGTGTGTGTGTGTGTCAGTGATGGGTTGTTCATGAACGATTCGTTATTTTTGAACAAATCATTAACATGACTCAGGTGAACGAGTCGTCTCGGAGAGTGATTCGTTCATTTTCTATTGGGCGGCGCATGCGCAAAGCATCTCAAAATCTCCGTATGTTATATACAGGAAACAGTATTGAACGACTATGCTAGTGAGTCTTCAAGTCTCGAGTTGTTTGTTCCTTTGTCACATGACTCCCATAGACGCTATGCGATGGGAGAAGTGATCGTCCAAGATGGTGGCATGTATGGTCTGATGTGTGTTTGTCCCTTTATTTATATTCATTTGTTTGTTCATTTGGCCCTCTTAGCCTCTTTTGGCTCTAGCAGCCCAGCTTCCATCTCCAGGCTCTACTTGGATTCTGAGGCCCTGTTAGCCTCTTCAGGCCTTAGCAGTCCAGGTACCATCTCTAGGCTCCAGGCTCTAGCAGCACGGCTATCATCTTCAGGCTCTGTTTGGATACTGAGGCCCTTCTGGCCTCTCCGGACCCTAGCAGGTCAGCTTCCATCTCTAGGCTCCAGGTCCTAGCAGCTCAGCTACCATCTTCCATCTCCAGCTAACATCGCCAGGTTCTGCATGATCCTGAGGCCCTGCCAGCTCCTCCTGGTCTTGCTAACATCTTTTGCTAACATGGCTCTTCTCATAATGTTGCTTTGTTTATTGTTTTTGCCGAATCTAAGATCAAATGATTTTTATTGGGTGAGTTCTTCTTACAACATCTATGGCTCTTTGGAAATAACCTATGGATTTAACTGTTCAACCTTTCTGCATTCCCCTCAAATGCCAAAAGAGTTGGCAGAGGACTTATATTTAGCCTGGTTTCTACCTAGATATATACTTCAGCTTCAAAATCTTTTGATTTTAAATGACTATTTTGCATTTGATGGCAGACTTTATTGGGACTCTCATGTTAAAAACACTACAGATTCCTCATATAAAATAATTGTGACAATAATTGAATATTCATATACTGATGGCAAACAGAGATGGTTAATACTTTTATTGCTGCTTTTATCTGGCAATGTGCAGCCAAATCCAGGCCCTGAGTTGCAGTGTATTCCATTGCCATCTGATGTGAAATCCACGTCTGGTTTGAGTGTAATTCACCTTAATGTTCGCAGTTTGTTACCAAAAATGGATCTGCTTAGGATTTGGGTGAATTTAACAGATGCAGATGTTGTTGTGATATGTGAAACCTGGCTAACAAAATCAATCACCGATATGGATATTGGAATGGTTGGCTATAACGTGTATCGTGCTGACAGACCAAGGAAGGGTGGTGGGGTTGCTATTTATGTTAAAGCTAAATTTAATGTGAAGTTAATTTATTCAGAATCGATCAGTAAGCAGCTGGAATTTCTGGCAGTGAAGGTGGAATTGGTCAAGGGCCTTTATGTTACTGTTGTTGGGTGTTATAGGCCTCCTTCTGTCCTGAGTACTGCATTGCAGACTCTTATTCAACTCCTATCCAGATTGGACTAATCTGAAATTATTTTAGTAGGTGATCTAAACTGGGACTGGCTGAAACCTTGTTCAGATGAATTTACATAATTCTGTGATTGTCAATTTTACACAGCTAATCAATACTCCCACTCGTCCAAATCTTAAGTACCAAGAGAAATCCACCTTAATTTATTTAATTTTGAATAATGCCCCGCACAAATTTACTGCTGTTGGTGTTTTTTGCAATGACTTGAGTGATGTTGCTGTAAGGAATACTAAGATGCCTAAATGTAAACCTCGCGTGATTTGTAAGAGGACTCTCAAAAAATTTAATGAACAGGGTTTTTGCCATGATTTGTTTAATTGTGATTGGAGTAGAATAGAGCTGATTCCCAATGCGGAGTCAGCCTGGATCTTTTTCCGGGATCGTTTTTTGCAAGTAATAAATAGACACGCCCCACTATAGAGATTCAGAGTTAAGGGGCGGGACAATCCCTGGTTTTCCTCTGAGCTTGGAGACATTCTTCATGATCGCAATTTAGCTTGGGCCAA
Organism: Channallabes apus; assembly: GCA_030522415.1. Lineage (NCBI taxonomy): Eukaryota > Metazoa > Chordata > Actinopteri > Siluriformes > Clariidae > Channallabes > Channallabes apus. The sequence continues at coordinate 4,558,264 of CM060120.1, read as the reverse complement.
AGCAAGAAAAAACGGGCTCCCCGTCTGATTGGCTTGTTTTTAGGCAGCTAAGAAGTAAATGTTCTTCTTTTATTAAGAAAGAAAAATCTGACTTTTATCTGTCAGCCACTACAGACAACTTAAATGATCCCAGAAAATTTTGGAAGGCTATAAAATTACTTTCTTTAAACAGAGATAGTATTAATGTTCCTTCTTTTATTATGAAAGGGACTGCAGTAGTTTATGACAAGCATGAGATATTGAACCATTTTAATGAGAATTTTATTCAGTCTGGTTCTTTGTTTGACATGGCTTGTCCTTCTACTGTGACACCTTGTAGAGATGTACCAGTCCCTACAAGTGTCTTTAATTTCACTCTTTTCTCAGTGGCTGACATTCATAAAGCCTTAAAAGGGCTGGCTCCTGAAAAACCTCCAGGACCTGATGTTATAGAGCCCTACTTCTTAAAAATAGCTGCTGATTATGTAGCGATTGCTCTAGAGAGCAATACTATTCCCAAAATATGGATATCTGCATTTGTTTGTCCATTATTGAAAGGGGGTGACCCGTCAAACCTAAATAATTACAGGCCAATTTCTAACTTGTCTGTTTTGGCCAAAACGCTTGAATCCCTGGTGAGTGATCAGATGAAAGACTTCCTGCATGTACAGGACATTTTATCCCCAGTTCAGTCAGGTTTTAGAAAAAAACATAGCACCATCACAGCTGCAATGAAGGTGATAAATGACATCTCTGTTGCTCGTGATAAGAAGCAGCACTGTGCATCACTTTTTCTTGATTTGTCAAAAGCTTTTGACACGGTTGATAATGATGTTTTAAAGATTAGGCTTCTTAACTCGGGGTTTTCAGAGAATTCTGTCTCTTGGTTCTCAAACTATTTTAGTGACAGAACTCAGTGCATTAAGCATGATGGTGTTCAATCTGGTATTTTACCAATCCTTAAAGTGGTTCCACAAGGCTCTGTATTAGGCCCTCTTTTATTTACTATTTATATAAATAACCTTGATCGGCATGTGTCAGATGTAAATTTTCATTTTTATGCAGACGACACAGTTATTTACTGTTGTGCACCCTCTCTTAAACAAGCCATTGAACATGTACAGTACAGAACGCCTTCACTGTGGTCCAGAACACTGTGCTACAGCTGAATCTTGTGCTCAATGCGGACAAAACCAAGCTTTTGTTCTTCACGGACCCTCGGAATAGGTCACTGAATGTTCCCTCAGTGATTATTCTTGACGGACGTGAAATGCAGACTGTTACAACTTACAAGTATCTTGGTATTGTTATTGATGGGCAATCATCATTTAAGCCTCATGTTCACTGTTTAGTGAGAAGATTGAGGCAAAAACTGGGTTTTTATTTTCGAAATAAGCTGTGCTTTTCTTTTACTGTTAAAAAACGGCTAGTGGCAGCCACTTTTTTATCTTTGTTGGACTACGGTGATACATAACATATGTATGCATTCATCTGCTCAATGCCTTCATAGGATTGACGCAGCCTATCATGCATCGCTGAGATTTATTACTAATTGTAAAACACTCAGGCACCACTGTGAGTTGTACTCTCGTGTAGGGTGGTCTGCTTTGGCCACACGGAGGCTCTGTCATTGGTACACATTTATATACTGTATAAGGCTATTCTTGGTGTGCTTCCATCTTATTTCTGTTCACTTCTTATAAAAAAGCACTGGTCATTACTCTCTCCGATCTCAGGCTGTTGTCTTGTTTTCTGTTCCACATATTAGCACTGAGCTGGGTAAAAGGGCCTTTGTTTATTCTGCACCTACATGGAATTTGCTGCAGAACAATTTAAAACTTAGTAAATTGATTCCTTTGAGTGTTTTTAAGCTAAAAATTAGATGTTTTGAGTTGGATTCCCTCATATGTCAATGTTTTTGATTGAGATTTTATTGTAAATGCAAATTTGGCTTCTATCAATTCATTTTTTTTTCTTTATTTTTTATTTTTTTGTATGTATGTAATGTGATGTAATTTAGCTGCCTATCTTGGACAGGTCTCCCTTGCAAAAGAGATTTTTAATCTCAATGGGCTTCTCCTGGTTAAATAAAGGATAAATAAAAAAATAGATCCAAAAGAATGAACGACTCCGATTGCAAAATATGATGGTGAATTACTCATTCTGAAATGAACTAATTGACTCAAAAAAAGATTCATTCATTTTAATGAACGAGATTCTAAGAACCGAGTGATTCAAACACTAGTGTGTGTGTGTGTATTAAACTATGATGTGTTTGTATTACAGGAGAGGCTATTGCTTTGTTGCTTAAAGCGGAAGCTAAAGCGCAGGCCATTAGGATGCTCACAGATGCGCTGAGTCAGAAGGTACGCTACTGTGTGTGTGTGTGTGTGTGTGTGTGTGTGTGTGTGTGTGTGTGTGTGTGTGAGACTTAATATTGATAGTATAGATACCAGTACTATAAGGTAAGCTACATATATGTATTTTAGTATTAATTAATAATAATAATAATAATAACAATAATATGGGAGTTTATGGCAGTCCGTAGATGACCAGGACAGGTTTACACCAATACCAGAAGCTACACTGGACAGGATTGAAGCTCTGCTTTCCCCTGAGACGTCAGGACGTCCAAAGACACTTCTGATACCCAGTAGCGACATTCTGAGCGGTTTTTCCAGTGTTTTTTCCAGAAAGTGCTCTGCTTAATCGGCTTATTCTATGAATCAATTTTTTTTATCTTTTGTAATTTATCTATTAATCGCTGCTTTGTTCAAAGAATCAAATTAGACTGCTTTTTAATTTTTACTTTTACTACTAAAATTTTCTTTCAAAAGGTGTTTGTTTCCTTGTAATTGTAATACTAAGATAGGTGAACTGATTTTTCACTATGTAAAATTGTGCATATCAGTTGTTGGTGCTGTATTATTTAGCAGAAAAAGTTCACTTTTGTGTAAATTCAATTTATATCCTGAAAAGTAGCTAAATTCACTAAGCAATGACAGCGCAGGTGGCAGGGAGGAGACTGGATTTGATTTAAAACGTAGAAGATCATCTGCATAAAGGGAAACCCCTGACGAATACCCCGCTGAAGGCTGAATGATTGAGACTGCTGGGCATTTGTCAGAACTGAGGCAATAGGGCTGGAATATAATCATTTAACCCAGGTGATAAAACTTGGACCAAAATTGAATTTTTCTAAAGCCTTAAGTAAATACTCCCCTTCCACACGATCAAAAGCCTTTTCAGCATCCAAAGAAAGGACACACTCAGGGATCCCCTCTGATGGTGTGTACAGGACATCCATAAGGTGTCGAATGTTAAAGTAAGAAAAACGATTTTTTACAAAACCGCTCTGGTCCTCAGATATAATTGAGGGTAGACCATTCTCTAATCTACAAGCCAAGACTTTAGCAAGGATTTTAACATCCACATTAAGAAGAGAGATTGGTCTATATGAACAGCACTCTGTTGGGTCTTTATCCTTCTTTGCTATGAGGGTGATGCGAGCCTCATTAAATGATGCACACAGATTCAGATAGAACCAAAGCTACTTGTCGTGCAAGGTATGAGGAGAATGATTAAAAAAAAACTCTGCAGGGAGACCGTCAGGACCCGGGGACTTACCAGATTGCAATGAAGAGATAACTGAAATGATTTCAATTCATTGTCGCAAAGCAGCTTTACACAATCAAACGAATTATTTAAATTTGTTAGAAATGTGAATGTGTATGAATCGAAATGATCAGATAGTGCTTGGTGAGCAAGCCGAGGGCGACAGTAGCAAGGAAAAACTCCCTGAGATGGCAATAGGAAGAAACCTTGAGAGGAACCAGACTCAACAGGGAACCCATCCTCATCTGGGTGGAACAGAGAGCAGGAATTGATCTGCATTCGTGCTGTGTGTGTTAGGTGGCAGCCAGTTCAGTATAACAGTTGATGTTGACTGATTTCCTCTTGTGATATTAAGATGCTCTTCTCATCTTAATCTAGAATCAGGGGACAGTGTTGGGATATCTAGTTGATTCAAGAAATTCTCAACTGAACAATGGTCCTTTGGGAACCCAGAAGTATATAATCAAGAATAAGAATTTCTGAATGCATCATTAATTTTAGAATGGTCGGTAGTGATGGTACCATCCTCCATCCGAATTTTTGTAATGTGTTGCTGTGCTCTAAATCCTCTTAACTGATTAGCTAAAAGTTTCCCAGATTTGTCACCATGAATGTAAAATTGGCTCCTACTCTTTAATAATTGACGATCAATTATGTGTGTTGAGAGGAGTTCAAACTTAATTTGCAATTCTACCAGTTTTTTGTACTGATCGGGGTTGTTAAATGAAGCATACTGCTGATCAATTTCTTTAATTTGGTCGGTCAAGTCTTTTCGTTCTTTATAGAGTATGGCTTCTTTTTCATATTTGTACTGTATGAAATTATCTGTCCCCTGAGGTAGGCTTTCAGAGCATCCCAAACAATTAAACGCGACACTTCAGGTGTTTCATTCGTGTTTAAGAAAAAAACTATCTGGTCTTCCATAAATTTAACAAAATCGTCCTCTATCAGTAATGATTAATTAAAGCGGTAATGTTTTTTAATTTGAGGGAGATCAGGGAGCTTTATAGACATAACAACTGGAGCATGATCCGATATCACAATGCTCTGATAAGTGTCGTGGCAAATTTGTTGTGAACTATGCCAATTTCCTAAACACAAACCCAACAACAACTTGAGTATTGAAAGAGCAAAAAAGTTTATTGCAACCAAAAGTAAATGGGCAGCACTGGCCTGGCCAGCCAGAAGACAACAGACACCCCATGAAAATTCTGCAAGCTTCCCCACTTCTCCAGTTTTACATGGTTTATATACCTTCACTTAACACTTACATCATTGTTTGCTCCTCCTTAAGTCAAATAAATATTTAATATTCATTAGATATAAGCTTCTTTTGTTCAGGTCAGATTGGTGTGGCCTTTCCCCATTACATAGTTTTCCCTTCTCATCTCATATTTATTCCTGTCTGGGTAGGCCTAAAAGATCTTGTTTTCATCTTTCCCTTTTTTAGAGATGGTTTGGTTTGTTCCTGTTTTCTTAATCAGACTATTGACCACTGTGAAGACCTGGGGCCTCATGTACAAAGACTTGCGTTAACTTACGGACAAAGCTGTAAATGTGCGTACGCACTAAAAAAATCTGATGTATGAAACACTGCATACGCGGAATCCCACGCAGATTCTCTTTATAATATTTGGCTTCTTTATATTTACTAAAAACAAAGTAGAATTCGTTGTGAAATAGTACCGTGGAAAGGAAAAAAAACGAGCGGGATTGCTGAGGATAAATCTGGGTCAGTTTACTCATTGCTAGACGGCTTCCAAAAATCACACCTATAAATTATGTAATAAAATCACTGTCAAAAAATAATCGTCTGTGAATTTCTTTGCTCCGCCCATTGCCCTTGTGGGGCTCAGTGAAATACAGGTGTCTGTTATCTTAAAATAAAAGGAAAGAAATGGGGGGGAGGGGGGACTTTTGCACCTCGTTAAATACACTGGTTAAAGCTTTGTCTTGTCCACATTCAGACTTAAACTAGCAACTTAAACAGTGGAATACAACACTTGTGGTTGTGCTGTTACAGGGGGGAAATAACCTTGATTATTTTCCTATAAAAGCATGCCATGTAGTGTTTTCTTTAATTCCCCACATACCATGAGCAACTCCTTTCATGTTCAGATAACAACATATTTCCGGTTTGTTAAACCCTGTGCTGTTGTTCTTCAGGAGAGAGAGTCACTGAATTCCAACATCGTTCACTCCATCAACCAGGCGTCGGCCGACTGGGGGATTCGCTGTCTCCGATTTGAGTTCAAGAACATTCACATTCCACCGCACATTTTGATGTTCATGCAGATGTTGGTGTGTATATATATAGACACCCTATTACGATTCTCGCTGAAGCGCTGAGTCAGAAGGTACGCTACTGTGTGTGTGTGTATGTGTGTGAGACTTAAAATATTGATGGTATAGATACCAGTACTATAAGGTAAGCTACATATATGTATTGTAGTATTTATTAATATTAATAATAATAATATGGGACTCTATGGCAGTCTGTAGATGACCAGGAGGTCAAGTGTAGACAGACTTTTACACCGATACCAGAAGCTACACTGGACAGAATAGAAGCTCTGCTTTCCCCTGAAACGTCAGGACGTCCAAAGTCCAGTTGAAGACTAAAGCAAAGGCTATTACGATTCTCGAGGCAGAAGGTACGCTACTGTGTGTGTGAGACTTAAAATATTGATGGTCTAGACTGATTTTGCAAAATTACATTCGAAAAATAGGTTGCCTTAGCTGATTTGGCAGCTCTCTCATAAGCCGATAAACAGTCTTTAAACAGCTGTAAAGAAATGTGTAAGTTGCCTTTTCCCCCCCCATTTTCGCTCAGCCTTTCTACAAGTCTGTATCAGTAGCTGAGTCTCACAGGTATGCCACACTTCAGATTTAGGTTTAAGCATAAGAGGCTTCAAAGGGGCAATTTCATCCATTACAACAAGCCAGGCATTTTGTAACAGACTGAGATGTTCGTCTCCATCCAAGTCTGATAACGGGGAGTCCAAAAGTAGATGAGAGCAAGACTTTGTAAAACACTGACTAAAATTGATGTTAAACTGAAGGGAATAAACCCTAGACAGAGATGTCACTTTAGAAGAAGCAAGAGGAAGGCTTAGAAGACACATGGAAAATAAAACAGGCTCATGATCAGAGAGCACATAATCAGAAATAATAATATCAGTTAAAAAATGTACAGTCAACGGACAAGCGGACGTAGCGCACCAGAGGCAGCTCCGGATTTCCGAAAATATCGGCCGTTCCGAGGGAATCCACGCCGGGGGTAGAAGGAGAAGACAGGGGGAGAAAACTTTCTCCAGCGGCTGAATTTATTAATTCCGGTTATCGATAAAATTCACTACCGGCAGAGCCTAAAGGAGATGGTGATCGATGTGCCGGAGCAGTCTGCAGTATCTCAGGGTGAGTCTGAAGTATTAGGCTCGTGTTTGTGACACCAAGTGGAAGAGGAATTGTGTTTTCAGGTTCTCCAGTAGAGCAAGCTCAGGAAGTGGATGAATGTTTTTATTTGTTATATATATATATATATATATATATATATATATATATATATATATATATATAAATTATTTATATAAAATTAGGACTGACCTAAACTTGAGGGGATTTTAGAATTATGATAAGTAGCAGCATTAATTATACTCTCTGGTCATGATTAAAAAAATTTTTTTTAACGTTTATTTAACATTTCTGACATTCTCCAGTGTCAGCATTTATTTTTTAATAATTTCTTCCAGACAGAAGGAACACCTGATCATTATGATTCATATATGAAAATCTACTCAGCTGTATAGATGTTTAGTTTTCATGCCGAGGCTTTGGCCTGCTCGTGTTTGCTGTGCATCTGTTCATCAGTGTGTTTATCTGTCTGTCAGACAACGTGACGCTACAGAGCGATGGAGTTCTGTACCTCCGGATACTCGACCCCTTTAAGGTATGTCCTGATGTACGGTACTCCCCTTTATGACTTCATGTTCAATATATTTTATTAAATAATTTTTCCTGGTCGTCTCCAGGGCAGTTACGGAGTCGAGGACCTCGAGTATGCAGTGACGCAGCTGGCTCAGACCAACATGAGATCGGAGTTGGGAAAACTCACTCTGGATAAAGTTTTCAGTATAATTAAGTTTAATTTGGAGGCTCACGTTCATGGAACATCTAATCTTAAAATGCAGAAGTTTTGTATATAGTAGAAAGTTTAATTCACAGAAAAGACTCAAGTCAAAGTGAACAAAGGCATGATTTAACAAAGAATAAAAACAAAAAAATAAGATTAAAATGAGCACAAAATGATGTGTTCAAATGTTTAACCTCCCTTTGCATTTACCTGATGACCTCTATGTTTATCTTGCATCGATATTTAATATTTGGCTTCTTTATTAAATAAAAAAGAAGAAGAAGAATTCGTTGCTCTCTCTCTCTCTCTTTAATAAGTTTAATGAAGTTTATCGTTGTGTATGAGTAAGTAGAATCACGTACAGTCAATCAGATGTAGCTCAGTAAACGATCTCAGACGAGTTCAGAAACTGGAATGAACTTAAGGCTCTGTAACAGCATCAGAAGAAATAGCAAATAAATAAGAAAAAATAAGAAGAAACGGTCAAATTAAATAGTTTTATTTCGAGCAAAGGAGAAGCAGGTAAGTGATTGGTCCGTGGCAACACCGTTTGCACATGCGCAGTTCATTCACATCGATATCAGCTGCCGTGCGGTCACGGGAATATGCTGCTCCTTTCAGCCGGAGCTCGCGCTCACTGATCAGAGCAGACAGGGAGATGAGTAACTGTACCGGGAAAGCAAGACCTCGCGCTTACAGGACAGTACTGGCGACATTTGTAAAGTTGCTAAGGTTTGTCGCTAGGCGCTTTTTTTGAAGGAAAAAAAAAGTCGCTAATTTGGCAACACTGGTTAATTATTTGAACATGCTAGTTTTATATCCTCGCCACAGTGGCGGTTGGCTGCACAAAATCACCGCATTTGGCGGGAGAAATTCAAATACTTGCGGCATAACCGCGGCCGGTTACACCGAGAAACCCGAAGGAGACCCGGACATGCACGCGCACGCTGCTCGGTGTTAAATCTCTCCTTTTACACCAGAGTTGAAGTCTCTGTATTAACGCCGCTTTAGCTGAGCAGTTCGGTCGCTGGGAACAAACAGGCAAAATAACAATGAACACCAGTTAGCTAGCCTTAATTAGCTCTGGAGCTCGGCTGTGACAGGATTCAGTAACTGACACCCTATAAAGTTGTGTATTCAGGCAGACAGAGTCATTACTTCAGTAACTTGTGTTATCTGCTTATTTACCAGGATTTGTAAGGAATATTCCAGAATGTTCCAGGAGCTTCATGTTCATTCTCACAGCCTTCTTGTCTCTGATGTTACACCAGATTTCGCATCAGCACTTGCACAGAGCAATTTACTCAATTATTTAAGTTTTTGTTGTTAAATATAACGAATATTGAGTTGGAATGAGTGATTGTAGTTTTTGAAACTAATCAATATAATTACTCCAGTACTAAATGTTTTGATTGAAATGTATAAAAAAATATTAAGCATGTGCATGTTAAAAATATAATTCAGTTAATCAAATGCTAATTTCTATTTGTGAAATAAACTTGAATTATAGTGTAAATTTAAGACCAAATGAATAGTTGTTTTTTTATAGGCATTTATTTTGATTTGTTTAACTCAAACAATAATTTATGCGATTTTTAGAGATTCTATTAAGGTAACATAACCTGTTTATTACTGCGAAATTACAAGGCCACAGAATCGTTTTTTGATTTTGAATCTTCGTAGGGCTGCTTTCAGGTGACCAAACAGGTGAAAGTTTGAAGGAGCGAGATCAGGACTATAGGGAAGAGCTTCAACATCTCAAAAACAAAGTCTGGGCAGAAGTGTGCTGACATACATCGTCATGCGAAATCACGACGTCCTTGGATATCAGTCCTCTGTTTTTAAACCGGAGTTTAGTCTTCAGCTCTTCAATAAGCGTCTCACTTTTTCCTGATAATATTCCAATTCTGGCCCTTGAGAAACAGGAATCAGGAATATACTGAACAAAAAAAGTGATGCTTGGTGTATGTATGTTGTAAACAATTAATACAAAATTAAGTCTATATAGTTTTACTGATTTCTGAAATTTCACACACACTGTGGTTTCAAACACTGAGATTGATGCCTTGCTTTCTCCATGGGCTGAATTTATTAATCCCGATTATGGACAGAATTCGCTACCGGCAGAGCCTAAAGGAGATGATGATCGACGTGCCTGAGCAGTCTGTGGTATCTCTGGGTGAGTCTGAAGTATTAGGAAGAGGAATTGTGTTTTCAGGTTCTCCAGTAGAGCAAGCTCAGGAAGTGGATGAATTTTTTTTTTGTTTTTTGTTTTCCGACCCGTTTAAGGTATGTCCTGATGTACGGTACTCCCCTTTATGACTTCATGTTCAATATATTTTATTAAATAATTTTTCCTGGTCGTCTCCAGGCCAGTCACGGCGTCGAGGACCTCGAGTATGTAGTGACACAGCTGGCTCAGACAGTGGCTCACTCTGGATAAAGTTTTCAGGGTAATTAAGTTGGAGTTGGAGGCTCACGTTCATGGGACATTTAATCTTAAAATGCAGAAGTTTTGTATATAGTTGGAAGTTTAATTTACAGAAAAGACTCTGAGGGTCAAAGTGAACAAAGGCATGATTTAAACAAATAATAAAAAGAAAAAAAAATAAGATTAAAATGAGCACAAAATGATGTGTTCAAATGTTTAACCCCTCTTTGCATTTACCTGATGACCTCTATGTTTATCGTGAATCAATATTTGATATTTGGCTTCTTTATATTTACTATAAACAAAGTAGAATTCGTTGTGAAATTCGGGATTGCTGAGGATAAAACCGGGTCAGTTTTTACGAAGACTCGTTGCTAGACGGCTTCCAAAAATCACACCTATAAATTTTGTAATAAAATCACTGTCAAAAAGAATCGTGCATAAAAAAAAAAGATTTGTCTAATTCCGTGTTTTGTCCGAGTTGGATTCCAAAATCTACAGCCATGACAGTTTACAGATACAAGATTTTGTGTGTTTGTTACAGTACAACTCATAACTATAACTATTACAACAAAAACTATTCCATATAAATTGATTGTTTTTAAAAGTTCTCATTATTTTAGTTTTTTTTTTGTAGATCAGATTCTAAAACATCTATCATCAGACTCCTTCATCAGAGGGTTTTAGAATCTGTGTACAGTATCTATTGAAATACAAGATTTATTTAGTGTCTTTGCGAGATCTTGCTAAACAGTATTTCTTTGCTCCGCCCTTTGCCCTTGTGGGGCTCAGTGAAATACAGGTGTCTATTATCTTGAAAGAAATGGGGGGGAGGGGGGACTTTTGCACCTCGTTAAATACACTGGTTAAAGCTTTGTCTTGTCCACATTCAGACTTAAACTAGCAACTTAAACAGTGGAATACAACACTTGTGGTTGTGCTGTTACAGGGGGGAAAAAACCTCGATTCTTTTCCTATAAAAGCATGCCATGTAGTCTTTTTTTACTTATTCCCCATATACCATGGGCAACTCCTTTCATGTTCAGATAACATATTTCCGGTTTATTAAACCCTGTGCTGTTGTTCCTCAGAAGAGAGAGTCACTGAACATCAACATCGTTGACTCCATCAACAAGGTGTTGGACGACTGGGGGATTTGCTGCCTCCGCTTTCACATCAATAGCGTTCACGTTCCACCGCAAATCAAAGAGTCCATGCAGATGCAGGTATATATACTGTATATATAAAAAAAAGAGAGATTCTTAAATTCCAATAAAATGGGCGTGGCTGTTTAAATACAGGGACGAGACTTCTCAGTGTTTTTTTTTTTTTTTTCCCCTCTCATTCCTGAACATTTTCAAAACCAAACCTGAAACTCAACTGATTAAATTGACAGAATTGATCAATGTTTTTTTGGGTTGTTTTTTTTTCCATGAACAAACATGTTCACTCACCAATTTAAGGAACTTCTCTTCGAATACTGATTATACTGATTCGAATACATTAAAACACTGATAATTGCATTCGCAGTGTATCTCAGAGCAGAAATATTACCTGACGATTAGCTCATGGATTTAACCCATGCTTTGTAATACAGACAAAAGAGTCGCCTAGCAACTGCTAGCTTCTTTTCTGCTGATTATTTTCCTGTGCGGTATGTTGTGGTGAACTTCGTAACTTACTCAAAAGAGAAACACTGAATAGAGCAGCTATTAAGGATATTAACCTGCACAAGTTTGTCTTTTCTACAAGTTTTCTACGACAAACACCTGATCCGCCGTGCGGAACTTACTGACAACATAGAACTGAACTAACATACGAAACACACACTCAACATAAACACATAATGGACTCCTATATTTATAAACTCACCTAAACAACTAAACCCTCATACAATATGCTACATGCACACCAAAGACAAAAACACACAAATTGGACTGTGGTACAACACACATATTGTACACCCTGTATTGCATACTGTATTTTTGTCCAAGAAATTTTCTACCTCATGCTGATTTGCACTAGTCGCAATTTGCACATGTCTTGTCTTGTCTCGTCCAATACTCCTACAATAACTTGAACCCGCACACTGTACTCTGAACCAATTGCACATGTTCACTTTGTATCATTGCACTGTATTGTCTTCCTGTCCTGTTAGTGTACAGGTAGTTTATTTAAAAATAGTCACTTAGTTAGTTTAGCTTAGTTAGATATAATTTAGTTGTAATTTCTTGTTTTCTATTTCTTTCTTATTAAGGCACCACGAAGGGTCTGTGTGAAACGGCATTTCAATACAATGTATACTGTGTATATTGTTGTATTGACAATAAACCTCTCTTGAATCTTGTACGCAAAACAAAATAACAAATCAGAAACACAAACGACAATTCAGTCAAATGTAAAATATGGGTACAGTATAGTTCGAAAAATGAAATTCTAATTGCTAATTGGACGAGACAATTGTCACTCAAGGTATACAAAAAGCATCACAGGATCTTTATCACAGGATTTTAATGTCCTGTTCGATTTGAGAATGATATTCACAATCTATACCTACCTTTTCCGGTTTGTCTGAATTGCCATTTTGTTTTCTGATTTGGTATTTTGTTTTCAGTTTTTGGTTGTGCACTTCTCGGCCACTGTAGATTTGTCATCATAAAGTGATTAAAATTTATTATTATTTTTTTTTTTCGTAATTTCGTTTATTTTTCTTAAAATGTTAAAAAAAATTTTTTTATCAATTCCCCTACTTCCCCCAAAAGGCTCAGCCTTTGCCAGGCCACAGTTGTAAATAAGAAACCTGTTCTTAATCTGTCTTGCCTGGTTAAATAAAGGAAAATAAAAAAATTACCTCACATGGTGCACAAATCTGTGATTCCTCATGGATTTGGTGGCGTTTGCTTGCGTTTGCTCATTCAGTGCTTGCGCTTCACAAAATGATGTGCAGGTAACGTTAACTAATACTGTCCCTTTTGCTGTCCAGAAGTGGGCGGGGCAATGGCGTGCAAAAAGAATTTTTTAAATTTATGAATTAGCTCTGAGCACAGTTTAGTTTCTGTCATTGTCTGATTTTGGTACACATAATCTGAAGTTTGTACACTTCAGTAAGTGTAAATCACCTGTTACATGAATATGAAGAAAATTAGCTTTTAGGAAAACTTTTACACACATCTTTACCGAAAGATTGATTAACAGTTTTCAAACAAAAAAACACAATTTAAAGCAGAAGCAGTCTTAATCAGAACTGTATCTGCATCATGACCAACTTACGATTTTAATCGGTCAACTTCAGGTCTGACTTCCAGTCATAGAGCTTGGACTGTAAGATTATTTTGTCTATTTCTATGGAATAACCAGAACCTGAGTACATCTGAGACGTGTGTGTGTGTGTGTGTGTGTGAGAGAATCCAGACCTGCTAATAAACTTGTAGCCATGAGGTTTTTGGAAAAGCCGTGTACATTTCACTCGGTATGAGACTGACGTGTGGCTCCTGTGCAGGTGGAAGCGGAGTGGAAGAAGAGAGCGACAGTTGTGGAATCTGAGTGGACGAGAGTGTCGGCCATCAACGTGGCGGAGGGACGCAAGCGAGCGCAGATTCTGGCTTCTGAGGGAGAGAAAGCAGTGCAGATCAACAAAGCTGAAGGTGCTGAGTGTTTAAAGCTGTGAGATACAATACAGAGAGGCGAGAACACATGTTGTCGTCAGGCTGACTGTGTGTGTGTGTGTGTGTGTGTGTCAGTGATGGGTTGTTCATGAACGATTCGTTCTTTTTGAACAAATCATTAACATGACTCAGGTGAACGAGTCGTCTCGGAGAGTGATTCGTTCATTTTCTATTGGGCGGCGCATGCGCAAAGCATCTCAAAATCTCCGTATGTTATATACAGGAAACAGTATTGAACGACTGTGCTAGTGAGTCTTCAAGTCTCGAGTTGTTCGTTCCTTTGTCACATGACTCCCATAGACGCTATGCGATGGGAGAAGTGATCGTCCAAGATGGTGGCATGTATGGTCTGATGTGTGTTTGTCCCTTTATCTATATTCATTTGTTTGTTCATTTGGCCCTTTTAGCTAGGGTTGGGTACCGAAAACCGGTGCTAATACGGCACCGTTACCTATAGAACCGGTATGTACCGGACCGGAACAGAACCCGAATTTCGGTGCCACTTAAATGCCTGAACTGTCAATTTAAATATTTGTTCTCTAGATTCATATATTTTTGTAGATTAATAGTTTAGTAGATTAAATCAAAATAATTAAAAGCACAAATTATCCGGAAATGAGAGACCATCCGACATGCGCGTGAATGCAGCAACTAACGTTACACTCGCTCTGACGGCAGCAGGCGGTCTACCGATAGCTTAGCATGCTAAATTAAACTTTTGTCAAAATGCCTAAAACTAAACCGTCGAAAGTGTGGCTGTATTTCACAAGAAAGGATTCCGACACCGCGACGTGCAGCGAATGTTTTACAGCAGTTGCGTGTAAAGGCGGAAACATGTCAAATCTAATGAAACAATCGAGGGCAGACGGAATAAAGTTAAAAGCAGAGGGAGGCACCGTGTTTGACAGCCTGTGGACAACAGCTGGCACTATCAGTGTGGACGACCCTCAGGCCCAGTCACACCAACTGTAGCAAAAAGGAGTCGACTGATCATGATGACGTCAGCAGGCTTTCCGCAGGTTAGTAGTAGGATAATGTAATGTTAATAGCAAAATGCAAATCTTGCATTCATGTCCTGTGCAGGGCAATAAGTCAGGAAAGGAGTCGTATTTTGACAGAAAAGGCAAATATGGTGAAATTTCTGCAAAAGAATTGCTAAAATTTGAAGCTTACATATTCATATATACCTTAAACTTTTAATATATTGTTCAATTTTAAGCATAACATTTTTTGTTCAATAAAAATTAATTCTTGAGTCATCCACTATAATTTTGTGGCTTAAAAGTATCGGTTTTGGCACCGGTACCGTTTTCAAAGTATCGATTTGGCACCGGTATCGAAAAAAAAACAGACGATACCCAACCGTACTCTTAGCCTCTTTTGGCTCTAGCAGCCCAGCTTCCATCTCCAGGCTCTACTTGGATTCTGAGGCCCTGTTAGCCTCTTCAGGCCTTAGCAGTCCAGTTACCATCTCTAGGCTCCAGGCTCTAGCAGCACGGCTATCATCTCCAGGCTCTGTTTGGATACTGAGGCCCTTCTGGCCTCTCCGGACCCTAGCAGCTCAGCTTCCATCTCCAGGCTCTGTTTGGATACTGAGGCCCTTCTGGCCTTTCCAGGCCCTAGCAGCCCAGCTACCATTTCTAGGCTCCAGGTCCTAGCAGCTCAGCTACCATCTTCCATCTCCAGCCCAGCTAACATCGCCAGGTTCTGCGTGATCCTGAGGCTGTGCCAGCTCCTCCTGGTCTTGCTAACATCTTTTGCTAACCTGGCTCTTCTCATAATGTTGCTTTGTTTATTGTTTTTGCAGAATCTAAGATTAAATGATTTTTATTGGGTGAGTACTTCTTACAACATCTGTGGCTCTTTGGAAATAGCCTATGGATTTAACTGTTCAACCTTTCTGCATTCCCCTCAAATGCCAAAAGAGTTGGCAGAGGACTTATATTTAGCCTGGTTTCTACCTAGAGATATACTTCAGCTTCAAAATCTTTTGATTTTAAATGACTATTTTGCATTTGATGGCAGAGTTTATTGGGACTCTCATCTTAAAAACACTACAGGTTCCTCATATACTGATGGCAAACAGAGATGGTTAATACTTTTATTGCTGCTTTTTTCTGGCAATGTGCAGCCAAATCCAGGCCCTGAGTTGCAGTGTATTCCATTGCCATCTGATGTGAAATCCACGTCTGGTTTGAGTGTAATTCACCTTAATGTTCGCAGTTTGTTACCAAAAATGTATCTGCTTAGGATTTCGGTGAATTTAACAGATGCAGATGTTGTTGTGTTATCTGAAACCTGGCTAACAAAATCAATCACTGATATGGATATTGGAATGGTTGGCTATAACGTGTATCATGCTGACAGACCAAGGAAGGGTGGTGGGGTTGCTATTTATATTAAAGCAAAATTTAATGTGAAGTTAATTTATTCAGAATCAATCAGTAAGCAGCTGGAATTTCTGGCAGTGAAGGTGGAATTGGTCAAGGGCCTTTATGTTACTGTTGTTGGGTGTTATAGGCCTCCTTCTGCCCTGAGTACTGCATTGCAGACTCTTATTCAACTCCTATCCAGATTGGACTAATCTGAAATTATTTTAGTAGGTGATCTAAACTGGGACTGGCTGAAACCTTGTTCAGATGAATTTACATAATTCTGTGATTGTCAACTTTACACAGCTAATCAATACTCCCACTCGTCCAGATCTTAAGTACCAAGAGAAATGCACCTCAATTGATTTAATTTTGACTAATGCCCCGCACAAATTTCCTGCTGTTGGTGTTTTTTGCAATGACTTGAGTGATCACTGTGTTGTTGTTGCTGTAAGGCAGTGGTTCTCAAACTGTGGGGCGCGCCCCACTAGTGGGGAATACAGACATGACAGGTGGGGCGCAATGAACGGGAGGAAAACAACACAGGAGACACAACACCGGGACACTGCGCTCATTGTGGCGGGGGATTTTAATAATGCCAACCTCAAACGCGCAGCGCCGAACTTTTATCAGCACATCACCTGCCCCACCAGGGGCGAAAGGACACTGGACCACTGTTATACCACGGTCAAAGACGGTTACAAGGCACAATCTCGTCCAGCGTTTGGTAAATCCGACCACGCCGCCATCTTCCTTATGCCAAAATATAAACAAAGGCTGAAACAGGAAGTTCCGGTTCAGAGGGAGGTCGCGCGCTGGACGAACCAATCGGTGGCCGCGTTACAGGACACACTCGATGACGCAGACTGGGACATGTTCAGAAACAGCTCCGATGATGACGTCAGCGTGTTTACGGAAGCGGTTGTGGGATTTATTGAAAAGCTGGTAGACGATACGGTAGAGAAAAAGACTATCAGAACGTTTCCCAACCAGAAGCCGTGGGTGGATAAAACCATCCGCGACGCTCTGAGATCTCGCACAGCTGCCAACAACACGGGACTTGCATCGGGGGACATGGAACCGTACAAGGCTGCGTCATATAACGTCCGGAAGGCGGTGAAAGAGGCGAAGCAGCGCTACGGGAGAAAACTAGAGTCACAGCTTCAACAGAGTGACAGAGAGAGTCCATCATTGTTCCTGTTCCAAAGAAACCACATCCTGCTTCTCTCAATGACTATCGCCCTGTAGCTCTCACCTCAGTAGTGATGAAGTGCTTTGAACGCCTTATCAGAGACTTCATCATTTCTTCACTACCCGACACACTGGACCCACTACAGTTTGCATACCGTCAGAACCGCTCCACAGACGATGCAATCTCTCATCTCCTCCACACATCACTCACTCACCTGGACACTAGGAAAGGGAATTATGTTAAAATGCTCTTCATCGACTACAGCTCTGCTTTTAACACAATAATTCCCTCCACACTCACCACCAAGCTGGAGCACCTAGGACTCAGCTCATCTATATGTCAGTGGATCTCCAATTTTCTGACTGGCAGACCACAGGCAGTAAGGATGGGCGGACATGTCTCAGCCACACTCACTCTTAGCACTGGAGCCCCCCAAGGTTGTGTTCTGAGCCCCCTGCTGTACTCTTTGTACACCCACGACTGCGTGGCCACTACCAACTCCACCTCCATCATCAAGTTTGCTGACGACACCGTCGTGGTCGGACTGATCACCAACAATGATGAGTCGGACTACTTAGAGGAGATTGGAAATCTGGAGAACTGGTGCCAGAGGAACAATCTCCTCCTGAACGTCAGTAAGACAAAGGAGCTGATAGTGGACTTTAGTACAAAGCAGGAGAGGAACTACCAGACCCCCGTCATCAACAGGAGCCCAGTGGAGAGAGTGGACAGCTTCAGATACCTCAGTGTTCACATCACGCAGGACCTATCATGGTCCTGTCACATCAGCACCGTGGTAAAAAAAAGCCCGGCAGCGTCTCTACCACCTCAGACACTTGAGAGACTTTAGACTGCCCTCCAAGGTGCTCAGGAACTTCTACTCCTGCACCATAGAGAGCATCCTGACGGGAAATATCACGACCTGGTTCGGGAACAGCACCATGCACGACAGACGAGCTCTACAGAGGGTGGTGCGATCAGCCGAGCGCATCATCCGCACTGAGCTCCCTGACCTACACTCCATCTACAGCAAGCGGTGCTGGACTAAGGCCAGGAAGATCATGAAGGACCTCAGTCACCCCAGTAATGGACTGTTCTCTTTGTTGCGGTCTGGGAAGAGATTCCGCTCCCTAAAGGCCAACACAGAGAGACTGAGGAGGAGCTTCTTCCCGCAGGCGATAAGGTCTCTCAATCACACCTCCACACAGGACTAATAACATCTTTTAAGCTCACAACACTGACTGGACAATCATGGACACATTCATACACACTTGCACTAAATATTTATACATCTGGACAATTGCACATGTCACTTTCATTAGTCACCTTTCATGCATATTTGCACAACCACTGACACTTTAGATTCTATATACATATACCCTATATTTCTATATTTTGCAATATTTTATTATGCCCTTATTGTACAGTTAATTTTACTAGTTAAAATTATTTCTTTAGTATTTAATTTTTATTGATTATTTATTTTACGTACAAGATTTTATTTTCTTTTTTTAAGGTCACTGGCGGTCGTATAAAGCATTTCACTGCATATTATACTGTGTATGATTGTGTATGTGACCAATAGAATTTGAATTTTGATTTGAAAAACAGGAAAGTACCTATTCTAATTCATGCTTTTCTTTATTGATAATGAAGAGCGTACGCTCAAAACTAAACAATCACACACAAATAAATGGATCATTAATACAAGTAAATTTAAAATAACATCAGTTGTAGTGCAACAATAACGGTTTAACGTCGGACAAACTTGAGCTGCGCTGCTCGAATTACAAACCTGCGCGAGCCACTGGACAGCGCTGCGCGACTGACAGAAATAAACCGCGCCAACCATCAAAATACATTTTACCCCGCTGGGATGCGCACGTACAATCCAGGCATGGCAAGGCGGAAACAATATTAAACAGTCCTGACATTTTAAATGAATTGTTTTTTAAATAAAACATAGTGGGTCGCGCAGGTTTGTGATTCGAGCGGCGCTGCGCAAATAAACCAGATCATCACTGCGCTATCCAGATAGTCGCGCTGCGCTGTTGGTTCAATCGGGTGCCGCGGTTTCGTCCCACTTTTGATGTGTTTGGCTTCACATACACTTCGACAATGGAAGAAGACGCTGCAGCAGCAGTGAGTTTACTTACATGTGATGAGGAGATTGTAAAGAAAAAAGGTGCCTCGTCTGTGGTGTGGAATTAGTTTGGGAATAAGAAAAGTGATACGAATGAGATGAACGTGATTTGTAAGGTACGCAAGTGCACTGTTTTAACAAGTGGTGGAAACACGTCAGACCTTTTCTATCATCTGAAATACAAATCGAATATGGCCAAAGTAAAAAAAAAATGCGACAAACCTCAGCAATTCACAGTTTAAATAAAATTACATAAAAAAATGAAATTATGTAAAACAATTTCTTTGTGTTTTCATTTTTATTTATGCATTTTCAGATACAAAATTGCTATATTGTGATATATATCGTTATTGAGTTAGAAAATTGCGTCTACCGTGATAGAAGATTTTGGTTATATCGCCCACCCCTAATGAAGCCTAACTTGAGCTTGGATTCATGGTGGTGATGGTGGGGGCAGAAGAGAGACGCGTGTGTGCCTCGTGTCTTAAACTGCTGGCAGCAGGCCGCATGAGACCCAACAAATTAGGAAGACACTTAGAGACTACACACTCCAGTCACGTTAATAAGCCACTGGACGTCTTTGAAAGAAAGCTGGCAGAATACAGACAGCAGGATAATCGCATGGTAAAATCTGAATCAGTGGACAGCAAAGCACAAATGGCTTCATTCAAAGTTGCATGCAGAATTGGCCAGTGCAAAAAAACTACAAACGATTGCTGAGCAGCTAATAAACATAGGGTCAATTATGCAAAGATAAGTGACAATGTAAGCCTTGTAACAATTGCACGTGTATTTTATCTTTTTTTAACTTGGTGGTGTTTGATCGTATTGGTTTAGGAATTGATATTTCAATAAACAGTAAACTTGGCCGATTTCGTTATTATTTTGTTGACAAGTGGGGCTTGAAAATTCGCTCACCCCCTTAAGTGGGGAATGACAGAAAAAGTTTGAGAACCACTGCTGTAAGGAATACTAAGATGCCTAAATGTAAACCTCGCGTGATTTGTAAGAGGACTCTCAAAAAATTGAATGAACAGGGTTTTTGCCATGATATGTTTAATTGTGATTGGAGTAGAATAGAGCTGATTCCCGATGCGGAGTCAGCCTGGATCTTTTTCCGGGATCGTTTTTTGCAAGTAATAAATAGACACGCCCCACTATAGAGATTCAGAGTTAAGGGGCGGGACAATCCCTGGTTTTCCTGAGCTTGGAGACATTCTTCATGATCGCAATTTAGCTTGGGCCAAAGCAAGAAAAACGGGCTCCCCGTCTGATTGGCTTGTTTTTAGGCAGCTAAGAAATAAATGTTCTTTTATTAAGAAAGCAAAATCTGACTTTTATCTGTCAGCCACTACAGACAACTTAAATGATCCCAGAAAATTTTGGAAGGCTATAAAATTACTTTCTTTAAACAGAGATAGTATTAATGTTCCTTCTTTTATTATGAAAGGGACTGCAGTAGTTTATGACAAGCGTGAGATATTGAACCATTTTAATGAGAATTTTATTCAGTCTGGTTCTTTGTTTGACATTGCTTGTCCTTCTACTGTGACACCTTGTAGAGATGTACCGGTCTCTACAAGTGTCTTTAATTTCACTCCTTTCTTATTGGCTGACGTTCATAAAGCTTTAAAAGGGCTGGCTCCTGAAAAACCTCCAGGACCTGATGTTATAGAGCCATACTTCTTAAAAATAGCTGCTGATTATGTAGCACAGCTTCTAACGTAACTTTTTAATCTTACTCTAGAGCAGTGGTTCTCAAACTTTTTCTGTCATTCCCCACTTAATGGGGTGAGCGAATTTTCAAGCCCCACTTGTCAACAAAATAATAATGAAATCGGCCAAGTTTACTGTTTATTGAAATATCAATTTCTAAACCAATAAGATCAAACACCACCAAGTTAAAAAAAGATAAAATACACGTGCAATTATTACAAGGCTTACGTTATCACATATCTTTGCATAATTGACCCCATGTTTATTAGCTGCTCAGCAATCGTTTGTAGTTTTTTTGCACTGGCCAATTCTGTATGCAACTTTGAATGAAACCATTTGTGCTTTGCTGTCCACTGATTCAGATTTTACCATGCGATTCTCCTGCTGTCTGTATTCTGCCAGCTTTCTTTCAAAGACGTCCAGTGGTTTATTGACGTGACAGGAGTGTGTTGTCTCTAAGTGTCTTCCTAATTTGTTGGGTCTCATGCGGTCTGCTGCCAGCAGTTTAAGACAAAGCATACACGGGTCTCTCTTCTGCCCCCACCATCCCCACCATGAATCCAAGCTGAAGATAGGCTTCATTAGGGGTGGGCGATATAACCAAAATCTTCTAACACAGGAGAAGCAATTTTCTACCTCGATAACGATCACAATTGCTAGATCACAATATAGCAATTTGTATGTGAAAATGCATAAATAAAAATTCAAACACAAAGAAACTGTTTTACATAATGTAATTTTATTTAAACTGTGAATTGCTGAGGTTTGCAGCATTTTTTTTTTTTACTTTGGCCATATTCGTTTTGGATGCTTGGATTTCAGATGATAGAAAAGGTTTGACGTGTTTCCACCACTTGTTAAAACAGTGCACTTGTGTACCTTACAAATCACGTTCATCTCATTCGTATCACTTTTCTTATACCCAAGCCAATTCCACAACACACCCGAGGCACCTTTTTTCTTTACAATCTCCTCATTGTTGGTTTCGTCACATGTCTTCTTCCATTGTCGAAGTGTATGTGAAGCCAAAACATCAAAAGTGGGACGAAAACGCGGCACCCGATTGCACCGAATATCTGCGCAAATACAGCGCAGTGATGATCTGGTTTATTTGCGCAGCGCCGCTCGAATCACAAACCTGCGCAACCCACTGTGTTTTATTTAAAAACAATTCATTTAAAATGTCAGGACTGTTTAATATTGTTTCCGCCTTGTCATGCCTGGTTTGTACGTGCGCATCCCAGCGGGGTAAAATGTATTTTGATGGTCGGCACGGTTTATTTCTGTCAGAGTCGCGCAGCGCTGCCCAGTGGGTCGCGCAGGTTTGTGATTCGAGCAGCGCTGCTCAAGTTTGTCCGACGTTAAACCGTTATTGTTCCACTATGGTTCCACTTTTTTCCCGGCCCACAACTGATGTTATTTTAAATTTACTTGTATTAATGATCCATTTATTTGTGTGTGATTGTTTAGTTTTGAGCGTACGCTCTTCATTATCAATAAAGAAAAGCATGAATTAGAATAGGTACTTTCCTATTTTTCCTCCCGTTCATTGCGCCCCACCTGTCATGTCTGTATTCCCCACTAGTGGGGCGCGCCCCACAGTTTGAGAACCACTGCTCTAGAGAGCAATACTATTCCCAAAATATGGAAATCTGCATTTGTTTGTCCATTATTGAAAGGGGTTGACCCGTCAAACCTAAATAATTACAGGCCAATTTCTAACTTGTCTGATTTGGCCAAAACGCTTGAATCCCTGGTGAGTGATCAGATGAAAGACTTCCTGCATGTACAGGACATTTTATCCCCAGTTCAGTCAGGTTTTTAGAAAAAAAATCATCACAGCTGCAATGAAGGTGATAAATGACATCTCTGTTGCTCGTGATAAGAAGCAGCGCTGTGCATCACTTTTTCTTGATTTGTCAAAAGCTTTTGACACGGTTGATAATGATGTTTTAAAGATTAGGCTTCTTAACTTGGGGTTTTTAGAGAATACTGTCTCTTGGCTCTCAGTGCATTAAGCATGATGGTGTTCAATCTGGTATTTTACCAATCCTTAAAGTGGTTCCACAAGGCTCTGTATTAGGCCCTCTTTTATTTACTATTTATATAAATACCCTTGATCGGCATGTGTCAGATGTAAATTATCATTTTTATGCAGATGACAGTTATTTACTGTTGTGCACCCTCTCTTAAACAAGCCATTGAACATTTACAGAATGCCTTCACTGTGGTCCAGAACACTTTGCTACAGCTGAATTTTGTGCTCAATGCGGACAAAACCAAGCTTTTGCTCTTCACGGACCCTCTGAATAGATCACTGAATGTTCCCTCAGTGATTATTCTTGACGGACGTCAAATGCAGACTGTTACAACTTATACAGTGGTGTGAAAAACTATTTGCCCCCCTCCTGATTTCTTATTCTTTTGCATGTTTGTCACACAAAATGTTTCTGATCATCAAACACATTTAACTATTAGTCACAGATAACAAGTAAACACAAAATGCAGTTTTTAAATGAAGGGTTTTATTATTTAGGGAGAAAAAAAAAATCCAAACCTACAAGGCCCTGTGTGAAAAAGTAATTGCCTCCTGAACCTAATAACTGGTTGGGCCACCCTTAGCAGCAATACCTGCAATCAAGCGTTTGCGATAACTTGCAGCGAGTCTTTTACAGCGCTCTGGAGGAATTTTGGCCCAGTCATCTGTGCAGAATTGTTGTAATTCAGCTTTATTTGAGGGTTTTCTAGCATGAACCGCCTTTTTAAGGTCATGCCACAACATCTCAATAGAATTCAGGTCAGGACTTTGACTAGGCCACTCCAAAGTCTTCATTTTGTTTTTCTTCAGCCATTCAGAGGTGGATTTGCTGGTGTGTTTTGGGTCAATGTCCTGCTGCAGCACCCAAGATAGCTTCAGCTTGAGTTGACGAACAGATGGCCGGACATTCTCCTTCAGGATTTTTTGGTAGACAGTAGAATTCATGGTTCCATCTATCACAGCAAGCCTTCCAGGTCCTGAAGCAGCAAAACAACCCCAGACCATCACACTACCACCACCATATTTTACTGTTGGTATGATGTTCTTTTTCTGAAATGCTGTTACATTTATGCCAGATGTACAGTAACGGGACACGCACACTGCACTTTTGTCTCGTCGGTCCACAAGGTATTTTCCCAAAAGTCTTGGCAATCATTGAGATGTTTTTTAGCAAAATTGAGACGAGCCTTACTGTTCTTTTTGCTTAAAAGTGGTTTGTGCCTTGGAAATCTGCCATGCAGGCCGTTTTTGCCCAGTCTCTTTCTTATGGTGGAGTCATGAACACTGACCTTAATTGAGGCAAGTGAGGTCTGCAGTTCTTTAGATGTTGTCCTGGGGTCTTTTGTGGCCTCTCGGATGAGTTGTCTCTGCGCTCTTGGGGTAATTTTGGTCGGCCGGCCACTCCTGGGAAGGTTCACCACTGTTCCATGTTTTTGCCATTTGTGGATAATGGCTCTCACTGTGGTTCGCTGGAGTCCCAAAGCTTTAGAAATGGCTTTATAACCTTTACCAGACTGATAGATCTCAATTACTTTTGTTCTTATTTGTTCCTGAATTTCTTTGGATCTTGGCATGATGTCTAGCTTTTGAGGTGCTTTTGGTCTACTTCTCTGTGTCAGGTAGCTCCTATTTAAGTGATTTTAAAATTCAAATTTTATTTGTCACATACACAGTCATACACAGTATAATATGCAGTGAAATGCTTACACGACCGCCAGTGACCTTAAAAAGAAAATAAAAGCTTTAGTGCAAGTGTATATGAACGTGTCCATGATTGTCCAGTCAGTGTTGTGAGCTTGAAAAGATGTTATTAGTCCTGTGTGGAGGTGTGATTGAGAGACCTTATCGCCTGCGGGAAGAAGCTCCTCCTCAGCCTCTCTGTGTTGGCCTTTAGGGAGCGGAATCGCTTCCCAGACCGCAACAAAGAGAACAGTCCATTACTGGGTGACTGAGGTCCTTCATGATCTTCCTGGCCTTAGTCCAGCATCGCTTGCTATAGATTGAGTGCAGGTCAGGGAGCTCAGTGCGGATGATGCGCTCGGCTGATCGCACCACCCTCTGTAGAGCTCGTCTGTCCTGCATGGTGCTGTTCCCGAACCAGGTCGTGATGTTTCCCGTCAGGATGCTCTCTATGGTGCAGGAGTAGAAGTTCCTGAGCACCCTGGAGGGCAGTCTAAAGTCTCTCAAGCGTCTGAGGTGGTAGAGAAACGCTGCCGGGCTTTATTCACCACGGTGTTGATGTGACAGGACCATGACAGGTCCTGCGTGATGTGAGGTATCTGAAGCTGTCCACTCTCTCCACTGGGCTCCTGTTGATTACGGGGGTCTGGTAGTTCCTCTCCCGCTTTGTACTAAAGTCCACTATCAGCTCCTTTGTCTTACTGACGTTGAGGAGGAGATTGTTCCTCTGGCACCAGTTCTCCAGATTTCCAATCTCCTCTAGGTAGTCCGACTCATCGATTTCTTGATTGAAACAGGTGTGGCAGTAATCAGGCCTGGGGGTGACTACAGAAATTGAACTCAGGTGTGATAAACCACAGTTAAGTTATTTTTTAACAAGGGGGCAATCACTTTTTCACACAGGGCCATGTAGATTTGGAGTTTTTTTTTTCTCCCTTAATAACGTAAACCTTCATTTAAAAACTGCATTTTGTGTTCAATTATGTTATCTTTGACTAATAGTTAACAGTTTTTGATGAGCAGAAACATTTAAGTGTGACAAACATGCAAAAGAATAAGAAATCAGGAAGGGGGCAAATAGTTTTTCACACCACTGTAAGTATCTTGGTATTGTTATTGATGGGCAATCATCATTTAAGCCTCATGTTCACTGTTTAGTGAGAAAGTTGAGGCAAAAACTGGGTTTTTATTTTACTGTTAAAAAATGGCTAGTGGCAGCGACTTTTTTTTATCTTTGTTCGACTACGGTGATATACTATATATGCATTCATCTGCTCAATGCCTTCATAGGATTGACGCAGCCTATCATGCATCGCTGAGATTTATTACTAATTGTAAAACACTCAGCCACCACTGTGAGTTGTACTCTCGTGTAGGGTGGTCTGCTTTGGCCACACGGAGGCTCTGTCATTGGTACACATTTATATACTGTATAAGGCTATTATTGGTGTGCTTCCATCTTATTTCTGTTCACTTCTTATAAAAAAGCACTGGTCATTACTCTCTCCGATCTCAGGCTGTTGTCTTGTTTTCTGTTCCACATATTAGTACTGAGCTGGGTAAAAGGGCCTTTGTTTATTCTGCACCTACATGGAATTTGCTGCAGAACAATTTAAAACTTAGTAAATTGATTCCTTTGAGTGTTTTTAAGCTAAAAATTTGATGTTTTGAGTTGGATTCCCTCATATGTCAATGTTTTTGATTGAGATTTTATTGTAAGTGCAAATTTGGCTTCTATTAATTTATCTTTTTTCTTCTTCTTTTTTTTTTTGTATGTATGTAATGTGATTGTAATGTGATGTAATTTAGCTGCCTATCTTGGACAGGTCTCCCTTGCAAAAGAGATTTTTAATCTCAATGGGCTTCTCCTGGTTAAATAAAGGATAAATAAAAAAATAGATCCAAAAGAATGAACGACTCCGACTGCAAAATATGATGGTGAATTACTCATTCTGAAATGAACTAATTGACTCAAAAAAAGATTCATTCATTTTAATGAACGAGATTCAAAGAACCGAATCACTAAAGTGATTCAAACACTAGTGTGTGTGTGTGTGTGTGTGTATTATACTATGATGTGTTTGTATTACAGGAGAGGCTATTGCTTTGTTGCTTAAAGCGGAAGCTAAAGCTCAGGCCATTAGGATGCTCACAGATGCGCTGAGTCAGAAGGTACGCTACTGTGTGTGTGTGTGTGTGTGTGTGTGTGAGAGACTTAATATTGATAGTATAGATACCAGTACTATAAGGTAAGCTACATATATGTATTTTAGTATTAATTAATAATAATACTAATAATAATATGGGAGTTTATGGCAGTCCGTAGATGACCAGGAGGACCAGTGTTGAGACAGGTTTACACCAATACCAGAAGCTACACTGGACAGGATTGAAGCTCTGCTTTCCCCTGAGACGTCAGGACGTCCAAAGACACATCTGATGCCCAGTAGCGACATTGTGAGATTTTTTTCCAGTGTTTTTACCAGAAAGTGCTCGGCTTAATCTATTTTTTTATCTTTTGTAATTTATCTATTAATCGCTCCTTTGTTCAAAGAATCAAATTAGACTGCTTTATAATTTTTATCTTTGTCTTTATTTTTTTTTACATTTATTTATTTAGTTTTCCTTCAAAAACCTTTTATACTGTTTATATATACAAGCATTATCATCTTCTTAGCTTCGAGATTAATAAACATACAGATTAATCTAATGAACATACAAATGAATCTAAAACAGTTTCTACAGTTTGCTGTTTGAGAGGATAAAATATGTCACCTACCCAGGTTCAGCATGTTGCTAACAAAACATAAATGCCCAGTTTTCCCTTTTTATCTGTCAAATGCATCACGGTCAGAAATTAAATAATTCCACTTGGAATTTACCACTTTGGATGCAATGTTGACTTATATTTCAAATAAACTTGTTTGCCTGACTTTTTTTCTCAACAATATTTTTATTGATTTTAAACAGGGTTATAACAGGGTAAACATGTAATGTTTCAATACAGATTTTATAACTCCCTTATAAACCCCTATAGCACCCACCCCGCCCCTCCCTGACTCCAAGCCAGCTGTACATGTATAAAAAAGGCTAGACGCCAGACATAACAAAAAGAACCTGGAGCTGGAAGTTTTTTGGTTCTGCGTACAAAAAAAAGGGGGAAAAAGAAAACAAACAAACAATTAAATAAGAAACCTCCGCTTTCACATCAAAAGCATTCACGTTCCACCGCACATCAAAGAGTCCATGCAGATGATGGTGTGAGTGTGTATATATACATATATATATATATATGACACCCTATTACGATTCTCGCTGAAGCGCTGAGTCAGAAGGTACACTACTGTGTGTGTGTGTGTTTGTGAGACTTAAAATATTGATGGCATAGGTACCAGTACTATAAGGTAAGCTCCATATATGTATTGTAGTATTTATTAATAATATTGGACTCTATGGCAGTCTGTAGGGAACTCAGAAGCCTGCAGCACCCTCCTCTCTTGGTAGCAGCGAGCCTGAAGAGTGCACTACTCCACCGCCTCAAACAACAGCATGCCCTGACAGAGGCGCAGTTCAATACGCCTTCAATCTCAGTACCAATCTTGCTGCTGGTAAGCCAGTTTTTCGTTGTACATATTTTGATGTTAATTTCCTCACTAATCTGATGGTCTGTTTTTGTTTGTTTTATAGATGCTGAGCAACAGTCACACCAGTGTATGTGTGGTGTGTGTAAATAGTTTTTGTATGTCATTTGTAGCGTATGCACCTATTTCTTAATTTTTTTATGTTTCTGTTAATAAAAGGGTCGAGGATGATCCAAGCTCCTGAGTCTCAAGTGTGTGTCTTCTTTAAGACTAAGTAATCATGTGGCACAAAGACAAGACATTATTTGTCAGCCTTCATGTGTCTGGAGAAAAACTGATTCCCTATTGCAATAAAACCTACGTGTAAAATGTTGCTCTATTTATCCACAAGGAAATTAAAGCATGTTTTAGTTGGACGTTTATTTTTAAAACACTTGTTTGTAGTAGCAGAGTATTGACATTAGTCTGAGATGGAGATGATGAGTGTTTGAAAAGGGTTTGCTGTGCTTGAGGCAGAGTAGCGGCGAGAGAAATTGTCTTCCAATCTTGCGACCTGAGTTCACTACTCATTAAGATTAATCAGCAATATGACATTTTAGCTTGGACATCCAGTTAACTTTTGACAGATATTCTTGTGTTTAGGCCTATACAACTTTAGGAGAAGCATGTCAGTCGTTGGGGTTGTATAGCGAACATATGTAATGAATATGATGAGATGACCGAGGTTCTAAGCATTACAATCACACTGAGAAATTAATGGATGCATGGTTTGAAACTCCCAAGTTTATTTTCTTATTTAACTAAATCAAATTTCATTATAAAATAAAATGTCAAAAAAAAGTCCATCCAGTCATGGATGATTGCTAATAATAATATTTTAAACAAAAACATTTTCAATCAACTGCTGCCTAGCCTCAACCCCGGCAGCATGCAGTGCATCCCTCTGTGGAGGATTGAAGACCTCAACGTCCACCTCTGCATCTTCCTCCTCATTCGCCTCCTCCTCCTCCTCTGGTAAAGGAGCATTCCCATGCAGAGCCATGTTATGGAGCATGGCTGTTGCCACCGTAAATGCGCAACACCTGTGAGGCTTCATGCGCAATCCTCCTGCGGACTTGTGCAGACACGGAAAGCGCAGCTTCCAGAGTCCAATTGCACGCTTGACGATGTTGCGAGTGTGAATGTGTGCAACATTGAAGGCTCTTTCAGCCGGAGTCTGTGGGTTGGCTACTGGTGTGAAGAGGTACGTTCTTGGAGGGTATCCACTGTCCCCGAGGAACACGCTCTGACCAAATTCACCTCTTTCTGCTTGCTCACCCACGGCAGAATTGGCCCAAACTGTCATGGGTGCTGACAGGCCACTTCGCCACCAGGTCATTGATTAGACCCCTGTGATCCACCACCAATTACTTGTGGGCAATCACTTTTTCACACAGGGCCATGTAGATTTGGAGTTTCTTTTCTCCCTTAATAACGTAAACCTTCATTTAAAAACTGCATTTTGTGTTCAATTATGTTATCTTTGACTAATAGTTAACGGTTTTTGATGAGCAGAAACATTTAAGTGTGACAAACATGCAAAAGAATAAGAAATCAGGAAGGGGGCAAATAGTTTTTCACACGACTGTATATACTGTATATATAAAAAAGAGAGATTCTGAAATTCCAATAAAATGGGCGTGGCCGTTTAAATACAGGGATGAGACTTCTCAGTGTTTTTTTTTCCCTCTCATTCCTGAACATTTTCAAAACCAAACCTGAAACTCAACTGATTAAATTGACAGAATTGATCAATGTTTTTTTTGGGTTGTTTTTTTCCATGAACACAACATGTTCACTCACCAATTTAAGGAACTTCTCTTCGAAAGCTGTCCGTTTTGTATTAACACCTAAAAATTATATAAAATAAAAAAGCTAATTGGATGAACCAGTAAAGCAATACCAACTTATTTATAAAAGGAGAAAGAGTTGCTGTGTTGAACATTTGATCACCACGACGTCAGTCACAGACGTCCCATTAACCGACATTAAAATACTGATAATTGCATTCGCAGTGTATTTCAGAGCAGAAATATTACCTGACGATTAGCTCATGGATTTAGCCCATGCTTTGTAATACAGACAAAAGAGTCGCCTGGCAACTGCTAGCTTCTTTTCTGCTGATTATTTTCCTGTGCGGTATGTTGTGGTGAACTTCGTAACTTACTCAAAAGAGAAACACTGAATAGAGCAGCTATTAAGGATATTAACCTGCACAAGTTTGTCTTGTACGCAAAACAAAATAACAAATCAGAAACACAAACGACAATTCAGTCAAATGTAAAATATGGGTACAGTATAGTTCGAAAAATGAAATTCTAATCGCTAATTGGACGAGACAATTGTCACTCAAGGTATACAAAAAGCATCACAGGATTTTAATGTCCTGTTCGATTTGAGAATGATATTCACAAACTATACCTACCTTTTCCGGTTTGTCTGAATTGCCATTTTGTTTTCTGATTTGGTATTTTGTTTTCAGTTTTTGGTTGTGCACTTCTCGGCCACCGTAGATTTGTCATCATAAAGTGATTCAAATTGAAATATTTTTATAATTTTTTTTTTTTTCGTAATTTCGTTTATGGCGGCACGGTGGTGTAGTGGTTAGCACTGTCGCCTTGCACCTCCAGGGTCTGGGTTCGATTCCCCGGCCAGGCTCGATTCCCGTCTCTGTGTGCATGGAGTTTGCATGTTCTCCCCGTGCTTGGTGGGTTTCCTCCGGGTACTCCGGTTTCCTCCCACAGTCCAAAGATATGCAGGTTAGGCTAATTGGTGTTCCTAAATTGCCCGTAGTGTGTGATTGGGTGTGTGAGTGTGTGTATGTGTGTGTGCCCTGCGATGGATTGGCACCCTGTCCAGGGTGTACCCTGCCTAGTGCCCGAAGTCTCCTGGGATAGGCTCCAGGTCCCCCGCGACCCTGAACACAGGATTAAGCGGTATAGAAAATGAATGAATGAATGAATTTCGTTTATATTTCTTAAAATGTTTTATTTTTTTTATCAATTCCCCTACGTCCCCCAAAAGGCTCAGCCTTTGCCAGGCCACAGTTGTAAATAAGAAACCTGTTCTTAATCTGTCTTGCCTGGTTAAATAAAGGTAAATAAAAAATTAAAAAATTACCTCACATGGTGCACAAATCTGTGATTCCTCATGGATTTGGTGGCGTTTGCTTGCGTTTGCTCATTCAGTGCTTACGCTTCACAAAATGATGTGCAGGTAACGTTAACTAATACTGTTACCAACTAATACCATTACTGGGGCAATGGCGTGCAAAAATAATTTTTTTAATTTATGAATTAGCTCTGAGCACAGTTTAGTTTCTGTCATTGTCTGATTTTGGTACACATAATCTGAAGTTTGTACACTTCAGTAAGTGTAAATCACCTGTTACATGAACATGAAGAAAATTAGCTTTTAGGAAAACTTTTACACACATCTTTAGCGAAAGATTGATTAACAGTTTTCAAACAAAAAAAACACAATTTAAACCAGAAGCAGTCTGACTCAGAACTGTATCTGCATCATGACCAACTTACGATTTTAATCGGTCAACTTCAGGTCTGACTTCCCGTCATAGAGCTTGGACTGTAAGGTTATTTTGTCTATTTCTATGGAATAACCAGAACCTGAGTACATCTGAGACGTGTGTGTGTGTATTTGTGTGTGAGAATCCAGACCTGCTCATAAACTTGTAACCATCAGGTTTTTGGAAAAGCCGTGTACATTTCACTCGGTATGAGACTGATGTGTGACTCCTGTGCAGGTGGAAGCGGAGTGGAAGAAGAGAGCAACAGTTGTGGAATCTGAGTGGACGAGAGAGTCGGCCATCAACGTGGCGGAGGGACGCAAGCGAGCGCAGATTCTGGCTTCTGAGGGAGAGAAAGCAGTGCAGATCAACAAAGCTGAAGGTGCTGAGTGTTTAAAGCTGTGAGATACAATACAGAGAAGCGAGAACACATGTTGTCATCAGGCTGGCTGTGTGTGTGTGTGTCAGTGATGGGTTGTTCATGAACGATTCGTTCTTTTTGAACAAATCATTAACATGACTCAGGTGAACGAGTCGTCTCGGAGAGTGATTCGTTCATTTTCTATTGGGCGCGCATGCGCAAAGCATCTCAAAATCTCCGTATGTTATATACAGGAAACAGTATTGAACGACTGTGCTAGTGAGTCTTCAAGTCTCGAGTTGTTCGTTCCTTTGTCACATGACTCCCATAGACGCTATATGCGATGGGAGAAGTGATCGTCCAAGATGGTGGCATGTATGGTCTGATGTGTGTTTGTCCCTTTATCTATATTCATTTGTTTGTTCATTTGGCCCTCTTAGCCTCTTTTGGCTCTAGCAGCCCAGCTTCCATCTCCAGGCTCTACTTGGATTCTGAGGCCCTGTTAGCCTCTTCAGGCCTTAGCAATCCAGGTACCATCTCTAGGCTCCAGGCTCTAGCAGCACGGCTATCATCTCCAGGCTCTGTTTGGATACTGAGGCCCTTCTGGCCTCTCCGGACACTAGCAGCTCAGCTTCCATCTCTAGGCTCTACTTGGATCATGAGGCCCTGTTAGCCTTTCTAGGCCCTAGCAGCCCAGCTACCATGTCTAGGCTCCAGGTCCTAGCAGCTCAGCTACCATCTTCCATCTCCAGCCCAGCTAACATCGCCAGGTTCTGCGTGATCCTGAGGCCCTGCCAGCTCCTCCTGGTCTTGCTAACATCTTTTGCTAACCTGGCTCTTCTCATAATGTTGCTTTGTTTATTGTTCTTGCAGAATCTAAGATCAAATGATTTTTATTGGGTGAGTTCTTCTTACAACATCTGTGGCTCTTTGGAAATAGCCTATGGATTTAACTGTTCAACCTTTCTGCATTCCCCTCAAATGCCAAAAGAGTTGGCAGAAGACTTATATTTAGCCTGGTTTCTACCTAGATATATACTTCAGCTTCAAAATCTTTTGATTTTAAATGACCATTTTGCATTTGATGGCAGACTTTATTGGGACTCTCATGTTAAAAACACTACAGATTCCTCATATACTGATGGCAAACAGAGATGGTTAATACTTTTATTGCTGCTTTTTTCTGGCAATGTGCAGCCAAATCCAGGCCCTGAGTTGCAGTGTATTCCATTGCCATCTGATGTGAAATCCACGTCTGGTTTGAGTGTAATTCACCTTAATGTTCGCAGTTTGTTACCAAAAATGGATCTGCTTAGGATTTCGGTGAATTTAACAGATGCAGATGTTGTTGTGTTATCTGAAACCTGGCTAATAAATTCAATCACTGATATGGATATTGGAATGGTTGGCTATAACGTGTATCGTGCTGACAGACCAAGGAAGGGTGGTGGGGTTGCTATTTATGTTAAAGCTAAATTTAATGTGAAGTTAATTTATTCAGAATCGATCAGTAAGCATCTGGAGTTTCTGGCAGTTAAGGTGGAATTGGTCAAGGGCCTTTATGTTACTGTTGTTGGGTGTTATAGGCCTCCTTCTGCCCTGAGTACTGCATTGCAGACTCTTATTCAACTCCTATCCAGATTGGACTATTCTGAAATTATTTTAGTAGGTGATCTAAACTGGGACTGGCTGAAACCTTGTCCAGATGAATTTATGTAATTCTGTGATTGTCAATTTTACACAGCTAATCAATACTCCCACTCGTCCAAATCTTAAGTACCAAGAGAAATCCACCTTAATTGATTTAATTTTGACTAATGCCCCGCACAAATTTACTGCTGTTGGTGTTTTTTGCAATGACTTGAGTGATGTTGCTGTAAGGAATACTAAGATGCCTAAATGTAAACCTCGCGTGATTTGTAAGAGGACTCTCAAAAAATTGAATGAACAGGGTTTTTGCCATGATTTGTTTAATTGTGATTGGAGTAGAATAGAGCTGATTCCCGATGCAGAGTCAGCCTGGATCTTTTTCCGGGATCGTTTTTTGCAAGTAATAAATAGACACGCCCCACTATAGAGATTCAGAGTTAAGGGGCGGGACAATCCCTGGTTTTCCTCTGAGCTTGGAGACATTCTTCATGATCGCAATTTAGCTTGGGCCAAAGCAAGAAAAACGGGTTCCCCGTCTGATTGGCTTGTTTTTAGGCAGCTAAGAAGTAAATGTTCTTCTTTTATTAAGAAAGCAAAATCTGACTTTTATCTGTCAGCCACTACAGACAACTTAAATGATCCCAGAAAATTTTGGAAGGCTATAAAATTACTTTCTTTAAACAGAGATAGTATTAATGATCCTTCTTTTATTATGAAAGGGACTGCAATAGTTTATGACAAGCATGAGATATTGAACCATTTTAATGAGAATTTTATTCAGTCTGGTTCTTTGTTTGACATGGCTTGTCCTTCTACTGTGACACCTTGTAGAGATGTACCAGTCCCTACAAGTGTCTTTAATTTCACTCTTTTCTTAGTGGCTGACATTCATAAAGCCTTAAAAGGGCTGGCTCCTGAAAAACCTCCAGGACCTGATGTTATAGAGCCCTAACTCTTAAAAATAGCTGCTGATTATGTAGCACAGCCTCTAACGTACCTTTTTAATCTTACTCTAGAGAGCAATACTATTCCCAAAATATGAATATCTGCATTTGTTTGTCCATTATTGAAAGGGGGTGACCCGTCAAACCTAAATAATTACAGGCCAATTTCTAACTTGTCTGTTTTGGCCAAAACGCTTGAATCCCTGGTGAGTGATCAGATGAAAGACTTCCTGCATGTACAGGACATTTTATCCCCAGTTCAGTCAGGTTTTAGAAAAAAACATAGCACCATCACAGCTGCAATGAAGGTGATAAATGACATCTCTGTTGCTCGTGATAAGAAGCAGCACTGTGCATCACTTTTTCTTCATTTGTCAAAAGCTTTTGACACGGTTGATAATGATGTTTTAAAGATTAGGCTTCTTAACTTGGGGTTTTCAGAGAATACTGTCTCTAACTATTTTAGTGACAGAACCCAGTGCATTAAGCATGATGGTGTTCAATCTGGTATTTTACCAATCCTTAAAGTGGTTCCACAAGGCTCTGTATTAGGCCCTCTTTTATTTACTATTTATATAAATAACCTTGATCGGCATGTGTCAGATGTAAATTTTCATTTTTATGCAGACGACACAGTTATTTACTGTTGTGCACCCTCTCTTAAACAAGCCATTGAACATGTACAGAACGCCTTCACTGTGGTCCAGAACACTTTGCTACAGCTGAATCTTGTGCTCAATGCGGACAAAACCAAGCTTTTGCTCTTCACGGACCCTCGGAATAGGTCACTGAATGTTCCCTCAGTGATTATTCTTGACGGACGTGAAATGCAGACTGTTACAACTTATAAGTATCTTGGTATTGTTATTGATG
The DNA here is from genome assembly GCA_030522415.1 of Channallabes apus. NCBI lineage: Eukaryota > Metazoa > Chordata > Actinopteri > Siluriformes > Clariidae > Channallabes > Channallabes apus. Next base: position 4,522,327 of record CM060120.1, on the reverse strand, counting down.
GGCAATCATCATTTAAGCCTCATGTTCACTGTTTAGTGAGAAAGTTGAGGCAAAAACTGGGTTTTTATTTTCGAAATAAGCTGTGCTTTTCTTTTACTGTTAAAAAACGGCTAGTGGCAGCCACTTTTTTATCTTTGTTGGACTACGGTGATACATACCATATGTATGCATTCATCTGCTCAATGCCTTCATAGGATTGACGCAGCCTATCATGCATCGCTGAGATTTATTACTAATTGTAAAACACTCAGGCACCACTGTGAGTTGTACTCTCGTGTAGGGTGGTCTGCTTTGGCCACACGGAGGCTCTGTCATCGGTACACATTTATATACTGTATAAGGCTATTCTTGGTGTGCTTCCATCTTATTTCTGTTCACTTCTTATAAAAAAGCACTGGTCATTACTCTCTCCGATCTCAGGATGTTGTCTTGTTTTCTGTTCCACATATTAGCACTGAGCTGGGTAAAAGGGCCTTTGTTTATTCTGCACCTACACTGTAAAAAGTGATTTTTTGACCTTGTAAATAATGGTAACATTATTTAAGTATGTTTTACAAACAAATACTATTTTGTCTTTTTACTTAAAAATGTCATGTTTAATTCAGTACATTACTTGCAGTTTCTTTGTCATTTATTATACTAAAATACATATGTAAATTTAAATACAATCTCCTCAGTAATATTTACTTAGTGTTTGCCATCTAATCAAATCACACCAAAAATGAACAACTTAAAGTAAAATGTACTCAGTTCGGCAAGGTAATGGACTACGTGCACGCAGACTCGTGACGTACTTCCGCTTTGGCTCCGAAGTTTGAAGCGGCGCGCACAGAGGAAAGGAAGAGAGATTTCACCACGGCTAATGTGAATTTTACCACGGTAAGTTATTAATATGCTAAGTAATTAATTGAAATATATTTGCAGAAAAGTGTAGAGTCATTAAGCTATCTGCAGTCCCAGTGGTTTGTGCCTACCGTTTCTTTTTTTTATTGAGGTACAAGTGCTAAAAGTGTTCATGTTAACAGTGTTAACAGATGTTTGGATAACGTTAAAACTTAATCTTAGTTTTGTTAAACAGAGTTAAAACATTACTAAATGAAGCTATAGTTGACAGAGTTAACTATAAATGTTACACAGATATAAATATGAGTTCTGTAAGTAAATCCTACGTTAATGTGAATGCGCTTCCTATTGGTTACGCCAGAGGCGCTGTTTCCCACTGTGTTCGAACAGTCTGCAGCAGAGCTGTGGAGAACTGCTGTGGGTAAGTTGCAATCTGTTGTAGCTCCACAATAAAAGTAAAAAATATAATTTCACAAGAAATGTCAGGCACTGTTTGAAAGGTATTCAACAGCATAGGTATTGATTCATCTGTCAAGTGTATTTTTGTTCAATATCTGTGGTATTTTGATACTTTTATTTCCGTTTTGATGTACCTGGTTTTGCCATGTGCTAATGTGCTAATGAAATGCAATAAATTGCAACATCATCCAAGTCCTGAGTGCGTGTGCTGATGAAGGGTGGGATAAACCGGGTCAGAGAGAGAAAAATCTAGAAGGTCACATATGACCTTAATCTTGTCAGACGATTATTGTAAAAATGAGTTCTAACATCCGTGCAAACTTAGCTCGAGGCATTGCCCTGTCGTGTTCTAGCATTCTGTCCCAGTAAAGTTCGAGCTGCCGAAATTTAATAATCACCCTGTTTTTCGCGTCTTAATCACACAGGATTAACGTTAGTTTTTAAAATGCACTTGTACAAGGCAAATATTACATTGAACTTTATTTATATTGTTTACCTCTACTATTGGGTATGATAGCTATATATAGAAATTGATAAGGTGATACTGTACAGTATTTTAACCACTTTGCTCTGATTTGTATATTTCACAGGATGTCAGCAGAGACATGATTAAGGATACTTTCTCCAGTCATGTCATGAAAATCATTGTACTGAGCAGATCTGTAGAAGAGGAAGATGCCAGTATATCTGATGTCATCGAGGGTACTGAGGTGCTGCTGGGATGTAAAAATCTCACAAATGCATGTATTTTACTCATGGGCTGCATTTACTCCCTAAATTTGAGCTATCCCCCAAAGCTGAGAAACACATTTGAAGTGTTCCAGAAAATCTTTCTTGGGCTAGATGCTTTAAAGTTTTCTCCAAAGGTTAACTCTTTACATAGAAAGCTTGTAATCTAGTTGGGCACTACAGTACTTGCACTTATTGCACTTATGCTGTTTTACTGTTTTTTTTTGTTTTGTTTTGTTTTTTGCAAGAAAGGCAGCTACTAGTTTAACATTATTTGCACTTTTATACTTTTGTATTTTATATCTGCAACTGAGATTGTTCATGTTCACGTTATATTTAAAGGTTTTATATGTTTAAATGTTTATGCACTTTAATGCACTGTGGTTGTTCTAAAAAAAAGTTTACTGGAGTAAAATGCACTATAGTGTACCATTTATCAAACAAATGCAGTTTTACTACTTTTTTTATTTCATGCTCTCATCTGTTAAGGAATCTCAAAGAAATAAAAGATTTCAAGTAAAATGTATGTCAGTGTTATTTTATTGACCACCATTTAAATACATAAACAACATCAAATGTTAAAATAATATTTAAAGTAAAGGTTACTCCATTTAAAATAAGATAACTAGGATTATTGTGTAAAAAAAAACATTTATAAGCATTCCTTGAGTAAAATATATAAAGAAACAGTCAATACAGTTTACTAGGAAATTCCAAGTAAACTTTACTGAGATTTTCTAATTAAAGCTACAGTTCTTTGTTTTTAGTTTTTACTTGGAAATTCTATTGAAATTACTCACATTTTCTAAGTGAAAAAACTTTCCTAACTTTTTTTGAGTAAATCCTACTCCAAATTTTTTTCAGTGTACATGGAATTTGCTGCAGAACAATTTAAAACTTAGTAAATTGATTCCTTTGAGTGTTTTTAAGCTAAAAATTAGATGTTTTGAGTTGGATTCCCTCATATGTCAATGTTTTTGATTGAGATTTTATTGTAAATGCAAATTTGGCTTCTATCAATTAATTTTTTTTCTTAATTTTTTATTTTTTTGTATGTATGTAATGTGATGTAATTTAGCTGCCTATATTGGACAGGTCTCCCTTGCAAAAGAGATTTTTAATCTCAATGGGCTTCTCCTGGTTAATTAAAGGATAAATAAAAAAATAGATCCAAAAGAATGAACGACTCCGACTGCAAAATATGATGGTGAATTACTCATTCTGAAATGAACTAATTGACTCAAAAAAAGATTCATTCATTTTAATGAATGAGATTCAAAGAACCGAGTGATTCAAACACTAGTGTGTGTGTGTGTGTGTGTGTGTATTAAACTATGATGTGTTTGTATTACAGGAGAGGCTATTTCTTTGTTGCTTAAAGCGGAAGCTAAAGCTCAGGCCATTAGGATGCTCACAGATGCGCTGAGTCAGAAGGTACGCTACTGTGTGTGTGCGTGTTTGTGTGTGTGTGAGACTTAATATTGATAGTATAGATACCAGTACTATAAGGTAAGGTACATATATGTATTTTAGTATTAATTAATTAATAATAATAATAATAATATGGGAGTTTATGGCAGTCCGTAGATGACCAGGACAGGTTTACACCAATACCAGAAGCTACACTGGACAGGATTGAAGCTCTGCTTTCCCCTGAGACGTCAGGACGTCCAAAGACACTTCTGATACCCAGTAGCGACATTCTGAGCGGTTTTTCCAGTGTTTTTTCCAGAAAGTGCTCTGCTTAATCGGCTTATTCTATGAATCTATTTTTTTATCTTTTGTAATTTATCTATTAATCGCTGCTTTGTTCAAAGAATCAAATTAGACTGCTTTTTAATTTTTTTCTTTGTCTTTATTTTTTTTTACATTTATTTATTTAGTTTTCCTTCAAAAACCTTTTATACTGTTTATATATACAACCATTATCATCTTCTTAGCTTCGAGATAATAAATCTAAAATAAATGTGAATGAAATAAAATGAAATAAATCTAAAACAGTTTCTACAGTTTGCTGTTTGAGAGGATAAAATATGTCACCTACCCAGGTTCAGCATGTTGCTAACAAAACTAAATAAATGCCCAGTTTTCCCTTTTTATCTGTCAAATGCATCAAGGTCAGAAATTAAATAATTCCATTTGGACTTTACCACTTTGGATGCAATGTTGACTTATCTTTCAAATATATATATTTGAAATATATAATACATGGCTTTTTTTTTCTCAACAATATTTTTATTGATTTTAAACAGGGTTATAACAGGGTAAACATGTAATGTTTCAATACAGATTTTATAACTCTCTTATAAACCCCTATAGCACCCACCCCACCCCTGCCTGACTCCAAGCCAGCTGTACATGTATAAAAAAGGCTAGACGCCAGACATAACAAAAAGAACCTGGAGCTGGAAGTTTTTTGGTTCTGTGTACAAAAAAAAGGGGGAAAAAGTAAACAAACAAACAATTAAATAAGAAGGGAATCGAACTATAAATGTATATGCAAAAAAGTGAACTCGGGGCCCCCACACCTGTTGAAATTTCAAGTCTGAATAACGGATTGAGTAGTGAATCTTCTCCAGAGACAAACAGGACATAATATCTCTGAGCCACTGGGTGTGAGTGGGTGATGTGGCCTCTTCCATATGAATAAAAGAGAACGCCAGGCCAGGAGTGTCACAAAAAATAATAAACGCTGTTTAGCAGGAGTTAGATACCAAAAAGAGCAATCAGAGGGTCTGGTTCAAGGTTGCATTTCAATATGTACGACAAGGTTTTAAAAACATCCCTCCAGAATTTTTCCAAATTCGGCCATGTCCAGTACATATGAATAAGAGACGCCTCTCCGCTTTTACATTCATAACAAGACGGATCAACGTCTGGGAAAAACGGAAGAGTTTAAGTTTGGAGAAATGTGCCCTGTGTACAGTCGTGGCCAAAAGTTTTGAGAATTACATAAATATTGGAAATTGGAAAAGTTGCTGCTTAAGTTTTTATAATAGCAATTTGCATATACTCCAGAATGTTATGAAGAGTGATCAGATGAATTGCATAGTCCTTCTTTGCCATGAAAATGAACTTAATCCCAAAAAAACCTTTCCACTGCATTTCATTGCTGTCATTAAAGGACCTGCTGAGATCATTTCAGTAATCGTCTTGTTAACTCAGGTGAGAATGTTGACGAGCACAAGGCTGGAGATCATTATGTCAGGCTGATTGGGTTAGAATGGCAGTCTTGACATGTTAAATGGAGGGTGATGCTTGAAATTTGGTATTAAAGAGCGAACGAAGTGTCTTACTTGCAGATATCTGAAAAAATGAGAATTGGGTAGGTTAAACCTTTCAGAAAGCTGTTCAAACGATGCAAACCTATGATTAACAAACAGATCTTTGAAAAGCTTGATGCCCTTATTGTACCATTCCTGAAACACTGAATCATGTAAAGAAGGTTGGAAGAGATGGTAGATGGAAGATGGAAGAGACGATAGGACTGGAAAGAGAAAAGCCCAGAAAACCGCTGTACTTTCTGAACTAAGCCCATACTCTTAAGGTATGCCTAATAACTGAATAATTGATTGATTTAATTGAGGAGATGCAGATCCAAGGAGTGCAGAGACAGAGAGATTTTTGACAGACCTTATCTCCATTTCCACCCAGGCAGGCCGTTTAGGTTGGTTATGAAAATATGCTCAAAAACTGATGCATCGAATGTTTGCTGCCCAGTAGTAAGAACGAAAATTAGGTAGAGCCAAGCCACCGTCTCTTTTAGATCTTTGAAGTAGACTTCCGGTTAGCAGCCACATGGAGTAGGACGTGTTGGTTAGGTGCTCCGACAGTTTCGAATTTCTTCACTCCCTTATTCGTCTCTAAATGTTAAATTTAAATCTTAGTTGACAATAACTTTGTACTCTACCCCACGGTTATATGTTTTTTCATTTGCGATGGCTACCAGGAGTGTTAAAGCCGTGAAAAAGGACGACACTGCGACCCCTCTAACAGTCGAGGCTATCTCTGCGCTGTTAGAGCAACACCGTGATGCGTTAGCGGCGGAGTTTAAATCATCGTTTAGTTTATTAGAAATTAAACTGGATCAGATTCAGGCCCAAGTAGCGGACCATGGACAGCGCTTACCGTCATTAGAACTCGCTACAGACGACCTGAGTCAGCGTGTGACGGAGCTGGAGAACATCTGCTCCGGACTTCGGGAAAACAACTTAAAGTTAACGTCCAAGGTTGTAGACTTAGAAGGCCGGAGCAGGAGACAAAACCTGCGTGTTCTGGGTCTCCCGGAAGGTACTGAAGGTGGACTCCCTACCGAGTTCTTCTCCAAGTTTCTGTGCGAGGTGTTTGGGACTGAAACACTGCCTTCCCCGCCGGAGATTGACCGAGCCCACCGAATACCTGCATCCAAACCCGCTTCAGGACAGAGACCTCGGCCCGTCATTCTCCGCGTGCACCGGAGCCAGGTGAAGGACCTTCTGATTCGGGAGGCTCGGCGGAGAGGGAAGCTGGAATACCGCGGTCAGCAGCTTCGTATAGTGGAAGACTACGCTCCCGAAGTTTTAAACCAGCGAGCCGAGTATAGAGGAGTGATGAGTGAGTTATACAGCCGTGGTCTCCGGCCTTCTCTGCTGTATCCAGCGCGGCTCCGGATCACTCTCTCTACCGGACAGAAGAAGTGGCTCCGCTCGGTAGAAGAGGCGCAGAAACACATAGACAGTCTGCCGAAAACTACGTAGTGCACTATATTATTATTATTATTATTATTTTAATACGCGATACTACAGTTCTCAGGAAAGTACCATTTTTAACCTAAAATCTGGCCACGTTTACGTCTTTCCCGGTAAGAGTGTTGTGTTAAACTTGTGAAGGGGTTATTATTATTATTTTTATATTACTATTTTTTCTATTTTTAATCACGTGTGATTTACGTTTGTATATTTAGAGTTACAATGTGACGTGGGGGGAGGGGTGGTGGTGGTGTGTTTTTCTCTCATTGAGAGATTTCAGTATTGGAGTGTGGAAATGTTTTATTTATATATTTAATTATTAGTTTCTGTAAGTTGTGTCGGAGCAGAAGATGGGGTGGTTAGCAGCAGGAGGATTTGTTGGGTGGAATATGGAAGGATGGAAGAGCTTGCTGCTCTGTTTGTTAGCAGCTATCTTTGTTTGTTGGGGGGTAGAGGGGTGTGTGGGGGAGGGGTGCGGGGGGCAGGGGTGTGGGGGGGAGGGGTGGGGGATCTCCAAAGCCAGTATTGTGTTAGTTCTTTGTATACTGTGTATTTTTAACACGTTGTTCTGTGTTTTACACTTTAAGGCTGACGTTAGGCATCTTATTCATGTTTATCTACCTGCATTTTCTCTCAGGGAGAATGAATAGTTCTTTAAACTTTGTGAGCTGGAATGTTAAGGGTTTAAACCATCCGGTGAAGAGAAGGAAGGTGCTCTCACACCTTAAACAACTTAACACTGCAATCGCATTTTTACAAGAAACTCACATTCGCAGTTCTGATAATTCTCGCCTTATGTCACGTTGGGGTGGGCAGCACTACCACTCAACCTTTCAGGCCAAAGCTAGGGGTGTCTCAATTCTCATTAACCCAAACATCTCTTTTGAGCATCATAATGTTATTACGGATATACAAGGTCGTTATATCATTGTTTCAGGGAAGTTATTTAATACTAATGTAGTGTTGGCTAATTTATATGCCCCTAATTATGACGATGTCTCCTTCTTTGAACATTTTTTCTCTCTTCTGCCTGATCTGAGCTCATACTCTCTCATATTAGGGGGAGACTTTAACTGCTGTTTAGATCCATCACTTGACAGGTCATCTCCCAATCCTATACCTCTGAGTAAATCCGCTACGCTACTTCAGTCCTATCTCTGCAGCTTTGGTATCTCTGACATATGGCGCTTCCTTAATCCAAAAAAGAAAGAATACTCCTTTTTCTCACATGTTCACCATACTTTCTCCAGAATTGATTATTTCTTTATAGATAATCAACTGATCCCAATGGTTACTTCTTGTGCTTATCAGAGCATTGTGATATCAGATCATGCTCCAGTTGTTATGTCTATAAAACTTCCAGATCTCCCTCAAGTTACTAAACATTGGCGCTTTAATTCATCGTTGCTGATGGAGGACGATTTTGTAAAATTTATGGAAGACCAGATCGTTTTTTTCTTCACCACAAATGAAACACCTGAAGTGTCACGTTTGGTTGTTTGGGATGCTCTGAAAGCCTACCTCAGGGGACAGATAATTTCATACACTGCAAATATGAAAAGGAAGGCATATAAAGAACGAAAAGATTTGACCAACCAAATTAAAGAAATTGACCAGCAGTATGCTCTATTTAAAAACCCTGATCTCTATAAAAAACGCGTAGAAGTGCAAACTAAGTTTGAACTTATTTCAACGCATGTAACTGAACGGCAATTATTAAAGAGTAGGAGCCAATTTTACATTCATGGTGACAAATCTGGGAAACTTTTAGCTAATCAGTTAAAAGGATTTAGAGCACAGCAACAAATTACGAAAATTCGGATGGAGGATGGTACCATCACTACGGACCATTCTAAAATTAATGATGCATTCAGGAATTTTTATTCTCGATTATATACTTCTGAGTTCCCAAAGGACCATAGTGCAGTTGAGAATTTCTTGACTCAACTAAATATCCCAACACTGTCCCCTGATTCTAGATTAAGGTTAGAAGAGCCCATATCACAAGAGGAAATCAGTTTAGCTATCTCCTCATTGCAATCTGGTAAGTCCCCGGGTCCTGACGGGTTCCCTGCAGAGTTTTTTAAATCATTCTCCTCATACCTTGCACCACAACTAGCTTTGGTTCTATCTGAATCTTTCAAGCAAGGTAAGATGCCTGCGTCATTTAATGAGGCTCGCATCACCCTCATAGCAAAGAAGGATAAGGACCCAACAGAGTGCTCCTCATATAGACCAATCTCTCTTCTTAATGTGGATGTTAAAATCCTTGCTAAAGTCTTGGCTCGTAGATTAGAGAATGTTCTACCCTCTATTATATCTGAGGACCAGACCGGTTTTGTTAAAAATCGTTACTCTTACTTTAACATTCGACGCCTTATGGATATCTTGTACACACCATCAGAGGAGACCCCTGAGTGTGTCCTTTCTTTGGATGCTGAAAAGGCTTTTGATCGTGTGGAATGGGAGTATTTATTCAGGGCTTTAGAAAAATTTAATTTTGGTCCAAGTTTTATCACTTGGGTTAAATTATTATATTCAAGCCCCACTGCCTCAGTTCTGACAAATGCTCAGCAGTCTCAACCATTCAGTCTTCAGCGGGGAACTCGTCAGGGATGTCCCCTTAGCCCATTGCTCTTTAACCTCGCCATTGAGCCACTAGCAGTTGCATTCCGAAGCTGTAGAGATATATCTGGGATTTGGAGGCAGGGAGAAGAACATAAAGTTTCCCTTTATGCGGATGATCTTCTACTTTTTTTATCGAATCCAGTCTCCTCTCTGCCACCTGTGCTGTCATTGCTCAGGGAATTTAGCTATTTTTCAGGATATAAATTAAATTTGCACAAAAGTGAACTTTTTCTGCTAGATAATACAGCAGTAACAACTGGTATGCACAATTTTCCATTCAACATTGTGAAAAATCAGTTTACCTATCTTGGTATTACAATCACAAGGAAACATAAACACCTCTTTAAAGAAAATTTTATTAGGTTGTTGAACCAAACAAGAAAGGACTTGGGACGATGGTCACCACTGTCCATGTCCCTGGTGGGCCGCATTAATGCCATTAAAATGAGTATTCTCCCTAAATTTTTATATCTCTTTCAGTCTGTACCTGTTTTTATTCCCAAATCTTACTTTGGCGCGTTAGACTCAATTATATCTTCTTACCTTTGGAAAGGTAAACATCCACGATTGAATAAGTCCCTACTTCAAAGATCTAAAAGAGACGGTGGCATGGCTCTACCTAATTTTCGTTTCTACTACTGGGCAGCAAACATTCGATCTGTCATCTTTTGGTCATATTTTCATAACCAACCTAATCGGCCTGCCTGGGTGGAAATGGAGATAAAGTCTGTCAAAAATCTCTCTGTCTCTGCACTCCTTGGATCTGCTCTCCCCATCCCCTCAATTAAATTAATCAATAACTCAGTAGTGGTGCATACCTTGAGAGTATGGGCTCAGTTCAGAAAGCACAGCGGTCTTCTGGGCTTTTCTCTGTCCAGTCCTATCGTCTCTAACCATCTCTTCCAACCTTCTTTACATGACTCAGTGTTTCAGGAATGGTACAATAAGGGCATCAAGCTTTGCAAAGACCTGTTCGTTGACCATAAGTTTGCATCATTTGAACAGCTTTCCGAGAGGTTTAACTTACCCAATTCTCATTTTTTCAGATATCTGCAAGTAAGACACTTCATTCGCTCTTTAATACCAAATTTCCCTGAGGCTCCTGCTGCAAACATTCTAGATAACCTCCTCTGTTTGTCTCCGCTGCGTAAAGGCCTAATATCCACTATTTATGGTGGATTGATGGCTTCGAGTCACACCCCTCTGTGTAAAATTAAAACTGCTTGGGGGAAGGATTTAAATTTGTCACTATCAGATGATACTTGGAATTCAATTCTTAAACTTATCAACTCAACCTCCTTATGTGCCCGCCACTCTTTATTACAGTTTAAGGTTGTACACAGGGCTCATTTCTCCAAACTTAAACTCTCCCGTTTCTACCCAGACATTGATCCTTGCTGTAATAAATGTAAAAGTGGAGAGGCGTCTCTTATTCATATGTACTGGACATGCCCGAATTTGGAAAAATTCTGGAGGGATGTTTTTAAGACCCTGTCCTTCATATTGAATTGCAATCTTGAACCAGACCCTCTGATTGCTCTTTTTGGTGTCACTGGAGAAGAGGGTAAGAGTCTAAGTCCAGCCAAAAAGAGATTGTTATCTTTTGCGACACTCCTGGCCAGGCGTTCTCTTTTATTCAAGTGGAAGGATGCCTCGTCACCTACCCACGCCCAGTGGCTCAGAGATATCATGTCCTGTCTGTCCCTGGAGAAGATTCACTATTCAATTCATTACCCAGACTTTAAATTTCAACAGGTGTGGGGGCCCTTCCTTCACTTTTTTCATATACATTTATAGTTTGATTCCTGTCTTATTTAATTACTTGTTTGTTTGCTTTCTTTCCCCTTTTTATTCCTCTTTATTTATTTATTTTTTGCACGTAGAACCAAAAAACTTCCAGCTCCATATTCTTTTTTCTTTTTTGGTTTCTCTCAATGCCTGGCGTTTAGCCTTTCATATGCTTGTAAAACTGGCTTGGAGTCGGGGAGGGACGGGGTGGGAGCTACAGGGTTTATAAGGGGATTATAAAACCTGCATTAAAATATTACATGTTTACCCTGTTTTATCCCTGTTAAAATCAATAAAAATATTGTTGAAAGATCTTTGAAGTAGGGACTTATTCAATCGAGGATGTTTAACTTTCCAAAGGTAAGAAGATGTAATTGAATCTAAAACACCAAAGTAAGATTTGGGAATAAAAACGGGTACAGACTGAAAAAGATATAAAAATTTCGGAAGAACACTCATTTTAATGGCATTAATGGGGCCCACCAGGGACATGGACAGTGGTGACAATTGTCCCAAGTCCTTTTTTGTTTGGTTCAGCGACCTACTAAAATTTTCTTTCAAAAGGTGTTTGTTTCCTTGTAATTGTAATACCAAGATAGGTGAACTGATTTTTCACTATGTAAAATTGTGCATATCAGTTTTTGGTGCTGTATTATTTAGCAGGAAAAAATTCACTTTTCTGTAAATTCAATTTATATCCTGAAAAGTAGCTAAATTCACTAAGCAATGACAGCGCAGGTGGCAGGGAGGAGATTGGATTTTATTTAAAACGTAGAAGATCATCTCCATAAAGGGAAACCCCTGACGAATACCCCGCTGAAGGCTGAATGATTGAGACTGGCATTTGTCAGAACTGAGGCAATAGGGCTGGAATATAATCATTTAACCCAAGTGATAAAACTTGGACCAAAATTGAATTTTTCTAAAGCCTTAAATAAATACTCCCCTTCCACACGATCAAAAGCCTTTTCAGCATCCAAAGAAAGGACACACTCAGGGATCCCCTCTGATGGTGTGTACAGGACATCCATAAGGCGTCGAATGTTAAAGTAAGAAAAAAGATTTTTTACAAAACCGCTCTGGTCCTCAGATATAATTGAGGGTAGACCATTCTCTAATCTACAAGCCAAGACTTTAGCAAGGATTTTAACATCCACATTAAGAAGAGAGATTGGTCTATATGAACAGCACTCTGTTGGGTCTTTATCCCTCTTTGCTATGAGGGTGATGCGAGCCTCATTAAGATTCAGATAGAACCAAAGCTACTTGTCGTGCAAGGTATGAGGAGAATGATTAAAAAAAAACTCTGCAGGGAGACCGTCAGGACCCGGGGACTTACCAGATTGCAATGAAGAGATAACTGAAATGATTTCAATTCATTGTTGCAAAGCAGCTTTACACAATCAAACGAATTATTTAAATTTGTTAGGAATGTGAATGTGTATGAATCGAAATGATCAGATAGTGCTTGATGAGCAAGCCGAGGGCGACAGTAGCAAGGAAAAACTCCCTGAGATGGCAATAGGAAGAAACCTTGAGAGGAACCAGACTCAACAGGGAACCCATCCTCATCTGGGTGGAACAGAGAGCAGGAATTGATCTGCGTTCGTACTGTGTGTGTTAGGTGGCAGCCAGTTCAGTATAACAGTTGATGTTGACTGATTTCCTCTTGTGATATGGGCTCTTCTCATCTTAATCTAGAATCAGGGGACAGTGTTGGGATATCTAGTTGATTCAAGAAATTCTCAACTGAACAATGGTCCTTTGGGAACCCAGAAGTATATAATCAAGAATAAGAATTCCTGAATGCATCATTAATTTTAGAATGGTCGGTAGTGATGGTACCATCCTCCATCCGAATTTTTGTAATGTGTTGCTGTGCTCTAAATCCTCTTAACTGATTAGCTAAAAGTTTCCCAGATTTGTCACCATGAATGTAAAATTGGCTCCTACTCTTTAATAATTGACGATCAATTATGTGTGTTGAGAGGAGTTCAAACTTAATTTGCAATTCTACCCCTTTTTTGTACAGATCGGGGTTGTTAAATGAAGCATACTGCTGATCAATTTCTTTAATTTGGTCGGTCAAGTCTTTTCGTTCTTTATACAGTATGGCTTCTTTTTCATATTTGTACTGTATGAAATTATCTGTCCCCTGAGGTAGGCTTTCAGAGCATCCCAAACAATTAAACGCGACACTTCAGGTGTTTCATTCGTGTTTAAGAAAAAAACTATCTGGTCTTCCATAAATTTAACAAAATCGTCCTCTATCAGTAATGATGAATTAAAGCGGTAATGTTTTTTAATTTGAGGGAGATCAGGGAGCTTTATAGACATAACAACTGGAGCATGATCCGATATCACAATGCTCTGATAAGTGTCGTGGCAAATTTGTTGTGAACTATGCCAATTTCCTAAACACAAACCCAACAACAACTTGAGTATTGAAAGAGCAAAAAAGTTTATTGCAACCAAAGGTAAATGGACAGCACTGGCCTGGCCAGCCAGAAGACAACAGACACCCCACGAAAATTCTGCAAGCTTCCCCACTTCTCCAGTTTTACATGGTTTATATACCTTCACTTAACACTTACATCATTGTTTGCTCCTCCTTAAGTCAAATAAATATTTAATATTCATTAGATATAAGCTTCTTTTGTTCAGGTCAGATTGGTGTGGCCTTTCCCCATTACATAGTTTTCCCTTCTCATCTCATATTTATTCCTGTCTGGGTAGGCCTAAAAGATCTTGTTTACATCTTTCCCTTTTTTGGAGATGGTTTGGTTTGTTCCTGTTTTCTTAATCAGACTATTGACCACTGTGAAGACCTGGGGCCTCATGTACAAAGACTTGCGTCAACTTACGGACAAAGCTGTAAATGTCCGTACGATTACGATTCTCGCTGAAGCGCTGAGTCAGAAGGTACGCTACTGTGTGTGTGTGTGTATGTGTGTGAGACTTAAAATATTGATGGTATAGATACCAGTACTATAAGGTAAGCTACATATATGTATTGTAGTATTTATTAATATTAATAATAATAATATGGGACTCTATGGCAGTCTGCAGACGACCAGGAGCTCAAGTGTAGACAGACTTTTACACCGATACCAGAAGCTACACTGGACAGAATAGAAGCTCTGCTTTCCCCTGAAACGTCAGGACGTCCAAAGTCCAGTTGAAGACTAAAGCAAAGGCTATTACGATTCTCGAGGCAGAAGGTGCGCTACTGTGTGTGTGTGAGACTTAAAATATTGATGGTCTAGACTGATTATGCAAAATTACATTCGAAAAATAGGTCGCCTTAGCTGATTTGGCAGCTCTCTCATAAGCCGATAAACTGTCTTTAAACAGCTGTAAAGAAATGTGTAAGTTGCCTTTCCCCCCCCATTTTCGCTCAGCCTTTCTACAAGTCTGTCTCAGTAGCTGAGTCTCAGAGGTATGCCACACTTCAGATTTAGGTTTAAGCATAAGAGGCTTCAAAGGGGCAATTTCATCAATTACAACAAGCCAGGCATTTTCTAACAGACTGAGATGTTCGTCTGCATACAAGTCTGATAACGGGGAGTCCAAAAGTAGATGAGAGCAAGACTTTGTAAAACACTGACTAAAGTTGATGTTAAACTGAAGGGAATAAACCCTAGACAGAGATGTCACTTTAGAAGAAGCAAGAGGAAGGCTTAGAAGACACATGGAAAATAAAACAGGCTCATGATCAGAGAGCACATAATCAGAAATAAAAATATCAATTAAAAAATTACAGTCAACGGACAAGCGGACGTAGCGCACCAGAGGCAGCTCCGGATCTCCGAAAATATCGGCCGTTCCGAGGGAATCCACGCCGGGGTTAGAAGGAGAAGACGGGGGGAGAAAACTTTCTCCAGGGGCTGAATTTATTAATTCCGGTTATCGATAAAATTCGCTACCGGCAGAGCCTAAAGGAGATGGTGATCGATGTGCCGGAGCAGTCTGCAGTATCTCAGGGTGAGTCTGAAGTATTAGGCTCGTGTATTTGACACCAAGTGGAAGAGGAATTGTGTTTTCAGGTTCTCCAGTAGAGCAAGCTCAGGAAGTGGATGAATGTTTTTATTTGTTATATATATAAATTATTTATATAAAATTAGGACTGACCTAAACTTGAGGGGATTTTAGAATTATTATAAGTAGCAGCATTAGTTGGTGACTCTGGTCATGATAAAAAAAAATTTTAAACGTTTATTTAACATTTCTGACATTCTCCAGTGTCAGCATTTATTTTTTAATAATTTCTTCCAGACAGAAGGAACACCTGATCATTATGATTCATATATGAAAATCTACTCAGCTGTATAGATGTTTAGTTTTCATGCCGAGGCTTTGGCCTGCTCGTGTTTGCTGTGCATCTGTTCATCAGTGTGTTTATCTGTCTGTCAGACAACGTGACGCTACAGAGCGATGGAGTTCTGTACCTCCGGATACTCGACCCCTTTAAGGTATGTCCTGATGTACGGTACTCCCCTTTATGACTTCTTGTTCAATATATTTTATTAAATAATTTTTCCTGGTCGTCTCCAGGGCAGTTACGGAGTCGAGGACTTCGAGTATGCAGTGACGCAGCTGGCTCAGACCAACATGAGATCGGAGTTGGGAAAACTAACTCTGGATAAAGTTTCCAGGATAATTAAGTTTGATTTGGAGGCTCACGTTCATGGAACATCTAATCTTAAAATGCAGAAGTTTTCTATATAGTAGGAAGTTTAATTCACAGAAAAGACTCAAGTCAAAGTGAACAAAGGCATGATTTAACAAATAATAAAAACAAAAAAATAAGATTAAAATGAGCACAAAATGATGTGTTCAAATGTTTAACCTCCCTTTGCATTTTCCTGATGACCTCTATGTTTATCTTGCATCGATATTTAATATTTGGCTTCTTTATTTTAAAAAAGAAGAAGAATTCGTTGCTCTCTCTCTCTTTAATAAGTTTAATGAAGTTTATCGTTGTGTATGAGTAAGTAGAATCACGTACAGTCAATCAGATGTAGCTCAGTAAACGATCTCAGACGAGTTCAGAAACTGGAATGAACTTAAGGCTCTGTAACAGCATCAGAAGAAATAGTAAATAAATAAGAAAAAATAAGAAGAAACTGTCAAATTAAATAGTTTTATTTCGAGCAAAGGAGAAGCAGGTAAGTGATTGGTCCGTGGCAACACCGTTTGCACATGCGCAGTTCATTCACATCGATATCAGTTGCCGTGCGGTCACGGGAATATGCTGCTCCTTTCAGCCGGAGCTCGCGCTCACTGATCAGAGCAGACAGGGAGATGAGTAACTGTACCGGGAAAGCAAGACCTCGCGCTTACAGGACAGTACTGGCGACATTTGGAAAGTTGCTAAGGTTTGTCGCTAGGCGCTTTTTTGAAGGAAAAAAAAAGTCGCTAATTTGGCAACACTGGTTAATTATTTGAACATGCTAGTTTTATATCCTCGCCACAGTGGCGGTTGGCTGCACAAAATCACCGCATTTGGCGGGAGAAATTCAAATACTTGCGGCATAACCGCGGCCGGTTACACCGAGAAACCCGAAGGAGACCCGGACATGCACGCGCACGCTGCTCGGTGTTAAATCTCCTTTTACACCAGAGTTGAAGTCTCTGTATTAACTCCGCTTTAGCTGAGCAGTTCGGTCGCTGGGAACAAACAGGCAAAATGACAATGAACACCAGTTAGCTAGCCTTAATTAGCTCTGGAGCTCGGCTGTGATAGGATTCAGTAACTGACACCCTATAAAGTTGTGTATTCAGGCAGACAGAGTCGTTACTTCAGTAAATTGTGTTAGCTGCTTATTTACCAGGATTTGTAAGGAATATTCCAGAATGTTCCAGGAGCTTCATGTTCATTCTCACAGCCTTCTTGTCTCTGATGTTACACCAGATTTCGCATCAGCACTTGCACAGAGCAATTTACTCAATTAAGTTTTTGTTGTTAAATATAACGAATATTGAGTTGGAATGAGTGATTGTAGTTTTTGAAACTAATCAATATAATTACTCCAGTACTAAATGTTTTGATTGAAGTGTATAAAAAATATTAAGCATGTGCATGTTAAAAATATAATTCAGTTAATCAAATGCTAATTTCTATTTGTGAAATAAACATGTAAATTTAAGACCAAATGAATAGTTGTTGTTTTTTTAGGCATTTATTTTGATTTGTCTAACTCAAAGAATTATGTATGCGATTTTTAGAGATTCTATTAAGGTAACATAACCTGTTTATTACTGTGAAATTTACAAGACCACAGAATAATTTTTTAGAGTGTTCTTTCTCTGTCTCTTCAATACTCTTGGCACTATTTTTTATATGACAAAGAAAAGAGAGAATTTGAGCCGTTATATTATTATTATACCTTTTACAAAGTTAGATTTTTTTTGGGGGGGGGGCATCTTCGGGTGTCTGTTCATTAATTTTAAGTTCATAAATACTGTTTAGACTAAAATTCCTTTTTTCTAAATTATGAAAGTATTTGGTATTTCTTTCAACTATGTTCCAACCATTTCTGTCCAGCACGAACGAAAGGTTCCTTTGCCAAATTTTCATAAATATTGTCCAATACTGATTGTAAGTCAATTAACCAATATTTGCTTTTTCTTGGCCTTTTCCGAATGTTCATTCACGATTTTTATTACATATTGTTTAAATAATTTATCACTCAAAAGTGCACTAATTTCCAATAATTTTGTTTATATTTAGTTTATTGATTCTTTATACACACTATTAAAGTGATCATGGCCATGTTTCTCGATAACGCACACTATTCGCGCGCTAAGAAAGCTCTTAAGATATATCTTCCGTTAAGTGACAACTTTTCTAAGTGTATTTCTCGAACTGTCTCTTAGGAGTCTTCTTAAGTCGCTGCCTCTTACGTCTGACGTTACAAGGCGCTGTCTACAGTGAAGGTCCTGAATTAGCTGACATCGGTTGCTCAGGAATCGATTTTTGACTCCTTTTGCATGACAGCGTTAAGAAAGACTGCGCTTTCTATGCTAAACATTGCATTAAATTCTTTTAATAGCTTTTATTTCGACATGGGTTAACTTATCAATAGCATGCGATAATAGACAAATATATAAATTAAATCACCAAACTGCCGCTAATATTTTCATGTAACCTGTAGTGACGGTGAAACAAATGCTGTGCTGCAGCTGTTTCTCAATCAACTATGCTTGTATAACCGAATCATAGTTGATTCACAAACAGCTGCGGTCACTTATGTGCAACGCACTCTTAATTGCCATTGGTTGAAACCTTCAATAAAAGCAATCTACCTACACTAAACAAAGAGTGATAAGCTGGAGAAGATGGCAGGGAAAGGAAAAAAATTAGTGGGATTGCTGAGGATAAATCTGGGTCAGTTTACTCATTGCTAGACGGCTTCCAAAAATCACACCTATAAATTATGTAATAAAATCACTGTCAAAAAATAATCGTCTGTGCATCTCTTTGCTCTGTCCATTGCCCTTGTGGGGCTCAGTGAAATACAGGTGTCTGTTATCTTAAAATAAAAGGAAAGAAATGTGGGGGAGGGGGGACTTTTGCACCTTGTTCAATACACTGGTTAAAGCTTTGTCTTGTCCACATTCAGACTTAAACTAGCAACTTAAACAGTGGACACTTGTGGTTGTGCTGTTACAGGGGGGAAAAACCTTGATTATTTTCCTATAAAAGCATGCCATGTAGTTTTTATTCCCCATATACCATGAGCAACTCCTTTCATGTTCAGATAACATATTTCCGATTTGTTAAACCCTGTGCTGTTGTTCTTCAGGAGAGAGAGTCACTGAACTCCAACATCGTTCACTCCATCAACCAGGCGTCGGCAGACTGGAGGATTCGCTGTCTCCCATTTGAGTTCAAGAACATTCACATTCCACTGCACATTTTGATGTCCATGCAGATGCTGATGTGTATATATATAGACACCCTATTACGATTCTCGCTGAAGCGCTGAGTCAGAAGGTACGCTACTGTGTGTGTGTGTGTGCGTGTGTGTGTGTGTGTGAGACTTAAAATATTGATGGTATAGAGACCAGTACTATAAGGTAAGCTACATATATGTATTGTAGTATTTATTAATATTAATAATATGGGCCTCTATGGCAGTCTGTAGGGAACTCAGAAGCCTGCAGCACCCTCCTGTCCTGGTACTGTAGCAGCGAGCCTGAAGAGTGCACTACTCCACCGCCTCCGGAACGTGTTTTCTTGCCAGGACGACGTCGCTAAGCACAGCACGCAAACTGTCACCATGCCGCTGTAGCGAGGAACTCGTAAATCTCGAACGCGAAAGGTTGGTGGTGTTACCTAACATTTAGCAAAAGCTGGGTAACATTGAGCGTCGGCTGACGGAAGGAAACGACCTCACAGGCCATTCATTGGAGCTGAAGAGGGCCAAGCTGGAGCTGGCCAAACAACAGCATGCCCTGGCAGAGGCGCAGTTCAATACGCCTTCAATCTCAGTACCAATCTTGCTGCCATCTGAAGGTATTCCCCATATACCATGAGCAACTCCTTTCATGTTCAGATAACAACATATTTCCGGTTTATTAAACCCTGTGCTGTTGTTCCTCAGAAGAGAGAGTCACTGAACATCAACATCGTTGACTCCATCAACAAGGTGTTGGACGACTGGGGGATTCGCTGCCTCCACTTTCACATCAAAAGCGTTCACGGTCCACCGCAAATCAAAGAGTCCATGCAGATGCAGGTATATATACTGTATATATAAAAAAGAGAGATTCTGAAATTCCAATAAAATGGGCGTGGCCGTTTAAATACAGGGACGAGACTTCTCAGTGTTTTTTTTTCCCTCTCATTCCTGAACATTTTCAAAACCAAACCTGAAACTCAACTGATTAAATTGACAGAATTGATCAATGTTTTTTTTGGGTTGTTTTTTTTCCATAAACACACATGTTCACTGACCAATTTAAGGAACTTCTCTTCGAAAGCTGTCCGTTTTGTATTAACACCTAAAAATGATATAAATTAAAAAAGCTAATTGGATGAACCAGTAAAGCAAGATTAAAGCAATACCAACTTATTTATAAAAGGAGAAAGAGTTGCTGTGTTGAACATTTGATCACCACGACGTCAGTCACAGACGTCCCATTAACCGACATTAAAATACTGATAATCGCATTCGCAGTGTATTTCAGAGCAGAAATATTACCTGACGATTAGCTCATGGATTTACCCCATGCTTTGTAATACAGACAAAAGAGTCGCCTAGCAACTGCTAGCTTCTTTTCTGCTGATTATTTTCCTGTGCGGTATGTTGTGGTGAACTTCGTGACTTACTCAAAAGAGAAACACTGAATAGAGCAGCTATTAAGGATATTAACCTGCACAAGTTTGTCTTGTACGCAAAACAAAATAACAAATCAGAAACACAGACGACAATTCAGTCAAATGTAAAATATGGGTACAGTATAGTTCGAAAAATTAAATTCTAATCGCTAATTGGAAGAGACAATTGTCACTCAAGGTATACAAAAAGCATCACAGGATCTTTATCACAGGATTTTAATGTCCTGTTCGATTTGAGAATGATATTCACAAACTATACCTACCTTTTCCGGTTTGTCTGAATTGCCATTTTGTTTTCTGATTTGGTATTTTGTTTTCAGTTTTTGGTTGTGCACTTCTCGGCCACCGTAGATTTGTCATCATAAAGTGATTCAAATTGAAATATTTTTATTATTTTTTTTTTTTCGTAATTTCGTTTATATTTCTTAAAATATTTAATTTTTTTTATCAATTCCCCTACTTCCCCCAAAAGGCTCAGCCTTTGCCAGGCCACAGTTGTAAATAAGAAACCTGTTCTTAATCTGTCTTGCCTGGTTAAATAAAGGTAAATAAAAAATCAAAAAATTACCTCACATGGTGCACAAATCTGTGATTCCTCATGGATTTGGTGGCGTTTGCTTGCGTTTGCTCATTCAGTGCTTACGCTTCACAAAATGATGTGCAGGTAACGTTAACTAATACTGTCCCTTTTGCTGTCCAGAAGTGGGCGGGGCAATGGCGTGCAAAAAGAATTTTTGGAATTTATGAATTAGCTCTGAGCACAGTTTAGTTTGTGTCATTGTCTGATTTTGGTACACATAATCTGAAGTTTGTACACTTCAGTAAGTGTAAATCACCTGTTACATGAATATGAAGAAAATTAGCTTTTAGGAAAACTTTTACACACATCTTTAGCGAAAGATTGATTAACAGTTTTCAAACAAAAAAACACGATTTAAACCAGAAGCAGTCTGAATCAGAACTGTATCTGCATCTTGACCAACTTACGATTTTAATCGGTCAACTTCAGGTCTGACTTCCCGTCATAGAGCTTGAACTGTAAGGTTATTTTGTCTATTTCTATGGAAAAACCCGAACCTGAGTACATCTGAGACGTGTGTGTGTGTGTATTTGTGTGTGAGAATCCAGACCTGCTAATAAACTTGTAGCCATGAGGTTTTTGGAAAAGCCGTGTACATTTCACTCGGTATGAGACTGACGTGTGGCTCCTGTGCAGGTGGAAGCGGAGTGGAAGAACAGAGCGACAGTTGTGGAATCTGAGTGGACGAGAGAGTCGGCCATCAACGTGGCGGAGGGACGCAAGCGAGTGCAGATTCTGGCTTCTGAGGGAGAGAAAGCAGTGCAGATCAACAAAGCTGAAGGTGCTGAGTGTTTACAGCTGTGAGATACAATACAGAGAGGCGAGAACACATGTTGTCATCAGGCTGGCTGTGTGTGTGTGTGTGTGTGTGTGTGTGTGTCAGTGATGGGTTGTTCATGAACGATTCGTTCTTTTTGAACAAATCATTAACATGACTCAGGTAAACGAGTCGTCTCGGAGAGTGATTCGTTCATTTTCTATTGGGCGCGCATGCGCAAAGCATCTCAAAATCTCCGTATGTTATATACAGGAAACAGTATTGAACGACTATGCTAGTGAGTCTTCAAGTCTCGAGTTGTTCGTTCCTTTGTCACATGACTCCCATAGACGCTATGCGATGGGAGAAGTGATCGTCCAAGATGGTGGCATGTATGGTCTGATGTGTGTTTGTCCCTTTATCTATATTCATTTGTTTGTTCATTTGGCCCTCTTAGCCTCTTTTGGCTCTAGCAGCCCAGCTTCCATCTCCAGGCTCTACTTGGATTCTGAGGCCCTGTTAGCCTCTTCAGGCCTTAGCAGTCCAGTTACCATCTCTAGGCTCCAGGCTCTAGCAGCACGGCTATCATCTCCAGGCTCTGTTTGGATACTGAGGCCCTTCTGGCCTCTCAGGACACTAGCAGCTCAGCTTCCATCTCTAGGCTCTACTTGGATCATGAGGCCCTGTTAGCCTTTCCAGGCCCTAGCAGCCCAGCTACCATGTCTAGGCTCCAGGTCCTAGCAGCTCAGCTACCATCTTCCATCTCCAGCCCAGCTAACATCACCAGGTTCTGCGTGATCCTGAGGCCCTGCCAGCTCCTCCTGGTCTTGCTAACATCTTTTGCTAACATGGCTCTTCTTATAATGTTGCTTTGTTTATTGTTTTTGCAGAATCTAAGATCAAATGATTTTTATTGGGTGAGTACTTCTTACAACACTGTGGCTCTTTGGAAATAGCCTATGAATTTAACTGTTCAACCTTTCTGCATTCCCCTCAAATGCCAAAAGAGTTGGCAGAAGACTTATATTTAGCCTGGTTTCTATCTAGATATATACTTCAGCTTCAAAATCTTTTGATTTTAAATGACTATTTTGCATTTGATGGCAGACTTTATTGGGACTCTCATGTTAAAAACACTACAGATTCCTCATATACTGATGGCAAACAGAGATGGTTAATACTTTTATTGCTGCTTTTATCTGGCAATGTGCAGCCAAATCCAGGCCCTGAGTTGCAGTGTATTCCATTGCCATCTGATGTGAAATCCACGTCTGGTTTGAGTGTAATTCACCTTAATGTTCACAGTTTGTTACCAAAAATGGATCTGCTTAGGATTTGGGTGAATTTAACAGATGCAGATGTTGTTGTGTTATCTGAAACCTGGCTAACAAAATCAATCACTGATATGGATATTGGAATGGTTGGCTATAACGTGTATCGTGCTGACAGACCAAGGAAGGGTGGTGGGGTTGCTATTTATGTTAAAGCTAAATTTAATGTGAAGTTAATTTATTCAGAATCGATCAGTAAGCAGCGGGAATTTCTGGCAGTTAAGGTGGAATTGGTCATGGGCCTTTATGTTACTGTTGTTGGGTGTTATAGGCCTCCTTCTGCCCTGAGTACTGCATTGCAGACTCTTATTCAACTCCTATCCAGATTGGACTAATCTGAAATTATTTTAGTAGGTGATCTAAACTGGGACTGGCTGAAACCTTGTCCAGATGAATTTACGTAATTCTGTGATTGTCAATTTTACACAGCTAATCAATACTCCCACTCGTCCAAATCTTAAGTACCAAGAGAAATCCACCTTAATTTATTTAATTTTGACTAATGCCCCGCACAAATTTACTGCTGTTGGTGTTTTTTGCAATGACTTGAGTGATGTTGCTGTAAGGAATACTAAGATGCCTAAATGTAAACCTCGCTTGATTTGTAAGAGGACTCTCAAAAAATTGAATGAACAGGGTTTCTGCCATGATTTGTTTAATTGTGATTGGAGTAGAATAGAGCTGATTCCCGATGCGGAGTCAGCCTGGATCTTTTTCCGGGATCGTTTTTTGCAAGTAATAAATAGACACGCCCCACTATAGAGTTTCAGAGTTAAGGGGCGGGACAATCCCTGGTTTTCCTCTGAGCTTGGAGACATTCTTCATTATCGCAATTTAGCTTGGGCCAAAGCAAGAAAAACGGGCTCCCCGTCTGATTGGCTTGTTTTTAGGCAGCTAAGAAGTAAATGTTCTTCTTTTATTAAGAAAGCAAAATCTGACTTTTATCTGTCAGCCACTACAGACAACTTAAATGATCCCAGAAAATTTTGGAAGGCTATAAAATTACTTTCTTTAAACAGAGATAGTATTAATGTTCCTTCTTTTATTATGAAAGGGACTGCAGTAGTTTATGACAAGCATGAGATATTTAACCATTTTAATGAGAATTTTATTCAGTCTGGTTCTTTGTTTGACATGGCTTGTCCTTCTACTGTGACACCTTGTAGAGATGTACCAGTCCCTACAAGTGTCTTTAATTTCACTCTTTTCTTAGTGGCTGACATTCATAAAGCCTTAAAAGGGCTGGCTCCTGAAAAACCTCCAGGACCTGATGTTATAGAGCCCTACTTCTTAAAAATAGCTGCTGATTATGTAGCACAGCCTCTAACTTACCTTTTTAATCTTACTCTAGAGAGCAATACTATTCCCAAAATATGGATATCTGCATTTGTTTGTCCATTATTGAAAGGGGGTGACCCGTCAAACCTAAATAATTACAGGCCAATTTCTAACTTGTCTGTTTTGGCCAAAACGCTTGAATCCCTGGTGAGTGATCAGATGAAAGACTTCCTGCATGTACAGGACATTTTATCCCCAGTTCCGTCAGGTTTTAGAAAAAAACATAGCACCATCACAGCTGCAATGAAGGTGATAAATGACATCTCTGTTGCTCGTGATAAGAAGCAGCACTGTGCATCACTTTTTCTTGATTTGTCAAAAGCTTTTGACACGGTTGATAATGATGTTTTAAAGATTAGGCTTCTTAACTCGGGGTTTTCAGAGAATTCTGTCTCTTGGTTCTCAAACTATTTTAGTGACAGAACTCAGTGCATTAAGCATGATGGTGTTCAATCTGGTATTTTACCAATCCTTAAAGTGGTTCCACAAGGCTCTGTATTAGGCCCTCTTTTATTTACTATTTATATAAATAACCTTGATAGGCATGTGTCAGATGTAAATTTTCATTTTTATGCAGACGACACAGTTATTTACTGTTGTGCACCCTCTCTTAAACAAGCCATTGAACATGTACAGAACGCCTTCACTGTGGTCCAGAACACTTTGCTACAGCTGAATCTTGTGCTCAATGCGGACAAAACCAAGCTTTTGCTCTTCACGGACCCTCGGAATAGGTCACTGAATGTTCCCTCAGTGATTATTCTTGACGGACGTGAAATGCAGACTGTTACAACTTATAAGTATCTTGGTATTGTTATTGATGGGCAATCATCATTTAAGCCTCATGTTCACTGTTTAGTGAGAAAGTTGAGGCAAAAACTGGGTTTTTATTTTCGAAATAAGCTGTGCTTTTCTTTTACTGTTAAAAAAATGGCTAGTGGCAGCCACTTTTTTTATCTTTGTTGGACTACGGTGATACATACCATATGTATGCATTCATCTGCTCAATGCCTTCATAGGATTGACGCAGCCTATCATGCATCGCTGAGATTTATTACTAATTGTAAAACACTCAGGCACCACTGTGAGTTGTACTCTCGTGTAGGGTGGTCTGCTTTGGCCACACGGAGGCTCTGTCATCGGTACACATTTATATACTGTATAAGGCTATTCTTGGTGTGCTTCCATCTTATTTCTGTTCACTTCTTATAAAAAAGCACTGGTCATTACTCTCTCCGATCTCAGGCTGTTGTCTTGTTTTCTGTTCCACATATTAGCACTGAGCTGGGTAAAAGGGCCTTTGTTTATTCTGCACCTACATGGAATTTGCTGCAGAACAATTTAAAACTTAGTAAATTGATTCCTTTGAGTGTTTTTAACTCTGGAAAACCCAGACCACGTTATCCTAATAGGAAATCTATCTCCTTTGGCTGAAATGATGATACAGACCCAGTGAACCCTAAAACAGGTGTTTTTTAAAAATTAACCCTTTCCTACTACATGTAATGACATGGGTCATATATGACCCCTTGGGATATCCAGTATGTTTGACCAACTGGTAACTTTCACTCATGACATAAACGCAGGAGTTCTTTCTTAATAAGGAAAGACCAGAGTCTCATTTCAAAATATATTCATTGAGTTTAACTTTTCATCAATGACTATGCACATAAAATTTTATTCTAAGGCAGGAACTAAAAACACTGGCATCAGCTTTTATATCACCAAATAAAAAGCACAGTAGCAGCCATGTTTGATGTGAAAAAAATCAGGTTAGTTCAGTCAGTTACCACTAAATGTCAGTGTTATGGGTTCACATAGGGCACACTGGGTTGTAATGCAAAAAGAAATCTTTACTTTGGTGTGTGGGTTGAATATGATGATGAAATAAAAGTCTGGGTCAAATATGACCCCATGGGTTCTCCAGGGTTAAGCTAAAAATTAGATGTTTTGAGTTGGATTCCCTCATATGTCAATGTTTTTGATTGAGATTTTATTGTAAATGCAAATTTGGATAAATTCTATCAATTTATTTTTTTTCTTAATTTTTTATTTTTTTGTATGTATGTAATGTGATGTAATTTAGCTGCCTATCTTGGACAGGTCTCCCTTGCAAAAGAGATTTTTAATCTCAATGGGCTTCTCCTGGTTAAATAAAGGATAAATAAAAAAATAGATCCAAAAGAATGAACGACTCCGACTGCAAAATATGATGGTGAATTACTCATTCTGATATGAACTAATTGACTAAAAAAAAGATTCATTCATTTTAATGAACGAGATTCAAAGAACCGAGTGATTCAAACACTAGTGTGTGTGTGTGTGTGTGTGTATTAAACTATGATGTGTTTGTATTACAGGAGAGGCTATTGCTTTGTTGCTTAAAGCGGAAGCTAAAGCTCAGGCCATTAGGATGCTCACAGATGCGCTGAGTCAGAAGGTACGCTACTGTGTGTGTGTGTGTGTGTGTGTGTGTGTGAGACTTAATATTGATAGTATAGATACCAGTACTATAAGGTAAGCTACATATATGTATTTTAGTATTAATTAATAATAATAATAATAATAATATGGGAGTTTATGGCAGTCCGTAGATGACCAGGACAGGTTTACACCAATACCAGAAGCTACACTGGACAGGATTGAAGCTCTGCTTTCCCCTGAGACGTCAGGACGTCCAAAGACACTTCTGATACCCAGTAGCGACATTCTGAGCGGTTTTTCCAGTGTTTTTTCCAGTGTTTTTTCCAGAAAGTGCTCTGCTTAATCGGCTTATTCTATGAATCTATTTTTTTATCTTTTGTAATTTATCTATTAATCGCTGCTTTGTTCAAAGAATCAAATTAGACTGCTTTTTAATTTTTATCTTTGTCTTTATTTTTTTTTTACATTTATTTATTTAGTTTTCCTTCAAAAACCTTTTATACTGTTTATATATACAACCATTATCATCTTCTTAGCTTCGAGATAATAAATCTAAAATAAATGTGAATGAAATAAATCTAAAACAGTTTCTACAGTTTGCTGTTTGAGAGGATAAAATATGTCACCTACCCAGGTTCAGCATGTTGCTAACAAAACTAAATAAATGCCCAGTTTTCCCTTTTTATCTGTCAAATGCATCAAGGTCAGAAATTAAATAATTCCACTTGGAATTTACCACTTTGGATGCAATGTTGACTTATCTTTCAAATATATATATTTGAAATATATAATACATGGCTTTTTTTCTCAACAATATTTTTATTGATTTTAATAAAATAAAAGGCAGAGCCTAAAGGAGATGGTGATCGATGTGCCGGAGCAGTCTGCAGTATCTCAGGGTGAGTCTGAAGTATTAGGCTCGTGTATTTGACACCAAGTGGAAGAGGAATTGTGTTTTCACGTTCTCCAGTAGAGCAAGCTCAGGAAGTGGATGAATGTTTTTATTTGTTATATATATAAATTATTTATATAAAATTAGGACTGACCTAAACTTGAGGGGACTTTAGAATTATTATAAGTAGCAGCATTAATTATACTCTCTGGTCATGATTAAAAAATTTTTAAACGTTTATTTAACATTTCTGACATTCTCCAGTGTCATCATTTATTTTTTAATAATTTCTTCCAGACAGAAGGAACACCTGATCATTATGATTCATATATGAAAATCTACTCAGCTGTATAGATGTTTAGTTTTCATGCCGAGGCTTTGGCCTGCTCGTGTTTGCTGTGCATCTGTTCATCAGTGTGTTTATCTGTCTGTCAGACAACGTGACGCTACAGAGTGATGGAGTTCTGTACCTCCGGATACTCGACCCCTTTAAGGTATGTCCTGATGTACGGTACTCCCCTTTATGACTTCATGTTCAATATATTTTATTAAATAATTTTTCTGGTCATCTCCAGGGCAGTTACGGAGTCGAGGACCTCGAGTATGCAGTGACGCAGCTGGCGCAGACCAACATGAGATCGGAGTTGGGAAAACTCACTCTGGATAAAGTTTCCAGGATAATTAAGTTTAATTTGGAGGCTCACGTTCATGGAACATCTAACCTTAAAATGCAGAAGTTTTGTATATAGTAGGAAGTTTAATTCACAGAAAAGACTCAAGTCAAAGTGAACAAAGGCATGATTTAAACAAATAATAAAAACAAAAAAATAAGATTAAAATGAGCACAAAATGATGTGTTCAAATGTTTAACCTCCCTTTGCATTTACCTGATGACCTCTATGTTTACCTTGCATCAATATTTAATATTTGGCTTCTTTATTAAATAAAAAAGAACAAGAAGAATTCGTTGCTCTCTCTCTTTAATAAGTTTAATGAAGTTTATCGTTGTGTATGAGTAAGTAGAATCACGTACAGTCAATCAGATGTAGCTCAGTAAACGATCTCAGACGAGTTCAGAAAGTGGAATGAACTTAAGGCTCTGTAACAGCATCAGAAGAAATAGTAAATAGATAAGAAAAAATAAGAAGAAACGGTCAAATTAAATAGTTTTATTTCGAGCAAAGGAGAAGCAGGTAAGTGATTGGTCCGTGGCAACACCGTTTGCACATGCGCAGTTCATTCACATCGATATCAGTTGCCGTGCGGTCACGGGAATATGCTGCTCCTTTCAGCCGGAGCTCGCGCTCACTGATCAGAGCAGACAGGGAGATGAGTAACTGTACCGGGAAAGCAAGACCTCGCGCTTACAGGACAGTACTGGCGACATTTGGAAAGTTGCTAAGGTTTGTCGCTAGGCGCTTTTTTTTTTGAAGAAAACAAAAGTCGCTAATTTGGCAACACTGGTTAATTATTTTAACATGCTAGTTTTATATCCTCGCCACAGTGGCGGTTGGCTGCACAAAATCACCGCATTTGGCGGGAGAAATTCA
Organism: Channallabes apus; assembly: GCA_030522415.1. NCBI lineage: Eukaryota > Metazoa > Chordata > Actinopteri > Siluriformes > Clariidae > Channallabes > Channallabes apus. Next base: position 4,492,935 of record CM060120.1, on the reverse strand, counting down.
AATACTTGCGGCACAACCGCGGCCGGTTACACCGAGAAACCCGAAGGAGACCCGGACATGCACGCGCACGCTGCTCGGTGTTAAATCTCTCCTTTTACACCAGAGTTGAAGTCTCTGTATTAACGCCGCTTTAGCTGAGCAGTTCGGTCGCTGGGAACAAACAGGCAAAATGACAATGAACACCAGTTAGCTAGCCTTAATTAGCTCTGGAGCTCGGCTGTGACAGGATTCAGTAACTGACACCCTATAAAGTTGTGTATTCAGGCAGACAGAGTCATTACTTCAGTAACTTGTGTTATCTGCTTATTTACCAGGATTTGTAAGGAATATTCCAGAATGTTCCAGGAGCTTCATGTTCATTCTCACAGCCTTCTTGTCTCTGATGTTACACCAGATTTCTCATCAGCACTTGCACAGAGCAATTTACTCAATTATTTAAGTTGTTGTTGTTAAATATAACGAATATTGAGTTGGAATGAGTGATTGTAGTTTTTGAAACTAATCAATATAATTACTCCAGTACTAAATGTTTTGATTGAAGTGTATAAAAAATATTAAGCATGTGCATGGTAAAAATATAATTCAGTTAATCAAATGCTAATTTCTATTTGTGAAATAAACTTGTAAATTTAAGACCAAATGAATGGTTGTTTTTTTAGGCATTTATTTTGATTTGTCTAATCAAAGAATTATGTATGCAATTTTTAGAGTGTTCTTTCTCTGTCTCTTCAATACTCTTGGCAATATTTTTTTATATGAGAAAGAAAAGAAAGAGAATTTGAGCCGTTATATTATTATTATATCTTTTACAAAGTTAGATTTTTTTGGGGGGGGAGGGGGCACCTTCGGGTATCTGTTCATTAATTTTAAGTTCATAAATACTGTTTAGACTAAAATTCCTTTTTTCTAAATTATGAAAGTATTTGGTATTTCTTTCAACTATGTTCCAACCATTTCTGTCCAGCACGAACGAAAGGTCCCTTTGCCAAATTTTCATAAATATTGTCCAATTCTGATTGTAAGTCAATTAACCAATATTTGATCTTTCTTGGCCTTTTCCGAATTTTTTATTACATTTTGTTTAAATAATTTATCGCTCAAAAGTGCACTAATTTCCAATAATTTGGTTTATATTTAGTTGATTGATTCTTTATACACACTATTAAAGTGATCATGGCCATGTTTCTCGATAACGCACACTATTCGCGCGCTACGAAAACTCTTAAGATATATCTTCCATTAAATGACAGCTTTTCTAAGTGTATTTCTCGAACTGTCTCTTAGGAGTCTTCTTAAGTCGCTGCCTCTTACGTCAGACGTTACAAGGCGCTGTCTACAGTGAAGGTCCTGAATTAGCTGACATCGGTTGCTCAGGAATCGATTTTTGACTCCTTTTGCATGACAGCGTTAAGAAAGACTGCGCTTTCTATGCTAAACATTGCATTAAATTCTTTTAATAGCGTTTTTTTCGACATGGGTTAACTTATCAATAGCATGCGATAATAGACAAATATATAAATTAAATCACCAAACTGCCGCCAAGCTAATATTTTCTTGTAACCTGTAGTGACAGTGAAACGAATGCTGTGCTGCAGCTGTTTCTCAATCAACTATGCTTGTATAACCGAATCATAGTTGATTCACAAACACTTATGTGCAACGCACTCTTAATTGCCATTGGTTGAAACCTTCAATAAAAGCAATCTACCTACACTAAACAAAGAGTGATAAGCTGGAGAAGATGGCAGGGAAAGGGAAAAAATTAGTGGGATTGCTGAGGATAAATCTGGGTCAGTTTACTCATTGCTAGACGGCTTCCAAAAATCACACCTATAAATTATGTAATAAAATCACTGTCAAAAAATAATCGTCTGTGCATTTCTTTGCTCCGCCCATTGCCCTTGTGGGGCTCAGTGAAATACAGGTGTCTGTTATCTTAAAATAAAAGGAAAGAAATATGGGGGAGGGGGGACTTTTGCACCTTGTTAAATACACCGGTTAAAGCTTTGTCTTGTCCAAATTCAGACTTAAACTAGCAACTTAAACAGTGGACTACAACACTTGTGGTTGTGCTGTTACAGGGGGGAAAAAACTTTGATTATTTTCCTATAAAAGCATGCCATGTAGTTTTTATTCCCCATATACCATGAGCAACTCCTTTCATGTTCAGATAACAACATATTTCCGATTTGCTAAACCCTGTGCTGTTGTTCTTCAGGAGAGAGAGTCACTGAACTCCAACATCGTTCACTCCATCAACCAGGCGTCGGCAGACTGGGGGATTCGCTGTCTCCGCTACGATATCAAGAACATTCACATTCCACCGCACGTCAAAGAATCCATGGAAATGCTGGTGTGTATATATGTATATATGTATATATATATATATATATATATATATATATATGACACCCTATTATGATTCTCGCTGAAGCGCTGAGTCATAAGGTACGCTACTGTGTGTGTGTGAGACTTAAAATATTGATGGTATAGATACCAGTACTATAATGTAAGCTATATATATATATATATATATATATATATATATATATATGTGTGTGTATTGTAGTATTTATTATTAATAATAATAATAATAATAATAATATGGGTGTCTATGGCAGTCTGGAGATGATCAGGAGGACGAGTGTAGACAAACATTTACAACGATACCAGAAGCTACACTGGACAGAATAGAAGCTCTGCTTTCCCCTGAAACGTCATGACGTCCAAAGTCAAATCTGACTTTCTACAAGTCTTTAAACAGCTGTAAAGAAATGTGTAAGTAAGCCTTTTTCCCCCATTTTTGCTCAGCCTTCCTACAAGTCTGTCCCACTGTGTCTGGTTAAAAGTCTCCATTAAATTGAGAAAATCCCTCGAGAGAGGGTTTGACTGACAGCAAATATGAACGTTAAAATCGCCTAGCAATAAGAAACGATCAAATTTGTTGACGATATTACCAATGAAGTCGGTGATTTGCTGAAGAAAGTCCTTATCCGAGTGTGGTGGACGGTAGATCAGCCCTAGGCAAATAGGACCGTTCCAGTCGCGGTGGATAAGTTTAGCTTCAAGGCTGGTATAAATATCTGGGGAGATAGAGGAGCACTGCGCACGATAAGAGTTTTTCATGACCGTCACTAGCCCACCCATTTTGACGGGGGGAGTTAAAAAATGTACAACCTGGACCAGTTCAGAGAAGGGAAATTAGGGAATGAGATCACCATGCTTAATCTACGATTCAGTAATAAACATGAAATCCAGATTTTGCATGGAAAAGAAGTCATTCAACAAAAGTGTCTTGTTTACTGCTGATTGAGCATTGATTAAAACCATCTTAGGTGGAGGAGCAACGCCGGGTAAGAGGAGAGGCTCTACACAGCGGACCAGAGGCAGCTCCGGATCTCCGAAGATATCGGCCGATCCGAGGGAATCTACGCCGGGGGTAGAAGGAGAAGACGGGGAGAACACGTCTGAGCCACCGGTGCGCCTGATCCACAAGACGCCAAACCACAGAGCCTCCATGTAGCGGCTCGGGAAACGGGCTTGGGGTGTAGACCGCATGCAGACGGGCTTTTAATCCAGTATTTTTTTTTCTGTTTTGTTTGTTTGTCAAATTGGTTTAAAGCAGACAACGACTTTGACGACTTCCTGCAACCATTGCCTGAAATCCCGAGTCGACCTACAAGTCAATAAGATAAACCCGTGTGTTCTTTTTCTGTTCTCACGTTTGTACATCTTTACAAACATGGGAACAGAAAAAATAAGTAGAATAAAGAATATTTTCCCCCTGAGCTGTTTAATTTTATGTTTTCTCAGCACTATTGGCACACTCAGAAATCAAATGTACATTTTTAAAGTAAGTTTAAAAAATCTCAGTGAATAAAACTTTCCCCCACGACTGTTGTCTGATCATTAGAGAAGTTGTAGATAACAGACCAACCTGAAAAAGTCTAAGTAGTTTAAGGATTATGGATGAACCGTTTTCACATCATGTCACACATCAGACAAACAGGAAGGGAGGCGAGACCTCAGGAACAGCTCGATGTCCCAGTGGCTTCTGATTTTTTTCCTCTGGCACTAAGGGGCCAGAAAATGCTTGGCCCCTTTACCTAATAATCACTGCACTGTTTATTAGTATAAGCATTCTTACTAAACTACTTCTCAAATTTGAGCTTTATCTTGATTTTTATTCTGACTTTTTTCAGCACCGCTTTTGATTTTTCCCCCCCAAACTGTTCAATTCTGTTTTCTCAGCACTTAGAACAGCACAGTTATCGCATTTAGAAATCAAATATAAGATTAAAATTAAACCTCGTTGCATGAATATTACCATTCTGGTGTTTATAATGTTTGTCCTGCTTCATGACTCGAGTCTAAATCGAACTTCATAGTACACACACCATGGACAATTTGAAAACACTAATTAACCATATCTACATGTCTGGACTGTCGGAGGAAATGCAAACTCCACTCACACAGACCCGAAATGGGAATAGAACCCGGACTCTGGAGGTGCAAGACCACAGTGCTGACCGCTATGCCACCGTTCCATCTTCAGATTATGCAATTAATCAAAAAATTGGGAGCATGCTGCTACAGGTAAATGATGATACCATACACATGAAGCTCCATCAGTAAACAAACTCATAGTTTGACCTTGGAGGTGCATAATCACAATGCTAACCACTATGCAACTGTGCCTCCTAGTTATAATTTTTTTTTAGTAACAACCTGGTCAACCTAGGCCTTATCAAAGACATCTACATGCTGTTTGAAGATCTGTTAAGAAGAATGATGCTAATTGTTGTTCTCAAACAAAGCCACTAAAGGAAGCTCAGTAATTTATTAAAATATGAATAGCTAGATCTTACTTGCATACATTTTACCAGAAAACTGTGAGAGTCTGTTTAGCAATGTAGCTTCATATATATGGCGTGTCATGTCATAAATTATTTTACTGTAGCAGCATGCTCCCAAGTGTTAATGTATTATTTTATTAATTTATTATATTGCTTGAAGGCAATTAAACCATCATTACTAGAAAGCATTTGAGGTGCATTTTGCATTTTGTTTTAATTTTCTTTATCTTTTGTGGTAGATAACACTACACTACACATGACTGCACTACGCTGCATTAAAAATGGCGGTCACAAACTTTTTTTAGTTATTGGTGGTGATAATCCCGCCCCCAGCCCCTCATGTAAGCAGTTCTTTGTTCTGGTCCAGCCTTGGTGGTAACCAGTGGTGGTACCGCCTTGGAACTGGTGTTTCTGTCTGAGGGCCGGTGCTTTGGCTGTCTGAATAAAATAGAATTGATTAGAAATTGATGGCATCAGTGGAAACGGGGTGTGTGCCCTGCGATGGATTGGCACCCCGTCCAAGGTGTACCCCGCCCCGTGTCCCCTGGGAAATGGTGAAGGCTTCCCTCTGAACAGGATAAGCGCTATAGAGAATGAGTTCACATAACGTGAGGGGATAAAGAAGTGCATTTTGAGTATTAAAATTCTTATTGTTATAAATATGTTACTAAAAAATTAATTAAATAATCCTTAAGTGTCTTGCACACCAGAAGAAGATGTAAATTACACCACATTCAGAAACCTCAGCTTAGTGTGTGTGTGTGTGTGTGTGTGTGTGTGTGTGTGTAAACAGCATTTTTTGTGTTTTTAGTTCTACTTATGCTGTTTGTATCACAAACACACACAGAGGACAGGCTTTTTTCTTTTTTAATTGAACAAAAATATATAACAAGAAATACATTTATAATAACAACATAAAGTTGTGTAAACGGTCAAAAAACAAGGCACACATTAATTACACACTCAAGGAAATATTAATAATAAAATATATATATATATAACAAAGAAAAAAATAAATAAATAAGCAAAATAGTTAAGTGAATACAAATCAAAATACCATTAAATATTATGAAATGTGTTTCCTTTGCTTTAGGAGCCACTGGAAAGGCAATATATTGTGTTCGTAGTAATTTAATGGTTTATTTATAATAAGTTTGTAAAATATTGTTATAATATAATGATGTTGGATATATTATAAAATTTAAACAAGAGCGGATGATTTTGTTGGGAAGCGTTGCTGTGAGATTATTCCCATTTTAAAAAAGTGATGGAAGATCACATGAACCATCTGAGATGTCGGTAAAGCTGTTTTGTAAAAGGTTTATGAAACTTTTTGGAATAGCTTTTAATACAAGTTCAAATTGTTTACGTTCACAGTGTAAGTTGTATTTTGAGCAGAAACCACTGAATGATAACCAGCTCCCGTCCTCATTCATCAAGTGATGAACTGACCAAACACCTTTTTCAAGCCAATCAAGAATGCACAAAGATTTATATCTAAATAGAATAAATCTATTGTTCCATATTGAGGTTTGGTGTGGGGTGAAGTTATGATTGTATAATAATTTCCAATATAGCAAAACCTATTGGTAGTGATTTAATTGGTTTAATTGATTTAATTGGTAGTCTACACTGAAAAAAATAATAAGTAAAATTTACTAAATTTTTCTTTTGCAAGTTTTGCACTCAGGTTGTTCAAGTAAATTTAACACTTGTGAAAATGAGTAAAATTTACTTAAAGAAGTTGAGTAAAACTAACAAAGTAAATAATTGCATATAACATGGCCTCTTTAAATGATGTTAGTTGAATTAGTATTTACTTACTGATCTGATGTAATTAATTGATATAATTAAGTACAACTATTTTCTATTTAAGTAAATTTTACTTGTTTTATTCAGTCAATGTTAATTATTTTAAATAAATAAAATGAGTCACTATCACAATATGACAAAACAGCACTGTGACAAAAATAACTCTTGATTGCACATTTACAGTATTAAGAGCTTCATTTAAAGGAATTAACATGCCCATATATAAACAAGATCAATGCTTAATATTTAAATAGCTCAAGCAGCAGTAAAGTGCAATGACATTTTTGATTATAAAACTTTTGCTTATTCAGGCCTTCTTAACTTACACGTCTATACAAAGACTGGACAGAATCTTAACTAGAGCAAGTATTAAACCAAATATTAACAGACTGCTTTTACAATTAAATCCTGTCTTTCAAGTAAATTCAGCAAGTCCATAGCCATTTTTTTTGGCCAAAATTTCCAATAAACATGTTTCAATAACAAACTGCATATTGTGAAATACTCCTAATACAGAATTTTAAAATATTAAAACCATTGTTCAAAAATTGTTATCAAATGATTGGAACTATTATTAAATATGCTAACTCTGTTGTTCTAATAAGAATATAAAATGTACAAGAAACCAGTACAAATGTAAATGGTATCAGCAACAATCATTCATCAAATCTAACAATGTTTAAACAAACTTGGGAAAACGACAGATTAATGCTGTGGGAGAAAATTCTTCCACCTGTTGAAAGTTGCCTATAATTTAAAATATCAAACAGTTAACAAATTGCTTACAATCAAAATTAAAGAAGATTTCAGACGCCACACAGAACTGGAAGAAGTAAGAGGATTTATTGCAGCAATAAAACCCAGTGAGCCGCACTTGCAATGCTTAGGTTGTAAATACAAGCACTGTCAAGAGCAGACTGAATTCACAGTAAAAGCACACACCTTTTATACACTTCATGAGAAGGAGGGGGGAAGTCCCGGGGACTTTCCCGACCCCTCCTCTATACACTCTTTTTTGCTGACCACATCAAATTTTTTATTCCATTATAATCCAGTTCTATCAATTGTTTTATTCCAGTTTCTATCAATTAATTCTTCCATTATAATTATATTTCTCTTATATTTCTCTTACCATTACATCATACACCTCACTGTCTGACTCCTCTCCATGCTCATAACTCTTTCCCGTTATTATTACACCTCGTTATTTAACTTCTCCTTGCGCTTATCTGATTCTTACTATGCTTGAGAGCTTTTTCTCATTATCTGTACATTTTTCGAGTCTTTATAATAATATAGGAGTGTTGCTTGTTTCAAGACTTTTTCCTCGTGTTTCTTTGGTTTATTCTTCATTTCTCAAAAGACCAGCCATGGGTAAGCATCTCCTTTATACTACTGTACTTAATTTATTTATTATTTATTACTTATTTGCCTTATTTTACCCTATTCAATGTTTTTATACATGTCATTCTATTTAATAGCTAACTGTAACTTCTCCATTGATGACATCATCTCTGTGGATGATTTGGACAGCCAGGGCAGTTCAGATCGTGTTCCTTCTGAGGACTACAACCCGACTGAGCCAGCTGTGGGTCCGGCCTCCGTGAGTCCTGACCGATCTGATTCTGAGTTGTCCGAGTCTCTGATGCAGTATCTACTAGATAAAGTTTTTACTTATTCTAAAAGGGATGAGTCTAAGCCTGCTCCTTCTAAGAGACGGTGTTTGGATGTTGAGAGTCCTCACTGTTCGTTTCAGCCAGTGAGGGCCACGTCCAGTACTCTCGCTCCACCTAACAGACAGCCTAGATTTAAAGTAAGTGTGAGTACTCAGACTGATTTAAACGTATCTGTTAGTACACAGACCAATGAAACTAATTCCATTGGTGTTCAAACAGATTTTCCTCAGGCCTCTGTGTCTATGTTAAACCGTGGGGTCTCTGTGTTCATTCTCCTCACTGACCTTCTTCTAGGAGTCGTCCTAGGCCAGAGAAGGCTTTATATGTAATTTAATTTCTCTAGATGCTAACCCATGGCCCCCTATTTTGTATGTTTTTTGTTGGGCCTTTTTATACTGTCGTAAGTATTTTATGTTATTACCATGTAGATACGCATTTTTATTCTGTGTCTACTCTTATTAAACTATGTTATTCATAAGCCTGTTTCTGTGTCTTTTTGCTGTGTCTCTTCTTATCAGCTCGTACCAGTCTACGCACACATGTACACTGTCCTGCATGGAAATTCCCTTGCATTCATGTCATGTACAGTATCGGTAACTGAGTTATTACTTTGTTTTTCTCGTGCCTCCGAGTTTTTATGGCCTGACCATCTGCTCTTCTCCTCATTAATTTTCAGGTTTATCCAATTATTTTTGGTTTCTGGTCTTATGTCTCCCTTATCTTATCTGGTCATCTGTTGGTTCCAGCTATGTCCAGTTTCTGGTCCTTCTATATTTTCATTACCTCATCTAGTTATCCTTTTATGTACTTCCGATCTTTCCCTCAACTCTTCATTAAGTGTGTGTGTGCTCAGTTTTTCCGCTAAGTCCGGCACCTTAAGTGTGTGTGCTCAGTTTCAGCAGGTCCGGCACCTGGCGCCTTATCTTGTCTATGTTTTACGACCTGTCATGCTCCCCAGTTTCTAGGAATTTCCAGTCCCCCTCTGGTTTCGCTGTTCCTAACTCTTGTCCTCTCTTTTATACTATAATGGTCCACTTATAGTTCTTTTTATATTTCTACTTGCATAAATACAGTGGTGTGAAAAACTATTTGCCCCCTTCCTGATTTCTTATTCTTTTGCATGTTTGTCACACTTAAATGTTTCTGCTCATCAAAAACTGTTAACTATTAGTCAACGATAACACAAGTAAACACAAAATGCAGTTTTTAAATGAAGGTTTACGTTATTAAGGGAGAAAAAAAAACTCCAAATCTACATGGCCCTGTGTGAAAAAGTGATTGCCCCCCTTGTTAAAAAATAACTTAACTGTGGTTTATCACACCTGAGTTCAATTTCTGTAGTCACCCCCAGGCCTGATTACTGCCACACCTGTTTCAATCAAGAAATCACTTAAATAGGAGCTACCTGACACAGAGAAGTAGACCAAAAGCTAGACATCATGCCAAGATCCAATGAAATTCAGGAACAAATGAGAACAAAAGTAATTGAGATCTATCAGTCTGGTAAAGGTTATAAAGCCATTTCTAAAGCTTTGGGACTCCAGCGAACCACAGTGAGAGCCATTATCCACAAATGGCAAAAACATGGAACAGTGGTGAACCTTCCCAGGAGTGGCCGGCCGACCAAAATTACCCCAAGAGCGCAGAGACGACTCATCCGAGAGGCCACAAAAGACCCCAGGACAACATCTAAAGAACTGCAGGCATCACTTGCCTCAATTAAGGTCAGTGTTCACGACTCCACCATAAGAAAGAGACTGGGCAAAAACGGCCTGCATGGCAGATTTCCAAGGCGCAAACCACTTTTAAGCAAAAAGAACATTAAGGCTCGTCTCAATTTTGCTAAAAAACATCTCAATGATTGCCAAGACTTTTGGGAAAATACCTTGTGGACTAACGAGACAAAAGTTTAACTTTTTGGAAGGTGCGTGTCCCGTTACATCTGGCGTAAAAGTAACACAGCATTTCAGAAAAATAACATCATACCAACAGTAAAATATGGTGGTGGTAGTGTGATGGTCTGGGGTTGTTTTGCTGCTTCAGGACCTGGAAGGCTTGCTGTGATAGATGGAACCATGAATTCTACTGTCTACCAAAAAATCCTGAAGGAGAATGTCCGGCCATCTGTTCGTCAACTCAAGCTGAAGCGATCTTGGGTGCTGCAGCAGGACAATGACCCAAAACACACCAGCAAATCCACCTCTGAATGGCTGAAGAAAAACAAAATGAAGACTTTGAAGTGGCCTAGTCAAAGTCCTGACCTGAATCCTATTGAGATGTTGTGGCATGACCTTAAAAAGGGGGTTCATGCTAGAAAATAAAGCTGAATTACAACAATTCCGCAAAGATGAGTGGGCCAAAATTCCTCCAGAGCGCTGTAAAAGACTCGTTGCAAGTTATCGCAAATTCTTGATTGCAGTTATTGCTGCTAAGGGTGGCCCAACCAGTTATTAGGTTCAGGGGGCAATTACTTTTTCACACAGGGCCATGTAGGTTTGGATTTTTTTTCTCCCTAAATAATAAAACCCCTCATTTAAAAACTGCATTTTGTGTTTACTTGTGTTATCTTTGACTCATAGTTAAATGTGTTTGATGATCAGAAACATTTTGTGTGACAAACATGCAAAAGAATAAGAAATCAGGAGGGGGGCAAATAGTTTTTCACACCACTGTATATGTTGATTTTTTATATGCTGAAATTTGCTTACAATGCCTATGAATTTTCCCTCCCAACTGGTCTGTAGCAAAGATAATACAGCTGACAGAATCCACATAAGAAATATATTCTGCAATATAGAAAACATAAAAAGAAGTAATTAGTAATCTGCAAAATACCATTAACAAATACATTCACAATACTTTCACTCATCTGATGATGAAACAAACAAGGCTAAACATAAGAATCTCTGTGTTTTACATTATTTGCTGCACCCAGAATAAGATGAAAAGTGAAAGAGTTCCTGAACGAAACAGCAATCACAGCTGATTTTCTTTGGCAACACCATAAACAAACGGCCTTTGCGGCCCACTAATTTCCAGTAGACTATCACAAGGAATCAATAAGAACAGAATATTTCTGAAAAGCAAAATAAATTAGTAAAATTCCTTAAATGTAAATTAATTTTGGCCAGGGGTGTAACCTTGACAACGTGTGTTTTCAGATCCGACAGACTATTATTTACACCAGACATGAGCAGATGAAACATAGAACTGATTAAATACAGTATATAAAACAACAAGATATATCAGATGTAGCAAATCAAACATTAAATAACATTCATCAGATTATACAATTTAGCAAATGTGGCACTCTTTTTGGTATTAATATTTTTTGTGCTGTAATTAGGTAGTTAAAGTCACAAAGAAAATTTTGAGAATTCACTCTCACTCATCGTCTATACCACTTTTATATGCTGTATTCACGGTCGCAGGGTACACCCTGGACAGGGTGCCAATCCATCGCAGGGCACACACACACACACACATACATACTACTGGAAATTTGGGAATGCCAATTAACCTAATCTGAATGTCTTTGGACTGTGGGAGGAAACCGGAGTACCCGGAAGAAACCACAAAGCACAGGGAGAACATGCACACAGAGATGGGAGTCGAACCCAGCCAAAAATCAAACCCGAACCCCGGAGGTCCAAGGAGTCAGTGCTAACCACTACACTAACATGCCGCCTAATTTTTCAGAGTGTTAAAAAAAAAATTACATTTATGAATATAATACTTTCACAATGAAATAAATGCATTTACTATATGTTATTTTTGTTTATATTGAGAAAAATAAAAGATCACACATAGTTATATCAAAGTCCACACTATATTTTGAAGAAAAGGATTTTGGTAAGTCAGGAGAAAAAACCATAACATGGGGGCATTTAAAAAATGTAATAAAAATCTCCATGCTCACTTTGGAGTGGTGTTTCGCTTTGCGTTTGACCATATAACCAAGTTTTCTAACAACGTTAATTTTAGTTCCTAAAAAGATATTGACATGAAATGATAAGGATGAAATCTGAGGATTAAGAGCGCAGCATGTCTGCATCTTTCTCCCCGCGCCATTGACTAACGTGTCCTTATGTAAAACACGGAGGTTTTAATAATTCAATTCAATTCAATTCAATTTTATTTATATAGCGCTTTTAACAATGGTCATTGTCTCAAAGCAGCTTCACAAAAATTTAAGAAATTTAACAAAAAAAAAAAAAAAAAAAATTATATATATATATAGAATAATTATATATAAAGTAATAAATAAATAAAATTATAATAGAAAATAAATAAATAAAAACAAATAATAATAATAATTATAGAAAAGAAAATAATTGGAAGTGTGGATGTGTGAGAAAAATGTGCAGATAATAATGAGATGAATGAATGAAATGTCTCTGATGAGCAAGCCAAGGGTGACGGCGACGGTGGCAAGGAAAAACTCCCTGAGATGGCATTAGGAAGAAACCTTGAGAGGAACCAGACTCAACAGGGAACCCATCCTCATTTGGGCGATAACAGATAGAAATGATATAACATCTTGTGTGTTGTGCAGGTGAAAATTCAATATGACAGAAATTATTTAAATTGTCATGAAGACCAGTTCAGCATAGGGACGAGTCAGTAGGTGCAGAGGGCAGATGAGGTCTGGATCACTGGAAGCACAGGAGCAGCATGTGTAGCTCCAACCATCATAAAGCTGAATCCAGTTGGAGCTGGTCCTTCTCTGGATGCCTCAGGAACCTCGCAGGGTCGGCCTTTGTCTACTGAAGCCTCGGGATGGGTAGAGAAATACAGAACAGATGGGGAGAATTAGCGTAGTTGCCATTCGGTATAGGTGTACTGGAGTATGAGTACTGGGATGAGTTATGTGTATGCCAGATTAAAAAGATGCGTCTTGAGTCTACTTTTGAACTGAGAAACCGTGTCTGCTCCCCGAACACTGTCTGGAAGGCTATTCCAAAGCTTTGGAGCTAAATATGAAAAAGCCCTACCCCCTTTTGTAGATTTTGAAATTCTGGGAACTACCAGAAGTCCGGAGTTTTGTGATCTTAAGGCGCGTGGTGGATTGTAGCATATCAGAAGACTGGTTAGGTATGTGGGAGCTAAACCATTTAAGGCCTTGTATGTAAGTAATACTATTTTGTAATTTATTCTAAACTGAACAGGTAGCCAGTGCAGGGATGATAATATTGGGGTTATATGATCATATTTTCTGGATCTAGTGAGAACCCTGGCAGCTGCATTTTGGATTAACTGAAGCTTGTTTATTGAGGATGCAGGACAACCACCTAGTAATGCATTACAATAGTCCAGTCTGGAGGTCATGAATGCATGAACTAGTTTTTCTGCATCAGATACGGATAAGATGTTCCTAAGTTTAGCAATATTTCGAAGATGGAAAAAGGCTGTTTTTGTGATATTTGAAATGTGATTTTCAAAAGACAAGTTACTGTCTAATATTACTCCCAGATCTTTTACTGCTGAGCTGGTAATAACAGTACATCCTTCTAAGCGCAAGCTGAATTGTGAAAGCTGTTGTGTGCTGGTTTTTGGGCCAATAAGTAATATCTCTGTCTTATCTGAATTTAGTAAAAGAAAGTTATTGGTCATCCAATCTTTTATGTCCTGGACACACTCAGTTAATCTAGACAACTTAGGTATTTCGTCTGGTTTAGTTGAGATATATAATTGGGTATCATCAGCATAACAATGGAAACTAATCCCATGTCTTCTAATGATGTTACCCAAGGGAAGCATGTATATTGAGAACAACAGAGGTCCTAAAACTGACCCTTGTGGGACCCCATATTTCACTGGCATTATACCAGACGGTTCTCCATTTAGATCTACAAAATGGTAGCGATCAGACAGGTAAGATCTAAACCATTTTAGTGATTGTCCCTGAATGCCTATATAATTTTGTAAGCGATCTATGAGAATATTATGATCTATAGTGTCGAATGCAGCACTAAGATCGAGCAGGACTAGCAATGAGATGCAGCCTTGGTCTGAAGCTAAAAACAAGTCATTTGTAATCTTAACTAGTGCAGTTTCTGTGCTATGATGGGGCCTGAAACCTGACTGAAATTCTTCAAGGATGTTGTTATCCTGCAAGAATGTGCAAATTTGAGCTGATACTACTTTTTCTAGTATTTTTGATATGAACGGGAGGTTTGAGATCGGTCTGTAATTTTTTATTTCATTCGCGTCCAAATTAGATTTTTTAAGAAGCGGCTTAATAACTGCTAACTTGAAAGGTTTAGGGACGTGACCTAGATGTAATGAAGAATTAATAATGTTTAGGAGTGGCTCTCCAACCGTAAGCATCACTTCTTTTAAAAATCTGGTTGGGATTGGGTCTAACAGGCACGTTGTTGATTTAGCCGAGGTGATGAGTTTATACAGCTCTTCCTGTCCTATACCTGTAAAGCAGTGAAAATCTAAATGTGAAGCTATAGGCTGAACTGGATCGTGAGATACTATTAGAGGTTGAACCTCCATTATTTTCTTCCTGATATTATTGATTTTTTCATTAAAGAAGTCCATAAAGTCTTCACTTCTAAACTGTGATGGGATACTCTCTGCGGGCATCTTAGGTTTTGTTAAGCGAGCCACTGTACTAAATAAGAACCTGGGATTGTTTTGGTTTCTTGCTATCAGTTGGCTAAGATGCTCGGTCCTAGCAGTTTTTAGAGCCTGTCTATAGCTGCACATACTGTCTTTATACGCAATTCGAAAAACTTCTAATTTAGTTTTCCTCCATTTTCGCTCGAGGTTACGGGTTGCTCTCTTTAGGGCGCGAGTATGACTGTTGTACCACGGTGCCAATGTTTTATCTCTGACTTTTTTTAATCTGATGGGAGCAACAGTGTCTAATGTACTGGTAAAAATAGTGCCCATGCTGCTAGTCACTTCATCTAGATCATCTGCATTTAGGGGTCTAATAAGAAATTGGGACAGATCCGGCAGATTACTTGTGAATCTCTCTTTAGTGGTGGGATTCATATTTCTAACAGATTGATAGCGTGGGGAGACACAGCTAATCTGTTCTACGGGTAGAGTATATGTCAGGAGGTGATGATCTGTGATATCACTTTGAGGTATGATCTCTATATTAGAGACATCTATACCATGGGATATAATTAAATCTAGCGTATGATTAAAGCGGTGAGTTGCTCCAATTATATTTTGCTTAACCCCAAAGGAATTTAGTAAATCCATAAATGTGAGTGCTAAAGCGTCGTTAGCATCATCTACATGAATGTTAAAGTCTCCTACTATCAATACTTTGTCAGAGTTAACCAATAGGTCTGATAGCAGATGTCCAAATTCTTTAAGAAAATCGCCATATGGCCCCGGGGGTCTGTACACGGTGGCCAAGGTAAAATATAGCAAGGGTTTATTACGTATTTCATTTAGTGCAACATTAATGATAAGCACTTCAAATGAATTAAACCTGGGCCTTATTTTCTGGGTAACAGTGAGTACATCGTTGTAGATAGTGGCGACACCACCGCCGCGACCAATTAGACGGGGCTCGTGCTTATAGAAATATCCTGACGGAGTAGACTCATTCAGACCAATATATTCATTTGGTTTAAGCCAGGTTTCAGTGAGACAGAGTGCGTCAAGGCAATAATCTGAGATAATTTCATTAACAATAAGTGCTTTAGGCGCAAGGGATCTAATGTTGAGTAGTCCAAACTTTAGAGGTGGATTTTGACTACTTATTTTGCCTTTTTCTGGTTTTATGGTTATCAGATTGTTTCGGGCAAATTTAACAAATTTATTCTTTTTTCTCACTATTCGGGGAACAGACACAGTTTCTATAGGACAAGCTACAGTGGTGTGAAAAACTATTTGCCCCCCTCCTGATTTCTTATTCTTTTGCATGTTTGTCACACAAAATGTTTCTGATCATCAAACACACTTAACTATTAGTCAAAGATAACACAAGTAAACACAAAATGCAGTTTTTAAATGAGGGGTTTTATTATTTAGGGAGAAAAAAAATCCAAACCTACATGGCCCTGTGTGAAAAAGTAATTGCCCCCTGAACCTAATAACTGGTTGGGCCACCCTTAGCAGCAATAACTGCAATCAAGCGTTTGCGATAACTTGCAACGAGTCTTTTACAGCGCTCTGGAGGAATTTTGGCCCACTCATCTTTGCAGAATTGTTGTAATTCAGCTTTGTTTGAGGGTTTTCTAGCATGAACCGCCTTTTTAAGGTCATGCCACAACATCTCAATAGGATTCAGGTCAGGACTTTGACTAGGCCACTCCAAAGTCTTCATTTTGTTTTTCTTCAGCCATTCAGAGGTGGATTTGCTGGTGTGTTTTGGGTCATTGTCCTGCTGCAGCACCCTAGATCGCTTCAGCTTGAGTTGACGAACAGATGGCCGGACATTCTCCTTCAGGATTTTTTGGTAGACAGTAGAATTCTTGGTTCCATCTATCACAGCAAGCCTTCCAGGTCCTGAAGCAGCAAAACAACCCCAGACCATCACACTACCACCACCATATTTTACTGTTGGTATGATGTTCTTTTTCTGAAATGCTGTGTTACTTTTACGCCAGATGTAACGGGACACGCACCTTCCAAAAAGTTCAACTTTTGCCTCGTCGGTCCACAAGGTATTTTCCCAAAAGTCGTGGCAATCATTGAGATGTTTTTTTGCAAAACTGAGACGAGCCTTAATGTTCTTTTTGCTTAAAAGTGGTTTGCACCTTGGAAATCTGCCATGCAGGCCATTTTTGCCCAGTCTCTTTCTTATGGTGGAGTCGTGAACATTGACCTTAATTGAGGCAAGTGAGGCCTGCAGTTCTGTAGATGTTGTCCTGGGGTCTTTTGTGGCCTCTCGGATGAGTTGTCTCTGCGCTCTTGGGTTAATTATGGTCGGCCGGCCACTCCTGGGAAGGTTCACCACTGTTCCATGTTTTTGCCATTTGTGGATAATGGCTCTCACTGTGGTTCTCTGGAGTCCCAAAGCTTTAGAAATGGCTTTATAACCTTTACCAGACTCAATTACTTTTGTTCTCATTTGTTCCTGAATTTCTTTGGATCTTGGCATGATGTCTAGCTTTTGAGGTGCTTTTGGTCTACTTCTCTGTGACAGGTAGCTCCTATTTAAGTGATTTCTTGATTGAAACAGGTGTGGCAGTAATCAGGCCTGGGGGTGACTACAGAAATTTAACTCAGGTGTGATAAACCACAGTTACGTTATTTTTTAACAAGGGGGGCAATCACTTTTTCACACAGGGTCATGTAGATTTGGAGTTTTTTTTCTCCCTTAATAACGTAAACCTTCATTTAAAAACTGCATTTTGTGTTCAATTATGTTATCTTTGACTAATAGTTAACGGTTTTTGATGAGCAGAAACATTTAAGTGTGACAAACATGCAAAAGAATAAGAAATCAGGAAGGGGGCAAATAGTTTTTCACACCACTGTATGTGTGTGCGTCTATCACTATGGTGAGTTGTGAAATAATAAGCCGTTTGTCGTAGACTAAAGATCATCAACTCGAGTTTCCAAATGTGCAGAAAATATAAAGAATTAAGTGATGACAACTCAATTGCTCCAGGTTAATATTATGCATCCTTAACTATTACCGGTCAAATAAAACGGAGAAGCACTTTCGAGAAGGTGATCATTGCGGGAGAGCTTCTTTTTCACGCATGCGCAGATTACCTAAAGTCATCTTAAATTCTACTTGATTTTCTAAAGTTACATAAGTACTATATTAATTTGTTTAGATTTGTCAAAGAATCATAAGTAACATTTACTTGACTGTTGAATGTTTAATGTTTGCAAGTCTAAATTAAGTAAATATATAGATTTTACTCAATACTCTAAAGTTTTCACTTTAACAAAATTATTACTTGTAAAAAAAAAAAATACACTTTTTTTGGTTTCATTTACATAGCCTTACAATCATTTTTTACAGTGTAGAAACAGTGAAATCACATCTCAATAGAAACTCAATTCCACACAAATTTTTAAATAAACCTCCAGGAACGGAAAACCAAAATTTATTTTCATTTGTTAGAAAGTATTTTAGCCATTTAATTTGTAACATACCATTTATACAGGTAAAGTCGAAGGATTGTAATCTCCCATTTTCATAATCGTGTATAAGTTGTGCTTTCCTGATATAATGCACACGTTTTTTCCATATGAAGTTGAAATTACTTAATCTCAGTCTTAATGGCTCTATTAAAAATAGAAAGGCAAGATGCAGGATAGACGCATCTAGACAAACTTTCCATTTTAGTTAAATAAGCTCTACCAAATATGAATAAATCGCTCTATATCCATACCTCAAGTCTATTTTTGCACTCATTCCATCTACCTCAGACATTTTGCTTCTCCATCTTGATCTCATCTTTAGAAATGTGTATCCTTAAATATTTAACATTTGATTTAATTGGAATGTTATATGCAGTTGTAAGATGACATTCGTGTATGGTAATAATTTCACATTTTTCAATATTAAGTTTTAAGCCCGAAAATTTGGAAAAAATCTCAACTGCTTTAGGAATCAGATCAATGTTTTTTTTAAATAATGTCAGCTAACTGACTAATCACAATTTCTTGACCAAGCACATTAAATTTTTTAATTTTTGATAAGGAGGGCCAACATCTCGGTAGCCAAAATAAATAGTGAAGGTGAGATGAGGCAGCCTTGTTTAACTCCCCTTTTGATATCAAATCTGGGTGAAGTACCCGTTGGTAGGGCAACTGAGCTATTAGTGTTTGTGTAGAATATCTTAACTTTACAAAAATTCTCACCAAACCCATATTTTTGCAAACATTTTAAAATAAAGGAGTGCTCTAACATATCAAAGGCTTTATAAAAATCTAAAAATAAAATAACCCCATCATCCTCAATTTCTTGGTTATATTCTAACAAGTCCAAAACCATCCGTATATTATTTTGTATAGATCGACCTCTGATAAACACAGTTTGAGTCTCCCCAATAATTTTGGATAAATGTGATTTTAAGCGATTATTATATATCTGAGTTAACAATTTATAGTCATTGTTTAATAAAGTTATACAGTAGGTCGCAAATTGTCCAACAATCTAACATCCTTTCTTGGTTTGGCAAAAAATTTGATTAACCATTGTCTCATTGAGTTAGGCAAAGATACACTTCTAATAATTTCCTGAAATGCTGAAAAAAAAAATGGTGATAAAAGTTAGACGTAATACTATCTGGGCCAGGTGATTTATCTAATGACAAACACATAACAGCAGAATCAAGCTCTTCAATTGTTATCTCTGCATCACATGTGTCATGGTGACCTCGGTCACAGGTTCCATGGTGCGAGAGGGAGAGAGAGGGAACGCAGATGCAGGGTTGTAATGAAACGGAGGATTTATTTTTGTTCTAATAACAGAAATGTCCAAACAAAAAAACACACACACAAAAAACGGCTGTGGTATCCCCAGGCTGGGTCTGCAGGTGGGCTAGTAGAGCTTACAAAAACAAAACAGAGTAATTTGATGCGCAGACCTCGCGTCGGACGCAGCGCTGACTCACTGTCATCCTTGAACTTGAATTTTGGTGCAGTTACTTTCACCAATATAATTCGCTCACGCCTGCAGACTCCTCTCAGTCATGGGTAGAGAAAGGTACAAAAACAGTAAGTGACAAACACATAACATCCACAGGTGCACAACGGTGAACAGACGAGGTGCAATGGGTTCGGCTGGAATAAATAGTGAGACACACGGGGTAGACACAAGTGAACTTGATCTGTAATCAGATCGTGTTGCGTGGAGGGGAAACAGTACGCACGTAGACACACTAGGGGGAGACAAAGTGGCGGCTCAGTAATCCGGCGAGCCCGACCTTCCTCCACAGGACCGAGGTGGTTCGGATGTTACACATGTCAGTTTAAGCTGTTCATCTATTTGAGGGATAGAGTCGCTAAGTTTTTCAAAAAATCAGGATCTAACATTAACGCGGAAGACGAGTATAAATATTGATAGAAGCTAGCTATTCTTTAGCTATTAATTGTGTATCTGAACACTCTGCTCCATCAGTGATTATGGTTTTGACAGAGTTCCTTTCTTGACGTAATTTTTATAGCCTACAAAAATAATCTGTATTTTTCCCCCTTCTTCCATCCATTTAGCTCTTGATCTAATACATGCCCCTTTGGCATTTCTCATATAGACTTCATCCAATTGTGATTGCAAAAATAACAACCTTAATTTATCACCTTCTGTTAAATTTATTTTGTTTGCATATTCAGTTAATTTCTTTAACAAGAGAGGCCTGTTCTGTGATATGATTTTTGTTCACCTGTTTACTACAGGAAATAGACTAAATTTTCAATTCAATTAAATTTATTTGTATAGCGCTTTTAACAATTGACATTGTCTCAAAACAGCTTTACACAATCAAAAGAATTATTTAAGTTTGTATGGAATGTGAATGTGTATGAATCAAAATGGTCAGATAGTCCCTGGTGAGCAAGCCGAGGGCGACAGTGGCAAGGAAAAACTCCCTGAGATGGTGATAGGAAGAAACCTTGAGAGGAACCGGACTCAATAGGGAACCCATCCTCATCTGGGTGAAACAGATAGCAGGAAATGATCTGCATTTATACAGTGTGTTAGGCGGCAGACAGTTCAGCTATAATAGTTGATGTTAATTGATGTTAATATGGAGTCCAGGTAGTTATTGGAGACTCAGGTAGACTTGTAGGAAGACTCAGGTAGACTAGTAGGAAGTTCCAGTCCTGAACTATCGAACTGTCAAGTCCCCAGAGAAACAGTTGCCAACACCAGTCGAGGCCAGAACCGTCTTCTAGGTAGAGAGAATCATCCCCAGACACCAGACGCATCCAAAAGAGACACACGAGGCATCCCTGTGACGAGATCTCCAATCAGATATCTCCAAGATATCTGACGAAGTTTATATTTTTTAAAAATTCCCATTTACTTGTCCATGAGACCAAATTATCATCACTAACAATACTTAGCAATACAAATTTGCATAGTCCTCTTTCACGAAAAGGTTAGAATTAAGTTTCTATCCTCTGAGTGGCGCAGTGGTAAAGCGCTCGCCCTATCATCCGGAGATCGCTGGTTCGAACCCCGGGTGATGCTGTTTTCCTTTCACAGCCGGAGGCATAGAGAGAGCTAACTGGCCGAGTTCTCTCAGGGGGGAGGGATGAGAGGTACTTGCGCTCCCACATTAATCATGGCTCTACAGCCAATCAGGGGCATCTGTAACTTCGTGTGCGTGGAAGGAGCGGCTAGCGCTTTCCTCCGGGTGTGTTACTCCGCCCCTAATGGTGCGTAAGTTCGAAAAGATGCGGTCGGCTGACGTCACGCAGTTCGAAGGAAACACGTGATAGTCTTCGGCCCTCCCGGCTGAGTGGTAGTGGTAGCTTTAATGTGGGAGCCCCCTAGTGATGGGGAGGAATTGGTCACGACTAAATTGGGGAGAAAATTGGAAAAATAAATTTTCTAATAACCTTTATTACGGTGGTGTCTTGGTTAGCACTGTCGCCCTGCACCTCTAGGTAGAAGTAGAACTCGGAAGTGACTACATTTACATTTACATTTAGTCATTTGGCAGACGCTCTTATCCAGAGCGACTTACATTTTTATCTCATTACACATCTGAGCAGTTGAGGGTTAAGGGCCTTGCTCAAAGGACAACAGTGACAACTTGGTGGTTGTGGGGTTCGAACCTGGGGACTACTGTTATGCACATGCGCGTAGTGTGACGGATGTGGAAAACGTGTCGGAAAGTTGCAGGTGTTTACACCCATACACCGGCAAATCCCGCCTCCTGCATCGTTATTGGCTGGGTTGTGTTGGTGACCGTGTTACGATTGGAGGAAAGGCTTGTTCGTCACCGCGGGACGTTTTCTTCCGAGAAGTTTTTGTTTCAGTTCTTGAGCAGTATTTGTTTCTGTCATTAATTTTATTATTATTAATTTTAAAGTTTTTACATGAATCAAGGAATAAATCGTTAATAAATTTTTATCAACATCTATAACAACAACAGGAATAAAATATGACACATAACATCTCAAGTCTACATGTAAAAAAATATGGCAAAGGTTTTACCAGTGTTGCCAACTATTTCCAATGAAAAGTAGCTAAAGCCTGCCCGAAAAGTAGCTAAATGTTGCCAGATGACGTCACACACTAATTTGCAAATCATGTAGTATCTGGCAAGTTTAAGCATGTCTTTACTCTCTGAGGCGCTGTGTATTATATTATATCATATTATATTATATTATATTATATTATATTATATTATATTATATTATATTATATTATATTATATTATATTATATTAAAACATTACATCCAGATGCAGAATAAATATTAGCATAAATTATTAGCATATTACTTTGCCTGATGACATCATTGCATAATCGCAACTCAAAACTACATCTTTATGTAATATACAAAATAATTAATGTTTTCTCAAATTGACTGGCCATCTCAGCAAAACCATTATTTGAAATATGTGACGTGCCCGGCTATTTAGACCTTATGTAGCCCCGCCCCCGCACTTTACTGAGTGACGCCTGCAGCCACTTCTCTTTTGAGTCACTTTTAAAAAATTGCTAAAAGTAGCCAAATGAATGTTAAAAATTGCTAAAATTGTTGCTAGGTGCTTTTTGAAAAAAAAATTGCTAGGGTAGTATGAAAAGTTGCTAAATCTAGCAACAAAATTGCTAAATTGGCAACACTGGGTTTTAATCACATTTAACATTTTTTAAATAACCTGAAGATTATCCTTCACGTTTTTTGGAAGTGAGCAACCAATCACAGTGAAGGAGGTGGGGTTTTCTAAATACGGATGGGAAAACAAATCTCCTGTATCGGTGTAACAGTGAGTCTCAATGTCGTCGCTGAGTGAATCTGATCTGATGTTAGAATAAAACTGCAGCTGTGATCAGAGTGTTAGAGCATCTGATCTAAAATACCTACTGTAACTGCTGATTACATTAATGAGAAGGTGTGTGTGTGTGTGTGTGTGTGTGTGTGTGTGTGTGTGTGTGTGTGTGTAGGTGGTTGAGGTGTTTCCTGGGGATAAAATTGTTCTTTGCATTACAGATCTCTCTTTAAACCTTCTTATTTTCCTCTACAGTGTTTTTACAATAACAGACTGATTTTAGGAGAAAATATAAACAGTATAATATACAAGACAATATAAATCACCTGCAGCTCTGACTGTAATTTAACATTAGTTCTTGATTTCTGTTATTATTCCTGATCTGTCATTCTACATGATGCAGGATGTCTGTAAACTAACTAAAAGAAATCCAATCAAAAATTATAAGGAATGATTTTATTTAAAATAGAAATGGATAAATAATCTAAACACCTGTATGTACATACAAAGTCAGCCAAAAAAATTTTTTTACACACTTTAGCTAAATAAAAATCATATGATATACTGTATATTATATTAATATTATTATAATAACATATAGCAACAGATTTAGTATAAAAAAAAATTATGTAATAAAATATTTAAATGTTTTTCTTTTTCTGAAGTGTGTATATATTATTTTTGGCTGACGTGTGTGTGTGTGTGTGTGTGTGTGTGTGAGTAAATATCAAATAATTGTTCTTTTTTTATATGTTAAAGAACAAATATACTAAATAAACTATCATTTAAATGTATTTTTAATTATCTAATTATTTTTTATTTTAAGATATTTTTATTGAAAGTAAAAAAGTCACATTAAAGCAGTTTTATATATAAAATAGTTTTTCATAAAAAAAATATTATTACAGTGGAACCTTGGATTGTGAGTAACTTGGACTGTGAGCATTTTTTCAAGACAAGCAAAATGTTTAAATATATTTTAACTTAAGGTTAAGGTTAAGTTAGGGTAACGAACTTAGGGTAAGGTTTTGATATACGAGTACTATATACATCACGTGATATACATCACAACTGAGTCAATGGCTTTTCTCTTTTCTTGCACTGTGGGATAACACTGCGTGTGTGTGTGTGTGTGTGTGTGTGTGTGTAAAGCAAAAGCAAGTGTCATTAGAGAGGTTCCTTGTCCAGAGCCTCTATTTAAGGAAGCAGAGATTCTGTTATTGTGTGTGTTCGCGTATGTCATTAGAGAGGTTGCATGACACTCGTGCACGTACACACATTAACGAAACACTGCTCTGTCGCGGTTCTTTTCAAAGGTTAATTTGTTTTATTTTTACTTTACAGCAGTGATTCCGTTAGTCTTTGTATGCATGCATGATTAGAAATCTCGTCATTAGAGAGGTTCCTGGGTAAAGAAGTTTCCATTGGTGTGTGTATGTGTGTGTGTGTGTGTGTGTGTGTGTGTGTGTGTTTGTTTCACTAACTGAAACACTGCGCTGTCTGGATTTATTTTCACTTTTTTCAAAGGTAAAGTGCAGGTTAACGCAAACCTCCTCCTCATCTGGTCTTCGGCGTTTAACCAAACGTCCTGTGCATTTCAGTTAAACACTTTTTGTGCTGGCACTTTTCCTTGTAGCCCCGTGACCTTCACCTGCCCCAAGAGGTTAAAATCAGTCATTCTGTTATTCTTCATAATGCAGAATGTTTTTGTAAACTATAGACACAAAATCACAAATTAATTTAATAATTTAAGTTAATTAATAAAAAGGGGGAAAAAAGAAAATCCAATCCAAAAATTCTGAAGAAGCACTATTAGAAGAAGAAGAAGAAGAATATTCAATTATTGTCACATGTACTTTTTACAGCACAGCGAAATTTCTTCTTCGCATATCCCAATTAGTCCAACTGGGGTCAGAGCGCAGGGTCAGCCAGTTTACAGCGCCCCTGGAGCAGATAGGGTTAAGGGCCTTGCTCAAGGGCTCAACAGTGGCAACTTGCCGATGCTGGGGTTCGAATCCCCGACCTTCCGATCAGTAACTCAGTAACCCACAGCCTTAACCGATTGAGCCACCACTGCCCTAATTTATATTTATTAAAATATAAATAAATAAATAAATACTTTAGAATTTAGAAGAAAGCTGTTCATTTCGAGGTGTGTGAGTGTGTGTTTGTGTGTGTATTTCTGCTGGTTGTTTTACTACTATGCAAAATATACTATGCAATAAAAAAGCAAAAAAGGCAAACGTTTTGCGAATGCTACACAGTAAGCGAAAGCCAAAAAAAACCTTGACCTTTATAAATTCGGACAAGTCTTTTTTGTCAAGATTCTAATTAAAACAAGTCAAAGAGATCAGGAAGTAAGGAACAATTACAACAGGCAGAAGTAACGAGCCTGACTAGTCATGCTAATTATAATAATGTTTTAGATTTTTTTTTTATAAACTGCATGAGTATATACTTCATTGATAACGATAAAATTTTTTACATTAATTTAATGCAACAAAGGGGGTGATTTTATTAATCTGACCATTCATAATGATTAAGATTTTTTCCCCTTCAGTCTGATTTTCATCACTTAGGCAGTTAAAAACAGCTGGGAGGAGATGTACAGATGTGCATGCAGTCATGACATCAAATGATACATACCATTTTTAACAGGTTTAAACATAAAAAGTGAACTTAAAAATCAATTTCAATGCAATACTGAGAAATCAGAATGAGTTTAAAGTCTGTAGTGTTTGAGCAACTCGAATAGGAGAAATTATTCTAAAGAAAGTATTTTTCACAAACACATCATATAAATAAAGATAAAAGGAACGGCAGAAATTTAAAGTGTGATACAGTGTGTGTATGTAAGCAAGCAGCTGTGTTTTAGGGAATTAAATTACATTTCCAACACACACAATCTACATGGAAGTGACGTCGGCGTGTAAAGAAAATATAAGCAATTTTAAATGGCATATTATTTATTTATTTATTTATTTGTTTATTTAGTTTTTTTTTTACTGCAATGAGAGTTAGGGTCTTTAACAGCTGAATACTATTTATTTGTTTATTTCTTTGGATAATTTGATCTCCAAAGCAAAAATTAAGACTATTATTATTAAACATATAATTAATTATTCAAACTTTAGTGTAAACTAATCACTTATCCTAGTCAGATGGTCAAAGTGTATGTATTTATTTTAATGAATTCAACATGTACTGTATATAAAATAATAATGGCAAATTTGTTAAACACTTGTAGTACTGTAAGTATACTTATGAATTTATTTTATATTTCAAATTACTCATTTATAGTAAATAATGTAATTTGGATTTAAAATCTACATTATTATTATTATTATTATTATTATTATTTGTAGTTGTTACTTGTAGTGATTATTCAACATTTATATTAAATAATAAAAGCAAATTTTATAAATATTTGTAGTTATAATACTTAAGTAGTTCGATATCTGCCTTATGTTTAACCTGCATCCTAAGTGAGATCAAAATATTGAGTAAAAGTGATGTTATGAGCAGTTATGTGGCGGATTTAATAATCTACTTTAAAATAAGCTACTTGCTCAATGTAAACAAACACCAATAGATATTAATTAGGAAGTTGAACTCAGTGTTCACTCTGGACAGGGTGCCAATCCATCACAGGGCACAGAAACATTCACTTACTCACACACACACTCATTCACACACTACAGGCAATTTGGGAACACCATTAGCCTAATCTGCATGTCTTTGGACTGTGGGAGGAAACCCACCAAGCACAGGGAGGACATGCAAACTCCATTCACGCAGAGACAGGAATCAAGCCTGGCTGGGAATTGAACCGGACCCTGGAGGTGCTGCCTGAATGTGAATTCTCTGTATTAATAAGTTAGAGTTCCGCCATACAGAAAGACAGACAGACTTGCACATGGCCTTCAACCTGAAATAATAATATCACTGATTACATTAAAGCTCAGCAGATTATTTTTAGCTTTAACCTTTTAACTAATACTAATGTTAAATAAAAATCTTCTTACAGGAATCATTATCATGTCAACAACTACATTTAAAAAATTCTGATTATGTGGAGCAACAGCCATGCATACCGGTGTACAAGTATATTATTATAAACCTATTATTTAATTTGCCAGGGCTGGTTTTATTCATTCTTTCATCTTCTATACCGCTTTATCCTCTATTCAGGGTCACGGCGGACCTGGAGCCTATCCCAGGAGGCACGAGGCAGGGTACACCCTGGACAGGGTGCCAATCCATCGCAGGGCACACACTCAAATGCACATTCACACACTACGGTCAATTTGGGAACACCAATTAGCCTAACCTGCATATCTTTGGACTGTGAGAGGAAACCGGAGTACCCGGAGGAAACCCACCAAGCACGGGGAGAACATGCAAACTCCATGCACACAGAGACGGGAATCGAACCCAGACCCTGGAGGTGCAAGGCGACAGTGCTAAGCACTACACCACCATGCCGCCTGGCTGGTTTTTATAGAAGATTAAAAACATATTTTAGAAGGTTATCTGTTCTGATCTGTAGGCAGACAGGGTTTTTGCAAAAAAAAAAAAAAAACAACTAAAAAGATAAAGATCTCTTCTGATAAAGTAAGAAATGCAGGGAAGCAATATACTGTCACTTAGGAATGCTGAGATTTCGTCTTTTTTGTTTTTCTAAACTAAATTGACTATTGCAAGAAAGTTTTAGAAAGCTATAAAGAAAGCTTCAACCTTGCAAAAAATGCAAGCATGGGGGGGGGGGGGGGGGGGGCGCAATCCAGTGTCTTCTTGTGCCAGTCCCAAGTCTGGATAAATGCAGAGGGTTGTGTCAGGAAGGGCATCCGACGTAAAACATTTGCCAAATCAATGATGCGAGTCAGAAATATCATTTCCATACCGGATCGGTCGCGGCACGGGTTAACAACGACCGCCACCGGTGCTGTTGACTTACAGCAGTGGTTCTCAAACTTTTTCTGTCATTCCCCACTTAAGGGGGTGAGCGAATTTTCAAGCCCCACTTGTCAACAAAATAATAACGAAATCGGCCAAGTTTACTGTTTATTGAAATATCAATTCCTAAACCAATAAGATCAAACACCACCAAGTTAAAAAAAGATAAAATACACGTGCAATTGTTACAAGGCTTATGTTGTCACTTATTTTTGCATAATTGACCCCATGTTTATTAGCTGCTCAGCAATCGTTTGTAGTTTTTTTGCACTGGCCAATTCTGTATGCAACTTTGAATGAAGCCATTTGTGCTTTGCTGTCCACTGATTCAGATGTTACCATGCGATTCTCCTGCTGTCTGTATTCTGCCAGCTTTCTCTCAAAGACGTCCAGTGGTTTATTAACGTGACTGGAGTGTGTTGTCTCTAAGTGTCTTCCTAATTTGTTGGGTCTCATGCGGTCTGCTGCCAGCAGTTTAAGACACAAAACACACACGGGTCTCTCTTCTGCCCCCACCATCCCCACCATGAATCCAAGCTCAAGATAGGCTTCATTAGGGGTGGGCAATATAACCAAAATTTCTATCACGGTAGAAGCAATTTTCTACCTCAATAACAATATATATCACAATATAGCAATTTGTATCTGAAAATGCATAAATAAAAATTCAAACACAAAGAAACTGTTTTACATAATGTAATTTTTTTTATGTAATTTTATTTAAACTTTGAATTGCTGAGGTTTGCCACATTTTTTTACTTTGGACATATTCGATTTGTATTTCAGATGATAGAAAAGGTTTGACGTGTTTCCACCACTTGTTAAAACAGTGCACTTTCTCACTCGTATCACTTTTCTTATACACAAACCAATTCCACACCACAGACGATGCAGCATTTTTTCTTTACAATCTCCTCGTTCTTGGTTTTGTCACATGTAAGTAAACTCACTGCTGCTGCACCGTCTTCTTCCATTGTCGAAGTGTATGTGAAGCCAAACACATCAAAAGTGGGACGAAACCGCGGCACCCGATTGAACCAAATATCTGCGCAAATACAGCGCAGCGCGACTATCTGGATAGCGCAGTGATGATCTGGTTTATTTTCGCAGCCCGGTGGATCGCGCAGCGCCGCTCGAATCACAAACCTGCGCGACTTTTATTTAAAAACAATTTATTTAAAATGTCAGGACTGTTTAGTATTGTTTCCGCCTTGTCATGCCTGGATTGTACGTGCGCATCCCAGCGGGGTAAAATGTATTTTGATGGTCGGCGCGGAGTCGCGCAGCGCTGCCCAGTGGGTCGCGCAGGTTTGTGATTCGCGCAGCGCTGCTCAAGTTTGTCCGACGTTAAACCATTATTGTTCCACTATGGTTCCACTTTTTCTCCCGGCCCCCAACTGATGTTATTTTAAATTTACTTGTATTAATGATCCATTTATTTGTGTGTGATTGTTTAGTTTTGAGCGTACGCTCTTCATTATCAATAAAGAAAAGCATGAATTAGAATAGGTACTTTCCTGTTTTGCCTGACGTTCATTGCGCCCCACCTGTCATGTTTGTATTCCCCACTAGTGGGGCGCGCCCCACAGTTTGAGAACCACTGACTTACAGGGTGCCGGTGGAAATAGTAGCCGGGCTACTGTTGGTCGAAGAAGGAGAGGAGGAAGGCATGTTCGAAAGCAGAGAGAGAAGAGGAAAGGCAAGAGTTTAGGAGTGAAAGTAGGGACCTTGAATGTTGGGACCATGACAGGGAAGGGAACAGAGTTGGTTGATATGATGCAGAGGAGGAAGGTAGATATACTGTGTGTCCAGGAGACCAGGTGGAAAGGTAGCAAAGCTAGAAGCTTAGGATCAGGGTTCAAGTTGTTTTACCATGGTGTGGATAGGAAAAGAAATGGAGTAGGAGTTATCCTGAAAAAGGAGTTTGTAAGGAATGTTCTAGAGGTGAAGAGAGTATCAGATAGGGTGATGAGTCTGAAGCTGGATATTGATAGTGTGATGTTTAATGTTGTTAGTGGTTATGCTCCACAGGTAGGATGTGTGTTAGAAGAGAAAGAGAAATTCTGGAGTGAGGTAGATGAAGTGATGCAGAGCATCCCCAGAGGTGAGAGAGTGGTGATTGGTGCAGACTTCAATGGACATGTTGGGGAAGGGAACAGAGGTGATGAAAATGTGATGGGCAGGTTTGGTCTTCAGGACAGGAATGTAGAAGGACAGATGGTGGTGGACTTTGCAAAGAGGATGGAAATGGCAGTAGTAAATACTTTCTTCCAGAAGAGGCAGGAACATAGGGTGACATATAAGAACGGAGGCAGAAGCACTCAGGTGGACTACATCTTGTGTCGACGTTGTAATCTGAAAGAGATTAGTGACTGCAAAGTGTTGGTAGGGGAGAGTGTAGCCAGACAACACAGACTGGTGGTGTGTAAAATAACCCTGGTGGTGAGGAAGGTGAAGAGAACAAAGGCAGAGCAGAGGACAAAGTGGTGGAAGCTGAGAAAGGAAGAATGTTGTGTAGTCTTTAGGGAGGAGTTGAGACAAGCTATGGGTGGTCAGGAGATGCTTTCAATTGACTGGACAACTACAGCCAATGTGATCAGGGAGACAGGTAGGAGGGTACTTGGTGTATCATCAGGTAAGGGAAAAGGAGACAAGGAGACTTGGTGGTGGAATGAGGAAGTCCAGGAGTGTATACAGGGAAAGAGGCTAGCTAGGAAGAAGTGGGACTCTGAGAGGACTGAAGAGAGTAGACAAGAGTACAGGGAGATGCACCGTAAGGTGAAGGTAGAAGTGGCAAAGGCCAAACAAAGAGCATATGAGGACTTGTATGCTAGGCTGGACAGTAAGGAGGGAGAGGTGGATCTGTACAGGTTGGCGAGGCAAAGAGATAGAGATGGGAAGGATGTGCAGCAGGTTAGAGTGATTAAAGGTAGAGATGGAAATGTACTGACAGATGCCAGGAGGGTGATGGGAAGATGGAAGGAGTACTTTGAGGAGTTGATGAATGAGGAAAACGAAAGAGAACAAAGAGTAGAAGAGGTGACTGTTGTGGAGCAGGAAGTAGCAAATATTAGTAAAAGTGAGGTGAGAAGGGCGTTGAAGAGGATGAAGAGTGGAAAGGCTGTTGGTCCTGATGACATACCTGTGGAGGTATGGAAGTGCTTAGGAGAGGTGGCAGTAGAGTTTCTGACTAGTTTGTTTAACGAGATCTTGGAGAGTGAGAGGATTCCAGAGGAATGGAGGAGAAGTGTATCAGTGCCGATTTTTAAGAACAAGGGAGATGTAGAGTGCAGAGCTGTGGCAATTACAGAGGTATAAAGCTAATGAGCCATACAATGAAGCTGTGGGAAAGAGTAGTGGAAGCTAGGTTAAGGGCAGAGGTGAGAATTTGTGAGCAGCAATATGGTTTTATGCCTAGAAAGAGTACATCAGATGCAGTATTTGCTTTGAGGATGCTGATGGAGAAGTACAGAGAAGGTAATAAAGAGTTGCATTGTGTCTTTGTAGATTTAGAAAAAGCGTACGACAGGGTGCCGAGAGAGGAGCTGTGGTGTTGTATGAGGAAGTCTGGAGTGGCAGAGAAGTATGTTAGAGTGGTGCAGGACATGTATGAGTGTTGTAAGACAGTGGTGAGATGTGCTGCAGGTGTGACAGAAGAGTTCAAGGTGGAGGTGGGTCTGCATCAAGGATCGGCTCTAAGCCCCTTTTTGTTTGCTCTAGTGATGGACAGGATGACAGATGAAGTTAGACAGGAGTCTCCATGGTCTATGATGTTTGCAGATGACATTGTGCTTTGTAGTGAGAGCAGGGAACAGGTAGAGGAAAATTTGGAGAGGTGGAGGTACGCTCTGGAAAGCAGAGGAATGAAGGTTAGCCGCAGCAAGACGGAATACATGTGTGTGAATGAGAGGGACCCAAGAGGAACAGTGAGGCTACAGGGAGCAGAGGTAAAGAAGGTGCAGGATTTTAAGTACTTAGGGTCAACGGTCGAGAGCAACGGAGAGTGTTCAAAGGAGGTGAAGAGACGAGTACAGGCAGGTTGGAATGGGTGGAGAAAAGTGTCAGGTGTGTTGTGCGATAAAAGAGCATCAGCGAGAATGAAAGGAAAGGTGTACAGGACAGTGGTGAGACCAGCAATGCTCTACGGCTTAGAGACAGTGGCACTGAAGAAAAGACAGGAGGCAGAGCTAGAGGTAGCAGAGCTGAAGATGTTGAGGTTCTCTTTGGGAGTGACAAGGATGGATAGGATCAAGAATCAGTTCATCAGAGGGACAACCCATGTGAGATGTTTTGGAGATAAAGTCAGAGAGGCCAGATTGAGGTGGTTTGGACATGTTCAGAGGAGAGATTGTGAATATATCGGTAGAAGGATGCTGAGGTTGGAACTGCCAGGCAGGAGGTCTAGAGGGAGACCAAAGAGGAGATTTATGGATGCAGTGAGAGAGGACATGAAGTTAGTTGGTGTGAGAGAAGAGGATGCAGAGGATAGGGTTAGATGGAGGCAGATGATTCGCTGTGGCGACCCCTGAAAGGGAACAGCCGAAAGACAAAGAAGAAGAAGAAGGAAAGCTTCAAACACAACTTTGATTATAATGTCCATTCTAATGTTTGTTTATTTCATCCGGAACGACATGTTTCTTGATCGTGTTTCCAGCACGCACCCGGATCCATTTTATTGCTGTACCCCACTCTGAAACGTTGAACGCACTTCTTTTCCGATAAATCCCGCCTCCTGCGCTACATCAGCCAATCCGCACGTGCATAGCCCGCCGATTGGATGTTAAACCGACCAATTGTACAACGCGCACGCACGTTCTCCAATTATAGGCGGGTTCTTGATGATGACGCGTCGGATAACTGACCAATCACAGAACATAAAGGCGGGGTTTGTTTTTCATAATTTCGGTAAACGGGTAGGAGAAACGTACCCGTGATGTAACCGGTTGCAACGTTACGCCAGTGCAGGTGTGGAGAGAAAGAGCTGTATGTGTGAAAGTCAAGGTTTAAAACGTGAATTCATTACTCATTATTCCTAAGAGGGAAATTGCTTCTTATTAATTAGTACAGTATGCTGAGGACGGTAGTGTGTCGGGCCGGAAGTGGGCTTTTAAAGGTGAGTGACATTTGTGAATGACAGCACGAGCTCCGCACGCGAGGATACAGAGTCAAGCTTTCAGTTGGATTTCAGATTAAAAGTTTCATCCAGCAGCATCCAGTGACGTCATTTATTAATTTTATAATCTTATGTTTTATCTTTTTATAAATCCTATGATTTTAATTATAATTTCAGTCTAAAACCTTTAAGTTTCTACAGATCCTCTGTTGAAACTCCATCAGCTTTCCTGTCCCTTTTAAACACTTCTCTGTCTGTCTCTCGAATCACATATAAATCGACATTTTTTAAAATCTTTCTTTTCAAAACAACTTTGTCCGTCTGACAACAAGGTTTCGTATTCCCTCATTAATAAATGTTTTAGGCTGAGCTGCGAGCCACAAATGCACCGCTGTCTTCAGTTCTTCATCAGAAGTGAATCTTCATCCTCGTAGTTCTGCTTTCAGGGAACCGAACAGAAGAGAAAACTGTGATCATTGATGAATTTTTCCGCTGATGGCTGACGTTTTACATTTTTCTCGGTTGGCGATTGAGGATGTTTCCGTTTTGTTCTCAGCAGAGCTGCTAAACAAGCTGGGGGGGGAGGGGCTCTTCTTATGAGGTCACAGAAGGGGGATAATGTAATGGGCTTGTTTAAAGAAACAAACAAAAAAAAGACATGGAAAAAGGACAGTGCTTTTGTTTGTACAAACCAAATTCTTAACATTCACATCGAGTGTTTAAACTTTTTGTGTGCGTGCGTTTGTGTTTCTAGCAGCCATGCCGGACCGTCCCGGTGTTCTGGGGGACTCGAGCTCAGCAGCAGCGCTGGGCCTCCAGCCTTCCCATGAACACAGTGATCCTGTTCGTGCCGCAGCAGGAAGCCTGGGTGGTGGAGAGGATGGGCCGCTTCCACAGAATTCTCGAGCCGGTACAGTATTGATCTGTACACTTACCTGCTACTAATGGTGGTGTAAGAGACTGTAGTTATTCTGCGGTCTGTACACGTCGCTTATCGCACGCAGATTAATTGCATCGTTTAACCATCACAATGCAAAATCCAGTTCTCAAACTATTAAGGCTTGCCATGGTTGCCAGATCACACTCCCCAAAATCCTGCCTAGTCAGTGTTGGAACCCCGCATGCTTATGATGTACAGTATACGCACACATCTCACTCACTCACTCTCTCTACCACTTATCCTGTCATGTCAATCGTAAGGTCGCAGGTTCAAACCTCAGCACCACCAACCTGGTAGTCTTCTTCCAGCACGGACACTTTAATTTTGCCTCCAGTCTCTGATTGATTGATTTTGTAGCACATTTGTTAGTTTGTGCCAGATTCATCCTCCCTTAATGATGTGGACGCAGGCTTTCATCTCGATTTCATCTAATGTCAAACGCAAAAGTTTCCTGCAAGTAATAAATCGAAAGCACAATTAAATATCAATCTCTCTCTCTCTCTTTTTATTTTTTTTTCCCTGACCTGAAAAAATTATCTAATCTGTGACCCAAAAAAAGCGATTTCACCTGAACCTTGGGTTTTGTTGTCCGTTACACCCCTAACCACTAAACCATTGGTTTTCAGAAATAGATTGTGAGAATTGGAGCGTTTCAGTTTCAGGGTGGTCAGGATGGTCGGGTCAGTCCAGAAAAACAAGAACTGCAGATGAGAAAAACATGCTGAGAATTTCCAAATATGTCTGTACACAAATCGTGAAATATAATCACCTGGTACGGATTAGAAGAAGGAAAAAAGGTCCAAGTGTGTGAACCTCTACTTTTTTTTTTTCTTCTAATAACAGCACCTGGAACACAGTAACTGTTTCTTAACGAATTATTGTGTTAATTTACAAATACCACAAATTATTCTCTTTATAAAACGGATAACGATTCGTTGTCTCCTTATCTGAGAAAACGAAATACAGATTTACATCTTGTTAACCTTTTGTTTGAACGCGAAAGCGCTTGAATAAAGAAAGGAATTTCTGTGATCTTAGACTTCTGTTATTAAGTACAGGAAAACCTAAAAGTTTAGTAATCTCTCTCTCTCTCTCTCTCTCTCTCTCTCTCTCACACACACACACACACACACACACACACACACACACACATTTCATATATAGGCAAATAGAGGAAATATTGCAAAACCAAATATAAGATTTCTAAGGCTGGTTATACAGGATTAACAGCATTATTGGTTCCATAATATAAAATGAATTGAAGTAAAACAAGAACATATTGAAATTAGGGTTGTTAATAATAATTAATCATTAGTTAATTAATTGCCTCTAAGTATTTAACCAATAATGTTTGTTGTGAATAATAATACACACGCATTTATTTATCTGGACACCACAAGAGGGCGAACTTGCTGTTCAACAAGATATTGACCTCCTGGAAAAGAAACAGATGTTCGGAGTGTTGTACAGTGGCCGAGAAGTGCACAACAAAATAACTAATTCAAAAACACAATAACAAAACAGAAAACGCATGACAATTCAGTCAAACCAGAAAAGGTAGGTATAGTTTGCAAATTAAAATTCTAATTGCTGATTGGATGAGACTTCTGTCACTCTAGACCAGGAGTGGCGAACCTGTTTGCTATAATGAGCCAAAAAAAATCTTTATCACTGCAAAGAGCCGCACAACAGATGTGCAAACAACAGAATCACAACTTATACACTTAATTACATAATACCCCTATCTCACCTATGCGGTTTGGCGCGGTGGCCGTAAGTACGGTTCATTATGATTCACCGCGAGTTTTTGGCGCTGTGAGTACGTTTCCATCTTTCCGCGCGAAAAATTAAACAGGTTTAATTTCTTTGCCGATCCTCACGGAAGTCCTTACAGAACTTCACGGAGCGACAGCGGAACGTCGGCGAGCAATCACGGCGGCTCACGGTGCCGAACTCCGCAGTTCTCATGGATTTTAATCAGCCTACCTCCTTTTATTTGACTCAGTGGGACACTTGGTTTCCACAATCTTTTTTAAGTCTGGCTTGTATTCAGTTGTGGCTACTCATACGAAATCTTTCACGTGTGACGGTAAGAGCAGAGCGATGCTTTGATTTCACTTGTTTCAGTGTCGAAAAAAGGGATTCACAGATGTAAGTTGACCCAAACATTGACAGTAGTTTGAGTGGAGCCTGTTTGACATCGGGATATCTCTCAATCGGCACAATATTCCAGAACTCCACGGTTCCTTCCTTCCATTCAGACAAAAATATTCTGTGCTCATCTTTGTTTTTGCGCTTAGCTGTACGCTTCCCTGACTCTGCCATGATGATTGACAGGCTACTAACGAACTTCACGTCAATCGTGTTAGTCTATGTTAAATCACGCGAGAGGTTGTGTAAAAAAAAATAATAATAATAATTCATTTAAATACATACCCCTTTATTGGAAAATTATGTTTAGACATTTTAAAAATAATTTTCAAGAATATTAAACAGACATTTTAAAGAAATAGTTTTTAAATAAAAACACTAGTGGGTTGCGCAGGTTTGTGATTCGAGCGGCGCTGCGCGATCCACCGGGCTGCGCAAATAAACCAGATCATCACTGCGCTACCCAGATAGTCGCGCTGCGCTGTATTTGCGCAGATATTCGGTTCAATCGGGTGCCGCGGTTTCGTCCCACTTTTGATGTGTTTGGCTTCACATACACTTCGACAATGGAAGAAGACGCTGCAGCAGCAGTGAGTTTACTTACATGTGACGAAACCAAGAACGAGGAGATTGTAAAGAAAAAAGCTGCCTCGTCTGTTGTGTGGAATTGGTTTGGGTATAAGAGAAGTGATCCAAATGAGATGAACGTGATTTGCAAGGTACGCAAGTGCACTGTTTTAACAAGAGGTGGAAACCAAAAGGTGTCAAACCTTTTCTATCATCTGAAATCCAAACATCCAATCGATTATGGCCAAAGTAAAACAATGCGGAAAACCTCAGCAATTCACAGTTTGAATAAAATTACATTATGTAAAACAGTTTCTTTGTGTTTGAATTTTTATTTATGCTTTTTCAGATACAAATTGCTATATTGTGATATAGCAATTGTGATCGTTATCGAGGTAGAAAATACAGTAGCTTCTAACGTGATAGAAGATTTTGGTTATATCGCCCACCCCTAATGAAGTCTATCTTGAGCTTGGATTCATGGTGGGGATGGTGGCCGCATGAGACCCAACAAATTAGGAAGACACTTAGAGACAACACACTCTAGTCACGTTAATAAACCACTGGACGTCTTTGAGAGAAAGCTGGCAGAATACAGACAGCAGGATAATCGCATGGTAACATCTGAATCAGTGGACAGCAAAGCACAAATGGCTTCATTCAAAGTTGCATACAGAATTGGCCAGTGCAAAAAAAACTACAAACGATTGCTGAGCAGCTAATAAACATGGGGTCAATTATGCAAAGATAAGTGACAACGTAAGCCTTTTATAACAATTGCACGTGTATTTTATCTGTTTTTAACTTGGTGTTGTTTGATCTTATTGGTTTAGAAATTGATATTTCAATAAACAGTAAACTTGGCCGATTTCGTTATTATTTTGTTGACAAGTGGGGCTTGAAAATTCGCTCACCCCCTTAAGTGGGGAATGACAGAAAAAGTTTGAGAACCACTGAACTAAGCAAACAATTCACTCAGACCCCACGTGACGCTGTGCTGCCTGCCAGTGTGTGAGTAGTTAAGAGCGCCACCTGCAGGACTGCAGTGGAGCATCAACATACTGTATTACCACCTCAAATGCAAACATACTTTTATACTGTATACAGTATGAATAGAAAATCGACTTTGGCATCACCGTGGAGATAAAAAAATCAATACATAAAAGAATCATGATGTGTAACTGAATCTATTTTTTTCCCCCGACATGTTTAATAATTAATGATTGATTGATTATTGATTGTTAAACATGAACATGTTAACAATTGTAAGAAAAATGTGCACCATTCTCATGGTTAAATCAGGAAGATGTCATGAGTGTTCTTTTCACTCGTGTATTCTCTAAAACACTCGTGTTCATTTCAGGACACCCTTTAGACACTTTTTACTTATTTCAGCCTTTTGGCAAATAATATATATATATATATATATATATATATATATATATATATATATATATATATATATATATATATTTTTTTTTTTTTTTTTTTATAGGAAGAAGCTAATTTGATTATGTAGCGTGATCCAGAAATCAGGAATATAGTGAATAAAAAATAAAAAGTGATGCACGGTGCATGTATGTTGTAAATAGTTAATACAAAATAAAGAATATAGTTTTACTGATTTCTGACATATTGTTTACACTTTGTGTTGTTTTGTTGTTTCCTGATTGCCTTGTTTTCACAGGGGCTGAATTTATTAATCCCGATTCTGGACAGAATCCGCTACGTGCAGAGTCTTAAAGAGATCGTGATCGACGTACCCGAGCAGTCTGCGGTATCTCTGGGTGAGTCTGAAGTATTAGGCTCATGAATTTGACACCATGTGGAAGATGTATATATTTTTTTCCATTTAACATTTCTGGAAGGAGTCTCCAGTGTTAGCGCTTTAAAAAAAAAGACAGAACAGAATGAACACTTGATAATTATGATTTGTATATGAAAATCTAATCATACTAAAAAACTCCGCTGTATAGATGTTTAGTTTTCATGCCGAGGCTTTGGCCTGCTCGTGTTTGCTGTGCATCTGTTCATCAGTGTGTTTATCTGTCTGTCAGACAATGTGACGCTACAGATCGATGGAGTTCTGTACCTCCGGATACTCGACCCCTTTAAGGTATGTTCTGATGTACGGTACTCCCCTTTATGACTTCATGTTCAATATACTTTCCTCATTATTTTTTCCCGGTCGTCTCCAGGCCAGTTACGGAGTCGAGGACCCGGAGTACGCAGTGACGCAGCTGGCTCAGACCACCATGAGGTCGGAATTAGGAAAACTCACTCTGGATAAAGTTTTCAGGGTAATTAAGTTGGAGTTGGAGGCTCACGTTCATGGGAGTTTTGTATATAGTAGAAAGTGTAATTTAGAGAAAATACTTTTAGGGTCAATAGGAACAAATTCATCAGGATGATTTAACAAAGTAAAAAAAAACAAAGGTGGGAAATCAAACGCAAAATGATGAGTTCAAAAGTTTACACACCTCTTCACATTTCATTGATGACCCATTTAAAAAAGAAATCTCACAAAACAGTATTTATTTGCTCCGCCCATTTTCCTGGCAGGGCTTAGTGAAATAGAGATGTTCTTGATTATTCTTCTATAAAAGCATGCCATGTAGTGTTTTTTTATATTCCACATACACCATGAGCAACTCCTTTCATGTACAGATAACAACATATTTCCGGTTTGTTAAACCCTGTGCTGTTCTTCAGGAGAGAGAGTCACTGAACTCCAACATTGTTCACTCCATCAACCAGGCGTCGGACGACTGGGGGATTCGCTGTCTCCGCTACGAGATCAAGGACATTCACGTCCCACCGCGTGTCAAAGAGTCCATGCAGATGCAGGTGAGAACAGTCACGCCCTACCAGGCGACCTCAATCAGTACTCGATCGGATAACTTCAGACCACGCCTCCTTCCTAACTTCCCATCATGGAACCTGGATGGTCGTTTTGTCTATTTTTATATAACCAGAACCTGAGGACGTCCGAGACATCCGTGTGTGTGTGAGAGAGAGTGAATCCAGATTTGCTAATAAACTTGTAGCACATTTCACTCTGTATGAAACTGACATGTGGCTCCTGTGCAGGTGGAAGCGGAGCGGAAGAAGAGAGCGACTGTCCTGGAGTCTGAGGGGACGAGAGAGTCGGACATCAACGTGGCGGAGGGACGCAAGCAAGCGCAGATTCTGGCTTCTGAGGGAGAGAAAGCGGAGCAGATCAACAAAGCTGCAGGTGCTGAGTGTTTAAAGCTGTGAGATACAATACAGAGAGGCGAGAACACATGTCGTCATCATCAGGGTGTGTGTGTGTGTGTGTGTGTGTGTGTTCATTATACTATAATGTGTTTGTATTACAGGAGAGGCTAATGCTTTGTTGGCTAAAGCGGAAGCTAAAGCGCAGGCCATTAGGATTCTCTCAGATGCGCTGAGTCAGCAGGTACGCTACTGTGTGTTACTTTTCTGCACTCTAGCAAAGGAGGACGTGTGTAGACACACATTCACAGCAATACCAGCAACTACACAGGATAGAATAGCGGCTCTGCTTTCATCTGATACATCAGGACGTCTAAAGTCAGATCTGACACCGAGATGCCACATTCTGACTTGCACATTCAGTTTTTTATATACATGTTTTATTTATTTTTTTGTCGTTTCTCCTACAAATATTGTCCGATCATTAAAGACATTAGATCACAGTGTCTTAAGCCCAACCTGAAAAAGTTATTTTGATTTCTCTATACAGTTTATGCCTGGTATACACTGTTCATCAAGAATCCTTAAAAACAAATTTGACTTTACGTCATACATCAGACAAACAGGAAGTGATGCAATACCTCAGGACAAGCTTGATGTCCCAATGGCCAGAAAGTGCTTGGCCCCCTCAACCACTTTTCACAGTTTGATCTTTATTGTCTTTATTTTTATTCGACATGTTTTTTTGTTCATTCAGATCCTGTGTAGTGCTGGAGTTGGTGAATGGATGCAATTCTCTCTTGTCGTTCTTGTATTCTTGCCATTTTTCATCTATTTTGTCCCCCTGTTCTGTATAAGCATTGAATCTGGCAGTTGTCACATTATTGTCTTTGATAACTCTACAGTGCCCTCTGGTGCTTATGTTGAGCAATCACATGTTGCATTGCAGAAATATCATTACAGTGGAACCTCGGATTACGAGCATTAATCGTTCCGGAAGCGGGCTCGTATTCCAAAACACTCGTAAACCAAATTTTATTTTCCTATAGGAAATAATGGAAACTCAAATTATTTGTTCTACAGCCCCAAAAAATAAATACATGAAAATAATTAGCACAAAATATAAAGTAAAAATAAAACAAATTAAACAGCACCTTACTTATGAAAAGAATCGCGACAGAGCAGTTTCTGTGTAAGGCAAGAAGTGAAGTATGTGTGTGTGTTTGGGAACCTGAGATAAGGGGGGCTGTAAAGCCGAGAGAGTGGGTGTGTGTGTCTCTCTCTCGGCTTTACAGCCCCCCCTCCTCTCAGTCACGGTTCTTTTTAAAGGTGAGGAGCTGGTTAATTTGTTTTTGTTGTTGTTTTACTTTACAGCAGTGATTCCGTTAGTATGCGCTCACGCAAGTGTGACTGTTTCCTTGCTAATTTTTAAATGGTTTTAAAAACGGTCTCTCCGTTAACATGTGTGTGTGTGTGTGTGTAACTCTGCAAGCACTAGGACCCAGCAGAGGAGATGATTATCGTCTCCCCTGCTGGATCTTAGTGCTTGCAGAGTTTGTGTAAGGCAAAGAGTGTGCGTGTGTGTATTCACCCAGCATGGGAGACGATTACCTACAATTCAGCAGCGCAAGAGAGAGAAAAACTGTTGGATCAGTTGTGATTACGTGACGTGGGTGTCAAAACAAAAGCGCATGCATGATGCATGATACTCGGTGCTCGTAAACCAAGACAACGCTTGTTTTTCAAGTCAAAATTTATTACAAATCTTTGCTCGTCTTGCGGAACACTCGCAAACCGCGTTACTCGTAATCCGAGGTTCCACTGTATTATTTTTTTTTATTATTATTATTATTATTAAAAACATTTAAAGAGCACATTTAAAGTGCATACAGTACATTTTAAAATGCAGCATTAGTATAATAGTTAGTATAACTATTTTTTTCATATAATACAGCCTTAAAGATTGTGCCATGTTATACAGAGTTGTTTGAATTGTATTAACATTTTTGTACTGTGTGTGTGTGTGTGTGTTTATCAGAACGGAAACGCAGCGGCGTCCTTCAGTGTGGCTGAGCAGTACGTCTCTGCTTTCTCCAACCTCGCGAAACAGTCGAACACCGTCATCCTGCCGTCCAACACGGGAGACGTGTCCAGCATGGTCACACAGGTCTGTGTCTCTCAATCCTTTAACACCATGAACCAGAGAGATAGAAATAAATGAGTCATATGATTGACATATTTATCATGCTGGAGCTTTTAAATGTTTCCAGATTAACAGCTAGAAAAAGATTCAGTAGTCAAACAAGAATCCAGGTTCATTAAATCAGTGCTTTAACATGGCAGTGATGTTCAGATCGTCCTCAACCTTTTCTCCCTCTGTCTTGTCTTTAGGCCATGGCTATTTACGGGACTTTATCCAAGACAAAAAGCCCGGCTTCATTGGAGGTGAAGCCTGTACCTGCAGACGACGATGACTTCGAGTTTAAACCATTGCCTGAAATCCAGAGCCCTGAGTCGACCTCCAGTCAATGAGAGAACCCCGTGTGTTTCTTTCTGTCCCACGATTGTACATTTTTATGGTGGAAGATCAGTTATTCCAAAACATTTACTGTTCTGTTCAGTTCAAGAAAACCTACAGCTACATATAAATAAAGAATATTTTTCCCCCCAAGCTGTTAAATTTTCGGTTTTCTCAGCACTGTTAACACACTCAGAAATTAAATGTACATTATTAAAGTAAGATTTAAAAAATCTCAGTGAATAAAACTCCCACGACTGTTGTCTGATCATAGTTGTAGATCACAGACCAACCTGAAAAAGTCGAAATAGTTTAAGGATTATGGATGAACCGTTTTGACATCTCGTCACACATCAGACAAACGGGAACGGGGGAGGCGAGACCTCAGGAACAGCTTGAAAGTGCTTGGCCCCCTTTATCTAATGATTGCTTCTCTATTTATTAGTATAATTGTTCAAGCTTCATACTTTTCAAGTCTGATCTTTATTATCTCGATTTTTATTCCAACTGTTTTTCAGCACCGCATTTGATTTTTTTTCCCCCCGAGCTGTTCAATTCTGTTTTTCCCTGCACTGTTATCTCATTTAGAAATCACTCAGAAATGTAAGATTAAATCTCGTTACATGAATATTACCGTTCTGGTGTTCTTCACTTGCATTATAATGTTTATCCTGCTTTATGACTCGAGCCTAAATTGAACTTTTAATGATCAAAAGCTTATACGTTTCCTATTCGACACAACCAGATCAGTAGTGTGGAAAATGCACTGTACACTACGGCCAAATCAAGCTGATTAGCCAAAACATCTAGAACCTGGAGTTTGCTTCAATCGTTGTACTGTGGTGCTATTAGGGTGAATCAGAACTCCACTGTTCGAATAGACTCCATTTTACACATGATTAGAAATGACAATTCTGAAAAAATGCCTGAAGGGAACAGGATTATTGCTCTGGGAGCAGACTACCCTGAGAAACATAGCTAGGATTCCTTCAATCCTCCTTTCTACAGTTCACTGGATTGTAGTTAGTTTTTTCCTTCAATTATTCATCTTCACGTTATGCAATAATGAAAGAAAATTGGGAGCATGCTGCTACAGGAAAATAATGATGGTGTGATGCACCATACACATGAAGCTACATCAGTAAACAAACAC
Source organism: Channallabes apus (assembly GCA_030522415.1). Taxonomy (NCBI): domain Eukaryota; kingdom Metazoa; phylum Chordata; class Actinopteri; order Siluriformes; family Clariidae; genus Channallabes; species Channallabes apus. Next base: position 4,449,116 of record CM060120.1, on the reverse strand, counting down.
TCATAACCCATAGTTTGACCTTGGAGGTGCAAGGTCACAATGCAACTGTGCCACGTAGGTACATTTTTTAAATAACCTGGTCGACCTAGGCCTTATCATAGACATCTACATGCTGTTTGAAAATCTGTTAAGAAGAATGACGCCATCGTTTTACTCCTAGACTCGTTGTTCTCAAACAAAGCCACAAAAGGAAGTTTAAAAATTAATTATTAATATATGAATAGCTAAATCTTACTTGTTCAAAAATGTCACACATTTTGGTGCATGCAGTACAAATTACCATAAAACTATGAGTGTCTGTTTACCAATGTAGATTCATATATATGCCGTGTCACATCATAGTTATTTTACTGTAGCAGCATGCTCCCAAGTGTTTTATTATAATTTTTTATTTATTCATTACATCGCTTGAAGGCAGATTAAACCATCATTACTACTAAGCATTTGAGGTGTCCATTGCATTTTGAGTCCATTTTCTTTATCCTTTGTGGTAGATACAACACTACACTACACTACAGTAAATGTGACTACACCGCATTAAAGATGGCGATCACAAACTGTTAGTTGTTGGTGGTGATAACCCCGCCCCCAGACCCTCATGCAAGCAGTTCTTTGTTCTGGTCCAGCAAAGTGGTGGTACCGCCATGGAGCCGGTGTTTCTGTCTGAGGGCCGGTGCTTTGGTTGTCGGGAAGAAAAAAGGGAACTGATTCGAAATTGGGGGCCTCGGTGTATGAGGGGTGTGTCCGTCCTGTGATGGACTGGCACCCCGCCCAAAGTGTACCCCTGCATAGGCTCAAAGGTTCCCCCTAAACAGGAACGCTATAAGGAATGAGTGAGGGGAGAATGAAGGACATTCTGTTTATTAAAATTCTCATTGTTATAAATATGTGAATTAAATGTTACCAAAAAATTTGGTATAATAATAATATTAATATTAAATGTTACCAAAAAATTTGGTATAAAAATATTTAAGGGTCTATCAGACCAGGAAAAGTTGTAAATAACACCACATCCGTTTAGTGTGTGTGTGTGTAAACAGCATTCTGTGTTTTTGGTTCTGCTGTTTTTATCACAAACACACACACAGAGGCCAGCCTTTAACGACAGACTATTCATTTGAAAAGTAGAACCCGGAAGTGACTGCTGTTGTGCGCATGCGCATGTTGGCGTATTGTGACGGAAGTGGAAAACGTGTCGGAAAGTTGCGGGTGTTCGCACCCATATTCCGGAACATCCCGCCTCCTGCGTTATAATTGGCTGTTTCGTGTTGGTGACCGTGTTAAGATTGGAGGAAGGGCGTGTTCGTCACCATGGCAACCGCCGGAGGTTTTTCTCCCGAGTTATTTTTTTTGTTTCTGTACTTGAGCGATATTTGTTTCTGTTTTTTTTATTTATTTATTTATTATTTCATTTTACATTCATACACAAATCAATGAATAAATCTAAAACGAAAAGTAGAAAAATATTTTTTTATTTCAGCAACATCTACAACAACCAACGTTACCACAAAAACAGGAAAACAATATGGCAATGAACATAAACATCTCAAGTCTACATGTAAAAAAATATGGCAAATGTTTAATCACATTAAACAACTTAATCAACTTAATAATAATTATAATAACAAAATAATAATAGTCTTAATATTATCCTTCATGGATTGTATGACATGTATAATAACAACAGTTAAGTGAGCAACCAATCACGGTGAAGGAGGCGGGGTTTTCTAAATACGGGTGGGAAAACAAATGTACTGTACCGGTGTAACAGCGAGTCTCAATGTCGTCGCTGAGTGAATCTGATGTTCGAATAAAACTGCGGCTGTGATCAGAGTGTGCGCGCGCGGGGGGGATGTGAGTGTTACACCCGAGCTTTCCTCAGTGTGTGTGTGTGTGTGTGTGTGTGTGTTTCCCCCTGAAACACAGACAAAGACAGCAGGAGATTTACAAGGTCAGTATAAAGCATGCAGAGGTTTAATCTAAACACCTGGACTGAGATCTGATCTAATATACCTACTGTAAGTCTCAGACTAAATCCTGATTTACATTCATGAGAAGGTGTGTGTGTGTGTGTGTGTGTGTGTGTGTGTAGGTGGTTGAGGTGTTTCCTGGGGATAAAATTGTTCTTTGCATTACAGATCTCTCTTTAAACCTTCTTATTTTCCTCTACAGTGTTTTTACAATAACAGACTGATTTTAGGAGAAAATATAAACAGTATAAAATACAAGACAATATAAATCACCTGCAGCTCTGACTGTAATTTCACATTAGTTCTTGATTTCTGTTATTATTCCTGATCTGCCATTCTACATGATGCAGGATGTCTGTGATCTACAGACACAAAATATTTAAATTATTTAAAATAATTAATAATAACTTAAATTAATAAAAATAATTATCCAATCAAAAGATTGTAAGGAATGATTTTATTTAACACAAAAAAACAAAAATGTTTTTCCAAAATGCTGGAAATTTGTGGAGTTATGAATAAAAAGAAATATTGCTATATTTAGTGTGTGTGTGTTTAAATATATATATTTTCATACAAATTAACCTGAACTTTACTTAACTGAAACACTGTTCTGTCTTTTTTTAAAGGTTAATTTGTTTTATTTTTACTTTACAGCAGTGTGTGTGTGTGAGTGAGAGAGAGAGAGAGGTTGCTTGTTAAAGAAGTGTGTGTATGTGTATATGTGTATATATATATATATATATATATATATATATAGATAGATAGATAGATAGATAGATAGATATGTGTGTATACAGTATATATGTTTGTTGTGTGTGTGTGTGTGTGTGTGTGTGTGTGTGTGTATATATATATATATATATATATATATAATGTATATATATATATATGATTAAATATAATATATCATCATATATACACAGTCAGCCAAAAAAGATTAGCTAAAGAAAAATAGTATGATGTATATTATATTCATATAATATTATACTTATAGCAATAAATTCATGTAATAAAATATTTATGAAGTGTATATACTGTACATTATTTTTTACTGACTTTTTGTGTGTCTAAAAATCTAATTATTTTACTTTTTTTTTTACATGGTAAAAAACTTAATAAATTATCATTTTAAAGTATTTTTAATTATCAAATAATTTCTGGCTTTTTATTTTAAGATATTTGATGATTTGAAAGTACAAAATATCAAAGCAGCTATATATAGCTAAAATAGGTTTTTATAATAATTTATACATTATTATTACAGTGGATCCTTGGATCGTGAGTAACTCGGTCTGCGAGCATTTCTTTTCAAGTCAAGCTAAAATTTTTAATGAATTTTAACTTGTTAAACGAGTGAGGTCCTTATATACGAGTGCTGTATCACACATGAGCTTTGTCTGTCGAGTGTCACGTGCGCATGCGTCACTCGAAGTCAACATCCGTTTATGCGTGTACTGTTGACTATAACACTGTGAACATGTCTGTGTGCGCGAGTGTCACTAGTGAGGTTTCATGATCCTCGCGCACACATACACACACACGCACACACACACACTAATGGAATCAGTGATATAAATGAAAAAAATTAACAAATGAACCTGCACTTTATTTAACAGAAACACTGCTCTGCCGCGGTTCTTTTCAAAGGTTCATTTGTTTTATTTTTACTTTACCGCAGTGATTCCGCTAGTGAGTGTGTGTGTGTGTGTGTCATTGAAGAGGTTCCTTGTTAAAGAAGTATCCGTTGGTGTGTATGTGTGTTCACTAACTGAAACATTGCTGTGTCGGGATTTATTTGAACTTTTTTCAAAGGTAAAGTGCAGGTTAATTAGTTTTATTTGTACTTTATATTATGAGCATATTTCATTCCGGAAGTGTGCTTGTATATCTAAACACTCCTATATCAAAGTGAATTTCCCCCAGAAGAAATAATGGAAACTCCGATGATTCATTTCACAACCCAAAAATATTTGTATGAATTATTTTTATACGAATATTTTTGGGTTGTGAAATGAATGAACGTCTCCCTTTTAAATATTTAATGTTTTATCCATTTTTTTTCACCCTGCTTTAGTACAGCAGTTTTTGTTTGTTTTTTATTTTATATACAGTAAATGATATTTGGAAAAAGTCAAGATTTACGTAGCATGCAATTTGAAGTAATAAAAGAAAAAATATATATTACTACTATTAATAATAATAATAATAATAATAATAATATTCCGCCTTGTCACGGTTGATTTCTTTCCTCTAATAGGATGAAGAGACTCCCGGTCCTGGCGATGCTCCTGTGGGTGTGTTGTGTGTTTTATGTTGGTATTTTCCTCTTCGTGGGCGGTTTCCTCCTGGTGCGTCTGGAGGTCAACAGGACGAGCACCTGCGAGGACGTCTTGCCTCCGTCGTTTAACGCCGCCTCCCCAGACTTCTGCCGCGAGCGTCCTCACGTACGCAGGGTCGTCATCCTCATCGTCGATGCTCTGAGAGCTGAGTTTGCTCGCTACGACCCGGGAAACACGTCTCCCAGACCGTTCGAGAACAAGCTGCCGGTTCTGGGTGAGATGGTGTCGTCTCGGGTGTCGCACTCCAGGCTGTACACGTTCAGAGCCGATCCTCCCACCACCACCATGCAGAGGATCAAGGGCTTCACCACCGGGTCCCTGCCCACCTTTATAGACGTGGGGAACAACTTCGCATCCAGCGCCGTGCTGGAGGACAACCTGATCCACCAGCTCGGTCAGGCAGGTGAGAAAGAGGAAGAGAAAGAAAGAAAAGATTGAATTATTTACCTTTTACGGAAGGAGTCTCCAGTGTTAGTCTTTTGTAGTGATCAGAAGTAAAGCTGTAACATCAGGGTGAAGATTTGAGAGATAAGAGAGATGTTTCAGGTGATGTGCTACACTTCCTGAATGTCAGATTGACGCGTCTCTCTGTGTTGTTTATCTGTGTGTGCAGGGAAGCGAGTGGTCTTCATGGGAGACGACACCTGGACCAGTTTGTTCCCCAAAAAGTTCCATCGCTCGCTGCCTTTCCCCTCCTTCAACGTCAAGGATCTGCACACTGTGGACAACGGGATCCTCCAGAACATCTTTCCCATCAGTGAGTACCTGAGGTTCCTGTGTGGGTTAGAATAGAGGATCCGAAAAAAACCAAACTGGAGCTCATGTGGATGCTGAGACCATTTCAAGATAAATAAAGTAAATAAAGACTTTCAAATACAGGATGTCGTAAATAAAAGTTTTTTTTTTTTTTTAAACTCCTCATCCTTACCTGCTCTTCGGTGTGTAACTACACGTCCTGTGTATTTCAGTTAGAATGTTTTTGTAAACAGACACAAATTAATTTAATAATTTAAATTAATTAATAAAAAAGGGGGAAAAAAGAAAATCCAAACCAAAAATTCTAAAGAATTACTTCATAAAAAAATAAATATGTAGATAAGAAAAACATATATATTTTGTTTTAGCTATAGTTTAATAAATGGAAATAAAAATCGACATATTTCTTTAACATTTAATGCATTAATTTATTTTAGACTTGATTTAGGTATTGGAGTAATGATTAAATACAACATCACAATTCCTAAAGAAATTTTGCAACACATAATTGCTGTAATATTTATAAATAAATAAATAAATAAATAGTGTCAAATCAATTGATTTTACTTTTTATATGTTAAAGAAAATGTATTTAAAAAATGTATTTAAATATAAAAAAATTATTCTGACCTGCTGCCATAGATACTGTAATATATCTTTATTATTTATTTATTTATGAATAAATCCATGAAATGACTAAGGAATAATTGAATGCATGTTTATATAGTGTCTAAAATTATTTTCCTTTTCATATGTCAAAAAAATTTTTTTTAATATCTTTTTAGTTTATTTTTAGTAATTTTTTTTTTTTTTATATTTTATGATTTTAAAGATTTTAAGTCACAAATATTTTTAATAATCATAATAATATTGTTAATATTTTCCTTTTACATACTACTGGAAATACTTTGTCTTATTTATATAGTGTCTAAAATCTATGTATTCATTTACTTTATTTATCTTGAAATGTGATCAGCATCCACATGAGCTCAAGACGTAAAAATCAGTGCCACAGTGACCGACCCAAGAACTTGCTAACTTCTGTACGTAAGTGTTTTAAAACACTTTCTAGTGCAAATTCTTTTATTTATGTTTTCTTTTGGTCTTTTATCAGTGGTTAAGGCATTGGATTACGGTTCGGAGAGTCCCAGGTTCAGACCCGACCGCTACCAAGTTGCCCCTGAAAAAGTCTAAGTGGTGCTGGAGAAGGACGTCTGTCCAATTCTGTAAATGTAAATGGACGTCCCACATGAGCTGAGTGTCTCTGACTCAGTCGTCCAGGCATCACAATGTAACTCTTCCATCAGTAGCTCTAGTTACAGCTGGACGTGGGTGAGAGCTTATAGGCAGCAAGTCAACATTTCATCCCTGAAGTTGATGTGTTGGAAGCAGAAAAAATGGGCGAGTGTAAGGACGATTATGACCATAAATATGGCTGATTTGTGTATATACATCATCATATGGTGAATAGGAAACAAACGACATTTTAGATCATACATTTTTTTTTATAACAGTAAACATTTTAAAAATTTTCGAAAAGTGAAAAATCATTATTTTGAAAAAGATTCAAAGTTAGATTGGAAAATGTATTAATTAAAATGCATAAATGAACATAAAAGTACATATAAATAATAATAATAACAACAACAAATGAAGAATATAAATATATTTCTTCATTTAATGTTTTTAGGAGTTTTTCACCCTGTATGATGAGGTTCACCCCGTGAACCAGACACTCACAGCAGCATCACCACCACACCTATACATCACTTTAAACCCTCGAATCGGTGACTGACAGAAATACAGTTTCATCTTTCAGATCGCTCAGTGCTGTAAGTAAAAGCTTGGTATTGAAGGTGATTAAGCAGCGAGCGCTCTGTATGTCGTCCTCACAGTGGACGGAGGTGACTGGGACGTGCTGATCGCTCACTTCCTGGGTGTGGATCACTGCGGCCACCGCTTCGGCCCCGACCACCCTGCCATGGCGGAGAAGCTCGGTCAGATGGACGGAGTTATCAGGCAAGTCGTAACTTCCTCAGCGGTGTGACGGTTGTGGGTGAGAGGCTGAACAGGAACCTTCTCCTGGGTGGAGGGAAGTCTAACATGGTGTAAACTTCAATCACGTCTGATCTCAGGTCAGTGATAAAGCATCTGCAGAGCGACACGTTGCTGGTGGTGATGGGAGATCACGGGATGACCGACACCGGAGATCACGGAGGAGAAAGCCAAAAGGAAACGGACGCTGCTTTGTTCCTGTACAGCGGCTCACCTCTGTTCCCGGCTCCTGACGCACACGTGAGTCCTTTCTTCACTTTCTTTTATGACTCCTAAACTGTATAAATGATACAATTTCCCTCTGAGATTAATAAAGTTTTCGAATCTTGAATAATCTGGTGTTCAGTCAGATATTTCATGTGACCAGCAGGTGGAGCCAGAGGTGGTGCCTCAGACTGATTTGGTGCCTACCCTGGCCTTGATGCTGGGAGTTCCCATCCCATACAGCAGCGTGGGTCAGGTGATGCTCCCGCTGTTCCCCAGAAACGGCTCACTGGATGGAGCTGTGGGTCTCAGCCAGGTGGAGGCGCTGTGGATCAACGTCAAGCAGGTGTGAATCCGGAAGCGGAGACACAGCAATGTCTCTGAACTGCTACGGTTTTATTGTTTTCTGATAAGACACAAGATTTAATGTACAGTATTATCTAATTACTAATTAGGGATGGGATGCTGTATTGAAATTTTATATATATATAACATTTTAAATAAAATCATAATAAATAAATTTATAGAATTTTTTTTTTATTATTTCATTTTAGACTTAGAATTTTTGAATTTTTAGAAATATTATTTGCACTTTGTTTTTTGTTTCAATTATCAGACCATATTGTGGAAAAAGAAATAAACTGCAAGCATTCTGCAGTCATACATTTTTGTCATTGAATTATAAATTGTGTCGTGTTTTGTATCGAATTGAGTTGAGACAAAAGCATATCGTCCCATCCCTAAATGTAATTATAAGGTTATTATAAAGACCTGGATACGGTATGTTTATTGTTTAATTAGTAAAAACCTAAAAACTCAAACACTGATGTTTGGAAGATCTAAAGATACCCTAAAAATATACAGAAATACCATGTGACCAGGGGTCCGTTCTTCGTTACTTCACTTGACACATCTAAGATCAGATCATGGTGTTAATTACGATCCGGCTAAGTTGGTTCTTCGAGCCCCCTGTTGTTGATGATTAGTGAAGCTGGATTGAGTTGACTAGGATTATTGCGCGTTCGTGTGTTGGTTTAAAAGGCGATTTGCATCGACAGTAGAAACACTGATCACAAGCCCTTCGATTGTTTGACGAAATGCCAAAAACGCGGCTCAATTATTTTTGTAACACGTGATGCGCTGAAATGCCCCCCTGCCATGGATTGCCCCCCCCCCCCACACATAATCGCTATAAAATATTCATAAATTCATAGGTTACTACTTTACAAATTACATGAGACAATAAAATAAAATAAGCAACATGAAAATAAATGTTGTATATGAAAAACTTTAAATACAACATGTATACTTTTATATTGTTTATTTTATAATAAAAATTGTTTCGTCCAATTTTTCATTATAAAAATATAACTTATTATATATAAATATTTATTTGCATATTCATGACAAACCCCTGAAAAATAAATGTTACAAAATTAACATACAAGAATTTGTGTTAATGGTCTTGACGGCTGTCTCGTGTCTAGGCTTCATTATAATAGTAATATCATATTTGATAATAATAAACCTGTGAATTTATGTTCTAATATAATATTTGATAGCGATTATGTGTGGGGGGCAATAAATTACTTATTTATATATATATATATATATATATATATGTGTGCAAGATACTTTTCTTTTCTCACGTGAGTCAGTCCGCGTCAGTCGAGCTCTTTAACCAATCAAATGTGACCTCGCCATTTCAACCAATCCTAACCCGCCAAGAGCGCAGGCTAAATCCTGTTTACATGAAATAAACCTTACGGACATGTTGCTATGACCGCAAATGCGAGATGAGCATCGAAGAACGAAACAGTCCAAGATCAGGACAAATCCACAACAATCAAATCCAGCTAACTGAGTTAGCGCACTTACGAAGAACGGACCCCAGGTCTCGAACATGATTTTATTTTATTTTTTGTTTATAAATCTGTGCACAATCACTTTTTGGGAACTGAAGTACGGGTACTCTGGTACAATTAATCGCCTAAAGAATGAACCACAAGGGGGCGTGCTGTTACAGGAAAATAATCAGCACATTCCAGAATGTTTTATTCCTCTTGTACCACAGTAATTTTTTTTGCTAATTGCATTTTTTATTTTACATAATTTATTAAAAAGAAGACTTTCCCAAGGTTTTTACATTTTATGGAGAGGCCGCCATGCTGTAAATGATCCGTTACTATAGGAACAATAACGCATTATAATGACTGCATTAATATTAATAGAAGGCTGTGTTTTGTAGCTGCACCTCCGTCACAGCTGCTGTAATATAAATCGACCAATCAGACTCAAGAATTCAACATTTCTGTGGTATAATTCACGACAAAGCTCGTATTTGTTAATAGGGACTTGGTGGACGTTGGTCCCCTTGATGTCTGTCTTATGGCCCTGTCTTTTTGGTCTTTTAGGTTCATCGGTTTTTGGAGACCTACTCCAGCATGGCCAAAGACATTCCAGCAGACAGTTTGTCTCAGCTGACGGCTCACTTCTCCCAGATCTCCTCTCAGTACATGAGCTCGATCCGTGATGGAACTCCACCTCCTCCTGAACTGGTGGCGTCCATGCAGGACTACCTAAGCTCCGTTAGAGAGACCTGTCGTGCCTCCTGGGCTCGATTCAACCCCGTGAAAATGGCAGCGGGCCTCCTGGTCCTGGGGTTTGGTTGCGTCTTATGCTACGTTATCTCAGAACTGTCTGTCGTGATCCTCCAGGGTGCCATGCTGAAGGCGCCAGTGGTTGCCGGGCTGGTGGTCGGTGGAGCCGTAGCCGTGGGTCAAGTATTCACTTCGGGATACGTCGAGGTCTCGTGGTGTTTAGGATCTGCTGTTTTGTTTTCAGAGGCTTTATTCCTGTGGAGGGCTCTGAGGGTGTGTCCTCGGGGCCGGCTGTCTCTCTGGCGCCTTTTCACTCCGCCGCTGCTCGTCCTCTTCCTGCGCTTCGCGTCCTTGCTCTCGGACAGCTACGTGATTTCAGAGGGACGTGTGGTCACGTTCTTACTTTTCAGCCTGTGCCTGTATGTTCCGTTTAAGCTCAATTGGGATGGACTTCTGGTGCCTGCACCGTCTACCGATACTCAGAAACCCTCCGGACTTCTTGCACCATCTTTGCCCCCCTCTGTGGTCCGGCGCGAGACTGTCACTCTGCTTGTTTGCGTAGGCGTCTCGGTGGCGTCTCTCTACCTTTCCCTGTCATTCCATAGCTGCCGAGAAGAACAGGGTGATTGTCAGCCTTCTGTCTTCTTGACTCCGCTCTCACGGGTTCAGGACAGTCGTCTGCGCAACGTGCACTACATCCTGTCCCTGGCGTCACTGTCCACCTGGGCTTTCTTGCTACATCGTTGGTTGCGGCACTACGGAAACCTGAACTGTTCGGGTGTGGTCGTGTTTACGGCACGCTGCCTGCTTCCTCTTTCCTCCATCTGCATGGCGCTGCACTGGGCAGTCGGCGCAACTCCAGAAGACACCTTCAGGAACCTGGCAGAGCTGATTAGCTTAGCGCAGGTGATTCTGCCACGTATCATCTTCGGTCTATTAGGCCTCGGTATGCTGCTTCTCTGGCTCGACCCACTAACGGTGTTCCTAAAGACACGAGCACCATTAAACTCTCGGGGTGCCGTCATGCCTCCACCGAGGTACCGCGCTAGCACTGGTATCAGCCCTCAGGCCGAGCTGCACCATCTTATACCGCAGTTATATCAGCGCATCCGACAATCGCACGACGATGAAGGGGTCAAGGGGACTACTCCGGATGGGCGGCCAGCGGTCGAGGCTTATGGACTCGGCACCGTCTACTCCGCACCCCTGGTCTTGCTGTGTGGTCTGATGGGACTTGGATTGCTGCTGCTACACCCTGAAGGTATGGCACTTGCCTTCCTGCTGCTACTGCTGCAGGCTGCAGCTCTTCTCCATCTCCATGCCTCCGCCAGCAATCTCTCCAGCCTGCAGAGTCACTCCAGTAAGTCATCTAACTTTGGTACTTGAAATACATTGCTAACGATAAATAAAAGAATTTCTGCTTTCACGTGTTCGCTTATTTACGGTTTTTATTTACAACACTATGTTCACTGAATACCAGCCAATCAGAGGCCAGAGGAGGGACAATACCAGGCAATCAGAAGCTGGGGTGGGGTAGATTCTGACGACCCATTTTATATGTTCACTTACACGCTGAAAATATTGTAAATAATCGAAAATATTGGTATCTGGTGCACTGCAGTGCTTTTAATTTTTTTTGTACAAAAATAACTCAAACTTGAACTTTGTTCATAACTCGAATGTTTGTAAGTCGGGACTAGCTGTATTTAATTACAAACTACCTAACAAACTCTGGGACGTTTACCTTATGTTGATATAATCATAATAATAATATAATCTAACGCATGTGATGAAGTATTATAGTTGGCTTAGTGCCCAAAAACCACGCCTGATGTTTATTAGTTATTTTTATTTATTATTGTTCACATTCTACTTATGTTAATGTTTATTTACATCTATTTATGTTTACATTCTATTATTCAACAGCTTATCCACTTTTTTTTTTAATACAAGAAAGTCCTGTGTAGACGGCTCATGTTTATTATTATTTTAACTTTTTTTTTAACTTGAAAGCAAGAAATGTTTTGGCTGGGAAAAAAAAAATGTAATAAGCGAGACTCGTGTGAGAGCATCGTGATCTCAATTCCCATGGAGAAAAATCGTGATTCACATTACGTCAGGAATCGTGCAGCCCTGGTTCGCACACAAGGCAGTTTACAGACCTTGAGGAGATATTATTATTATTATTCGCAAGAAATTTGTAAATATCTTGCTTGAGATTTAACATTTTGTCTAAAAAAAACAACCCCAGGTTGTATGAGCTGTGTGTAGCACCGGTACGGGTAAGTGTTTATGTACATCGCACAACTCGAAGAAAGTATTTATGTAACAGATTGTCTGATTTATTCGCAGCGGGTGTCTTCGGTGTCCCCTGGACTCCGGTGGTCCTGTGGTCTCTGTCCGCCTCGCAGTTCTTCCACGCCACGGGCCACCTGCCCACCTTCCCGTCCATCCAGTGGGGCGCTGCTTTCGTGGGTTTCCCCCAGGGACACTCGGGCACTGCTCTGCCCGCCTCGCTCGTCATCCTCAACACCTTCTCCTCGCACATCCTGTTTGCCGGTAACCCGTTTGCCCCCCCCCCCGAGTGTCCACTGCGACCGACATAAATAAATCTATAGTACAGACATCATGTGCGAAATCCTGATGCACAGTCATGCGTGTTCTGTTTGGCTCGTGTTTAGTCGGATGCCCGTTGCTGCTCTTGTGGCCGATGGTGTGCGAACTGCGTGGGTCTCGAACCGGCCGCTCCGGTGGAGGTGAAGACCGGGACGAGGTTGTCATGGAGATGAGGCTGAGAGAAAACCCACAACAGTTCAGTTCAGCGTTACTGCAGCTCGCAGCACGCTATCTGTTTATTAACGGAGCACAGGTACACACACACACACACACACACACACACACAGCGTTTTAATTTTTTGTGTCCCTTGATATCATTACTTGTGTGTGTGTGTCATGTGGCTGTGGTGGAATGTAGTCCAGGTCCAGTACATTTCTTGTTTAATTTACTTTCAAACAAATATATTTAAAAACACAAACTTTGCCTTTGACTGGTTTTGTGTTTTGTCTTTGTGTGTGTGTGTGTGTGTGTGTGTGTGTGTGTGTGTGCGTGTGTGTGTGCGCAGGTTTTGGCGTCGGTTTGTGCTGCTGCTATTCTCAGGAGACACCTCATGGTGTGGAAAGTATTTGCACCCAAGTGAGTGAAAAATTGCGCACACACACACACACTGTTTTTCTTGTTTCATGCCTGCTTACAGACTAAATCAACCTGCTTAGACAGAGGTTACACCAGTGTGAAGTAAACGTGTGCCAAGTATAATGATATTAGACATGTTTTTGTTCATCTTTGTGTATGAAACACTACGCCGGATGATTCATGCACTGGCGGGCCAAAAAAATGTCCCCTTTGGATTTAGATAAGCAAAAACCTAAAAGCATTTGATGGAATAATTACGGCAGTGATTAATGTGTTTGAGTTAGAAACTGTTGCTCTACATCCCTGACTGATGATCCGAGGAGCTTCTCATTTCTTCAGCAGCCACGTTGTAAGATGTGTTCAGTTATTGTGGGAAAGAAGGGAAGGAAGTGACCGGCCTGGATCAAGCAAAGACAACAACTAAGGAGATTTTGCTGTAATGATTTGGAATTGGGTTAAGAAACATCGTTATTAAAATCTGAAAGGATCGCGCTGAACCTTTAATCTTGAAAATAAAGTTCATCAGTTGAGTGAAGTAAACAAGCTGGCGGTAGAAATCGCGTTCATTTTCACACATTTTCCCGACCTTGACCTCGGTGAAATTCTTTGGAGAGATCTCGACCAAAGATTTATGCATTATTAAAAATAAATAAACTTCATGCATTTAAACCTATGTTAAGTTTAAAAATGATGATGATGATGATGATGATGATAATCCACCTGATCTGTCCAGCTCAACTTTTTCCTGAGTCTCGCGTCCATCAGAGAACATGAGTGATTCACGTGTTCTGTGGAAATCTGGAGAAACAAAAAATACAGAAGGAATGAATCCTTTGGACATTTCGCCATATGCTAACGCTAAACGCTAACGACTATGAAATGCACCAGACGAAGGATCGTAGAATTGAAGGAATCGTGTCACTGACGCAATGATGAAAAAAAAAAAAAAGAATCCTCACTGATAAGAGAGAAAACTCTCCGCTCTGGATGACTTGATTTTGCAGACTTGAGCGTTGCGTAATACTTTATCATGTTTTGATTTTTCACAGGTCGTTGCTGCTTTTGTTTTCTTTTGATTCACACCTTCAGTGTTTATCTGTTGCTTAAGGATGAAGTGAATTGAACCCAACCAAATCAAACCGATACTATAGCAGTGTGTGTGTGTGTGCACGCAGGCTGATGTTCGAGGCCAGCGGGTTCATCGTGGGCAGTGTGTTTGTATTTGTCGGAGTCGCTCTGGTCATCAGGGTCGACTGGGCGGTGGCTCGCTTGTTCCAGAGGCTCCTTCCAGAGAATTCCAGGTAGCCCCGCCTCCTCTGTTCCTCCGAAAGTGTATCCTCCATCGGTCCATCGCTGACGACAGGAGCTGCGTACGATTGCCAGGATGATGATGGAAAGAGCAAAGGATGAAGGAAAAAAAAAAACGTTCTTAATATACTCCTGGTGGTGTTTTCCTCCAACGCGTTTAATCTGAGCCGTCTCAGACGCCGCTGCCTCGCTAGATGAGGGAAGAGTGAGTGTAATAGAGACATGATGTACAGTTGTGGCGTTTTGTATTAGACACTAACATAGTGTACGGTTACATTTTGAAGCAGGATTTCAGGATTAGCTGGTCTGTATTCACTCGGGTTTTTACCCAGAATGCCTTTCTACCTGCTTCTATGGTGGGATTTAGCCCTGTCTAAAGGGAGCGATGCGGCAGCACTTTAATCCTTCGCTCGGTTTAACAGATCAGCTTTGAAAACTTCAGCTTTTTTGCTATTGATGCCTCAACACCATCATGCTCGTCATCTTCTAGACCGTCAACTAGCCTGGATCTCTTGTTAATACCTTCTTATTATTATTATTATTACTATTATTATTATTATTATTAAAATTGTACCCGATCTTGATTAGGGTTCTCTGAGTACAACATTTGTACCGTCTTAATATTTCTAATTTTCTGGTATTTCTCATTAATGTGACATTAAATTTAGCTGGAAAATAACCGTAAACACCTCAAACTCATAAACATATTCAATGTGCGTCAGGATAGAAGTCTGTATGATGAAGTGAATCAAAATACCCGAATCATTTGGTTTGGTTAGTGTTAATGTTTCTCAGCTAATCGTGTCACGACGACCACCTACAGTAATACCAGTGTTTTACCATCAATACAATACTTTTGTATAATAACTGCGTAGTATTATTTTTATTTCTTTTATTAAAATCAACAAAACTGCCATGTCTGCTTTGAGCACAGGTCAGAGGTCAATAGCTTTACCACTGCAGTGAGCGATGTCGTTGCGATATGAGATTCCATTTGTAATGATGTTTATTTCTGGTGGTCTTTGACATTTATATTTGTGTGTTCGTTTTTAATTAAACTTCTTGTTTTTGCATTTGGTATGATGAGAGATGAATGTTTGAGGGAAACTGGATGGGCTGGTTATAGTAATATAATATATAATAGTGTGTTTTGGTGTGTGTGTGTGTGTGTGTGTGTGTGTGTGTGTGTGTGTGTGTGTGTGTGTGTGTGTGGTTTACCCACTGTATTTTGTCTTAATGAAAAAGGTTGATTTTTTTTTTTTTATGCCATGAATGAAACGTACGTGAAATCGTTTTAAATTGTGCTTAATTGTATTAAATTGAATGTAAATGAGGGAGAAGTCTAATAAATTTTTATACTTTATACTACACACTTTGCTTTTCCTTTCTTTTAATCATGAAGGGAGAATTCTTAAAGTATGGAGCCGCTAAATTATTTTTAAAACCTCCAATTAACGTGTGCACAACAGTGCGGGTGTATTCATATAGTTTATTGGTGTGTGTATGTGTATGTATATATATATGCCAATCCACTATATTGAGGATCTGCCTTTACATGCATATGAACTTTAGTAACATCCAATTCTTAATCCATAGGGTTTAATATGATGTTGGCCCCTCCCTCTCTGCAGCTATAACAGCTTCAACTCTTCTTGGGAGGCTTTTCCCCAAGGGTTAGGAGTGTGTTTATGGGGAATTTTTGTCCATTCTTCCAGAAGCGCACACACTGATGATGGACGAGAGGCCTGGCTTGCAGTCTCCGCCCTAATTCACCCCAAAGGTGTTCTATCTTGTTGAGGTCAGGACTCTGTGCAGGCCAGTCAAGTTCTTCCACACCAAACTCACTCATCCATGTCTTTATGGACCTTGCTTCACGCACTGGTCTGCAGTCATGAGTTGTCCGAGTCCAACTTCTGAAAACAACTTCTGAAAACAGCCCTACATCATAATCCCCCCTCCAACAAACTTTACACTTGGCACAATGCAGTCAGACAAGTACCGTTCACTGGGCAACCGCCAAACCCAGACTCGTCCATCGGCTTTCCAGACAGAGAAGCATAATTCGTCACTCCAGAGAACATTGCAGTCCCACTGCAGTCCAGTGGTGGCGTGCTTTACACAAATTCAATTTGCATTGCACTGGGTGATGTAAGACTTGGATGCAGCTGCTCGGTCATGGAAACCCATTTTTATAAAGCTTTCTACGGACTGTTCTTGAGCTAATCTGAAGGCCACATAAAGTTTGGAGGTCTGTAGCTATTGACTCTGCAGACAGTTAGTGACCTCTGTGCACTGACCCCGCTCTGTGATTTTAGATCTTTAGATAATCGCACAGCGATTATAGAAAATAATTACCCCCCCCCCCCTTTTAAAATAAACACATGTTTCTAGGGTTAGGGACTGAGGCTTTATAACTGCCTAGAGGCACCGTGAAGTCTATTATTAAGAAGTGGAATGCATGTGGTACGTCACAGACCCTCCCTGGATCAATATGGAGGTCCATATTGGATAGTTGCAAGAAAAGCCTTCTCAAGAAAAGCCACATGCAGACATGACTGAGCTTTGCAAAAACGCAGGGAGTCAGATGAGATTAAAATGTAATTATTTGCCCCCAACACCAAATGATGTGTGGCAGAAATCCAGTACCGCTAACCATCCACATAACACTATTTTTACGGTAAGGCATGGGGGTGGTAATGTCCTGTTATGGGGATGTTTCTCTACAGCAGGGACTGGAGCACTTGTCAGGATAAGAGGAAAACAGATGGGGCAAAAAAATACTGTGAAATTTTGCCCTCTGCCAGAAAGTTGTCAATGAGAAGAAGACTTACCTTCCACCATGACAACGTCTCAAAGCACACAAACTGACCACACAGTGGTTAAAGGAGAAAAAGGTCCTCGCATGGTCTATTCAGAACCTAAACTTAAACCCTACTGAAAATCTGTGAAATTACTTTTGTGGTGGCCATTTGTGAAAGACTTCAGTCTATAAATTGCCACCATCAAATTCACCTCAACTTGAGCAGTTAATACTGCAAACTCTAGATGTGCAAAGATTTGTGTGCAATTGAGAAGGTTTGAGAAGGTAAAAAATATGCGTCTGTCTGAGAGAACTGTACACACCATCATTCTTCAAGAATGATGTTCGAATGATTCCAGTCCTGACTTCACTCTAAGCCATTTCCACATGCAAGTTCCTGGGAGGCCAGCGTTTCAGATGTGAAGCAGACAATCCGATCATGGCTCCGGCGTACTGAGAAAACTTTCTACCTTGATGGTATAAAACAAAAAGAGCTAAAAAATTATTTACAGATTTTGTGGTTATACAGTAGGAGACTTTGATCTTCTCCAATACTTCAGTTCACAGGTTATGCATATGTAGAAAGAAATGTATGGGGTTTTTTTTTTTACACGTTTACATTGTATATGTTTCATACCTTTACAATAAGCGCAATAAGCACTGTACAGTGGAACCGTGGATTCCGAGCATAATTCGGGGGCAGGCACATACTGTACACATCAAAACAGTCGATTCGTTCAACAGCCCCCAAAAAATAAATACCTAAGAATAATTAATACAAAATATAAAGTAAAAATAAAATAAATTAACCTTCACTTTAGCTTTGAAAAAAGTCCAAATAAATCCAGACTGATAAGTGTTTCCATTAGTGTTTGTACGCCCAGGCGCTGTGTGTGTGTGTTGTGTGTGTGTATGAAGCTAAAGTATGAGGAGAGCTGGAATGAGACCATCCCCTCTCCCTCTTCTCGTCGTACAAAGTAACCCTTCCTCCGCTCTTATTTGAGATTCACACACACACTAATGGAAACAATGTTTTATTGGGAAAATTATCAAGAAAGCTCTCTAATAACTCTCGAGTGAGTGACACACTAGCAAAATCTCTGCTATAAAGTAAAAAAATAAAAATTAACCTGCACTTGACCTTTGAAAAGAATAGTGATAGAGAGAGAATGGATCTTTAACCTCTAATAAGACTTTCTTTTGCTTTACATGCGTGCACACACGTGTTATAAAAAACAGTACACTCGCACTGTACACACACGCATACAAACACAAATTAAAATATGTTTTTAGCGCGCACACGTGGTCACAGTGTTATAGTAAACAGTACAAGCATGCACGGATGTTCATTATACACACACACACTCCAGTGATGGACGAGCACTAAGACCCAGCAGGGGAGACGATTACCCACAATTCCGCAGCGCAAGAGAGAGAAAAACCATTGGCTCAGTTGTGATCAAGTGTCAAAACAAGAAGCACATGCGTGATTCATGATACTCGGTACCGAGACTTGCTCGTTTTTCAAGTTCAAATTTATTAAAAATCTTTGCTCGTCTGCCGGAACACTCGCAAACCCGCATTACTCGCAATCTGAGGTCCCACTGTATGTCTTAGTCCACTGCAACACCTTAAATGGACAAAAAAATCTGATATGATAACCCAAACACATCTTTAAACACCACTCTAGAAGTTTCTCCAACAAAATAAATGCCTGATATGAAACAGCTTCGAGATGTTTTTTTTTGTTGTTGTTGTAAATAACATTCCTTGACCCTGCTTGACAAGGAAATTGGTCCAAAATTGTTAAGGGCGAGAGCGCAAGCGAGATGCAATTTCAGGGGAAATCTGCATCGCTTACAGAACCAGATAACAGAAACGGTAGACAGCATGAGAAATCCACTGCTTGTGCGACTGCGGTTAGACTGTAATCTCAGATATCACATACAACAGTGGTCCTTATTTCCTTCGCCCCAGCACTGCCTTTAGCAGGAATTCCTATGTTGTAATTTAGAAGGTAGTTTGAGGTGAAGTGTTTTGCTCAAGGGTGCAACGATGACAACACATAGGAAAACAGCAAGCCACAAGCTTCTCATGGTATCTGATTTCAATCGAGAAAAAGTAAAAAGTCTGAGTCACTTCTGTGGAAAACATTTACATTTGGGTTAACAGAGTGTTACTGAGTAACTGATAGCAGAGGCAACGTGCATTTCAGTCGGGAAGCAGGTGAGCATTTACAGTGTGGTAGTAAATGTATGAGGAATAAAACATGTGACCTTAGACATTAAAGACTGTTTGTCATTTTAATATGGATTATATTATACTGTATGCCAACAAATGTTCAAATATACAGCATTTTGCATAAGTATTCACCCCCTTCACTTAAACTGTATCTTGCAACTAAACTGCAGTAAATTAGTATTATACTACAACCAGAGGTGTCAAGTAACGAAGTACAAATACTTCGTTACCTTACTTAAGTAGAAATTTTGGGTATCTATACTTTACTGGAGTAATTATTTTTCAGCCGGCTTTTTACTTCTACTCCTTACATTCTTAAGCAATTATCTGTACTTTCTATTCCTTACATTTTAAACATAGCTTCGTTTTAAACCCCCCCCCCCCTCCAGTCGCCTGATCAGAACGTGCAACCCCCCCCCCCCCCGTATGATCATAAACCCGCACCCCCCACCCCACCCTCCCCCGTCACATGATCAGAACGCGTGCCACCGCCATCCCCCCCTCCCCGGCCCCCATCGCATGTTCAAAACGGGTGACCTTTATGCTTTTTCCCCACCTTAGGTTACTTTTACTTTTATACTTTAAGTAGTTTTGAAACCAGTAATTTTACACTTTTACTTAAGTAAAATACTGGAGTTGATACTTCAACTTCTAAAGAAGCCTTTTTAAACCCTGGTATCTATACTTCTACTCAAGTAATGAATATGAATACTTTTGACACCACTGACTACAACATGAATATGCCTTACTATTAAAAGTTAAAGGAAATAAACCAATATATTTTGCAACATTATTTACCAATAAAATAAAAAAATTGAAAGGTTGTGATTGCTTGATCTTGTTTTGACCGTTGCTGGTAATCCCACGAAATCCCATAGAAATTCTTGTTCTATAACACACATAATAAGTTTCAAGCCTTTTGGTTTTATTTTTTGATGATCACATCTTACAGCTCATTTAAAAATCTCATAATATTAGAATATTTCCCATGATCAATCAAAAAAGTATTAACAGTACAGAAACTCAGAAATAAATTGTGTTCGTTTACGCACTCAATACTTGGACGGGGTTCATTTATCATGAATTACTGCATCAATGCATCATGGCATGGAGGAGATCAGTCTCTACCACTGCTGAGCCTTTATTGAAGACCAAGTTGCTTTGATAGCAGTCTTCAGCTCGTCTGTACTGTTGGGTCCGAGGTGTTTCTGCTTCCTTTTGATGACAGACCACAGAAGCTCTATGAGGTTCAGGTCAATCAAGCACAGTAATATAATGGCCAGCAAACCAGTTAGTGAAAGTTTAGGCACTGTGGGGAAAGTCCTGCTGGAAAAGGAAATCTGCATTTCTATAAACCTTGTCAGTAAACAGAAGTGCTCCTGGTAGACAGCTGTATTGACTTTGGACTTGATAAAACACACTGGATCAACACCAGCAGATGACATGGCACCCAAATCAAACATACTGACTCCACCTTCACTCCAATCCTTGTGAAGCTCTCCCAAGGTCATCCCTGTCGCTTGCACACCTTTTTCTACCACACTCCCTGTCCAGTCAACCTTTCATGAATATGCTCGGTTACATCACCTTCTGTAGCTTACGCTCCTTGTGGACGATGTCAGTAATTGTCACCATGCTTCTCCATGCGTGGAATGAACTACAGTAGGCTAAGAGATACATGGTATTTACACTGTATGAATAGTTATTTACTTTAATTCAAAATGAAATATTCTAATATTCTAATATACTGGATTATTTTTGGAGCTTTACACCAAAAACCTTTTTGACCCTGCCATTATTTATTAAACAAAAATGAAGCCCATGAGTGAATGTACCAGCACATTCAACCCGAGGTTAGACCAGGCTATGCTCAGAGAAATACAAAAACCTCTGACCCCTTTCTATTCCTTTTGAGCAATCTGAACCTGCTACCATAATGCGCTTATCCCAGTGTTTCACTAGTGCTTGGATCCATCTGCTTTATGTCTGCAAAACGCTGGCCTCCCAGGAACCCCTTTAATGGCCCCAACATGTGGAAAAGGCTTAGAGCGAGGTCAGGACTGTATGGCACACTGTATAGCCGAGTTCGTATAATGTGAATGATTGTGAGTACACGTCCCACAGACAGCCGCATCTCTTCAGTAAGTTGTGCAACTATTTTCAAGTATCAGACGATCCACTTTCTGAATGTTTACGGAACGATTGCAATGGGCTCAGAGCCATCTCGACTGGGATTTCCCCCGTGTGTAAATAAGCACAGTTTGGTGTAATTCCATTTATTAGGACAAAACTAACAAATCTAGGAAAAAAATTAAATTCCCCTTTCCTCTAGAATGAACAGGATAATCTTATCAATATAAGGACTATTGATGCTATTTGTTTTTTGTTTTGTTTTTTCAAAAATTGTTTATTTAACTTAGAATCCCATAGTACATCAGTCTCATATGAAGCAGGTTTACTGTATATACTGTACATTTGAACGTGGATGGGTGAAAGTGTCTTGCTTTCATGCGCTGTGCATTCAGAGTTACAGGATATTGGGTGTTGCAGCAATGCTTTCTGTACAGGATATAGCATGCCCACCTGCCAGGTAGCTCTATTCCTTCCTGGAAGGATCCTGGCAACACTTACGTGATTTTTTTTCCCTCATCCTGGCTGCCGTCCAAAGAAAAACAAAGAAAGATCACAAAAAAAAACCTTGTCCTCTGCCAACTGGATTCGTTCCATTCGTTCCTCAGGTTAATCAGTGCTTAAATGTCCTCATCATGTTGTGAACAAAACAGCGCTGAGCCAACTTCAAAAATTCCCCCTTTCCTCTAGTGCCAAGAATGAACAGAATAATCTTATCAATACTGAGATATTGTTCGTTCTCCTCCGTGACCCCACTGAACACGTCCCTGGGAGCTTTATATATTGCTGGAGGTCTAACTAAGAAATATTTTTCAATAATAGTGTGAATAAAAGTGTACAATCTTCCAGATGTTGCCATTGTGAATCCTTAAGCATAGTTTAAGGCATTTTAATGTACTTCTGGATTGATCACAAGGTACAGGGATTAGACCAAGGCCTGAGTGCATTGTAGAAAACAGCATGGCGTGACAAAGTTGAAATTGAGCTGTAACACATTTATCATTGTGAAAAGAAAATGGGAGCATTTGTTTTGGAACACAGTTTAAAAAGTCTGCAGCATTGATTGATTTTCCATCACTGCTTAAGGTGATTTAGTATCGCGTTAGATCTGGATTTCGTGAGAACACTGACGGCAAGGACATGCATTAAAAAAGGACATTCAATAAAAAGCATTATTTATTATTATTATTATTTTTATTATTATTTTTTATTTATTTATTTATTTATTTTTAACCCATTGGAGATGCATCATTCTGCATCATCTAATGTAAGAATCAGTAAACCATATTATCTGATTTACATTAATATAACGGCCATATATTTAAAATAAATAATTTAATACCTTTACATTTGACCTCATTTTGAACAATATGCTTTTATAAACACAACAATAATCAAAATACAAAGTGTAGCATCTAAAAAGATGTAGGAACATCACATGCTTGTTTGCTACAGCACCCCATGACCAATCAATGTCATCTTCAATAAGGACCTGTCTAATAAAATTTTAAGTTATAGTCATTGTGTTTTCACTTGAGTTGTGTTGTGTTTTTGGTTACATGAATGTGAAATGTAAGAAGTAGGTCTTGAACATCACAAGCTCAGTCCTGATTGGATACAGCGGGGCAGTGTAGCCAATAGGAAACAAGCATGTGATGTTTGATAAAGAGTTATCGTTTACATTTTAAGTTAACTTAATCGTGTTTTTTGCTTTTGATGTTACATCTTGATGTCACATTTTCGTTTTTGATGTTTTAGAATTCTTTTTTTTGTTTTGTAATTATAAGCTTAATTATTAACAAAATATAAGCTTAATTAAAACAGTTTGGAGCCACGTCAAAAGCTGTACTTGAATTCTTCTCTTGTCCAGGGTGAAAACGCGAAAAATTAAACAAATGTTAATTTTACATAAAATACACAGTAGTATTAGTAATCTAAAGGAGATGTGAAGGAGGATGGTGGTTTTTACAGAGGGGATGGTTTTTGCACCCCCCCCCCCCCCCCCTTAAATCGAGAATTACTGTTCATTTAACATAATTACTTCTTAAACAACAAACATTTGTCAGCAGATTAATTAGATTACGGTAGATTTGTTACCGAAATTGTTAAAAATTCACCATCTCTGTCAAAAAACAGGCTATTTGAGTAAAACATCTAGCTTTTTTTTAAATTGTGGAATTGTTGAATATCTATTTTACCCTAAAAATTACCCATGACATAAATACATGCATACATACAGACATAGATAGATAGATTGATTGATCCTGAATCCAGTAGATATGGAAAGTAACACAAAGGCAGGTTTGTAGATCTGATTGCACTAGTTAGTAGACACAACATTCATTCATTCATTCCTCTTCTATACCGCTTTATCCTGTATTTAGGGTCACAGGGACCTGGAGCCTATCCCAGGAGACTCAGGGCACTAGGCGGGGTACACCCTGGACAGCGTGCCAATCCATCGCAGAGCACACACACACTCATTCACACACTATGGTCAATTTGGGAACACCAATTAGCCTAATCTGCATGTCTTTGGACTGTGGGAGGAAACCGGAGTACCCGGAGGAAACCCACCAAGCACGGGGAGAACATGCAAACTCCAT
Source organism: Channallabes apus (assembly GCA_030522415.1). Lineage (NCBI taxonomy): Eukaryota > Metazoa > Chordata > Actinopteri > Siluriformes > Clariidae > Channallabes > Channallabes apus. The sequence goes on along the minus strand of CM060120.1, from coordinate 4,424,911 downwards.
GCACACAGAGACGGGAATCGAGCCTGGCCGGGGAATCGAACCCGGACCCTGGAGGTGCAAGGCGACAGTGCTAACTACTACACCACCGTGCTGCCCTAGACACAACATGAATGAGTAATATAAAAAAATTATATTTACATTAAATGTCAGATTTTGCGATTGAATTTTTTGACACTTTTCTTTACACATCGACCTAAACCACAAAACTACTGTAAATGAGATGTAGCAAAAAATAAAAGATAAATGTGCTACAAAATGACAGTATTTAGGGAGAAACAGAACAGGATTGGGAAATTGAAAAAAAAAGAAATATTTGCAGTTTACTGGTGTTAAAACTGATTGACATGACAACATTACATTTCCTGAAATACTCCAGTAATAATCACAGCGTCCCACTTCCCCATGCTAAACTAATCCTGTCTGAATAGGGCCAAGAAAACCTCACAACAATGACACCATTTATAACTCAGCTTTATAAAAAATATATTTTTCATCACTTCACATCTTATCAGTTTAAAGTTGAGTACTTTACCGGGATATCAGATTAACTGTATTAAAAAAAAAAAAAAAAAAAAAAAAAAAAAAAAAATATATATATATATATATATATATATATATATATATATATATAAAACTCATGAGATTTTATCATACAAATGTGAGGACAAGGTTGTTGAATGCTTGAGCAGGTCAGGACACGGTCTGGCAAATGCAATGACAATGTAATACACAGGAGAAAGTTGTTTTCTGTCATTCACAGATTTATTATTTAGTGTTAAGCAATAATGAACTTTTACGATTTTACGATTATTATTTGTTACAATAGACATGCAGGTCTCAATACACTATTGGCTGAATTCAACTATAACAAGTTCTCCAAGTCAGAAGATCATCTAATGATAGAACTAAAATCTCGTTATGTTTTCACAATCAATAGCTTTTTCTTCATAATTACTGTCATGAATTCCGTCCCAGAGAACACATGTAGGGTCTATTAAGGACATGTGTCTCGCCCCTCCTAGTGACTAGGAAATTCTCAGGAACGAAGGCCTTCGAAGATAAACTGAAGTAAAAATAAAAACCTGTACAGTCTTGACTGAGTTCCAAAGCAAAGGGGACAAACTGTAATTGTGTAATTCACTAAAGCTTTATCTTAATTCCTGCACCATCTTAACCGCATAATTAATCAGTATTTATTCATCCATTATTTACACTGCAAACCTACTTTGTCAAACTAATTCATCGCAAGATGTTTATTAATTTTCTATCATAACAGTTCAGGCACAAACACCTCCACGAATAACTCACATCCCTTTAAAGTTACACCTTAAAGCTTTTTAATATGTTCAGTTCATTGATGCATCAAACTAGAGATCATGCTAGGCTAGTTACGACTGGTAAAGTGCTAAACATTGTACAGTCTGGACCTCGAATAGGGCGTTCAAGTCAAACCTGGACATGTGATGAAATTTCTTGTTAATGCAGGCCGATATAAACCCGATTAAAAAAAAGTACAGAAGACTGCAAGCGCAGTACGCCGATGAGCCTCTTAGCAGCAGTAAAATATTTGAACGGTGCAGATGTGTTAAAGAAGGGCGTACATCCACGAACGCCGAGGTGGCTCATAGTCCACTGCAGACGTTCCCATGAACATTCAACATGTGGAACGCCTGATCCTTGAAAACCACCATTAATTTGTCACCTACAGTACAATAGAGATTGTAGCGTATTTCTGCAGGAACTGTCCACACAATCATTCACCAACACCACTCGCATATGGAGTTATTCCACATCATCCGTACAGTCCTGACCTCACCCCAAGCCATTTCTACATGTTTGGCCATGAAAGGAGTTCCTGGGAGGCCGGCGTTTCAGCCGACTTTCTACCTTGATGGTGTCCAAGCACTAGGTATACTGTAAGTGCACTAGTGTAGAAGGGGATTGTATAGAGAAATTTAAAAAAGTCCTGGTTTGACCTGAACACCCCTTGTATTGTGGCCCCAAATGTACTGTACATTTTGTACTGTATGTATCTTTTATCTTATACCTAGTGTGTAAGCACGTGAAGAGAATATACGGTCCAAGATTCGCACACTCTTATGTCATAGTGCTATCTCAAGGATAACGATGTAGTTTCAATAAATACAACAAATATATATATTTTTAATTTCTTATTATAATGATTATTTATTTATTTATTTACTAAAAGAGTCATTGGCATATAGGTTAACAAACCAGGCCTTTGCGTGACTGAGCTGTAGTTAAAAATTAATCTATAGTTCAGAGAAACCTCTCTGGGTTTTCCCAATGGAATAAAATGCATGGTGTGTGTTATGTGGTCTATTATTAACTCATATCCAGTGTAGTTTTTATGTGTTTACAGCATTTTAGTGAGACTTTGTCCAATATGATGAGAAATAATTAGATTGATTAATTGCAAAATTGTGCACAATTCATTGTTCTTGTTTTTTTTTTTTTTTTTACACAAGACGTGAGCATTCTTTAAGAGCACATGAACAGATGTTGCAGAGACACCTTCAGTGCTATCTATTGAACTCATCTATATGATCATAATATATATGGTCTATAAAGTTGTACACCTGCCCATGCTCAGTGACTTATTCCTCCATCGTAATTACATGCATGACAATAATAACTGGTTAAACATTCAGGTTATATGTACAGTATACATGTATATGTTGCTCTATAAAAAAAACATATAAAACTAACACGTAAAACTACAAACTAAAACTTACCTTAAAGTATTTTTTTGTTTATACCATCATAAGATGTTTAAGAGAAAGTGAAGAAACAACTTTATCATTTTATACCTGATTTAAAAGTATGATGTCTTTAAAGAATAGAAGAATAGAAACTATGGAAAACTGCTGAGATGGTGTTTTTTTTGTTGTTGTTGCTTTTTCAGTATCCGCCTGCTTTAACACCTAAACACCACTTAGCACTAAGTTGACAACTGAAAGGTGAAAATAACACCATTAATCAACAATAAGTGCCTGAGCGGTGTGACACTATTTGGAGATGATAATAACCATCCACACGTTTAAGAGACGATGTGTTTTGCCAAGCTGAAGGCACTTATGGTTAGACACGTCACCCTCGTGCCAAGGCATTTTCCCCATGTGGATTCTTGATAAGAATATAAGACGGGAGGGTGTGCAAGTGTGCCTTTGTGTTTGATGAATGGGATGTTTGACAGGCGGGGCTGATCTCTGGTGTAGGTGAAAGGCCCGGCTTCAGACAGATTTACAGATTGATAAGTGAAAGTGAAAGAGAGATTACAGAGTATATATACAGCTTGTGCTTAGTGAAATCTGGAGCACACACTCACTCACACACACACACACACACACACACAGACTCAGAATGGTGCGAAACAGTGTGACAGTGCAGGCAGGTGGTCTCCTGCTTCTCTCTTTGCTCTTCATCTTCTGGAACTCTGCAGGAGGTGAGACTGTTTTATTATTCAGGTTTATTTCAGAAAAGATATTTGTTAAATATTTATATATTACAGCGTGTAAGTTAAAGCAAACTAACTTTTTTCCCACATCTTTCTTATTCGTGTAAACAGACTATTATTATTATTATTATTATTATTATGATTATTATTATTATTATTTACCCCATATAGATATCAAAGACTCAAATTTAAGCAAAAATAGTATTATCAACATATATAATTTCAGTCTAAACTTTTGCTAAGTTCAAAAGTTTGTGCACCCCAGAGAAAATGCCATCAAATAATTTAATTAAATATGTTTTTTTAATTAAAAAGTTTAATGCAAAAAAAAAAAAAAAAAAGAAAGTCCATGATAACACAGAATCTGTTTTTTGCAGCCATTGATGGAGCACAAGACTGCTGTTTGACGACTGCAGACAAAAAAATCCCTCAAAATCTGGTGAAGTCCTACTACGTTCAGACTCAAGTGTCGGGCTGCAGCCTGGTGGCCACAGTGTGAGTCTTTTATTTCTTTTTCTTTTTAAATGCCACAGCTTACAGCTTATGCCCTACACTCCCTCAATTAAGGAGGGCACATCATAACTTTTATCTATCACAGTTAAACTTACAGTAGCTGCGCTACATTAGTACTGATAACAGTCCCTCCATTTTTTCTTTTTAAGTTAATAAAACAGCTGGAGCGGCTAGAATACAGTATAAAGCCCTGATGTTTTTTTTGGTAATATAGAAATAATCATTAATTAAAATGAGCACATTACCATGAACCTGAGATTCATATATCTGCATTTTGATTTTTTTCAATAGTTTTGTCACGAAGAAAGGCAAGCATCTGTGCGCACCTCCTGCAACAAGGAACAACTGGGTTAAAAAGCTCATCAATAAGCTGAACAAAAAAAAAACATCCAAACGTAAGTTTAAAAAAAAAAAAATTATTTGCATTCCTTAAAACAATGAAAACGCTGTTATAATCAGTTCCATTTATTCAAACATTCCTGTTTCTAATCCCTGCAGGAAAGTCGGAGTAGGAAATTCTCTCGGTCCAGCTAATCCCAGATCAGATCGCACAGGCCCCGTTTCCATCAGTCTGAAAAGCTAAAACTACTGCCAGGAATGAATAAGCTTTTAGAAACATATTACTGTTAATGTGTTAAACCAAACCCACCACCTTAACATGCTGTGATTGTATTTTGTAATGTCACATGTTGGTTTTATATCTTAATTCTTTAAATATTTATACCTACTATATTCTGTGTACATTATATTTCTATTGCCTTGGAATGTTGGAATGTAGGTTGTAGTATTTTGTGTTTCATACAACAGATGCCATTGATTTGTGTGCTGATTAAAAAAATATATATTTGTATATTAAAATACACTTTTTCTTCCTTTTCTTTTTTTGCATAGCAATCATATTTTTATATAATGATGATGATGGGTCCTTCAAAAAACAAACCCACATAGAGTATAGTACAATATTTCAAATGTAATATACTGTAAGTAAATGTAACCTTTCCAAAGGAGAAATTCTGACAGGCCTTTTAAACCCTCTTTTAAATGCATCCTGCTGGAACCTTTGGTACTTTTGCCTCCATAAATCTACTAATTATAATTCTTATCGTCTCTGCAGAGAAGATCATTAAATCTTATACACTTCTGGTTTCATTTACATACAGTAGTTTGAAATCCTGCACTATTACCAAAACAACTCACATCCAGCAGACACTATATGGGCAAAAGTATTTGGCCAAACCTGCAATGATATTCTATCCAAATACACACAAGCAGCCTTTTGCACTTATAACAACTTCCACTCTTCTTGGAAGGCTGTCCACGTGATGGAGTGTTTCTGTGTCCATTCATCCTGTAGAGTCTTTATGAGATTGGGTACAGATGTTGGACGAGAAGGCCTGGCTCTTAATCTCTGCTCCAGTTCATCTCAAGGGTGCTCGATGGGGTTGAGGTCAGGGCTCTGTGTTAGGGCCGATTAAGTTCCTCATCAAACCATGTCTTTATAGTCCTTGCTTTGGACAAAGACTTTTACTTTTAAAGTGTACCTTTCCCCCCCCCCCTCGTCAGGCTGCTTGTAAGAGTTGGATGTTTCGTCTCTGCACCAGCATGTTGTACATGTGCTCCCCCTGTTGGTGAAGTAACAAAACAAATTCACATTTTTCAAGTTCAAAGTTCAAAGGCTTTTATTGTCATTTCAACCATATACAGTTAGTACAGAGTGAAACGAAACAACGTTCCTCCAGGACCAAGGTGCTACATGCAACATACATTTCAACATAAATTAACAGAAACACTAAACTAGCTAACTAAAGAGGCCTAGTTAGCTGGCTAGCAGAGACAAGACAGATAGATCTAACATAAATTACAACATAAATTTATAAAAACTAACTAGCTAAGTAAGACATGTGCAAACAAGAGCAACGTCAAAGTGACAGTGCAGCGAACACGACATAACATAACATAACAGAATACTATGGTGTTGAGGTCGTGAAAAACTGTAAACATTCCTTAATCATAGCGGCAAGAATTGAGGAATTAGTGCAAAAAGTAGTCCAGTAATGATTATTGTGCAAAAGAGATAAACAGTGAAGCATTTACAGGTTGGTGTGTATGATAGTTTGGTGGTGTAGGTCAGTGTGTCTGCGCTTGTGTTGATTTGTCAGTCCAGTACCAATATTTTGAGGTAGTTGAGTTAAGCTGAATGTGTTTTGTGTGTGTGTGTGTGTGTGTGTGTTTATCAGTCCAGTCCCTTTTTGTTGAGGAGACGGATAGCTTGTGGAAAAAAGCTATTGCATAGTCTGGATGTGTGTGCCCGAATACTTCGGTACCTTTTTCCAGATGGCAGGAGTGTGAAGAGTGTGTGAGAGGGGTGTGTCCATGATCTTCTCACTATCCGCTGTAGGGTCTTGCGGTCCGATATGGCACAATTCCCAAACCAGACAGTGATGCAGCCACTCAGGATGCTCTCGATAGTTCCTCTATAGAAGGTGGTCAGGATCGGTGGTGGAAGCTGGGCCTTCCTCAGTCTTCTCAGAAAGAAGAGACGCTGTTGGGCTTTGTGTAGGGAGCTGGTGTTGAGGGACCAGCTGAGGTCCTTCTCCAGGTGGACGTCCAGGAATTTGGTGCTTTCGACGATCTCCACAGAGGAGCCGTCGATGCTCAGCAGAGAATGGTCGCCTCGTGTCCTCCTAAAGTCAACAACCATCTCCTTTGTCTTGTCAACATTCAGAGACAGGTTGTTGTCTTTACACCAGTCCGTTAGCCTCTGCACTTCCTCTCTGTACGCTGACTCGCCGTTCTTGCTAATGAGACCCACCACGGTCATGTCATCAGCGAACTTAATACTCATTATGAACTTACACAGTACTGTACATAACAAAAGCTGAGATTGTTTGGAGTATAGCTCATAGATATCATTTTTCATTTAAAAACATCTAAGAGTTTTGGCAGAATAAGAAGCACAGCTTATTTAAGAAACATTTATTCTAATGCATACATCGCGCTCCTCTGGGTTGTCAGGTTTCCTCCCACCTCCCTCCTAAATTTCCTTTAGGTCTGAAGAAAAGTGTGTGTGTGTGTGTGTGTGTGTGTATTTGTGTGTGTGTATTATACTAACATCACGATCACACAGTGTGTAGTGTTCCCAAGATCCCCAGGCTCTGGATGGTCATTGTACATGGTATGAATGTATTATATTGTTGTTCCTGTGGTGCTTAAAGTTACTATATTTATTACATATTATGGCTGTGGTGGCTCAGTGGTTAAGGCTCTGGGTTACTGACCAAAAGATCAGATGTTCAAGCTCCGCCCCTGCCATGCTCCTGGTAAAATTACTTAAAATTTTTTGTCCACATTTTTTTTTAACTTATCCACTTCATTTCATTACTTGGGCCCTTGAGTAAGGCCCTTAACCCTCTCTACTGCTGTATCATGGCTTGCCTCAATCTTAACAAGCTGGTATATAAAAATATTTTTTTACAATAGATTGTAGTTATAGCAGTTTTATTTGTTTCATGTAGATGTAATTATGCTCTGGACCATAACATTACTTTTGCTTTAATTTATAGCTAATTCATTTTATAGCTTTCATTTTTCTCTAAGAGGATGCTGGATTTAACATCTATGTAAGGAGTCTCCAGTTTCACTGCTTTGTTTCTCTGTGACTTTTAGATTAATTACATGGGTGACACTGAAGTCCACTCTGTCATCTGAGCACTGCCTCTGCACCCGCACGTGCACACATTGACTTCTTTCCTCTCCATCTTTCATTCCTTCCTTCTTAAAAAACCCATCCTTTCCCTATTATTTAAATATAACTGTGTGTGTGTGTGTGTGTGTGTGTGTGTGGTGTGCCCTGAGTCTTACAAGATCTTATAATGGGAAAATAAATGAGACATTATCATCCTGGAAGAAGCCGTTATAAATTGCGGCCATAAAGGGATGCATGTGGTTAGCAATAATATTCAGGCTGTGGCGTTCAAACTAGGCTTGATTGGCACTAAGGGGCTCATTGTATGTCAAGAAAAAATCCTGACACTATTTAATAATTAATTATACACCAGTAAACGTGTATGCATGTTGGGTAAATGCTGTTGACACTAAATTCCGCACACATTGTAGTCTCAGATTCTGTTCTCAGACCACAATATTTTGTCTTCTGCTGTCGTATCTGCCACAAGGTTAGATATGTCGTGCCTTTTGAGGTGCTTTTCTGCTCACCATGGTTGTAAAGAGTGGTTATTCCAGTTAGGAAAGCCTGTAAAACATTCAGGAGATCAGCAGTTTCTTAAATACTCAACTCAGCCCATTTGGCAACAACCACCATGTTTTCTCTGTTGTTGGAAGGTAATTGTTGGACCAGGGATACAGAAATTTCTATTAAGTACAGTGATTATTTCAGTCATTTTTATATGATATAGTACGGTGGCCCAGAAGTTCAAAATGGAACGTTTACCAAATAACAATGAAATTTTACAAAACACAAAATAATTTTCTGAAAGATAAAACCATTTCATGGAACACATTTTTAAAAAATCATCCAAAAAACACCAAAAAAATTCACAAGACACTAAAAAATATTTCACAAATGTTCTCCTTTCTGTAATTTTGAAACGTAGCTGTGTTTGTGAAATAATTGCAGGTATATGAATCCTGTCAACAAACTTTATACAAAAATTACGACAATGTTAGATATCCTCACAAATGTTATTGGATTTACTGCCAAGGGACAAACCACACTGTACTGTAGCTGCAGTGTAACACGATGATGAGAGATAAACTCAGGGCTTGACTCTTGCCTCTGGTCCTCATTGTCTTATTCTCCCAGCCGGCTGCTCATCCTCTGATCCTCAGGACCAGCCGCGGCTATGAGTCCTACACCTCTAAGTATATGTGAGTGAGAAAAATTCTCTCTCTCTCTCTCTCTCCCCCCCCCCTCTCTCTCCCCCTCTGTCTCTCTCGTCACATGTCCCAGCATCCCCTGCAGCCCTAGGCAAAAAAATGCACTAATTACTGAACTCAGACACAGTGTCCAATCTGGCCCGGGTCATTGATACGGCTAAAACGCTCCGGCTCTGAAGCAGCGGAAGGAAGAAAATAGACAAGGATGATGCATAATGCAACACATGACGATTATGAAACCAAGAAAACAGAGTGCTGAATCATTTACAGCACAAAGATTGCCTGTTCCACTTGGGATGCTTTTCGTTTCGATCGCAAGATGGATGTGGAATAGTGCTCTCATCACCTTTTGTTTGTGTGTTTGTGTGTGTGTGTGTGTGTGTGTGTGCTATCACCCTTTCACCAATTTTCCTTTTTCATCTTTGCTTCCTGTTTATTATCTTTTAGGAGTCCAGGAGTCCTATTGCATTTTCTTTTGTTTTAATTTTTTTATTGTAATCCTCATGTATATCCTCCTCATTTTAGAAGGGAAAAATATATATATATATATATATTATATATATATACACACACAGTGGCTTGCAAAAGTATTCGGCCCCCTTGAACTTTTCCACATTTTGTCACATTACAGTCACAAACATGAATCGATTTTATTGGAATTCCACGTGAAAGACCAATACAAAGTGGTGTACATGTGAGAAGTGGAACGAAAATCATACATGATTCCAAACATTTTTTTACAAATAAATAACTGAAAAGTGGGGTGTGCGTAATTATTCATCCCCCTGAGTCAATACTTTGTAGAACCACCTTTTGCTGCAATTACAGCTGCCAGTCTTTTAGGGTATGTCTCTACCAGCTTTGCACATCTAGAGACTGAAATCCTCGCCCATTCTTCTTTGCAAAACAGCTCCAGCTCAGTCAGATTTGATGGACAGCGTTTGTGAACAGCAGTTTTCAGATATTGCCACAGATTCTCGATTGGATTTAGATCTGGACTTTGACTGGGCCATTCTAACACATGGATATGTTTTGTTTTAAACCATTCCACCATATATAGCGTAACGTTTTGCATTTTGGCCAAAAAGTTCCATTTTGGTCCCATCTGACCAGAGCACCTTCTTCCACATGTTTGCTGTGCAAACGGGACTTCTTATGGTTTTCTGTTAACAATGGCTTTCTTCTTGCCACTCTTCCATAAAGGCCAACTGTGCAGTGCACGACTAATAGTTGTCCTATGGACAGATTCCCCCACCTGAGCTGTAGATCTCTGCAGCTCGTCCAGAGTCACCATGGGCCTCTTGGGCTGCATTTCTGATCAGCGCTCTCCTTGTTCGGCCTGTGAGTTTAGGTGCATGGCCTTGTCTTGGTAGGTTTACAGTTGTGCCATACTCCTTCCATTTCTGAATGATCGCTTGAACAGTGCTCCGTGGGATGTTCAAGGCTTTGGAAATCTTTTTGTAGCCTAAGCCTGCTTTAAATTTCTCAATAACTTTTTCCCTGACATGTCTGGTGTGTTCTTTGGACTTCATGGTGTTGTTGCTCCCAATATTCTCTTAGACAACCTCTGAGGCTGTCACAGAGCAGCTGTATTTGTACTGACATTAGATTACACACAGGTGCACTCTATTTAGTCATTAGCATTCATCAGCAATGTCTATGGGCAACTGACTGCACTCAGACTAAAGGGGGCTGAATAATTACGCACACCCCACTTTGCAGGTATTTACTGTATTTGTAAAAAATGTTTGGAATCATGTATGATTTTCGTTCCACTTCTCACGTGTACACCACTTGTAGTGGTCTTTCATGTGGACAGAGGTGTCAAGTAACATGACAAGATGTTCCCTTTCAAAGGCTTTCTCTCGATGCTGCGTGAAAACGCTATGGAAACCATTTGTCCTGTTGCCGGTTGTGAAGCATGTGTGCAAACACGCCAAATTTTTGGGCTATATATAACCTCGGTCAGGTGACGTCATTTGATTAGACACAGCCGCAGGTTATAAATACTAGTGAGCCGGCGACAAACCTCAGATCATTTGTGTTCAGCCTTGTTGTGAGTGTGTCTGTGTTTAAACCAGCAAAATAAGAAAGTGTTTAACTCACCAATATGGCGGAGTTTAAACTAGATATCCCTCCGTGTGTGATAATCCATATCGGAGTGCGATCTCTACACTGCTTCGGTTAAGTGCTGCGCGCGCCTCGCATTCCGTGAGAAGCTTCGAGCCGCCGCGCATTCCTGGCTTAAAACTCGTGCATCTGACAGAGCTGCGGCAGACGGAGGTAGGCTCCTTTCTTTCGCGTTCTCATCACAGGGATTCCTCTCTTGCTTACGCGGAGATGAAAATAGCCTTAAGCACTTTAAAAAAACAAACAAAAAAAAACAGTAGATGGCAGGTTCTGTCGGGTGGTCGGGGGGCGGAGCCTCAATGACGCTCTCTCCCCCCCTCTTAGCTCTCTCCATATGAGTTAACCCTTTCATGGAGTAAGCTGTATTCATCCCGTGTTTTTCCTGCCATCAACTTATTTATTCGCATCTCTCTCCTGGGACATCATCCTTCCTGGAAAGCTTATACTTCCTTTCTAGCTGTGTAGACTTTCATCTTCCCTGGAGGGGAAAGCTTTTCAGGCAGTAGGTCAGCTTGGTGCTCCACTGCACACCAGGGCGGTTTTGCAGGCCTACCAGGCTGACCTGCTGAGAGACTTGAGTACTGGCAGGGCTCTTCAAGATAAGGCGTATTGGAATTTTGCCGAGCTACAGACTTGTCTCTTCGTGCAACAAAGCAGACAGCTCGTGTTATCAGCCGTTTTATGGCTGCTATGGTTTTCGCAGGAGGCACCTGTGGCTAAATCTCAGGCGCATCAAGGATAGGATTGTGCATTCCTCCTTAATGCCCCTATCTCACCTTCCGGCCTCTATAGCGATGTCGTTAACTCAGCCGCCACTAGGTTCTGGGGCGAAGTTATACGAACAAAATTTTGGGAAATTCCCTCCCCGCCGTGCTCAAGAGTCGGGATTGTCGGCCACCCAGTCTCGACCGGGTATGACTCTTGCGAGGCATAAAACACAAGGAGGGTATTTTTTTTTGGACCCGGGCACCTCCTCGTAAAGATTGGGGTGCACCGCGTTGCACTATCTGCCCCAAGAGGTCAGACTGATTAAAAAAAAAAAAAAAAAAAAAAAAAAAAAATATATATATATATATATATATAAATAAATAAATAAAATAAAATAAATGGGGGTGGCCCCCCCAATAGGGAGGGGCACCTAGAAATCCTTTCAAATGAATGAAGTGTTCTCCCTGGCACCCCCAGGAGGTCGGTGTTCTTGCTCCGCCACGACTGGTGTTTCGGGCAACACCAGTCTCCAATAGGCTGTTAGTTCTTCGGTTTTTTCCTGCCACGTTTCAGGATGCCGAACATCTAACATCCCCCCCCGTTTAACCAAGCTGCCGAAACTTTTGCCCTTTTCTGAGAAACTGGCAGCGTGGAAGCTACTGCCAAGTATATCTGCTTATACTAAGCACTGGAGAGAGAAACTACAGGATTCAGTTCTCACTTCACCCTCTGTGTTTTCAATGGCGTGGTCTCCACTTCCATGAAACCGGAAAGTGCGCATCTGCTGACAAAGCTGCTGGGGAGGGGGGCCATGTTCCCCCACCAGACAGTGAGTTAGGCTACTACAGTCGGTATTCTTGGTTCCCAAGAGGAACGGGGGCTGCGTCCAATTTTTCAGATTTTGCTCTTCCGCTATCTGAAAATCAATAAATACAGTTCAAATGTTGACTGTCAAAGGGATTGCTCTCAAATCCTACCAAGCGATTGGTTTCTGACAATCGATTTAAGGACGCTTACTTTCATACAGAAACATTGCCACAACACAGGAAGATCCTGAGGTTCGCTTTCGGGGGCGAAGCTTACCAGTATCGGGTCCTTCCATTGGTCTAGCTCACCCGCACATATATACAAAATGCATGGATTTAGCCCTGGCTCTTACGGGAGTCACAGGGCATCCGATAGCTAGTGCTTCGACATCAGCATGTCGTCCTAGCTCATCACTGTTCTCAGGATTGAGACCCAATGAAAGCGTGCTCTTTCTTGTTCAGAGGACACCACATTGGGTGCCTTATGGGATTCGATCGTAAGCGGGCACAGCTGTCTCCCGCTCGTGTCGAACCCATTCTCAACACCCTCAAGGAAAACAAGCTAGACCAGAAAGTGACCATCACTTTCAGACATCCTAGCTCTCATGGCAGCTGTATCCACGGTGACACCTTTGGGCCTTCTGCACATGAGCGCATTCCAAGTTGTGGCTAAGAACCAGGGGATTTCAATAGGGCCAATTCCCAATAAGGGTTATGCGCCAGGTGCTTCGTACCCTTTCTATGTGGTTCAGACCCCGGTCTCTACTCTGGGTCCCACTCTAAGTTCATCTTGTCATCGCTGAGGCTAACGACAGATGCTTCCCTCACAGGCTGGGGTGCGGTCTCAGATGACCGTCCAGCCCAAGGGAGCTGGAGAGGCCATCTTCTCACACGGCACATCAATTGCCTCGAGATGATGGCTCTATTTCTGGCCCTAAAGCACTTCGTCCAGCAGTTGAGAGGCTGCCATGTCCTAGTGCGGGTGGACAACACTATGGCAGTCTCATATATTATCGCCAGGGCGGACTGTGCTCGCGCTGCTAATAGCTAGCGCACCAGGTTCCAGTCCCTCAGGGCGATTTACATTCCAGCATGGATGCGGGAGCAGTAGTACTGTCCAGTCTATCTCTGACACACAGGGAATGGAAACCCCACTCCAAAGTAGTCAGGGAGAGATTTCATGTAGCAAGGTGGACCTCTTGCCTTGCAAGATATGCTTCGCCTTTTACTGCTCTTCAGATTTATGTCCACCGCATCAGCTAGTGGCGTAGGTCAAAGCAGCTTCTACATGTTTTGGATGAGAGATGCTATTGCCCTCTCCTATGAGGCGCGTGGGCTCACTTCACCTCTAGGAATCAGGGCTCTTTCAACCAAGGGGATTGCCTCATCAATTGCACTAGCAAGAGGTATTCCCCTGCAGCAAGTGTCTGCTAAGCAGGTAAACCCAGTCCACTGCCGAATTGTTTCAGTGCTGGAGTTTCCATCCTCGTATGTCCTAGTACTCTCAGGATATACGTAACTGCATCCTCTCTCAACTATCTTCCGAAAGCTCTATAAACCCAACAGGCACCCTATTGCTTTTGAAGCCTTCTGTCCTCCGCCTTTTACAGCTTCGGAGCAGGAGAAACTTCACTTACTGAAACAGTATGTGCTCTTCAGATTTACGTCCACCGCATCAGCCAGTGGCGTAAGTCAGAGCGCCACTATACTGGGTGAGAGATGCATATTGCCCTCTCCTATGAGGCGCGTGGGTTCACTTCGCCTCTGAGAAGCAGGGCTCACCCAACCAGGGTGATCGTCCCAGTCTGCACCAGCAGGAGGTATCCCCTGCAGCATTTGTGTGGCGCGAAGGGTTGGTCCTCTCTGCACACATTTCTTACATTTATAATCTGGATGTTCATGCTACTCCGGGCTCACGGTCCCCGAGTTAGCTGCCCAGGCATAGTTCTGAGACCTTCTCGGCTTTGTGCGCGCACGCTACACAACCTTAGGGTCCAGACACTTGTAGTGCGGCGGCGTTGGTATTCTCGTTCCCATAGCGTTTTCACGCAGCATCGAGAGAAAGCATTGGAAAGGGAACGTGTCGGGTTACTGTGCTGTAACCCTGTTCCCTGAAAAGGCTTGAACGAGATGCTGTGCCATAATGCTGCACTACCATGTGACCGGACGTCCGTTCAGACAAATTAATCTGAGGTTTGTCGCCGGCTCACTAGTATTTATAACCTGCGGTTGTGTCTAATCAAATGACGTCACCTGACCGAGGTTATATATAGCCAAAAAATTTGGCATGTTTGCACACATGCTTCACAACCGGCAACAGGACAAGTGGTTCCCATAGCGTTTTCATGCAGCATCTCGTTCCCGCCTTTTCAGGGAACAGGGTTACAGCACAGTAACCCGAGACGTTTCCCATAGCGTTTTCATGCAGCATCGAGTGAAGCCTTTGAAAGGGAACTACTAAATAGTGTGCTATAAACAGAGGTGTCAAGTAACGAAGTACAAATACTTCGTTACCTTACTTAAGTAGAAATTTTGAGTATCTATACTTTACTGGAGTAATTATTTTTCAGCCGACTTTTTACTTCTACTTACATTTTCATGCAATTATCTGTACTTTCTACTCCTTACATTTTAAAAATAGCCTCGTTACTCCTATTTTATTTCAGCTTGTCTATCAAAAAACAAAAACAAAGAAAAAACATCCGGATAAATTGCACCAAAAGCGAATTTGATTGTGGTTGGATGATGTAGTGTTTGCATGTACTGTAGTTTTGTTCCAAGTTTTCTGTTCAGCATCCCGACTCTGACGTAAGCACGTACAGTAAGCACTTCGAGCGGGACGAGGTAACTAAGCGTGTGTAATCTGTCTCTGGGCATGCGCATGAGAGAACAAAAAAGTAAACGGCACATTCGCTAACAACTCCGTTTGTCTATGTGATCTTTATTATCTTCTATACCGAAGGATGTTACAGATGAGAAGTATAAACATACCATTCCAACACCCTGTTGGTTGGTACGCGATCCATCGCACCTGCACATGATGTTACGTCACACACTCCAGCAAGGACGTTTGAATAAATTAGCATTTTCGGTTGATAAGGTTGTGATAAGTAGACGAAGCTGTCCATGAGACTCAAGATTCGAGCGAAATGTCACAACCAAGCACCAGCGAGGAAGGTAACAGCACCAGTAGGGTAACAGGAATGATATATACTGTATATACACACACACACCCACACACATACTGTATATGTGTGTGTGTATATTCATTCATTTCTATAACGCTTAATCCTGTGTTCAGGGTCGCGGGGGACCTGGAGCCTATCCCAGGAGACTTCGGGCACTAGGAGGGGTACACCCTGGACAGGGTGCCAATCCATCGCAGGGCACACAGTGTGTGTATATATATATATATATATATATATTTTTTTTTTTTTTTTTTTTTTTTTTTTTTTTGATTAATCACTTTTATTAATCATTCATTCTGACAGCACTAATGTTTATTGTAGACAACCATACAAGGGTAATTGTTACTAAGCCTGCCCTGGGTACACTCATTTTCTTGTATGTTGCCCTCACAGATTCCTGCAGCTAAGCTTGGATGTACATTTACATTCCAATAAACATTACTGATGACGTGTCTTGAAGTTTGACTTTTTTCACCATTAAAATACTTATAGGCAACTAGTTATCATATCTTCTTCTCCATAAAACATGTTAACCCTTTGAGGCTCAAATTAAGTTTTGAGGATTTGAGATATTGGATTTGGATCCCATATTGTTTTTGTTGTTGTTCTGCCACTGAAAAGCACTTTGTTACATTGTTTAGGTAGTTAGTTTTAACTGTTTTGAGAGGGTTAATGCTCAGTAGTACACATATATGGTTCTTTAATGTGTTTGCATTGGACTAAAATGCATTCTTTTTCAATTGCCATATACAGTATCCCAAATCACTATGGCCGTTAAAAAATACAACAAAATAACAACAACACATTTTTCTTTTTTTTTTATGTGGTGTTAGTGTACAGTAGTATATAGGCCCGTGGCACAGCCTATGCTTTTATCCTTAATGCTCCCCCCCCCCCCCCCCCTCACGTTACTTTTACTTTTATACTTTAAGTAGTTTTGAAACCAGCTTGAGTTGATACTTCAACTTCTAAAGAAGTCTTTTTAAAGACCTAGTATCTATACTTCTACTCAAGTAATGAATGTGAATACTTTTGACACCACTGCACGTGGAATTCCAATAAAATTGATTCATGTTTGTGGCTGTAATGTGACAAAATGTGGAAAAGTTCAAGGGGGCCGAATACTTTTCCGTTCACCCCAAATGGGATGGGTTCCCTGTTGAGTCTGGTTCCTCTCAAGGTTTCTTCCTATTACCAACTCAGGAAGTTTTTTCCTTGCCACTGTCGCCCTCGGCTTGCTCATCAGGGACAGTCTTATCATTTTGATTTATACACATTACACATTCACATTAACAATAATAACAATGTCAACTGTTAAAAGCGCTATACAAATAAAAAAATATATATATACATACACTACCGTTCAAAAGTTTGGGGTCGCTTGCAAATTTATTTGTTTTTGTTTAGTGATTTATTTTCTACATTCTACAACAATACTGCGGATTTCAAAACTATAAAATAACACTATAAAATAACACATATGGAATTAGGCAATTACGTAACAACAAGAAAAACAACAGTTAGTTGTTATTTTAAGACACAGAGGTCAGCCTTCCTGTAATGTATATATATATATATTAATTACATGTAAAATATTTTATCATATCCACAGATACACATGACAGCTGATGATGATGATGATGATGATGATTATTATTATTATTATTATTATTATTATTATTATTGTTGTTATTATTCTTTTTTCATGTGTCATGTGTCTCAAAACAAGGTTGATTAATAAATATTTAATCATTGGACATCCACAATATTTTTGTGTAATTAATTAAATTCATTACTTTATTTAAGTAATTACTTTGAATTTTTTTGTGTCTTCACATTTTTTTACTTATCAACTTTTTATAAAATCCTTTCCATGGACAAGGCACAGAACTCGTGCACATCAAATCATTCACCTCAAAGGAAAAATCCGGATGGACAGGAGCGAGAGGAAAAGAGGCAGACCACTACACTACACTACATTATAACTAATGGACATTGCCCCGGGAGGTAGGATGGAGTTCCCGGACCATTCCCTGCACACAACAAACACCAACGCCATCACCCAAGTGCACTAATGTATCAGCACTACGAAATACAGCTAATGACTTATATAACCTTGTCTATACGTCCAATACTCGTGCTTTTTAATGGAGCAGAGAGGTCTCCAGTTCCCTGAAGGAGGTCAGCGTATGCACAAAACACCGGGAGGAGAAAATCCTCAGTGAACCTCACTGTGTGTGTGTTTTTAGTTACAATTATTCACCAATGCTCTCTCGCTGCACTGCAGTTATAGCCAGTTCTCATTGTCCAAATACAGATTGCACAAATCTGAGAGCTTTGTCCACTCAGACTGAGGACGGGACGTCGTTTAGAAAAGTAAATACTGTAAGAGTAAATACTGTGCAGGTTATTATGTAAAAAGCTATAATATACTAGAAACATCAATATTTATTGACGATATATACAGTATTATATTCTTTAGTTATTCATACAGTTTGTAGGAAAAAATGGTTTAAATCTGAGGATAACGGTATTTAGACTTCAAATATAGCGGCATAGATAAGCATTATTTAAAAAAATTAAGTTTTTATACATCAGCTGGAATCAGAAGCAGCGAAAAATCTCCAGCGAAATCTTTATTGACTGTCTTTCAAGGCCAACAATATACACACAAATGTGACGCTATTAAATCATTAAGAGTCATTTTAAAACCCTAGACAATTTTATTTTCCACATCTTAATCAAAGACATTGCTTATCTCATGTAATCATTGTTTTAGTGAATAGAATCATTATTAACACTTACGCTAATAACACTTGTTCTGTATTTTGTTCAGAGGGGTGAGAGAGAGAGAGAGAGAGAGAGAGAGAGAGAGATTTTTTCCTTTTTTTTTAACTAAAAAATTCTATTGTGAGCTTATACAGGCTCTTTACTTTTGGTACTTACAGTATGTAAATGTAAATTAACTGTATAACTATTATTGATTTAAAATACAAAGTGTCTTTCCAGTGCCTTATATAGCAATTAGATTTAGAATTATTACAGTATATCTAGGCATAGACGTATTAGATTATTACATTATTAATGAAGCAGTGTACTGTGGAGGAGTGGTGGCTCAGGCACTAGGTTGCTGATTTGGGTTCATTTACAGCATTTGGCAGATGCCCATAAGAGGGACTTACATTTTTATCTCATTATACATCTAATCAGTTGGGAGTTAAGGGCCTTGCTCAAGGGCCCATCTTTGGCAACTTGGTCATTATGGGGTTTGAACCTGGGACCTTCCAAATTGTAGTCCAAGAAGAGAGCTACAGTATGTAGAGCTACCCCTGACCCTGAGTGTTCAAGCCCTGCTGTCAGTGGGTTGCCACATCCCATAATACTTAGCCACTGCATGCCGTGCCGGTCCCGAGCCCAGATAAACCGGTGTAAAACCTGTGCCAAGTTGTGTGCAGATTGGATTTTTTTTTTAATGATGCAGTATACTGGCAGGATACTGTATTAGACTCCTATTAGATGTTTTTTCAATGCTTTCCATCTTCTCATTTATATACCGTATCAATATAGTATTATAACTTATATATTTTTTTATCTTCTATAAACTGCTTTTTATCTTACTTTGCACTGACCGGCTAAAAATAATAATAATAAATTATTATTATTATAATTATTAAAACCAGGCTCGATTCCAGTCTCTGTGTGCATGGAGTTTGCATGTTCTCCCCGTGCTTGGTGGGTTTCCTCCGGGTACTCCGGTTTCCTCCCACAGTCCAAAGATATGCAGGTTAGGCTAATTGGTGTTCCTAAAATTGCCCGTAGTGTGTGATTGGGTGTGTGAGTGTGTGTATGTGTGTGTGCCCTACGATGGATTGGCACCCTGTCCAGGGTGTACCCCGCCTAGTGCCCGAAGTCTCCTGGGATAGGCTCCAGGTCCCCCGCGACCCTGAACACAGGATTAAGCGGTATAGAAAATGAAATGAATTATTAAAACCTGGATATATAGTGTTAAACCATCGATTATGTGGAAGAAATTTGAAATAAAAATCATTATTAAAGATCTTTAAAAAATGACATCAGAGCTATGTTTCATAGAGAAAACAAGAGCACACACGGTGTCACAAGGACTCACAGGATTGGGACTAAACATGGGAAGTGCGTGAAGTGATGCACCCATCACTCATAGTGTCCACTGTACAAGCCTCTGGAGACAGTGTTATGATCTGGGGTCGCTTCAGTCGCTCAGGTCTAGACTCAGCAACGTTATGTGGCAATAAAATGAAGTCAGCTGACAACCTGAATGTACCGGGTTATCACATCTATCGAGTTTTCCTTGCTTGGACAACCCTATACTGTAGGTGTCCCAGAAAGAATGGTTTTGGACACGAGGTTGGACACCATAATCAAAGCTAAAGGCTCTATATTGCTCTATATGTACAGTATACACTACAGCTACAAATATCAATAACCATCCGTTCTGTATATTGAAAATGTAGAATCTGTTGTATTTGTGTTTATTTGTGGGTCCTGGTGAATCACTAGTTCCATAATCAGCTAAATTAATCAGCTAAATGTGTGTGTGGAAGAGTGTTGAGTTAGTGTCTTGAGCTTAATTGGTACATTCGAACACACCTCATGTAGAGTGTGTATGCGTGTGTGTGTTTGTGTGTATATACACCCCCTGATGTGTTATGTAATTTAGGAGATAGTGGATGCTTCATCTGAAAAAAAAGCAACAAAGTTAAGCTATGGCAAAACCTATTAGCTCTGTTAATCAGGAAGATCGGTGTGGCAAAGGGGTTATGAGCAGGTTTCCCCTGCTGCGCTTCATAATGAGGAACCTACTCACACACCAATTAAGCTCTCAACCACAAAACACACACAGACACATTCTGTCACTGACTGATAGAAAGAAGAAAGGACGCACCATGCAGTTTATCTTAGAACGTGAACGTCTACATCCTCCTGTGCTGGATTATGTGTCAATAAATTATCGTTTAAATTTCTAACTCGATATCTATGTTGAATAATAGAGGCTAATCAGTAAGTGCACTTTGGTACTGTACAGCTCGATGGGAAGTTAGGGTCCTTATTTAGTTGATGTGCTTTTAGTGATATAACCAGTTTTTCTCCATGATGACACATGGGATGCTCTGACCTCGTCCGAGTCTTCCGTAATTCTCTTTAGTGCTCTGGGGACATGCCACCCTAAAATAGAGGTGTGACACCTGTCACTCCTCAAATCCTGAAATTACTGTATGACCAAGTTCTGAGTATCTTTACAGTTCACGACTCAGGAAAAGATGTCACGAGTGTTGCTCTTCTTAGAAGGTCTTTGCTTCGTCAAATCACTGCAATTACAATGAATGGAAGCAGAGAGAAAGGGAAGATTGCAGCCCTGATTTCCGAAAATCTCGAAGGATGTGTGCTAATTTGTGCATGACACGGAATAAATTGCGAACGCAAAGACAGAAGGTGCTGAAGTGTCTTATTTCTCAAATAAACAAACAAACAAACAAACAAACCAAAAAATGAATGAAAAGTGGCACTTTTTATCTGCTTATAAATAACAATAAGAAACTTCTGCAAAAAAAAAAAAAAAAGGGAAATTATTGAGATAAAAATGTAAGTCTCCCTGGATAAGAGCGTCTGCCAAATGCCTAAATGTAAATGTAAATTTAAATTATAGTATATAAACTACAATGTCATGAACTAACCCAGTGACGACCAGAAAGACGTAGCTTTAGGAGTTAGCCCTGTAGCGTGAATGGTAAACCCAAACGTGGATAGAGCACGAGCGGGCAGGATAATCACGTGATTTGCTATAAGGACTCTCACAACAAATGAGCAAAGGAAAGACACAATCTAACCCGCGTCCTATAAACACACACTCAGTCTGAAAGCGAACCCAAGAAAGTGAGTACTGACGTGAACTAGAACGATACCGAGGCAGCATGGGGAAAACTCAATGACAGAGCGATGTGCGGAGCCATCTTGTTTCCTTTTAAGCTTTCAGGCTCGCGACCGTCTTACTTCCGGGTCCTAGTGCCGGTCGCGGCTGAGTGCGCATGACAGTACCCCGCTGTCCAGGACCGACGCCGGACAGTCCAGGGGTGGAGGATACCCGGTGACGGTAGTCCCTGATGAGCCCGGGGTCGAGGATGAAGCGTGCTGGGACCCAGGATCGCTCCTCGGGGCCGTAGCCTTCCCAGTCGACCAGATACTGGATGCCCCTGCCCCGAGGACACAAGTCGAGGATCTGCCGCACGGTGTAAGCGGGACCGCCGTCAATGATACGGGGGGGGAGGAGGAGGGGGGGTGGGTGTAACCATGGGTGAGGTGATGAATGGTTTCAGCTGGGAGGTGTGGAAGACGGGGTGGATCCGGAGCGCCGCAGGCAGCTGGAGCTGGTAGGTGACAGGGTTGATCCTGAGAGTGATGCGGTATGATCCAATGAATCTCGGTGACAGTTTCCGTGACTCTGTGTGCAGGTGGAGTTTCTTGGTAGATAGCCATACCTTGTCACCTACGTGGTACAACCGTCCCGGAGGGTGCCGAAGGCAGTGCTGGGTCAGATAGCTGGTGTTGGTGCGTCGAATGGTAAGGTTGGCTTGGTGCCATAGCCGCCGGCACTGGCGAACCAACTGTTGGGCCGATGGTACATCAACCTCTCCAGTTCTTGGTGGGCGAACATCGGAGGTTGGAAACCATAGCACACCTCAAATGGGCTCAGGTTGGTGGCGGAGGACACATGGAGGTTGTGAGACAACTCCACCCACTTGAGGTAACGGGCCCAGGAGCCTTGACGATCCGACACGAAACATTTCAGGTAACGCTCCAGCTGTTGGTTGGTTCGCTCCGTCTGACCATTCATCTGGGGGTGGTAACCGGAAGACAGACTGCAGGACGAATTGATCAGACGGCAGAAAGCCCTCCAGAACCGGGCGGTGAACTGGGGACCTCTGTCCGAGACGATGTCCTTTGGGAACCCATGCAATCGGACTACGTGCTCCAATATCAGCTCGACTGTGTCTTTGGCTGATGGGAGTCCGGCGAGCGCCACCAGGTGCACTGCCTTGGAGAAGCGGTCAACGATGGTGAGGATGACGTCCTTTCCTTCCGAGGCCGGCAGGCCCGTGATGAAGTCGACGGCAATGTGCGACCAGGGCCAACGAGGAAATGGGAGTGGTTGAAGCTCCCCCAGAGTTGGTTGATTGGAGTCCTTTGCCCTGGCGCACACTGGGCACACCCGGACGAACTCGGTGACCTCCCTCCTCATCGAAGGCCACCAGAAGGCCCGTCCCACGAAGGTGAGGGTTCTTTGGGTTCCCTGGTGTCCCGCGACGGGTGAAGAATGGCCCCACTGGAGGACTTCGGGCCGGAGTTGAGTGGGAACATAGAGCCGTCCGGGCGGCACGCCTGCCGGTGCGGGTTCGCTGGTCAGTGCCTGGCGGACCCTCGTTTCCATGTCCCAGTGCAGGGGTGCGATGATCCGGGTGGGTGGAAGGACAGGCACGGGCTCCGCCCGGGGCACCTCTCGCTCGTACTGACGGGAGAGGGCGTCGGCCTTGGTGTTCTTTGACCCCGGGCGGTACGAAAGATGGAAATCGTACTGTTCGAAGAACAGGGCCCACCGTGCCTGTCGTGGGTTCAGTTGCTTGAGGTTGCGGATGGTGAGTAGGTTCTGATGATCCGTCCAGACGATGAACGGCTCACTGGCACCCTGTAGCCAGTGACGCCATTCCCCCAAAGCCCACTTTATGCGCAACAGTTCACGGTCCCCTACTCCATATCGCTGCTGAGTGGGGTTCAATTTTTTGGAGTAGAAGCCACATTCCAACGTGTCCACCTCCACAACGAATGGTTGGCTGGATTCCGGATGGAGGAGAATAGGTGCGGTGGTGAAGAGGTGGCAGAGTTTGTGGAAGGCTGAAATGGCGGTTGGGTTGAGTTGGAAAGAATGGGTTGAGAGCCTGGTCAGTGCAGTGAGTGGTGCTGCAACTGTACTGTAGCCCCGGATAAAGCGACAAGAAAAGTTCGCAAACCCGAGAAAGCATTGGAGCTGCTTTAGTGTCCTGGGTAGGGGCCAGTGACGTACAACCTCCAGCTTCTGCGGGTCCATGGCCACACCCTGGGGCGAGATGACAAAACCCAGGAATGTGGTGGAGCACACTTTTCCAGCTTACAGTACAGCTGGTGGGTGAGCAATCTCTTCAGAACAGCTCTAACGTGTCTGGTGTGTTCTTTGGTGGTGTGTGAGTAAATGAGTATGTCATCTAGATATACGAACACCCATCGGCCTAGCATGTCCCAGAGAACATCGTTGATGAATTGTTGGAAGGCCGAGGGTGCGTTGCAGAGTCCAAAAGGGATAAGCAGGCTCTCGTAATGTCCGATGGGAGTGATAAAAGCTGTCTTCCACTCATCACCCTCTCTGATGCGCACCAAGTTTGTAGGCGCTCCGGAGGTCCAACTTCGTGAACACGGTGGCACCAGAGAGGGCGTCCAGGGCTGAGTTGGTAAGAGGCAGTGGGTGACGGTTCCTGATGGTGATCTTATTTAGGCCCCGATAGTCGACACACGGACGAAGTTCGCCCCCTTTCTTCTTCACGAAGAAGAACCCTGCGGCTGCCGGTGAGGAGGATGGCCGGATGGTGCCATTGCGGAGGGCGCTGGCGACATATTCCTCCATCGCCTGGGTCTCGCTGCTGGAAAGGGAGTAGAGATGGGGGGGTGGTTGGAACCTGGCTGGAGTTCAATGGCCAGGTCATATGGATGGTGAGGTGGCAGGTGGTTGGCCCGGCGTTTACAGAACCCCTCCGCCAGGTCCCGATAAGGTGGAGGAATGGCGTGGATGTCGACGTCGGGGGCCTCGGAATCCCTGGAGCACGTCCCAGCCTGGGCCCGTAGGCAGAGGTCAGTGCAGGTCGGCCCCCACTGAAGGATCCGGCTTTGTAGCCAGGAAATCAGAGGGTCGTGTTGAAGTAGCCAGGGGTATCCAAGGATGAGCGGTGGAGAGGAAATGGGAGTGAGGTGAAATTGGATGAGTTCTTGGTGCTGACCGAGGATGAGAGTGACGGGTTGGGTCTGCTGGGTGATGGGGCTAGATGATAGGGGCCGCCCGTCGACAGAGGTGATGACATACAAAGGGTGTTCCAGTCAAACCGGGACTTTTGATGCAGTTCTGAGAGTAAAAATTCCCTTTATTTCTCTATAGAATCCCCTGCTGCACTAATGCGCATACTTAGACACCATCAAAGGTAGAAAGTTTTCTTAGTACGCCAGAGCCATGATCGGACGGCCTGCTTCATGTCTGAAACACTGGCCTCCCAGGAACTCCTTTAATAGTCATTCATGGATGTGCAGCCTTCTTTAAAAGGTTTGTTCAAATGTTTTACTGTGAGAAGAGTCTTATGACCGTACTGTGCTTGAAGTCTTCTGTAAATTAGCTTTTAAACTGTTGTTTCCTCACCAGGTGTTTTTTTTAAATAATTGTCACCATATCGGCAATTATACATTTGTAATATGCTTATCCTTGAGTTAATTCAGAATCATTAATGTACAAGAATGAGTATTAATACAAACTCATCACTGCATAATTTCATGATTTAAAGCTGTTCTTGAAAATGAGTTGATACATCTGAACAACAGAACTGAGATTTCAATAATATTCTGTTTTAATTCTTGCCTTTAGGTTGCACTAATTCGACCATAAAATTATTTTAAGCTGTAATAATTCATATCTCGAGTATTAAATTAATTGCATTTTCATTTTGGCAACACAAACCCACACTCACACACAAAACAAGCTTATTTTACATTTTTTGTTGCTCATTTAGAATA
Source organism: Channallabes apus (assembly GCA_030522415.1). NCBI lineage: Eukaryota > Metazoa > Chordata > Actinopteri > Siluriformes > Clariidae > Channallabes > Channallabes apus. The sequence goes on along the minus strand of CM060120.1, from coordinate 4,399,352 downwards.
CATCCTGCTCCTAAAAGAAACACTAAGACTCTCTTGAGATTATCTTTTTTATGGTTGCGGTGACTCTAATGTCATCCATCTTGTTCAGCTTTCTGACACTTAATTGTTTTACTTGCTTTCCAGTGTGGAGCAGCAGAACTGCTGAGTTTTTTTTTTTTTTTTTTTTCCAAAATCAGCATATGTGAATAGAACTAAAGCTGAACCTGGATGCTGCAGTAATGTAGTGTTATGCTCTTAACAACGACAACAACAACAACAACAATAATAATAATAATAATAATAATAATAATAATAATAAAGCTTAAAGCAGGGTTAGATAATGATATGCAACCTATGGAAACTCACGGTGAAAGGAAAAGCCACACAGCTCTGACCTCAATCAACGAGCTTATGAATAATTAATGAGCAATTTCCATTAGTTGTTAAAGAGACACTGTGCTCTGCCTTCACCCTCAGGCGCTATAAGCCTACACTGGCGGTTCTGCTCGCTTATCAAAATATGCAAATTTTTATTTTTAGACAACTAACACAGTTGGGTGCAAAAATTTACTTATTTATTTTAAGTGGTATTTTCAGCAAGTATTACTCTTTTAAATGTTGTTATTTAAAGTTTGTATTATGACATTTCAGAACAGCTGTGCATTAAAACAGAAACGTTTAAATTCTTAAGAAAACATTGTTTTACAGAATTTTTTTTAATGTAAAATGCATTTTTATGTAAAATACTTTTTAATTGTTACATAAAAATGCATTATTTGAATAATGCATGTGTTTTTTTCTGATTTCTTTCTTTCTTTATTTTTTTACAATTTTCTGGTGATTTACTTTATATTCATATTTATTACTTTATATTAATATATTTATAAAATAATTTATAGAAATATGAATATATTTATTTTAAATAATTTAATTATTGATTGATTTAGTTAAAAAAAATTTTTACTTGTGGTTTAATCATTATCATAAAATGCTAACGTGATGTCACCTGGGTTGAGTAGCAAGCAGAAAATCTCTCTTTAAAGGTTTGGGCTGAAATTACTACATTCTCTACTCATCCAAGTACATACTGTATACTGTAGCTCCTTCAGTCTGTGGGGATAATTGGTAGGGTTCCACAAATTTGTGTCAAGGATGCGTCCTGCGATGGATTGACATCCTGTCCAGGGTGTACCCTGCCTCGTGCCCTAAGTCTCCTGGGATAGGCTCCAGGCCCCCTGTGACCCTGAACACAGGATAAAGTGGTATAGATGATGAGTGAGTGATAAACAATGGAGAAGGTGAAAGTAGGGGGAGAGTGGTTAAAGAGAGGGGGAAGGTAGGAGGGTTATTAAGATGAACCAGTAATAAGGAGAGATTTGGGAGAGTCGTTAAGATGTAATGACCAGAGAATGTGAGAGCAAGGGGAGTCCTTAAGTCTGATTTACGCTTCTGTGTCAAGTCTATACGGAGCACAGTGTTATGAGATGGGACGGGCATTTGGACCATTTCTACTTATGTCATGGTGTGTCTGTGTCACTCTGTAATTACATTGCCAAAGCTCTAGTTAGTGGTGGGGTTTCGATGCCACTTTGCTGAGTCTTTTCGGCATACTCTGGTAAGTTTTTTGGTGTACCACAAACAATGAAGAATGAAACTGAGTGGATCTTATTGGATTTGAAGCTAATAAATGTTAAACAACGGGTTATTTTTACTGAAATGGTGTGGACATGATGCAGAAGCACAAATCAGGCTTTAGGTGTGGCTTTCCTGGTGGACCTTTGAAGAGGTATTGATCATTCTGGTGATGGCTGAAAGAGTGGTGGGAAAATAGGAGACAGTTTGAAGATCTCCATCTCTGTTGAAGGATGGATTTTCCACTTGCATATACAGTACTGTAGATGGCCTACTTCACACCTCCCTCAAACCACCTGTCCTCTGTGTCCATGATCTGTACGTTAGCGTCTTCAAAATTGAGTCCTTCAGAGGAAGGTACAGTACAATACCTGAGATGTTGCTCCTTCTCTGTCGATGTTTAATTCGATTCAATTCAATTATGTTTATATAGCATTTCTAACAATGGTCATTGGTCACAAAGCAGCTTTACAGAATAAAAAAATAGAGAAATGAGTGTGAATAGCATGAGGAATATAAAATATGTATAAATAATAAGATACATGCCAAGAAAAAACTCCCAGAGATGGCAATAAGTTGAAAGCTTGAGAGGAACCGGACTCAACAGGGAACCCATCCTCATTCCAATGCTCTTGAACCATACCACTTTCAAGTGCAGTTTCTGATTGACCCATATAACTTGTTCAATACCTTTTCCTTTTTCCCTCACATGTGCAATATCTGTGTACTGAATTATGTTTAGCGAGCAACTAGGGATTTACTGTTTTACTAATGTTTTTCCCCCTGTAAACAAGAATAAGCATTTATCCCTCGGGGATTAATAAAATTCTTTGAATCTTGAATTTTAAATTTGGGTGATATCAGATAGCAGGGATTGATCTGCAGTCATACTGAGTGTTACACTTATGGAAATTTAGTATAACAGGAGAACTGTTTAACTTTTGTTACCCCATTGAGAACGTGTGGTCAATCTTCAAGAGGTGGGAGAACGAACAAGAAGCCACAAATTATGACAAACTCCAAGCATCGATTATACAAGAACTGGCTGCCATCAGTCAGGATGTGGCCCAGGAATTGATTGACAGCATGCCAAATTGCTTGTCTTGTCTTGAAAAAAAAAGCGTCAACACTGCAAATATTCACTCTTTGCATAGACTTAATGTGGCTGTCAATAAAAGTGAAACGTTTGTAATTATACTACAGTGTACCAGAGTAACATCTGACAAAAAGATCTAAAAACACTGAAGCGGCAGACTTTGTAAAAAATAATATTTGTTTCATTCTCAAAACTTTATGCCATCACCGTACACTTAAATAATTATTTAACCTAATGATTATTTAAGTGTACAGAACTTTATCTATAAATATATATTTGTATGTAAAATGTATATATTAATCCAATGATTTTAATGTGTGTGCCATAGACGATGCCCACAATCCATGAATGCAGTTTGTATTTCATTCTTTGTGGCATGCACGAATCATGATCTGTGGTGATGTAAGAGAAAAGTTAAAATTTATTATTTCTGGCAATGTCGGCTTTGTCATTGTTTCAAAGCTGCATTGATTTGTTAATGGAATTAATTAAAATATGACATTAGCAATATATATTTAGTTGAATTTTAAAAATGTACTAAATGTAAATATTTATGTTTTGTGAATGAACTTTTTTGCTTTTTTGTAGACTCTTCTTTACTTGTTCACTGAAAAAATGTATTTTAAAAAGTGAAAATATCTATCTATAATTTCTCTCAATTTCCTTTTATAAGATATAAATGATACCAAATATTGTTATTAGGCATATTTCTCAAGACATTTAAGATTAAAACAATCTTGTTCTATTGACATGTTTTTCTTTAAATTTTAAGCATTTATTTCTACAGGAAAAGAAAAGAAAAACACAAATATTTAGCCAAAAAGAATAAAAAATTTTTTTTCTTGCTTGGATTGAATGGCATATTTGCTATTTCTGCCGTGTTGAACCCTGTAGTCAAACTTATTCTGCTACTACAGTATAAAGAATCCCCAAAGAAGCATGAGGCAGACCGTTCGGAGAGATGGAGAAAGAGGTGGAGGAGTTCATTACAGCTGGAGGAAGAAGAAATTGCCTTTGATAAGGAGATGAAATCCATTAGCATGAAGAGAGGAGACATTCAAACGTCTTACTTCTTGCTTTCTGTTCACTAATGCTAGCATGAGCCATCAACTGATGTTTACGGGAAGCTTCAAAAGGCCTGAGTGGACTAACATCTAACATCTGTTTCATGATTCAGCAAATACTTGAAAAAAAATAAAAAATAAAATAAATATATATATATATATATATATATATATATATATATATATATATATATAGAAAAGAATATATATCATTTTTTGCAACTACTGATTGATTTAAAGACACACTTAACTCCACTAATAACAACAACAACAACAACAACATCAACAACAACAATAATAATAATATTGATCATCATTATCATCATCATCATCATCATCATCATCATCATCATCAGTAATACCAGTCACTGCTACATGATTATCTCAAGACCCCCCCCCCCCCCCACACACACACACACACAGCCCCGGAGGCAATCTTCCTCTTCTCCGAGCCTTGTCAGAAAACATATTTCTTCCAGCTTTAAGTTTCTGTAACAGCGAATTGCTTCTTCTTTATCAGCATCCATCTCATGTTCTACAAAGACATATGCCGTCTATATAATTTTATAATGAAATTGAGTGTCCTGACGATGACACATGCAATAAATCCCACTTTGTCTAGTCAATGATTATCTGATTCTCTTATAGACAGTGATTGAGTGGATCTCATGGTTGCCAGCACAACTCGAGTGCATTAGAGCTCAACTCTAACCTTTTCCATATATCTTTCACTTTAACAATAGCATTCTTCCTTAGTCAAGCTTGCAGGATGATTTACACTCAGATTCAAATTCTGAAGACTTTTGTTTTCTCAACTGTGACTAGTCAGGTGATGCTTAATGTTCTGCGACAGCAACAAGTTATAGGTTTACCTAAATGGTTTCAAAAGGTGCGCATGTAATTGTTGGGGTGTTTGTATAAGAGGGAAAAAAAGGCGCTTCAGGACAAGATGTTGGAGTATAATTACAGTAAGTTGATAGTCATAACAGTGATGTTACTTCATGCTGGCTCACAAAATGCATTAAAGGAGTTCCTGGATAGTCTGATCATGACTCTGGCGTCCTCAGAAAACCTTCTACTTTTACGCTATCCAGGCACTAGTGAAACACTGGGATGAGTGCATTAGTGTAGCAGGGGGTTATATAGAAAAATTATTTTACATTTTCGTCACAGTGTTCTGTTATTCTGCACAATCAGAATCCCGGTTTGACTTGAACACACATTGCATAGTTAAATTCAGTCTTAATCAGGTTTAATTATTTGAAATAATATTGAAATTACAACAAGGCTAGCGACCATAAATTAATAAACTGAACCCTGGTGTCGAGATATAGCTAATAAGATTCAGGGCGGTGGAACAGCAACATTGGTCACATGACTGCATACACTGAATAAGAGCACAACCCAGTGCCACACACACACACACACACACACACACACACACTCCCTTATTCCCAATACTCAATGTAATTCTATAATAGACTCTATAATAGATCATGATAAACATTTATTTAAAAAAAATCTGTGATCTTTCAAATAGGGCAAATTTTAAGAAATATTGATAGAGATGTTTTATTATGGTAATTGTAAAAAAATAAATTCTCAGTATTTTAAGGGAAAAAAAAAATCAATGTTCAATAAACTTTGCAAAGTTTTCATTAAAAAATTATGAAAAAGGAAATCATGGTTTAGAAATTTTTGAAAGAGAAAAAGAAATAAATAAAAGACTAAAGACTAAATTCTTAAAAAGTGCACTTTCATCACTAGAATAAAACTACGACTAAAATGAACCCAGCTTCCATCCTTAACATATGACAAGACAAAATATTAAAGCGTTTTTCCCTTTTCCCTCCATTTCTGTATTCTAACTGCATTTCCTGTCCACATGTGTACACCTTGTTAATGGATGTGGCGCGTCATTGGCTGGGACAAGCGTGCGGTAATTGTTGAGGATGTGCGGAGGTGGCTAATCACATTAGCATAATGGAGGATTTTCCGCTGGTTGAGTCCGGTGGAGAAATTGGCACTTTAATAGCAGAGCACAACTGACTGAAGTGTTTTCTTCTTTCTTTTAACACACCCATTAACTCTCCTGACATCACAGAGCAAAACATGGGCCAGGGGATGGTCTAGTCTGAAGCTGGAGTTTACATCAAATCAAAGTGATAAATATGTTTGGGCGTGGCTTGTGTAGATATGTCTATGCAAATGTAATTCATTAAAATGAAACCAATATTACAAGAAGGTAACGATGATGCTCGGTGGAATCCAAATGGAAAAAAGAGATGTTTATGAAGTTTCATCACTTCATTTAACCATGACTTCTTCTGAGGCCAGGAGGAGGATGAGTTTATCTCAACCATCATGAATTTACTAATTGTTCTACTGAGAAAGAGTCATACCAGGGAAATTAGACCAACTTAATTTATCAGTCATACATATTAAGACCATACAGTATATGGATGGATAAGTATGGGGGCAGAAGTCAAACCAGAATCCCTTTACTTCTCTACATAATCATCTCCTGCTACACTAATGCACTCATCCCAGTGTTTAGTTATTTGGCAGACGACCTTATCCAGAGTGCTTTTCTCAAGGGCCCAACAGGGACAACTTGGTGGTTGTGGGATTTGAACCTGTTACCCTCTGAACCGTAGTCCAATGCCTTAACCACTGAGCAACCCCTGGCCCCCCCACTAGTGCTTGGACACCATCAAGGTAGAATGTACACCAGAGCCATGATCGGACTACCAGCTTCATGTCTGAAACGTTGGCCTCCCAGGAACTCCTTTAATGGCCCAACCATGTGGAAATGACTTGGATTGAGGTCAGGACTATACAGGGGATGTGGAAATAACCCAGCTGAGTTCCTGTAATGTGAAAGTGGTGTTGGTGGATGATTGTGCGTACAGTTCACACAAACAATTGCTGACAAGTATTCCATGGATTTTCAAGGATCAGATGTTCCACTCGCTGAATGTTCACAGGAAAGTCTACAGTGAGCTCTGAGCCACCTCGGTCAGGATCGTCATTAACGGACATAGTGGCTTCTTTAAGACGTTTCCACCGTTAAAATATTTTACTGCAGCTCAGAGTCTCATCACCGTACTGTACTTGAAGTCTTCTGTAAATGTCAATCACTTTTAAACCTTCATTCATCAGAAATTTACACTTAAATAATTCGGATCATCAAATAAATTTTAATATTACACAGACAAGAAAATAGGCTCTATGTGAAAAAGTAATTGCCCCTAAATCTAATAACTGGTTGTGAGACCCTTGGCGTCAGTACTGTAACTGCAACTGCAAGTGTTTGTAATAACTGGCAAAGAGTCTTTCACATCGCTGTAGAGTTATTTTGCTCACTCCAAAACCTTCCATTTGTTTGTTGAGCCATTAAGAGGTGGACATGCTGGTGTGTTTTGGATCATTGTCCTGCTGCATGACCCATGTACTGTATACTGTATAAGTGAGCGTACGCTTGCGGTCGCGACCTGATGACCGGACATTCTGTGAAAAAAGTTAAAAAACAACAAACATGACAAAACTGAGCTTGAAATTTGATAGAGAAATAACAACTCACTCACGTATAGCTTTACATCTGACTGGAGACGTCTTCCAAAAGTGCTAAGTAAACCTCGGTTCATGAATAATGTCATGACCAATAATGATAATAAGACAAAGTTCAAACCTGTTCATGTAAAGCTTCCACCTGAGGGCTCCATGTTATTGGGGCTGTACTACAGAAATGATTAGATCCTACAGAAGATCCTATAGAACAAGTGATGAAATATAAACGCCTGATTACATTTAGAAAGCGAATCAAGGCCTTCTAACGTGGTTTAATACCATCTGTGGACATTGTGTTAATTGACAACAACATTTATGCAAAAGTTTTTTTTCATTACTTTTGCACACATTTCTTGTTTTTTCTTCTTTTTTTTTTGGCTAGAAAAAAAAAGAAAAGAAAGTGGGTGCTTAAGTACATCAACTGTATGGAGAGCCCACTGTACATTTGGGAAATAAATAATAGAGAGCCTTCCTCTTACCGTAAACCCTATTAACTTTGACGTTAAGTGATAATCGTATAAGATGGAGGCCTCTCCTGTTTGCTCCTCTCTTGCTCGACCTTTCGGCGTCTGGCCTGATGCACTTTCTATTCATTATGTTCTCGAAAGTCTAAAAGGCATCCCACTTTCAAATAGTCCGATCTTGATGAAGTGCTGCTGTAATGAATTAAAGATGTCCTGCTTATCGTTCCAGGGACAGGTACGGGAAAACACACACACACACACACACACACACACACACACACACACTTACTGTACACATATGCTTGTGATCTCAACTCTCTAAATCCAGGTGTTGAGTTCATCCGATTTTGCCGCTTCCATGAAATTCATCACACCTAATACGGATTTAACTGCATTAAATTGTCATGTGTTTTCATTACCGAACCAAGGTGAGGTACAGTTCCAATTAAAAGAGCGCTACACGCTGCCTTCCGTTCCACTGTCACTTCATTTCATAATTAATCGACTCCAGCAGGCCTTCAGAGGCCTGAACAGGGAAAGTGGGTCATTACTGATAGGATAGAGTTTCAGCCAAGCGTTGCACTTTGTTATTTTCATTTATTTTTGTGACGCTCATACTGTATCTCTTTCGCGGAATGTTTTTAACTAAAAGAAAAAAATCTAAACCGTATTAGCCTTTTATGTACCAAAAAGTCCTAGTTTTACTAAATGTAGCACATCCCATAATATTTTATTCCTCTTATATGACAGCAATTGTATAAATTGTATAAAAATGTATAAAGGATGTACTAATTTTTTATTTCTTGAAGTTACTAATAACAAGAAATAAGTAAATATGATTTCACCAGGGTGGCACGGTGGTGTAATGGTTAGCACTTGCACCTCCAGGGTCTGGGTTCGATTCCCGGCCAGGTTCGATTCCTGTCTCTGTGTGTGTAGTTTGCATGTTCTCCTCGTGTTTGGCTGGTTTTCTCCTGGTACTCCTGTTTCCTCCCACTGTCCAAAGACATTCCCAAATTGTGTGAGTGTGTGCCCTGCGATGGATTGGCACCCTGTCCAGAGTGTACCCTGCCTTGTGCCCTAAGCTTCCTGGGATACAGTAGGCTCCAGGCCCCCTGCGACCCTGAATATAGGATGAAGTGATATAAAAGATGTGTGTGTGTGATGTTACCAAGAAACAACAAAGGATAAATGTCTCTGGGGACGGGAGAGACTCTACAGACTCTAACTTTTAAAAAGTGTTCGTCACTGGAGACTCCTTCCATGATGAAATGTTGAACAGTAAACTTTACCAAATCAAAAGATTACATGTATAATGTTTACTTAAAATTGAGACTTTTGTTAAATCTGTGCAAATGGAATGACATGGGAACACAACAAATCCTAAACAAACCTTCGACAATAACAGAAAAAAAAGTGATTTCATCTTATTATCAGAGGTGGAAAGTAACGAATGACATTTACTCGCGTTACTGTAATTGAGTAGCTTTTTTGTGTATTTCTACTTTTTAAAGTAGTTTTAAAAATCTGTAATTTTACTTTTACTTAAGTACGTTTTGTTTGAAGTATTGTAATTTGCTACATTTTAAATCATATTCGCTACTGAGTAAAAAATAAATGAATGAAATTGATAAAAAATATATATATATTATGCTTTGTATAAATGCTCCATTGCGCTCGCGTGTGTGTATCATGTCCTGGTCGCGCGCCGCTCCAGACTCCACTCCAGATTTTCTGACTGTCTCCACATCGGCATCTTCCTGACCTTCCACACGGTCGCTTCCGCCCTGAGAGTGACGTCATCGACTAGCGCGACCATATATAAACCGGAGAGAGACGCGGGAAAGATGAAAGAGGTTGTGATTCTGGCGTTTTGATATTTGGTTGTGTGTTCCGGCTTTGACTTTTTGCCTCCAATTGACTTTGATTATTGCTTTGTCCCTTTGGTTTGGTTGGTCTTTGTATATATTTGTAGATAATTTCATTGTTTTTGGTTTAGGGAGTCCGGGAAGGTACCTGTATTTTTGTTTGTGTATGTGCTTTTTTTTGCAGGTAATCTAGCTGCCTAGAACCCTGAACCATATTTAAGTGACCACTTTGATTTTCAAGCACAAGAAAGACAACAGCATTATTATGCAAAGGTGTTCCTTCAGTTAAAAACAACTAGTTTGAGATTTATATCTGCTCATCTTTTTTGAACTACGCTAGAATGCCTCATCCCACCCCCGCTGTTAAAAAAATAAAAATAAAAAAGTAACTCGGTAACTTTTACTCTGAGTTAATTTTTTAATGAGCTACTTTTTACTTTTACTTGAGTAGATTTTTATAATGGTAACTTTACTTGTACTTAAGTAAAATTTCACTGAAGTAACAGTACTTGTACTTGAGTACAAAATTTTATTACTCTTTCCACCTCTGCTTATTATAATAAATAACACTTCACGAGACTCCTGTCCAGTATGACTACAGTGTTCGGACATTCCTTAAGGACTGGACAGCCAACCGATCAACAGTTCAAATCCCTAACCACTGATCCATCACTTCTAATCATGTTAGATTTTCACAGGTAGAAACACATTTTACAACCAACTATCTCCCTTATTAATTTCTTAGTCAGTTATTTTCTCTGCACAAGCCTATAATTTGTTACCATGAGTGATGAGCACAGCAGCCTATAATCAACACTATAACTCCATTTCTCCATCCTGAACATGTGCTGATAAGAGTAATGACACGCTGCTCTACTTGCAGTGACAGCTAGTGCATTAAACCAGATCTCTGACAGATTTAATTAAAACAGTTGCCTGCAAAGGTGCTGACTCCCTTTTTAACACTTAATGGATGTCTGCGGTCCGGACTGGCAGAATTATTTCTTGATGTAGCACCGCCCCGATAAGTGACCTCTTAATCAATCCAGGGAAAACCTAAAGCCTCCTCATATATTTTTCGTCCCGTTCCTGCCGAAGTGTTGGGTTTAGTGCTTAGCCTTGCTTCGATGTTATGAGGAAGCAGATGGATGAGGTGTGTATCCTTGTGTAGGGTCCATAAACAGCTCAACACCTTGAGTGTAAATGAAACACATCGACAGGCTGAAGTGGTCCAAGAACTGTTGTTCCAGCTCCAGGGTGCTGTTTTCTTTTCTTTTCTTTTTTCTTTTTTATCACTGTGATGTGTATACATAATGGAACTGTCTCTCATAGAGTGCAGAATTCAGATCTCCTGCATTACATTAACATCTAAAATGAGTTTTAAATTGGGTTTATAATTGGAAGCCAGCTTCTTAGGAAGTAATGCAATGCCATTATCTGTGTCTGTATTTGAAACTGGCATCCTGTAAACAAAATGGGTTTCAAAAATAATATTAACCAATATGAACCCTACCACCATGCCCCGCCCACCCCCCACTTACTCTGGAGGAAAATGATGCAATTATCAAACATATTTTTGGTCGGACTAACCTGGAAGGATAGTGCTGAATAGTCAGAAGAAATGTGGTTTGCATAAAGATCAGACTTTCCTGGAACAATGGAAGAAGGTCTGATGAGTCCAGACTGGCCCGATTCCAGAGCGATGGGTGTGTCAGGGTGTGAAAGGAAGCACATGAAGCACCCATCATGCATAGTGTCCACTGTACAGGTCTCTGGAGACAGTGTTATGATCTGGGGTTGATTCAGTCGTTCAGGTCTAGATTCAGCAACGTTATGTGGCAATAAAGTAAAGTCAGCTGACGACCTGAATGTACTGAATAACCAGGATATCAGATCTATGGAGCTTTTATTCCCTGGTGGCACGGGTATAGGGCTTAGGGTAGGTCTTCATGTTAATTTAAAAGAACTTCTGTTACATTGAACACAATATATTGATGTTATATCATTTCTATCTGTTATCACCCAAATGAGGATGGGTTCCCTGATTGAGTCTGGTTCCTCTCAAGGTTTCTTCCTAATGCCATCTCAGGGAGTTTTTCCTTGCCACTGTCACCGTCAACCTTGGCTTGCTCATCAGAGACATTTCATTCATCATTCATTCATCTCATTATTATCTAGACACATTTTTCATCACACATGCACACTTCCAAAAATTATTATTATTAATAATAAAATTTTTTTGATTGAAATTGGAAAAATTTATTTCTTTAATTTTTGTGAAGCTGCTTTGAGACAATGACCATCGTTAAAAGCGCTATTAAAAGAAAAGATATTAGAGGCCTCAGAGTGCGAAAGTGTCATCCTTAGAGCACTGGCCAGGTGTAGCTCAGTGGTTAAGGCATTGGACTACGGGTCGGAAGATCCCAGGTTCAAACTCCACAACCACCAAGTTGCCACTGTTGGGCCCTTGAGCAAGGCCCTTAACCCTCAACTGCTCAGATGTGTAATAAAATAAAAAAATGTAAGTCGCTCTGGATAAGAGCGTCTGCAAAATGCCTAAATGTAAATGAGGCATCATTTTTACACATGAACCGGATTAAACCTTTGCAGCCCTGACTAGGCCGGGACTAGGGATGGCTGCACTTGTGCAGACAGTTTTACTCTATATATTTCCACTCACTCATGCGTCAATTAAAGCAAAACCCGAAATTAAAGTCTTTTCTGCGGCATCATGCAGAACCCTGTTCTCACTGTTATGACCAGTGTTTGGGGGACGTTACTTTTTAAGGTAACTAATTACATTACAAAATTACTTCATTAAAAAGTAATCAGTTACATTACAGCGTTACTTTCTGATAAAAGTAACCTAGTTTGAGTACTTTTCCACTGCAGAAAATGAAAACTCCTCACGCATGCATGATTCCTCATTCAGTACTTTCTCATATTTATATAAGTTTTTCTATTTAATGTCACGTCCTTCAAACTGACAAAATGTTTTCAGAAAGTAAATGATTACACGGATTTGTTTAAATAAAATTGTACAAATTAAAAACAATGCATATTAATTCACTGACACCCGGCTTGTCAATGCGCTGAGGATTTGACTTGTCCAAATTATAACGTTGGACCTGCACCTACACTTTCAGCATGCAGATAAATATAGGTGTGATGGTCTACACAGTACAGGTTCAAGGTGCAAAAGTGGTTCAGAAAAAGGAGGGCTGTGTTTAGAGAACAGTTTTTCCTTCGTCCTACTTTTTCACAAAAAATATTAGGGGTTTGGTGTTTCCATGGCTACCACAAGCAGAAATAAACTGGACCTAATTTGCAAAGCATCTTGATTTATAACTGGTAAACATTTTTATAGATAAAAAAGGAGGTCAAAGCAACAAACTTTATAAATGAACAAGGAAATCTGAAACAAATATCAAGGATAAAGGACTTGCAAGTCAAAAATTCAGAAAATCTAACAAAAAAGCAACATGAAAGAGACGGGACCAAAAAGCACTGTGTGGCACAATGTGTATGTGTGTAATGAGTGTGTATGTGTGTGTCCAGGGTGACCAGGGTGTACATGCCTCATGCCCTATATCTCTTGGGATAGGCTTCAGGCCCCCTGCGACCCCGTATGCAGTATAAAGCAGTACAATAGACCATGAGTGAGTGAGTGTTCATTCGTGGAGGTATTAATTTATTACTGGCCTACACTTTTAGATTTAAGTCCCTATTAGGAGAACAGTAATTGGTTGTCTGAAGCATAAATCTGAATACATATAAAGTCATATAAAGACATTACATTAGTTAGCATGTACAGTACAGTTCTGTCGAGCTAATCTTGATTTTTTTTCATGCACTCTGTCTGACGATGAAAAAAGAAAGAATTGTGACTATAATTTGATATTTCCAAGATGCTCTGAGTCACCGTGACAATCCTGTAAGTGTGTGTCAGGTGTGTGGGTTCAGAATTGGCAAGAAATTGTATCCATATGTCAGTTATAATGACACCCCCAAATACAGACAAATCCAGAGGTCCTAAGAGTTTAAAGGAATAGGATCGAGTAATAATGGAGTTTTTTTCCCCCTTCCTGAACATGTAAAGCATTTATTTGTCTGGTAATTATTTATTCCTTTATGTGGAATTTTTCTCTTTACTGAAATAAATACTGCTTTATACAATACTGATACTGATACTGATATCCAGTATACAGGGTAGTGAGGGGCCTGGAGCCTATTGTAGGACTGTACACTGGATCAGTGGTGCCACAATCCATTATATGGCACACACACACACACACACACACATACACAAACACACACGTGGCAATTTGGGAAGATATAATAAAATAGCCTAATCTGCATGTCTTTGTACTGTGGGAGGAAACCGGCTAACCTGGAGGAAACCCACCAAGAGAACACGCAAACTCCACACAAACAGAGGCGGGAATCGAACCCTGACCTTGGAGGTGCAAGGCGACAGTGGAATGGTAAAAAATCTTTATTATGTTTTAAAATTAAGTACAACTTTCTGCTTTGATTGACATGAAAGTTGAAACATTGTTGCCGGTTCGTCTACAGAGGCTTTGATTTCTCCCGTGATCAGATATGTTATTATAAATGAGAAAGATGTTAAAGAACTTCACTAAATATTAAAAACCACTAAAAGCACCTTTAATTTTCAGTTCTTTGCAATTCAGCAGAAATACATTCACCCCAGTCAAACACCACGTATTCAAAGCTCTAAAAGCTGATTAAGCAATGTAGTGTAGTTGTTAATGTGATACTAAGATTATTATCACACTGTACTGTAGGTGTCAGCTCTGAGGATTTCGCCGTGCACGTCCTACTGCACTCCTTCCGCCTGTCCACTGTGATGTAGCCGCTACAAGCTCCACAAAAGAGCTGCAAAAACAGCGGTCTGACGGTCCAGTTTGCAGCATCACACTTTTAGGTGTTTGTTAAGTGTAAAATGAGTCACGGTGAGACGCGCCCACGGTGCTTATACTGAGCCTGACCTTCCTCAATGAACAACAAACGCTCGGAGTAAAAAGGGAAAACTGCAGCTAGTGAAAAGAAATGGAATAAAAAAAAGTGTGGGCTTTGCAATAATAATCATAATAATAATCATAATAATAATCATAATAATAATCATAATAATAATAATAATAAGAATAATACAAACTTAAGAAAAAAATGTCAATTACATTATACTTGTACACAATGTACAAAATTAAAATGTACATAATAAATAATATTCCTATAATAAGCTCTATATTACTGCACAACAACAAAAAACAAATATATTGCTAAAATTGTCAATAAAAATGCTAAAACAACTTTATATACATACATTATTTAAATTATAAAACAAATTTTTATTATATTTTATTATTTTTATTATATTTATTATATGTATTATTATGCAGCACCTTAATTTAGTTTTAATAATAAATGGCAATTATATAGCTAAAATAGTAATAACAATAATAAAAACAACAACAACAACAACAATAATAAATATAGCAAGCAACATTGACGGGCCCAAGCACCTCGAAAAAGCCATCGCCACCCCGGGGGCACCGCACAACTTGCACACGTCACACACACTATACACGGCTAATGTCAGTTTGGGCCCTAAATATTTGTTGAGTGCGTTTGTGTGTGTCTGTGTGTGTGTGTGTGTGAGAGAGAGAGAGAGAGAGAGAGAGAGGTGTGTGTGTGTGTGTGTGTGTGTGTGTGTGTGATGAGTAAATGTGTTTGTGCATGTTTGTGTGTGTGGTGTGTGAGTCTGTGCGTTAACATTAGTGATGTGTGTGTTAGTATGTGTGTGATGTGTGTGTGTGTGTGTGTGTGTGTGAGACATGTGACGTGTTAGTGTGTGTGGGAGTGTGTGTTCCTGTGTGCCGGCGTGTGAGACAGACATGTGAGTGTGTGAGTATTAAAATTTGTGAGGTGTGAAATACAGTACATGAGTATGAGTGTGTTTGTGTATACATGCGCGTGTGTGTGTCTGTGTGAGTGTGTTAACAATGTGATAGAAGTGTGTTTGTATGTATGTGTGCATGTGTGTGACGTATGAGTGTGTGTGTGTGTGTGTGTGTGTGTGAGTGTGTGTGTGTGTGTGTGTGTGTGTGTGAGTGTTAACATTTGTGATGTGTAGTGTACGTGTGTTCAATACGCCACAGATGCTGGAAAGTCACACTATGATGTCACTAAATATAATGTCACACAAAAAGTTATTAATTATTTTTAATAATAATAGGTTTGAGATATCAAAAATCCCTCTACAATTTTGCGTCCTCAATGTCTTTAGATCACATCGACTCGGTTTGGTGACGATGTAAATGGTATTTTGGGGGTAAGACCTCCAAAAAGTCCAAAAGGGTGAAAAACAATAAAATAAAATAAAAAAATTCATAGGAAAAAAAACAAGAGGGTACTGCGCACCCTACAGTGCTTGGGCCCTAATAATAATGATGATAATAATAATAATACATTTTATATCAAATTATATGTGTGTGTGTGTGTGTGTTTTTACAATTATTAGAATTTAGTTAATTATACACAGATCTGCCATAACATTAAAACCACAAACATTACAAATCTAAGTTTTAGGTTCTCGGGGAAGCTCTGGCCCTTCAGGTGTGACCTCACAGGGCCTCTAAGTGTGTGCTCTGGTGTCTGGCACCAGGACATTGGCAGCGGATCCTTTGGGTGATGTGGGTTGTGTGGGTGGAGCCTCTGTGGATCGATCTTGTTTGTCCATCGCATCCCCTGGGCACTTGATCAGATTGAGATCTGTGGAGTTTGGAGGCCACGTCGGACTCCATATGGCTGATTGTGTAGATTCTGTGGTGAAGCAAAACTAGAACGAGAATTCTGAGGGATATTATTAATTATTATTAACTATTTAAAGATTTATGAAAAAAATTTATGAAAGTATTATGCTATGTATTCTGTATGTTCTCTCGTGTTTAAAACTCATCTTAAAAATCATTTTGTAAATCTGTTTCAGGTTTATGTATTTTTCACCCGTTCAGGTAAACAGAAGCTTCAGGTCCCTAATGTGTCTGTTAAATGAACTATAATGTCTTTAATAAACAAATGAATATTATCCAGAGTGTAAACCAAATGCTAGTTATTTTGTGTTTGAAGCATTTCTCAACCTAAACGTCTGTTGTACAGTAATTGGAACACATGCCAGTCACATTACTGATCTAACAACCTTAAAAGACTGGATATGTACAGTTACATCAAGTCACGATTTTATACAGTATTTGTACAGCACATTGAAAACAACAGCAGTGCTCGGATTTATGGGTAAAAGCTGTCTCTGTGCAGGATATTACAGCGTTGTGGCCTTGATTTGGAGCACTCAGGATAGAGACGAGATGAAAATGAGGACTGATTGGTGTCTCGATCAGATTTCAGCATCGCTGGCTTTAACCCAATTATACGTCCATTCTGTTATGTTGAGCTGAGAAGCTTTTTCATATCCTGTCTCTGTGATACACAATGCTGGGCCGTGACGTCTTCTAAACATGTTAAACTGAAAAAGATGGAGAATCAGTAATAAGTTGTATGAATACAGTAAGTCTTCCTTATCTCATAAGGAATTTTTTGCCTTTCTTTAAAGTGACTTGATAAAAAAAAATAAAAAATAATGTTAAAAAAATTCAATTAAAAAAAGGAGAGGGATGTGTTAGGAAATAGATGGCTGTCTATTTATTTATTTATTCATTTATTTGGTATCATTTTAGCCAGTGTTTTTAAAACTCTGCATTTTACAAAAGAAAGAACAAAAATCAAAACCGCTGCCACGACTAGTTAGCTAGTCTACTAAAAATACCTGATTGATGTTTTTTATTTATGCTGAACTTAAAATTTGATCTTTCTCAACCTAATGTCAGTTCTAATTGGAACAGAAACTAGAACCAGTAACATGCACCACTTGAGACAACGCACTCATACAGAGTGATATCATAGAGAGTGAGTTGTACACTTTAATTTCCGGAAGTCAGAAAGTAAAAACATCAGGCATTCAGGGCGTTGTGCCCAATTTGTGCTTTTATTTTCTTCTTCTTCTTTGTCTTTCTGCTGTTCCCCTTCAGGGGTCGCCACAGCGAATCATCTGCCTCCATCTAACCCTATCCTCTGCATCCTCTTCTCTCACACCAACTAACTTCATGTCCTCTCTCACTGCATCCATAAATCTCCCCTTTGGTCTTCCTCTAGACCTCCTGCTTGGCAGTTCCAACCTCAGCATCCTTCTACCAATATATTCACAATCTCTCCTCTGAACATGTCCAAACCACCTCAATCTGGCCTCTCTGACTTTATCTCCAAAACATCTCACATGGGTTGTCCCTCTGATGAACTCATTCTTGATCCTATCCATCCTTGTCACTCCCAAAGAGACCCTCAACATCTTCAGCTCTGCTACCTCCAACTCTGCCTCCTGTCTTTTCTTCAGTGCCACTGTCTCTAAGCCGTAGAGCATCGCTGGTCTCACCACTGTCCTGTACACCTTTCCTTTCATTCTCGCTGATACTCTTTTATCGCACAACACACCTGAAACTTTTCTCCACCCATTCCAACCTGCCTGTACTCGTCTCTTCACCTCCTTTCCACACTCTCCATTTCTCTGGACCGTTGACCCTAAGTACTTAAAATCCTGCACCTTCTTTACCTCTGCTCCCTGTAGCCTCACCGTTCCTCTCGGGTTCCTCTCATTCACAGACATGTATTCCGTCTTGCTGCGGCTAACCTTCATTCCTCTGCTTTCCAGAGCGTACCTCCACCTCTCCAAATTTTCTTTCACCTGTTCCCTGCTCTCGCTACAAAGCACAATGTCATCTGCAAACATTGTGCTTTTATTTTCATGGAACCGAATTTTGTTCGAATGTTTTAGAGCAGTGAAACTTTGCATCGCCTGTACAATACTTTACAAATGCGAGGGAGCTGAATTCAGATGGAAGAGGTTGCTAGGCAACACTTTAGGCATCGCAGTTGGGAGATATTTGCTCCCTTTTCCCCCCCGTCTCAGTAGGTGATCTGCATTACTCCTCTGCATGGCTCTGGTACAGGCACAGAGATAACACTTGGTCTTGAGATTGGTGTGGAGATTTCCTCAGCCTTAGAGAGCAGATTAAGGTGATAGCATGACCAAAAGAAAGCCTGAAATAAGGGTGCCCTGAAGTTACATTGTGTCTGGAGCAAACTGCAAGACTATAAAAAAAGAAATAGAAAAAGAAATCACACACTCGTCTCAAACGGCTTTATTGATTTGGCTTCAATTGCTCTTGTGGTTTCTAATGCAGCATGAAAAACAAGCAAAAAAAACAACAACAGAGTTTTACCTGGAAGGCATAAGTGCTTTGTTATATAGTGTAAGTGAGATGAAGAAGATTCTGAGCCAGATAGAAAAAAAAATAAAAATCAAGCACACTCTGGCACTAAGGGGAAAATGTAAAATGCAACACATAGTGTAGGTGGTAATGCTATTTATTAGTGACAAAGAGAAAATGAAATACACTCAAAAGCAAAACCTACACTGTTTTGCTAAAAAACTTTGGCCCATACTGAGTGAGAGGTCACTTCTCTTGTAGACGTCGAGCAAACACCGCTGCTGTCGCTTGTGGGTTGTAGCCTAAATGTAAGACGTACAGCTCACGATTTAACACAGTGTATGATTTATTTGTCTTTTAAATGCATTTATCAGTTTTACTATTGTAATAAAATGGGTTAAAATAACGACAGTTGGCTGTTTGAGATGTGCTACTCTACAGATTAGCAGATTAATATTGCCATGTTAGCTTCAGGACACCAACACGCTAACCAGTGTAAATGCTAGTTATATGCTAGTTTTTGTATTCGCTGTTAGCGGATAATACAGAGCAAATAATATACACAGGAACTGATTAAGAGATAAAGTTTGATCTGATTTTTATTTGTTTCTACATTGTAAAGTTTTGCTGAAGGGGCCAACAAAAAAACTGCATGAATCTCCTTTGAACAGTTGATATTGAGATGTTTCTGCTACTTCTGCTCTGTAAAGACTTCATAACGCCTCTAATCTGAGCTGCTGTTAATTGGTCATTTTTCAGGCTGATAACTCTAAATGAACTTCTCGTCTGCAGCAGAGGTAGGTTTTGGTCTCGTCCTCCTGGGACGGCCTTCATGAGAGACAGTTTCATTATGGTGCTGGACGGATTTTGCAAATGCACTTGACACAATACTGTTCTTGCAGGAACTATTACAGAAAGGCCGACCTCTGTGTCTTACAATAACAACTAACTGGTGTTTTTCTTGTTGTTACGTAAAAAAAAATCCCCAGTATTGTTGTAGAATGTAGAAAATAAATCACTAAACAAAAACTAAGAAATTTGCAAGTGACCCCACACATTTGAACGGTAGTGTATATGTATATATTTCATTGTCTTCATGTTGCACAAAATGTTCTACCTACTGTCAGTGAGTGATAATTAAGCATGATGCTACATTAAAGCCTATACAATTCCGTTACTTATAGCTACATTAAATTTGTGCTAAATAATACCATCTTAAATACTTCCTATACTTATAAGTAAGAGAGGCGGCAGTAGTAGTTAGTACTGTCATCTTGCATCTCCGGGGTTGAGGTCCCGTCTCAGGTCTCTGTGCATGAAGTGTGCATGTTCTCCCCGTGCTTGGTGGGTTTCCTTTGGGTACTCAGGTTTCCTCCCACATTTCAAAGACATTCAGATTAGGCTAATTGCCGTTCCTAAATTGCCCGCTGTGTGTGAATGAGTGTGTTTGCCCTGCCGTGATGGATTGCCACCCTGTCCGGGGTGTACCCCAACTTGTACCCAAAGTCTCTTGTGTGTAACACATTAAACTTTGTGTACATTTTATTTTGTCCCAACAATTTGCTTTAGTTTTATTCTTTTATTCAGTTGAATAACACACTAATTTTGTTGATTTCTACCCCAGCCATTTGCTAGCTGTCCTTTTACTTTGTAAATTGCATTTCATTCATCTTTCAGTCGACATAATGCAGTTGGCTTTCACACTGTCCAGTCCTTCTGCTTCGTAAACTGCTAAGCTTTCTTTCCTATGTATTGTTTTAATTATTCTTAGCTCCTTGTTCAGCTTTGTATGGTTGTTTCTTTCCTTGCAGTCAGTGTTCTCACTGCTTAATTAATGCATGGACTTTGCTTGGAATCTGGGAATTAGCCCAGAATTACTCGAACTAACGCTGAAAGCGCTGGGTGAGATCAGTGTCACGGAGAAGACTTTGTGTCTGACTTCTTTTTTCTACATTCTCATTAAGGATGCTGAAAATCCAGGCTTAGAAGATCTGTGTTTTGGTAGCGTGGGTGTTAACTGCGTATTGCATCATGGAGTGAAAAACGAAAAGATGAGGGCTGTGCAGGAAGAAGAATAGAGATACAAAGAGGTGCAGGCCAAGAAAGATGTAAACATATGGAAAAGTGAAGTACGTGGCAACTTCTGCGTCTCCTGGGGGTATGGCTAAACTCTGTTACGGTTCCCACAGTTTGCAGCAAACATGCCGAACAGATCCTTGATCCTCTTCCAGTGCAACATAAAATACATGTTTTATCAGGGCTACTGTAGCAAGTTGAAAAGCTTAAAGGCTTGGATGCATTTTATGAAATTTATAAGCTAGTTAAAAACATGCAATCTCACTATATTGTACGTACATTGCTACCATATCTTGGAACAGTTAGATAACATGAATGAAGTCTCACTACATTTGCAGTATATAAATATCTAAGACCAAAAACATGTCTTGAAAAAAACAACAACAAAAAAACCACACAATTAAAGACAGTGTTCCCCTTTTTGTCCAAAAAGTCTATAATATATTGTCTTCCCTAGTGGATTACATTTAAGGAAAATAGAGAAATGTGTGCATTTTATTTTGTCCAAAGTACTGTTTTATTTTTCGGTTTATTCAGAAGACCTGTTAGTCTTTTGTATTTGTATGCTAACGTTTTGCGAATTGTTCTTTTAACACATTTTGTTGATAATAAACTACCAACCACAATTTTGGACACCCCTCCTAACTCCATGGTCTTTACTGATTTTTATTTCTTTTTTTTAACTGTAAAACAATGCTGAAGGCATTTATCCAAAACACACAATAATCTCCTTTGAACAGTTGATATTGATGCATTGATGTATATCTGCTACTTCTGCTCTGTAAAGCTTCATAACGGCTCTAATCTGAGGTGCTGGTTGTTAATTGGTGATTTCTGAGGCTGGTGACTCTAAATGAACGTCTCCTCTGCAGCAGAGGTACATTTTGGTCTTGCTCTTCTGGGAAGATCTTCATGAGAACCAGCTTCATCACGATGCTTGATGGGTTTTACAAACACACTCGACACAATACCGTCTAGCGAGAACTGTTCCAAGACAGCCGACTTTCATGTCTTAAAATAACAACTGACTGTTACTGTTGTTACTTAATTACAAAATGTCACATGTTATTTCATAGCTTTGAAAAAAATTCAGAATTGTTCTAGAATGTATAAAATAAATAGAAACTTGTGCCCAAACTTTTGACTGGTACTTTACATGTGGTGAATCTTTAACTTAGGAGGTAACCAAACTCCTACTGACCGAGGGACAGACATGTGACTGAGCTTGCAGTGGATATTCTATAGCATAATGATGTATACAATACATAAAAACACACAAAGAATGCACGTACTATACAACAAGCTAATCCAATTACTGGACCTACAGTAATAACAATGTGCAATAAGTGTGTGTGTTTGTGCGTGAAGTAAAAGCCAGATCTCTAATGCACATCCATTGCACCTCCTGGTGCTATGTGCTAATAGTATTGTTACAGAAGTAGAAACTCTAACAGATGGTGTTTATGTGTTTTTTTCTCTCACTTTCGTATTCTTCTTCTAGCATCATCACGACGCCGTGCCCACGTTGGCATGGGGGCCGCTTAGTAGCACGTCCTTCTTTATTTCACTCCGGCCAGGGCGTCTTTGGGGGCTGTGATGACGTGTTTCATACCCACCTATATTTGGTAAAGCTAGCATCCTTGTGTTGTCAACTGGAAACAAGGGAAGAGTCTCCAGTGCGTAATGGAGCGATGCACTGGTTGGAGCATCTCTTCAGTCACAACAACCTTTATGTTTCTTTTGTTTTTATCATTTTCCAAAAGATTAAAATTACCCGTGGCTTTTTAAATGGCTGTACAAGATAAAGATAACAAAAGGTGTTTTTTTTTTGTGTGTGTGTATATAAAAGCACTTGAAGGTCAATTGAAGTCACTTGGATGTTCTTTTTTGTTCTCACTAAAAAAAGCACTAAAAACAAGTCGAGAATATTGGGTGCAGATTTAATCAACTCTCAGCTGAATTTACTTCTGCCTGGTTGCACATGTCTGGCATTTTAAAGCACAAAAGTTCTGTGAAGTCCTGTAAAGTAGAGTTTAATTATCATGCTGTATGAAGTGCTTCACAGCCTCATGGAGTGGAATCAATGCCAACACACTCTTCAGGAAAACGCTTCTATTCATTCCAACCTATATATAAACATATGCTGGCTAAGTGTGTGTGTGTGTGTGTGTGTGTGTGTCATTTTTCCATCATCTTTCCCATCATCATTTGAACTTTGGTGTTCTGACTGATGTTTGAATAAGAGCATGAATGAACGTTCTATAAATGGCTGCCCAAACACAGTCAACGGTGCCAGTAGTTTTATCCTTTTTTAAGCACAAACATAACCAGACGATGTTTAACTAAAGCAAGGAGACTAGCTAGAAGGTTCTGCTCTGTTATGTCATAGTGTCTGGTGAAAAACAGGAAGCAATGTAAAGTGTTATATAAAGTGGATTTTACATCATTTATGGGAAAATGGGAACAAATAAAAAAACCAATGGAAACAAATAGAATGGAAAGACATTGTTAGGAAAAAAAGAGCTAAATAGCAATTTAAAAGACATTACCCTGATTAAATTAAAGCAAGTCGATTTGGAAAATGAAATTGACGAGGCATTTGGGTCGTCCATTTTTGCTTGGTAGGTGGCGCAATTTTTACTTAATTTTTTCCCCCCTCTAATTTGTCACATTTACATTACAGCACAGTGAAATTCATTTCTTTACGTATCCCAGATATTAAGCTGTGGTCAGAGCGCAGGATCAGCCACGACATTGTGCCCCTTTGAAGTAGAAAGGGTTAAGGGCCTTGCTCGAGGACTCGACAGCAGAAGCTTGGTGGAGCTGAGGTTTGAACCACAGACCTTCAGATCAGTAACCCAAAGCTTTAACACACCGTTCTATCACTGCCCCAATCCTTGTTAACCAAAGGAAGAAAAATATGGCATTATATAGATATTATCATTTCTAAGAAGAAGAAGAAACCACAGAAAGCGAAATCCACTGGGGTCTCATTGGAGAAACACAAAAGCAGGAGAAATACCAGACTGGGTTATAATGAAGATAGAACGTTTGGGGATAGACATCTGAAAATGAAGATGCAACCATTTCCAAGCACATTGATTTCATCAATGCATCACTTCCTCAAACTCTCAGGTCTCTTCTAGGACGTTTGAGGGACGACCAGGAACTTTGATTTAAAACAGCAAGGCTTTTATATTCAATCCCAGGACAGGTGTAGTACATCTTCAGACATTTAAACCGGCTTTACATGAATATTGTCTAAGTTTGCTTTCACCCCCTTAGTCCTATAATTCCTAACATGATGTGCGATGGCTGAAGCCACCATGAGACCATGAATAACTGATGCATATTCCTGTTTATGTTATTCCATTTTCTGTGCATTGATCCTGTAAACAAACTGCAGTCTTTTTTTTTATTATTTTTATTTAATTATGGGTCACGTCCTGCTTAAACGATGTTCCTGATATAATCTGACATGGCCTGCTGACATTATCATTCACGCTGTTATATCTGTAGTCCGGCCAAGACAGAACAATATGTTAAAATTAACGATTTTCTTTTTCCAAATAACAGGTATTGATTTACAGTAAGTGGTAACACTGCTAACTGTGATAAAATCACTGCTTCTCATAGATTATTGCTTTATTCACCAGAGCTCTATCGTACCTCAAGGAGCATTTTATTTCTTCCTAGTGTAACAGATCTTTATTTCGAATATATTGTTATAATATGTCGGACAGATATATTGTTATTACCGATGGCTTAAAAAAGATATAGTTTTTCCCTCAGAAGTATATACAGTACTACACAGTCAGTGTGTTTTAAGTGCTGCTTTTAAAAAGGGATTCAACGTGTTCTCCATTATGATGACTCTGTCAATGCACACTTAACAGAAAATTAAGGAAGCTTGTTCTGAAGCACTTAAAATGCCTTAATGACTGCTTTTGAGAGGTGAACTGGCAGCTTAAAAGAGAAAATGGACATTAATGCTTAGACAAGGGAAAGAAGAGGATATATATATATATATATATATATATATATATATATATATATATATATATATATATATATATATATATATATACACACACAGTATTATTTCCTTAAAAAGCGAGATATTGTACATTACAGGCCGTGGCATCAGTGTGTATTTATAAGTGTTGTGTGTCTGGTGCTGAGACTCGTCTGTTCATCACGGCTCTGATCAGCATGCTCGATGTACACGCCTCCTCCCCTGGGTTTGTCCAAACGAGCACTAATGGAGGAGGCATTGCTGTGCTGATGGGCCTCTAATGGTGATGGAGGTAGCACGACTACTCAGTTTTCTATCATTTTGGGAGACACTACTGATCTCTATTCTGGGATGAGGTCGTGAGGAAGTTTTGTTGTTTGCTCATGACATGGTGAACTTAGCTCTTGACCGTCTGTGTGGTTTTCATTGCTGAGCCGTGCATTATTTATGTTCATGACACATACAGAAAGGAAAAGCAGAATTCGGTGGTTTTGAGATCACACTGTTCTGATCAAACAAGTCCCGGCTTTCATCAGTTGAGAAAGAGGAGTGGAAAAACAACCCTTCGAAGACCTCTGGATACTTAGTGTAATATGAGGTTACCTGGCAATGAAGCTGGCATCGCAAAAATCACAGGCTCGGTCCACAGAGTTCGCACAGCTCCCATGTTCACATTGTCCATTTGCACTGCAATTACATCATGTTGTTTATGGAAGCCAGCCACATGTCATCTCCACATGAAGTCAGCCGAGGTCCTGATGGAAAATAGTGGCAACGATATTATGCTGTCCTGCATCATGTCACAGTTCTGTTCATGTTTGTTTCAGTTTCTGTTCTAGATTCTTCTTTTTATTCATTTGTTGTCTAAGTGCATTCAACGATTCTTCAAAATTTCCTATGTATGATTTCTGTTTTTGTTTTTACAAATCACAGATCATTTCATAATTAACCAAATATTACTTGTCATTTAACTCTGCCAGCTTGTGTTTTGACCTCTATTATGATTATTCTATTTCAATTCTTGGATTAGCTCCAAGGCTTAATGCACATGCATTTACATCTATTTACATCCTGTCTCACTTTGGCCTAAACACAGTATTGCTGCTGATATAATCATTTTTATGTTATAAATATAATATACGTAGAAAACGTGTACGCCAAAGAAGCTACTTCTGAATTTTCTGCAACATAGGAGTTTGCTTCCCTAAAAATTTCAAGTTGCTAACTTTTTTGGAGCCATTTTGGAGAGCTGATTTTATATGTGCCCCAAAAATGGCTATTTTTCAGTGTTACACTCTCTCGCTTCAAACAATCATAATTAAAAAAATATATATATTTATATATTTTTATAAAAAGGATAATTGAAAAATTAAATTGGTGTAAGCATACAGTATGACCTATAAAATTTGTTGTTTAACTTTTTTTTTTTTTTGTGTCCGTAACCATGTCAAATTCATCTTGCAATATCTTAACAATTTTCCATTTTAGAATAATAAAATTTTTCAGCTTTTTGTTTTCTCGTGAAATCTACTGTAAATTGGCCGTGTTTCATCTGAACGACCAATAAGATCATTGAAATATTAAAATAAAAAAAAGTTACAGACACTACATAAAATGGGCATGAAATTGTATTTACTGAAGCAAATGTGTTTTTTTTTCATCTGATATTTCCAAAAAATAAAAAATAAGCATGGAAACTGGAGTACCTGGAGGCCACTGGGCATGGGGAGAAAATGCAAACCCTGAAGGTGCGAGGCAACAGTGCTAACTTCACCACCACTACCATGACGCCCTAGTACTAAACTTGTAAGTGAAATAAATTGCTTTCTGTTTTGTAAAGATCTACACTTCTTCCTGTTTTTCCATCATTCATCTTGACTTTCTTTCCATCTCTTCTTCATCTCTTGGTTTAGTTTCCAGGTTTCCCTTGTTCAAATTTCTTCTTCCCAAACCTTCATTGGTTTTTAATATACTGTAGCTCCTTTATGTCATATTCTAATTGTGTGTTTTGTAGTCTTTGTCTCTTGAAGTACCTGGATAATTTTATCTACAGCATCTGCCAGTGATTTCGTCTGATTCATGTTTCATAAAAGAAGCTTAATAAAGGAACGTTTAGATGTAATTACATCCTGCTGGGATTTCTTACAGGTGGATTATATAGGTGGTGTGAACAGTAGTATAATGTTACACCAGTGCTGAGAAATGAAAGATCATTATATTTAATCCACTCCACTGGGTCCCATATCGCTGCAGGAGCTCTAACAGTCGGGATTTCCATTCAAACGTTATATTATGTATAATGAGCCTATTTATACTTTACATAACGATACGCCTGCTTAACTCCATAATCATCTGTGAGGTTCCTCTTGCTCATGTGAGAACAATAACAGACTGGAACAGAGAAGGGAAGATTCAGAAGAGTGCATAGAGTTTTCCTCACGTCTGTCACATCTTTCATCATCTTCTGTCAACGTCATCATTTTTCATCAGCATTTTCTTCTTCGTCTTATCATTGCAGTCATCATCATCATATCATATCTTTTCATCTGTTCCTATTCTTCTCCATCATCAGAATTTGTCATCACAATTTTCTTTTTCTTATCTTCTCACTCTCTCTGGAGGTCATCGAGTTATTTTCGTCATCACCATCACCAGCCTACAAATTGACTCTCTTCTTCTCTCTCTTCCTCAATATATTCTCCATTGGTATCATCATCACCATCACCATCGTTTTTCTTCTTTCTGTTCTGCTTTTATTAAATCACAATCATCATCATTTCTCCATTTTATTTTATTAACTCATCATCATTATTGTATTGATTTCTTCTGTAGTATTTTGCTATTAACTCATCACCATCACCCCCACCATCATCATAATGCTTTCTTCTTCATTCTATATTTATTAACTCATAATCACCATCATTGTACAGTATTGTTCTCTTTTTTTATTCTATGTTTATTAAACCATTATCATCATAGTTATCATCATTGTATTGTTCTCTTTATTCTATTTTTATAAAATTATAATCATCATCACCATCATTGTATTGTTTTCTTCTTTCTTCTTTTTTTCCCCACTAATCATTATCACCATCATCGTCGTCATTGTGATCATCGTCATCATCATATTGTTTCTCTTCTTCATTTGATTTTATCCTTCAAACACTTTTATCCTTCATGGTATAATCATCTTCATCAACAGAATTTTCCTCATAGTCTTCTTCTTCTTCTTATTGCCATTGTTTACTCCTTCATCTTCTCTTTCTTGTTCTTCTCCTGTACACATTACCTCATCTTCTTCCTCACCACCACCACCTCCTCCTCCTCTTTCTTCTTCCTCTATTTTTCTCATTATATTGTTGAAGCCCTATATTCAACCCCTGTTTGTACACATGTGGCTTATTACGTCTTCTTATTCTTAGTAGTAGTAGTAGGAGGAGTCGTAGTAGTAGTATAGAAGTGTGATTTATTGCCTAGAGTTGTACTGTAGCATTACATAAACCTTATCTAAACGAACAAAATAATCACAGTCTATAGTCCTGTCTCAGCCTCTCACAGTTACACTCGACTAATCCCCTCTTGGTGTGTTTTAGAAACAGCAGCATCGGCCCACCACAGAGTGAACTCCATTAAGGCTGCGGTGTGTGTGGTGTGTGTGTGTGTGTGTGTGCTTTTTTTTTTTTTTCTTTTTGACATAACGATGCTGCTGCTCAAGTGTATGAACACACACATACACACACACACTGTAGCTCTACTCTCCACGCCTCAGGAAGCTGCTGTGTGTGTTTGTTCGTCTCGTGCAGCCTCACTCTGATCTTATTGGTCCAGTTCATCCGGACCAATGAATCTCCAGCGCGTGCAGGATGTTGTCAGGATCTCTCTCTCTCTCTCTCTCTCTCTCTCTCTCTCTCTCACTCATTAGCTACTCACAGGAGCTCCTGCACTCAGTGACGCACGAGACGAGTGCATCCTCCTTCCATTCAACTTTTAATCCTGCGTTGCTTTGCATCACCTAAGCAGAGAGGACTTCAGGACCGGGAGCTGTCCACTCTCTCCACTCTCTCCACTCACACGTCACGATCACACGCGCACGCGTACGCGCGCACTGACACACACACACACACACACACACCCTTCCAGACTTGAGGCAGAGCTCTGACATGCCGGACTGCAGCGCATGAAAGAGGAAAAGCGATAAAGTGCGGAGAGCGGAGTGCACGCGGGTCTCAAACGCAGGTACTGTACTTGCACGCGCCTCCGACTGCTTTCCAGGACCAGCCTGAGTTCCACTCTGTCCCGCGCGGCGCGCACGCGCGCACTCTATTCGGGTCAGTTCCATTACCAAGCGTTTGATCATGTGTGTGCAATTTCTAGGAATGAAAAAAAAAGAGAGAAACAAATTAGAATCAGGCTTAATGCGTGTGATTGATTCGGATTTGGATTTCATGCAACACAACCACAAGGTTCATCTGGAGATCTCTCTCTCTCTCTCTCTCTCTCTCTCTCTATGTGTATGTGGTTAACATGCATGCATCTCGTGTGTGTGTGTGTGTGTGTGTGTGTGTTAGCAGGGACATTGGCACTGCAGAGCTGAGTGTATCAGCTCAGCCTGCTTTAAAAAATACAACTGCATCATCTCTGACGTCTTTCAACAATCTGTTCGTGTAGCCTTTTGTGTGTGTGTGTGTGTGTGTGTGTTTGTGTGTATGGGGTACTCATAACTAGGGAAGAGGGATATAAATAAGTAAAGCTTTAAAAAGGTACATCACTAGTCATTTAAGCTGCAATCAGAGATGCATCTTTGTTTGATTTACACACACACACACACTAAAGCTACACAATATGGAGTGTGTTTAGTGACAACCTTTATTGCCAGACTGTTTTTTTTTTCTTTTCTTTTTTTTTTATGCAGGCATGGTGGTGTAGTGGTTAGCACAAGGTGATTCATGCCTCGGGGTGCATGGAGTTCCTTGGTGTGTTTACGCTAACTAAACACAGTCAAATCCTACAAATTGCCTGTAGGATGTATGTGTGTGTGCCCTGTAATGGATTGGCACCCTGTCCAGAGTGTACCCCACCTCGTGCCCTAAGTATTCTTCGATAGGCTCCATGCGTACGGAATAAAGTGGTTTAGACGATGCATGAGAGTGAGTGATCTTCTCAAATAACTGCTTTTTCCTGTTTCAGGGCGACTACAGCACTGTCAGAAATAAACATACCAAACTGTAGCTTTCCCTCTTGCTGTAGTGGTACCCTCAGGAGTACTAGTTCTGTCTCTATATAATGTATCTTTTCCCTAGAAAGGTGTGTGTACCTTTTTGAAAAACGCTGCCACGCATGCATGTACTGTAGAATCTCAGAAAAAGAAAAAACAGTTGTAAACTGTACACTTTTTTGTCATTGGGCTGGTATCCTTAATGATACTCTTTTAACTAGGGAAAGTGCATGTGATGTAATTTTTAAGTCAAACTTTAAAAGATATATATCAGTGATTCTATTTACTTTTTAAGTGTTAAAGAAACATAGGCAGTACGGTGGTGTAAGGGTTAGCACTGTGGCCTCGCACCTCCAGGATGGATGGTTAGAGTCCCATGTTGGGTCTGTATGCATGTTCTCCCATTATTTGTGGGGTTTCTCTGGAGTACCTGGAGGAAACCCACATTACAAACCAATGGGAAGGACTCAAGCTCTCGCATTCCAGGGTTGAAGGTTTGATTCCTGCCTTGGGTCAGTGTGCTTGTTCTAACTGTGCTCTGTGGGTTTCCTCCATGCACTCTGATTTCCTCTCACAGTCCAAAAACATGCAAATTGGACTTATTGGCGTTCCCAAATTGGCTGTAGTGTGTGTGTGTGTGTGTGTGTGTGAGAAAGAGTGTGAGAGTGTGTGCCCTGTGATGGATTTGTACCCCATCTAGGATGTAACCCAGTGAGTGAGAAAGAGTGAAATAACAAATCATGTCTTAAATGTGTTAATCCTACAACATTCCCGGTAGACACATTTTAGGACTATACTAGAAGTTCTTCATGTTGCGTGGATGATGCCCTCAATGGTACCCATTTTGGCACCTTTCCCATGGGTACCTTTAGTATGGATTTATAACCAGGAATCATGTTTTAAAGTTTTAAATGTTTGAAATCTTAATTATATAATATTTAACATCATAATTATTGCTCATTACTCAATAATTAAACATAATTATTCCTCTTAGGGCTGCGTACAGACATAACAGCCGGTCACTGCGTTTGCAAATTTGATGTGGTGCAGGTTTTCAGACAAACAACCTCAGTTATGCAACCTGCTTCCAATTTATCCTGGCTTGTGCCTGGCACTATGGATGTAAAACTTTGTACAGTCCACCAGTGGCTGACCGTGAATCAGACCCGTGTTGCAGCACCGAGGGTGTCACATGCTAGCCACTAATCCATTATGGGAACCAATTTTTAATATCACAAGATACATATTAATTGTACTAACGGTATATTAATAATGGTACCACCCTAGAAAAAAGGAAATAAATATGAACAGGTTCCCTTTTGAGCTTTAAACATCTTAATGACAATGTTGTACAAATTGAAATTGAATTGAAATCGTCCTCTAAGGTGCCAGTGGGTCATTACTGATTTCAACTACTCACTAATAACTTTTCAGTGATACTGTCATGTAGGACATTGTGGACCATTTAAATCCAAAATGACAACAGTGGACTATTGACTGTTGACATACTGTACATACTGTATGATTGGATGTCTATAATTGCAGTGGAAATAAAGGCAGATTTTAATTAGCATCCATAACCTTTAAATATCCCATATTTTAACATTTCTTGAACAATATATTTCTGCATACTTTAAACCTAAATAAACCTAAATGTTTCAGTAGCTTCTGTATGTAAGTGAGCTGTTGCCAGGCCACGCCCCTAAAAAACAAGCCAGTTAGATTTTCTCCTATAAGAAATCACATTAGGTGGAAGATCTAACTGGCTTGTTTTTCACACACTTGAGATCCGTCTGAATTTCTAAAAATGACAAAAAAAATTGACTAAACGTTTTGCATAATACAGTAGGCCCCCTTCAATACTCTCAAAATGAAGGCCCTTGAATGAGACTGGCAGGTCTAAGCGGACAATTAATACAGATTTAAAGCATTAATTATTAAAATTTTTTGTTTTTTGTTTTTAACATAAGATTATACAGTAATGGAACTTTGTAGAATCATTCAATTCCTTTTATATCTTAATTAATTGCCTTTTATTTTGTATTTATTAATGCAAAGATACAGTACTGTGCAAAAGCCATAGGCACCCTGTGGGGTGTTTTTTTGTACAAACTTTGGTATACATGTTTTTTTTTTTTTTTACTTCATTATCAAGTGGACAGAAAAATATCTGTATGATGGAACAGAAAGCAGCACATTACTGTACGTAAAAGACCACTTTTCAGGCAAAAAACAAACAAACTAAAAGAAAGCTTCTAGGTTTTGCTTGCATGAAAAAAAGAAGCAGCTAATTTCCTTTAAAACTGCACAAGTTGTACCTGAGACTATGTTTAAAGGAAAAAGGCTGTCACACCAATTGCGAACTTTTTTCATTAATGTTTTTACTTTTTATAGTTTTTTTTTTTGGCAAATCCTTGCTCTACAGCAGTTATCATACTTTTTGAAATCAGTTTATTTTAACAATTTAATGTCATTGTTCACCATCTGTCTCCCTCTGGAATTTATTTAAGCTCATTAAATTAAGACCAAGACTAATACTAGTGAAAATGTTTAGATTTTAAGGAATGTATTTTTCCTTAAAGGTGCCCAGTTTGGCAAAAGCTGCACGAGTATCTGCACTGAAAGCTGTACCTGTTGACCTTTACTTTGTTATATTAATCATGGTTGGTCTATGGTCTATTGAGAGCTTGCTCGTTTCTGACCTTTTCTTTTAGACTTCTTTAAAATTGCTAATCCCTAAGAAATGTCCAAGAGGAACGTTTTAAAATGGACGTGTATTCATTAGCCTTGGCCGGGTTCCTGCGCCATTGCATTTGTCCTGTCCTTTATGAGACGCTTCTACTGTGACCTTGTTTTTGAAGACACCTGTCCCACCTTAGATTTCATGCCCATTTGGCACTGATGCAGGTTTAACTGGCTTTTTAACACTTGGACTTTCTGCCCCTATGTTCAGGGGAAGGGGTGTGACAGGGGCAATTGGTGGGGAGAGAAATGTCGGTGGAAAGAGCATGAATATTAAATAACAGTGGGTGAAATACAAAGTACAAAATGTTAACTCGATGTGCTGTATTTCACAACTTCTTAGCACAAGCTGTTCTGTTTTCTGGCTGGCACAATTTAAATCCCAGCATGGGGGCTCTTCTTTTCTTTCCTTCAATCTCTGCGGGCATTTCCATTCAAATTCCTGCACGTCCCGAAAGGGTCCCACTTTCCCTCTGAGCTGCCTGCCAGAAATCTCATGTAAACGGTTTATTGTTTGCCCTTGTTACAGAATTATTCATTAATTCCGCAAGGAGCACGTCAGTAAAAGATAACACTAGATAACACTATATATTTTACAGAGCTGCTGCTCCTCTATTTCAGCTCGTCCCTGAAATTGTCATTGTTTTTGTTTGGCTGAGTGGGTTGGTTGACTGTATGTGAGTCTGTGGGCGCATGGGCAGAAGGTGGTTTTAGCGAACTCGTTAGCGAGATTAGTTCCAGGGTTTTGGTCCGTGTGCGGCAGGGACTCGAATCAATGCTGAGCAGTTCCCATGGAGAGAATAAAAGCTTTGTAGCTGCCTCATTTACAGAGGCTGTCCCTATAGGAGAGAGGAATGAAAGACAGAGCTGGTTGGGATTCTAGTCAGTACAGAGCAGCAGGGGAAAAACAAACCTGTGCACGAAGAAATTACAATGACGACAGTGTGAGAAAAAAAAGTTTTTAATACCATCGGGCAGAATGCTAATCACGATTACAAGCTGGCCAACCTCATGAGGAATTCATACAATCAATAAGTGGTAGGCAATGTGGCTGGATTTTGTTTTAATTTCATATGTATTAGGTCATTTAAAAGGTGCTGCCAATAATCCTGTCCCTCACCATAAAGATAAAAAATGAGCTGTGAAGCTTTTTTTTTTTTTTTAAGAAAAAAGTACAAGTCATTTATTTATAAGCAGCAATGTTTCAACACAACACAATTTAGAAAACATTCCAGTCTTATTTGTAAAAGTACTACAGCTCTACTACAGTGTAACTAAGATGTACAGAGGCCACACCTCCTGCATTATAACTAAGATGTACAGAGGCCAGACCTCCTGCATTATAACTAAGATGTACAGAGGCCACACCTCCTGCATTATAACTAACATGTACAGAGGCCACACCCCCTGCATTATAACTAAGATGTACAGAGGCCACACCCCCTGCATTATAACTAAGATGTACAGAGGCCACACCTCCTGCATTATAACTAAGATGTACAGAGGCCACACCTCCTGCATTATAACTAACATGTACAGAGGCCACACCTCCTGCATTATAACTAACATGTACAGAGGCCACACCTCCTGCATTATAACTAACATGTACAGAGGCCACACCCCCTGCATTATAACTAAGATGTACAGAGGCCACACCCCCTGCATTATAACTAAGATGTACAGAGGCCACACCTCCTGCATTATAACTAAGATGTACAGAGGCCACACCTCCTGCATTATAACTAACATGTACAGAGGCCACACCTCCTGCATTATAACTAAGATGTACAGAGGCCACACCTCCTGCATTATAACTAACATGTACAGAGGCCACACCCCCTGCATTATAACTAAGATGTACAGAGGCCACACCTCCTGCATTATAACTAAGATGTACAGAGGCCACACCTCCTGCATTATAACTAACATGTACAGAGGCCACACCTCCTGCATTATAACTAAGATGTACAGAGGCCACACCTCCTGCATTATAACTAAGATGTACAGAGGCCACACCTCCTGCATTATAACTAACATGTACAGAGGCCACACCTCCTGCATTATAACTAAGATGTACAGAGGCCACACCTCCTGCATTATAACTAAGATGTACAGAGGCCAGACCTCCTGCATTATAACTAAGATGTACAGAGGCCACACCCCCTGCATTATAACTAAGATGTACAGAGGCCACACCTCCTGCATTATAACTAACATGTACAGAGGCCACACCCCCTGCATTATAACTAAGATGTACAGAGGCCACACCCCCTGCATTATAACTAAGATGTACAGAGGCCACACCTCCTGCATTATAACTAAGATGTACAGAGGCCACACCTCCTGCATTATAACTAACATGTACAGAGGCCACACCTCCTGCATTATAACTAACATGTACAGAGGCCACACCTCCTGCATTATAACTAACATGTACAGAGGCCACACCCCCTGCATTATAACTAAGATGTACAGAGGCCACACCCCCTGCATTATAACTAAGATGTACAGAGGCCACACCTCCTGCATTATAACTAAGATGTACAGAGGCCACACCTCCTGCATTATAACTAACATGTACAGAGGCCACACCTCCTGCATTATAACTAACATGTACAGAGGCCACACCTCCTGCATTATAACTAACATGTACAGAGGCCACACCTCCTGCATTATAACTAACATGTACAGAGGCCACACCCCCTGCATTATAATTAAGATGTACAGAGGCCACGCTTCCTGCATTATAATTAAGATGTACAGAGGCCACACCTCCTGCATTATAACTAACATGTACAGAGGCCACACCTCCTGCATTATAACTAACATGTACAGAGGCCACACCTCCTGCATTATAATTAAGATGTACAGAGGCCACACCTCCTGCATTATAACTAACATGTACAGAGGCCACACCTCCTGCATTATAATTAAGATGTACAGAGGCCACACCTCCTGCATTATAACTAACATGTACAGAGGCCACACCTCCTGCATTATAACTAAGATGTACAGAGGCCAGACCTCCTGCATTATAACTAACATGTACAGAGGCCACACCCCCTGCATTATAACTAAGATGTACAGAGGCCACACCCCCTGCATTATAACTAAGATGTACAGAGGCCACACCTCCTGCATTATAACTAAGATGTACAGAGGCCACACCTCCTGCATTATAACTAACATGTACAGAGGCCACACCTCCTGCATTATAACTAACATGTACAGAGGCCACACCTCCTGCATTATAACTAAGATGTACAGAGGCCACACCTCCTGCATTATAACTAAGATGTACAGAGGCCACACCTCCTGCATTATAACTAACATGTACAGAGGCCACACCTCCTGCATTATAACTAACATGTACAGAGGCCACACCTCCTGCATTATAACTAACATGTACAGAGGCCACACCTCCTGCATTATAACTAAGATGTACAGAGGCCACACCTCCTGCATTATAACTAAGATGTACAGAGGCCACACCTCCTGCATTATAACTAACATGTACAGAGGCCACACCTCCTGCATTATAACTAACATGTACAGAGGCCACACCTCCTGCATTATAACTAACATGTACAGAGGCCACACCCCCTGCATTATAACTAAGATGTACAGAGGCCACACCCCCTGCATTATAACTAAGATGTACAGAGGCCACACCTCCTGCATTATAACTAAGATGTACAGAGGCCACACCTCCTGCATTATAACTAACATGTACAGAGGCCACACCTCCTGCATTATAACTAACATGTACAGAGGCCACACCTCCTGCATTATAACTAACATGTACAGAGGCCACACCTCCTGCATTATAACTAACATGTACAGAGGCCACACCCCCTGCATTATAATTAAGATGTACAGAGGCCACGCTTCCTGCATTATAATTAAGATGTACAGAGGCCACACCTCCTGCATTATAACTAACATGTACAGAGGCCACACCTCCTGCATTATAACTAACATGTACAGAGGCCACACCTCCTGCATTATAATTAAGATGTACAGAGGCCACACCTCCTGCATTATAACTAACATGTACAGAGGCCACACCTCCTGCATTATAATTAAGATGTACAGAGGCCACACCTCCTGCATTATAACTAACATGTACAGAGGCCACACCTCCTGCATTATAACTAAGATGTACAGAGGCCAGACCTCCTGCATTATAACTAACATGTACAGAGGCCACACCTCCTGCATTATAACTAACATGTACAGAGGCCACACCTCCTGCATTATAACTAACATGTACAGAGGCCACACCTCCTGCATTATAACTAACATGTACAGAGGCCACACCCCCTGCATTATAACTAACATGTACAGAGGCCACACCCCCTGCATTATAACTAAGATGTACAGAGGCCACGCTTCCTGCATTATAATTAAGATGTACAGAGGCCACACCTCCTGCATTATAATTAAGATGTACAGAGGCCACACCTCCTGCATTATAACTAACATGTACAGAGGCCACACCTCCTGCATTATAACTAAGATGTACAGAGGCCAGACCTCCTGCATTATAACTAAGATGTACAGAGGCCACACCTCCTGCATTATAACTAACATGTACAGAGGCCACACCTCCTGCATTATAACTAACATGTACAGAGGCCACACCCCCTGCATTATAACTAACATGTACAGAGGCCACACCCCCTGCATTATAACTAAGATGTACAGAGGCCACACCTCCTGCATTATAACTAAGATGTACAGAGGCCACACCTCCTGCATTATAACTAAGATGTACAGAGGCCACACCTCCTGCATTATAACTAACATGTACAGAGGCCACACCTCCTGCATTATAACTAACATGTACAGAGGCCACACCTCATGCATTATAACTAACATGTACAGAGGCCACACCTCCTGCATTATAACTAACATGTACAGAGGCCACACCCCCTGCATTATAATTAAGATGTACAGAGGCCACGCTTCCTGCATTATAATTAAGATGTACAGAGGCCACGCTTCCTGCATTATAATTAAGATGTACAGAGGCCACGCTTCCTGCATTATAATTAAGATGTACAGAGGCCACACCTCCTGCATTATAATTAAGATGTACAGAGGCCACACCTCCTGCATTATAACTAACATGTACAGAGGCCACACCTCCTGCATTATAACTAAGATGTACAGAGGCCAGACCTCCTGCATTATAACTAAGATGTACAGAGGCCACACCTCCTGCATTATAACTAACATGTACAGAGGCCACACCTCCTGCATTATAACTAACATGTACAGAGGCCACACCCCCTGCATTATAACTAACATGTACAGAGGCCACACCCCCTGCATTATAACTAAGATGTACAGAGGCCACACCTCCTGCATTATAACTAAGATGTACAGAGGCCACACCTCCTGCATTATAACTAACATGTACAGAGGCCACACCTCCTGCATTATAACTAACATGTACAGAGGCCACACCTCATGCATTATAACTAACATGTACAGAGGCCACACCTCCTGCATTATAACTAACATGTACAGAGGCCACACCCCCTGCATTATAATTAAGATGTACAGAGGCCACGCTTCCTGCATTATAACTAAGATGTACAGAGGCCACACCTCCTGCATTATAACTAACATGTACAGAGGCCACACCTCCTGCATTATAACTAACATGTACAGAGGCCACACCTCATGCATTATAACTAACATGTACAGAGGCCACACCTCCTGCATTATAACTAACATGTACAGAGGCCACACCCCCTGCATTATAATTAAGATGTACAGAGGCCACGCTTCCTGCATTATAATTAAGATGTACAGAGGCCACACCTCCTGCATTATAACTAAGATGTACAGAGGCCACGCTTCCTGCATTATAATTAAGATGTACAGAGGCCACGCCTCCTGCATTATAACTAAGATGTACAGAGGCCACGCCTCCTGCATTATAACTAAGATGTACAGAGGCCACACCCCCTGCATTATAACTAACATGTACAGAGGCCACACCTCCTGCATTATAACTAAGATGTACAGAGGCCACACCTCCTGCATTATAACTAAGATGTACAGAGGCCACACCTCCTGCATTATAACTAAGATGTACAGAGGCCACACCTCCTGCATTATAACAAAGATGTACAGAGGCCACACCTCCTGCATTATAACAAAGATGTACAGAGGCCACACCTCCTGCATTATAATTAAGATGTACAGAGGCCACACCTCCTGCATTATAACTAAGATGTACAGAGGCCACACCTCCTGCATTATAACAAAGATGTACAGAGGCCACACCTCCTGCATTATAACAAAGATGTACAGAGGCCACACCTCCTGCATTATAATTAAGATGTACAGAGGCCACACCTCCTGCATTATAACTAACATGTACAGAGGCCACACCTCCTGCATTATAACTAACATGTACAGAGGCCACACCCCCTGCATTATAACTAAGATGTACAGAGGCCACACCTCCTGCATTATAACTAACATGTACAGAGGCCACACCTCCTGCATTATAACTAAGATGTACAGAGGCCACACCCCCTGCATTATAACTAAGATGTACAGAGGCCACACCTCCTGCATTATAACTAACATGTACAGAGGCCACACCCCCTGCATTATAACTAAGATGTACAGAGGCCACACCTCCTGCATTATAACTAAGATGTACAGAGGCCACACCTCCTGCATTATAACTAAGATGTACAGAGGCCACACCTCCTGCATTATAACTAAGATGTACAGAGGCCACACCTCCTGCATTATAACTAAGATGTACAGAGGCCACACCTCCTGCATTATAACTAAGATGTACAGAGGCCACACCTCCTGCATTATAACTAAGATGTACAGAGGCCACACCTCCTGCATTATAACTAACATGTACAGAGACCACCAGGTGTTTGTTAGATCACCAAGACTAACAAGCAAGAAGCCACACCTCTTTCATTTGTAAAAGCAGGCATACAGGCCACATCTCCTTCATTGTAACTAGCATGCACTGAGGCCACGCCTCATACATTATAACTAACATAAGCCACACCTCCTCTATTATAAATGACAGAGGCCACATCCTGCATTACAACTTACAGGTACAGAGCCCACGCCTCCTGCATTATAATGAAAACAGAAGCCACACCTCCTGCATTATAACAGGTACAGAGGCCACAGGACTAACAAGCAGGAAGACACACCTCGTTCATTTGGAAAAGCAGGCACAAAGGCCACATCTCCTTCATTGTAACTAACAGGAACAGAGGCCACGCCTCCATGTTTGGAACTAATTGTCAGAGAAACTATACCTCCTCTATTTGAAAATGCACAGAGGTCATGCCTGCTTCATTGGAACTGATGAATAAAAAACCTAAAACTCCTCCACCGGGACTAAACGGCATCTGATCCATGGCCCTTAGACTGGAATTAAAAGTCACAGAAATCACATTGCATCTACTGCAACTAACTGGAACAGAACCCCAGCCCTCCTCCATTGGAACTGACAGGCATGTGCACCAGGATTCCTTGGTTGGATATAACAAGCACATTTACAGAAACACTACACTACATCTCCTCCGATGGGAATAACGACCACGACCACCAGTGCTAACATGCCTTCTTCAGCATTACTGACAAACACAAAGGCCATTCCTCCTTTATTGGAAATACCATACACATACAGTACATATACACATAAACAGAGGCGACTTTAATTCAGAGACACGGTAGTGATACTGTACTTCCTCCTTTAAAAAGATAAATAAACTACTTCTGTCTAAGGACAAATTCGGCTGATAATGATTCTAAAATAAAACACTGCATAAGTAATAAAAGCAGATATTACTGGATCAGTGACTCCTGTATCGATTCAATGTACTGACTTTCAGCTGATACAAGCTGTTCTAACGCAGTTCAGCACTGATTTCCATAATTGAGTTTTCACCGAAGTTTCTCTCCTTCTCTCACCTCTCAGCATTAGCCATTTTTAACTAGTTCTTGTTTTCATGGAAACCAATCTGTAGGTCTGTACTGTATATAATTTGACTCCAGACATACGACTGGATGCACAGCTGAATCGCTGAGGCAACAACACCAGTCATTCATGTCAGGCTTTGCTTCAAGGTTGTCATCTCTGTTACCCTCCTCCGCAATGCTTTTTATAATCCGGAGGCGTTTAAATTTTCAGTGCACTTTGGTTGCTCCGAGAGCTGACTGTCTAACACAGGGGCTTAGGGCTTATAATTCTTTTGTTTTAATAATTAAAGGAATAGGTTTGTAAATAATAATAATAATAATTATCTAAATAAATAAAAAAATTCTCAATTTCTGACAAATGTAGCTCAACAGCCATGACCTGTTTAATGTATAATATTTGTTGTAAAACTAAGTTTCTAAGATGTAATGAGAGTTTAAAAAAATAATAATATTATAAATATATAAACACACACACAGTTTTATCATTTTAAATATTTATCTTTATTTGCTTTAAACAGCATAAAGCTACAAATGTGTGAGTTTAGAAAAGTACTTTGCAATTTCCAAGGCAAATAAAACCATGCAGAAGCATTATTTCCAAATGAGCGTGGGGCTAATATTTACAGTTTTGCCTTAAGTCTTAAATCTAGCTTACAGTTATCTTTCAAAATGCATAAAGAACATACAGTGCTGTGCAAAAGTCTTCAGCCATCCATCATTTCTTCATATTATCTTAAACTACATGGTGCAGATTAAATTAAAGAAATATTTTTACTGTGAAAGGCTACAAAGGGACTAAACCATTAAAAAAGTATGTTTTTTTCATGTAACAGCCTCAGCAGCAACCTCATTTCTTCTCTCGTCTGTTCTAACCACTCAGCGTTCAGCATCAGCAGTAGATTAATCACCGGCCTGATCATCTGTCATCATCTGCATCTGTTTCCCACTAGTTTATTAAGGTAGATGTTTTTTTAATGCTTGAATGATTCATAGTTCACTTTGTGGTTTAACAAACAAAAAACATTCCTCTGAAACTGCTCCGGTACAGGGACTGTGGGTCTTGAGACATTGCATAGTACTTTACAAAGCGAGGCTCCTAAATGCTTTTTTTTTTAATATACAGGAAATGCAAAACCTGTATATGTTGATAAAAACCAAACTTACTCTATAAACTATCAAGCATGTTCACAGGTCAAATGATAACCTTACAGAAAGCTGACAAGGTCAAGACTTAATGGCGAAAGTGCGCATCCTATTCCACTAATGCAGCTCGGCCATTGCAGAGCATCATCTCCCAGAGACAGGTATTGCAGTAATTCTCTCATGCTACAGGGTGCCATTACTTTTGTCTCTAAGTACAGTATA
Organism: Channallabes apus; assembly: GCA_030522415.1. Taxonomy (NCBI): domain Eukaryota; kingdom Metazoa; phylum Chordata; class Actinopteri; order Siluriformes; family Clariidae; genus Channallabes; species Channallabes apus. The sequence continues at coordinate 4,356,939 of CM060120.1, read as the reverse complement.
TGACAATTCTTGTTTTTCTCCATTAGGGATTTGTTTCAGATCAAATTCTTTCAAATCATTATTATTTGAAACAAGTGAGTTTAGTTAAATTCATGTTGAATTAAAGTAATGTAAATGGATTTGAATACGAAGTCGCAGGTTGAAGTCGCTCACTCAAGGTCCACTTTTGTAATTCTCCTTATCCGTAACTTACATTAAACCAAGAGCAAAATGTTGTGTAGATAGTAAGGTAAATTTTTACAACTAATCAAATTTCCATAAGAAGCTCATTTCTTGTGAAAAAGCTCCTGCAAATGATTTTACGGATTAACCAATTCATATCTCGTCTGATAAATAAATCTCTGTAAAAGCATAACTCATCCCTGCACACTGTCTCATAAACTCCCTCATGTGCAGAATGTGAATTTCTGATGAGAAACTCCAGGAAAGCATGAAACCTTCAAATCCATCTCAGTTTCCATTCAGGAAGCAGAGTTTTGTTTACAAATGCGCGTTATTCAATCCTCTTTATCAGTTTTCCTGATGGCGCTGATGGAGACGCTTGCAAAAAAATTTTGAGCAAAAGAGAAAATAATTAGATCTGCCGTTTAAAATTCATAGCTTAGATGCAGAAGGTTGGCTTCCGTCTGCCAGTAAAGAATGCTAAGAATAAGGGAAGGAGGAACCTTTAGATAGTAACATAATTCAGTTCGGGAATCAAGAGTCTGGAATAAATTTAGACTTCCTGGGGTTTTTTTTTTTTCATCTTTCGTCCACATCACTCCTTCTTCTTCTTCTTCTTTTTTTTTTTTTTAAAAGATGAATCAAATCTTTACCAATCTTTTATAAGTGGAAGTATGATATCATACTGTATACTCAGGGTCATAGTTGTACATGTGAGCTAATCCCTATAGTTAAAGTTTCTCCTCAAAAAGGTTAATATAATTTGTTTAGGATGCTTTCTGCATCAATTGCAATTATTTTGGCAATTAAAAAAGGATAATTATTGTTATTATCATTTTCCCTTTTATTTATTTATTATTTTAATTTGAAAGATAATTTTATTTATTTATTTTCAGTTGTTATACCAGTCATTTAATTACTGTTTTTTGTTTGTGTGTGTGTTTTTCTCTTATTTATTTATTTATTTATTTATTTATTTATCCTTCCGTTTTTATTTTTGGTAATCATTTTATTATTCTAATTTTTTTTTTCGGTTCTTGTTTTTACTCTCTTTTTTTCTTTTAAAAAAATCTTTCTAATTGTTGTTTGTTGTTGCTATTTGCTATTGTCCTTTTCATTGTTGCTTTCATCGTTGTTGTTTTTGTCTTTGTTGATATTGCCATGTTACTGTATGCTCTACTGCTTCCCATATTTGTGTTGCCATGGTTTATGTCATCTTTGTGCCTGTTGTTGTTTATGTTTGTTATTACCCTTTTCATTTCTGTTTTTATTGTTGTTGTTGATACTGTTGTCATTTACAAGTCTGGGTGTTTTATGGTTGCCATTGGGCCATTGTTATTTTCTTATTATTTATACATTTATTTTATAACGTTATAGTAGTTTTCCTATGCTTTTAATTACGATGATTTTTACTGGCTATAGCTATTATTGTAATTTTCACTTTTTGTGTTATTTTGCAGTTCTGAATTCCAAGGATTTGCTGGTGATTATGTTGTTATTGTAGTCGTACTAGTTGTAAACATCATGATCTTCCTGAGGTCTGGACAAAAATCCCATAGCAATTCTAAAGCAAACATATTAATTCAGAAGCTTCAGCTCAAAGAAGCTCACACTGAAGTGTGTGTGTGTGTGTGTGTGTGTGTGTGTGTGTGTGAGTGTATTTTGGGGGTTTTGAGGTTGAGGGTTAGTTACTTCAGTGAATTGTTTGTCACAGAATCACACACAGCCTTGGAGTTTGAGTGCTTTTCCCACCTTTGCTGGTAATTACAGTTACTCCACACGACTCCATCCTCAGGGAGAAGGCTGATACAGTATAGCAGTGCTGACCAGCATGATGCTTGAGGACAGCTGTGTGGGGGAAATACATGTTGAAGACATTGAAGAGAGTGAGGGAAATATACAGCCGAGGAATAACAACTAATGATAAAAGAGGTGTTCAAGTCAAACCGGGACTTTTTAATTGTTTTATGCAATCTGTTCCCCCCCCCCCCCCAGGAAAATACATGACCTGATACAGCCTACCGCACCACTTTACACCACAGTACAGAGTAACCTCACTCTAACCAATGTCCACATGTTTGCATCATTAGATGAGTTCCTGGGAGGCCAAGGTTTCAGACGTGAAGCAGGTAGTCCGATCATGGCTCCTGCATAACGAGAAAACTTTCTACCTTGATGTGTATGTCCAAGCACTAATGAAACACTGATAAAGTGCATTAGTGTAGCAGAGTGAAATAAAGGGAGTTTTTAACTTTTAGAGCTGCGTTCTGTTATTCTGTGTAATCAAAAGTCGTGGTTTGACTTGAACACCCTTAACGAAGATGAATAAATGATTGAGTTGTAATTGCTGGTATAAATCATGTGGTATAGGAGGAATAAAACACTTCAGGGCAAACTGTTTAGCCTGTTAAGTAAAAGGAATTCGGCTTCATCACGCTACACTGTTGCCAATTTAGTCCAGATGTGTTTTATGCCTTATATAAGGGATAATATCCAGAAGATTACGTTCTAGTCTCCATTAAATGAAAGCATAATGTAATTCATTCATTCATATACATGCTATACTATATATAACATCACCGTATAGTCTCATGGAAAGCTTGGAGCCTGCCCAATCCAATCCACAGCGCACACACACACACACACACACACACACACACACACACACACACACACACACACACACACACACACACGGAATCCGGAGTACCCGAAGGAAACCCACCAAGCATAGGGAGAATTTGTCTGAAGCAAAGTATTTGTCAGTGGTAGAGTTGAAAGGAAAGGTGTACAGGACAGTGGTGAGACCAGCGATGCTCTACGGCTTAGAGACAGTGGCACTGAAGAAAAGATGCACAGGAGGCAGAGCTAGAGGTAGCAGAGCTGAAGATGTTGAGGTTCTCTTTGGGAGTGACAAGGATGGATAGGATCTCAATCAGTTCATCAGAGGGACAACCCATGTGAGATGTTTTGGAGATAAAGTCAGAGAGGCCAGATTGAGGTGGTTTGGACATGTTCAGAGGAGAGATGGTGAATATATCGGTAGAAGGATGCTGAGGTTGGAACTGCCAGGCAGGAGGTCTAGAGGAAGACCAAAGAGGAGATTTATGGATGCAGTGAGAGAGGACATGAAGTTAGTTGGTGTGAGAGAAGAGGATGCAGAGGATAGGGTTAGATGGAGGCAGATGATTCGCTGTGGCGACCCCTGAAAGGGAACAGCCGAAAGACAAAGAAGAAGAAGAAAGTTGTATTTGTCAGTAGCGAGAAAGTGAAAAATAAAAGGATGAGCTTTTCCAGGCATCTACACCCAGGAATACATTAGAAACGGTTTTGAATTACAGGATTAAAAATGTTAAAAATCCTTTAAAACGTCTACTGTAATTCCAGTCAAATTGAATAAATTGAATTCTAATTGTTCTTCTGACAGATAAGGTTGCAGTTTCTTCTAATCTCAGCCTCCAGAAAATCAAGTAAATTTTTTTTATCCCTTTTAGTACTTTTGTCAGTGGCTGCTTATTTTAAAGTTATTAAAGTAGATTACTCTTGCTCACATTTCATATATGTGAAGGCACTTCTATTACGTGATTATTAGTATAAATAGTCAAATTAAATAGCGTCACACATCATTAAGTCTGGAGTTTCTTTTGTCGTTCGTTCATTAGGAAGCTTTTCAGTGCCCCATGGCATGTTCTGAGATTTCTAATTTTAGTAATACCTTAGATTACAAGCATAATTTGTTCCCGGAAGCGTGCTTCTATTTTAAAACACTCGTAAACCAAATCTAATTTTCCCATAAGAAATAATGGAGACTCAAATTATTCGTTACACAGGCCAAAAAAATAAATACATAAAAATAATAAACACAAAATATTTACTGTAAGGAAAAATAAAACAAATTAACCTGTAAGCTCCCCTGTCCCCGTTCTCGTCTTACAAAGACCCTTCCTCCACTCTATTCACACACACTCTTTTCATGTGCGCACACAACGAAAACACTTTTTTTATTTTCTAATCACACTTCATTGAGCGACACACTAACAGAATCACTGCTGTAAAGTAAAAATAAAACAAATTAATCTGCATTTGAAAAGAATCGCGACAGAGCAGTGTTTCTGTGTAGAGCAGAGAGAAAGGATGTGTGTGTGTGTCTGTGAAGGCGAAAGTAGGAGAGGTCTGTGTGTGTGTACAGTATGTGTGTGGCATGGTGTCCAATGACGCAAACACACAGACACAAAAAACAGGCTGGGCCTTGAGCTAAGAGATAGATTGGATCTTTAACCTCTCTAATCAGACTTGCTTTTGCTTTACATGCGCTCTGTACACACACGCATACAGACACAAAATAAAATATGTTTTACACGCACACACATGGTCACAGTGTTATAGAAAACAGTACACGCATGCACAGATGTTGATTATACAAGTGAGAGACGAGCACTAAGACCCAGCAGAGGAGATGATTACCCACAATTCCGCAGCACATGAGAGAGAAAAACCGTTGGCTCAGTTGTGATCACGTGACGCTACGCATCAAAACAAGAAGCACATGCGTGATTCATGATTCTTGGTGCTCGTAAACCAAGACAATGCTCGTTTTCCAAGTCAAATTGTATAAAAACGTTTTGCGGAACACTCACAAACCGCGTTACTCGTAATCCGAGATTTCATTGTACCTCATTAAATGTGATGTTTGTACTGTTTGGAATTTGTTAAACGCCATCAGCGTTGGTTCTAGATGTAAATTCCCCATTCATTTTCTCCATAGACCTTTCATTGAAAAAAAATTTTATAGCTATGAGAGCAATGAATATGAAGATAAAAAGACAGTATGTTTAACAAAAATCCTGAGAAATATATATATATGACATCTTTTTGCTTAATTGTCCTTGTTCAGGATTATTTTGCTTCATGAGTATTTCACATACAGTGGTGTGAAAAAGTATTTGCCCCCTTCCTGATTTCTTATTCTTTTGCATGTTTGTCACACTTAAATGTTTCTGCTCATCAAAAACCGTTAACTATTAGTCAAAGATAACATAATTGAACACAAAATGCAGTTTTTAAATGAAGGTTTACGTTATTAAGGGAGAAAAAAACTCCAAATCTACATGTCCCTGTGTGAAAAAGTGATTGCCCCCCTTGTTAAAAAATAACTTAACTGTGGTTTATCACACCTGAGTTCAATTTCTGTAGTCACCCCCAGACCTGATTACTGCCACACCTGTTTCAATCAAGAAATCACTTAAATAGGAGCTACCTGACACAGAGAAGTAGACCAAAAGCACCTCAAAAGCTAGACATCATGCCAAGATCCAAAGAAATTCAGGAACAAATGAGAACAAAAGTAATTGAGATCTATCAGTCTGGTAAAGGTTATAAAGCCATTTCTAAAGCTTTGGGACTCCAGCGAACCACAGTGAGAGCCATTATCCACAAATGGCAAAAACATGGAACAGTGGTGAACCTTCCCAGGAGTGGCTGGCCGACCAAAATTACCCCAAGAGCGCAGAGACAACTCATCCGAGAGGCAACAAAAGACCCCAGGACAACATCTAAAGAACTGCAGGCCTCACTTGCCTCAATTAAGGTCAGTGTTCACGACTCCACCATAAGAAAGAGACTGGGCAAAAACGGCCTGCATGGCAGATTTCCAAGGCGCAAACCACTTTTAAGCAAAAAGAACATTAAGGCTCGTCTCAATTTTGCTAAAAAAACATCTCAATGATTGCCAAGACTTTTGGGAAAATACCTTGTGGACCGACGAGACAAAAGTTGAACTTTTTGGAAGGTGCGTGTCCCGTTCCATCTGGCGTAAAAGTAACACAGCATTTCAGAAAAAGAACATCATACCAACAGTAAAATATGGTGGTGGTAGTGTGATGGTCTGGGGTTGTTTTGCTGCTTCAGGACCTGGAAGGCTTGCTGTGATAGATGGAACCATGAATTCTACTGTCTACCAAAAAATCCTGAAGGAGAATGTCCGGCCATCTGTTCGTCAACTCAAGCTGAAGCGATCTTGGGTGCTGCAGCAGGACAATGACCCAAAACACACCAGCAAATCCACCTCTGAATGGCTGAAGAAAAACAAAATGAAGACTTTGGAGTGGCCTAGTCAAAGTCCTGACCTGAATCCTATTGAGATGTTGTGGCATGACCTTAAAAAGGCGGTTCATGCTAGAAAACCCTCAAATGAAGCTGAATTACAACAATTCTGCAAAGATGAGTGGGCCAAAATTCCTCCAGAGCGCTGTAAAAGACTCGTTGCAAGTTATCACAAACGCTTGATTGCAGTTATTGCTGCTAAGGGTGGCCCAACCAGTTATTAGGTTCAGGGGGCAATTACTTTTTCACACAGGGCCATGTAGGTTTGGATTTTTTTTCTCCCTAAATAATAAAACCCCTCATTTAAAAACTGCATTTTGTGTTTACTTGTGTTATCTTTGACTAATAGTTAAATGTGTTTGATGATCAGAAACATTTTGGGTGACAAACATGCAAAAGAATAAGAAATCAGGAGGGGGGCAAATAGTTTTTCACACCACTGTAGCAGAGGGATCCTTATTCAGAAAAGGTCATGAGTAATCAATGGAAACTAATAAATTCACTCAGTGTAAACTGTCATACTGTCAGCCAGATGCTAATAGTGAGTGAAATCTCTATTGTGGCTCTTGTTTTCATCATTATTAATTAACTTCACATTCATCTCACAGACGCTAATCCCTAAGCCTTCACCGCTGTCCAGACGTGATTGATGTTTTGGCGTTTTGTTTTATTTCTGCTTGCCTATCGGGGTATTCTAATGCAGCTCATGTGCTTCATGTGTCTCATGTTCACTGCTGTCAGTCTTTTGAAACATTACAACCCTTTTCTGCTTTTTCTGCGTTGATTGGCATTCATCAGTTCAGTTTTTATTATTATTAGGGATTTATTCTGTTGAAAGCCAACCACATAGCTCTGTATTTCACAGGCCAGGTTGTCGAGAAGAGTTCAATTCAAACTGGGGCTTTTGATTGTGCAGAATAACAGAACACAGCTATGCAGAGTATAGAGTACTGTATATCAGTTCATTTCCCTTTATAATCCCCTGCTACACTTATACAAGGTAGAAAGCTTTCTCAGTATGCCGGGGGACATAAACGGACTGCCTGCATCACTTCTAAAATGCCGGCCTCCCAGGAACTCCTTTATTGGCCAAACATGTGGGCATGGCTTGACTGTATGTACAGAGGATGTTGCAATAACTTCCAGTTGAGTTTGTTGAGTTAAAAACTTCCAGTTGTTACAAGTTGTAATGTGCAACTTGTGTTGGTGGATGATTGTGCGTACAGTTCCCAGAGACAAATGTGTCTCTCCCGCAAGTTTCCGACATGTTGTCAGTCATTTTCCAAGGATCAGGCGTTCTACTCGCTGAGTGTTCAAAGCAACAACTGCTGTCAAACAGTTTTATGCTTTTATTCACACAAGTTCCGGTTTGACTTTTGAACATCGTTCATACTGTAGTGATTTCTGCACTGCAATAAGCATCACACAGAGGTGTAGTGAGTTTTTTTTTTCTTCCTTGCTGGTCAGAAATGAAAGCGAATTGCTGGGGACCCTACGTAAGTGACATTCTATATGCTCACTCATATTAATAAGTAATGCACGAATACAGGAATAACCATTAAAGTTTAATAAGCAAGTAATACATTTAAAGGCAGTAGACTTCAACTAGGATCGAAACTGGATGTTTAACTGTTTTTCTGAATGGTCACTTTTAAAAGTCCATTAACCCACCTAAGCCGTTATAACAAACGATAGCTGCCATGACCCATGACTCCTCGCCATCGGTCACGTGCCGTAAGGGGATGTTATGTTGTTAAGACCCACGCACTCACTCAGTCATACAGTACACTACAGGCAGTTTGGAAATGTCAATCAGCCTACCCTGCATGTTTCTAGACTGTGGGAGAAAACACAGCGAGTGCAGGAAGAACATGCAAATTCCACGTACATAGCCTAGAGGCAAGGATCGAACCCTAAACCCTGTCGAAGCGAGTGCTGCCTTTTAAAAATGATTCATTTGTTACAGTCAGAGGGCAAAAACAGATTCATTTCCCAGCCCAACCAAATGCACTGACACGACTAACCATTAGACTACTGTTTTTTTTTTTTTTTAAGATGAATGTAAACTAACTTAAGTTAAAGGTAGCTCCAAGGACGTATTTAGTTATAAAGAGAACAGAATTTGAAACTAACTTTCTCTCCAGCTTTATTCTAATGTTTAACCACAGTCTTTACTACAAAGCATAAAGCACGCATTTGAAGGAACTGCGCCCGTCTTGTACAAGATACACTATAGGATATCTGATAACCAAACCCATCCTCATCTATCTAAAGGCACCACGCTTCTAATCCATCTCTATTTCTCTCTCTGTGTTACAGCCATGGGTGTCCTGATGTCCAAAAAGCAGCAGGTGGAGAAGGTTCAGAAATGTAACGCGGTCGTCTTAGCATTTCGTGAGGGTCTGAAGACCCAGCCGATTGTCACTCAAGCTCATACCAACTCTGAAAGCAAAGATGAAGGTCCAAACCAGCCAGAGTCTGACGAGTCTGGGAGAAAAGAGGAGGATGGGAAGCCTGGGCCTTCCACTGCTCTACCTAAGGAGGAGAACAAAGCCAATCAGGAGGCCTGGGGTCGCTTACGGGATGGTAAAGGAGTAGAACCAGAGGAGTTAAATAAAGTGCATCAGCTCACACCGCCCGCGTTTATAAGGCCGAAGAGGCAGCCAAATGACGACCAGCCCGTACAGATCGAGCTTGGGCAGAGAGAGCAGGTGAGACTGTACTGATGAACAACATAAATTTAACTTACTGTAAACTTACTGCTATTTTGTTGCCGAGTTGCACTTTTTAAACCGAGAATGCAAACCTTTGCATTTAAACATTTTTTGGATAATAATTCACCCTAAGTCCCACAATATCACAACCCAAACACAGGCCCTATCGATATTGAATGGGTACCATGGCAACAATCGCAGATTTTCATTTCGTCCTTTTCACACGAAACGCTCCTGACAGACTCATGCCTCTCGTAACCTGCGCAAATGTCACCTAGTCCACAAAGTCCACAGGTATCTGACAAGAGCTGGTGATTCATATCACACCTTTACAAATAAGACCTCTCTTTCTCCCCACACTCAGCTGTCACTGCTCATGTTATTCTAACATCAACCAAAAACACCAGTGTGTGCCTGTTTTCTTAAGATGGATGTACCTAGGGAAGGCTTAATGTTGCACCAGACTTGATATTTACGACTCCGTGGCTTATATGTATGTACAGTACAGTACTGGGGAAATTAGATTGGTATGGTCTAATAAATCAGTTAATGTGTCAGTTACTGTTAAGTTAAATTTAAGGGGAAAAAATTGCTTGATGTTTGTGCCGCTCCTCGATATGCTTACCGGTTGACTCCGACACGGACAAACACAAACACACTCACACAGGAATATTGAATTTTGGCTTTATTTTATTCACAGTAAAAGAGGTAAACAAGCAGTAATCCATTTCTTGAGTCTACAATCAAACCCATTCGCATGTTCTATAGAATCATGTCGAAACGAAAGGGTTCCCTCGAGCCACAGGATGGATTTGCAATATAAGGGAAGGGGGGGAAGAGGGGGTGCTGTGAAAAGAGCAGTGTGAGAAATTTAACACCATCCAGGGGAAATGTAAGAAGACACTTAACAAAAACTGTAAGGAAGGTACAGTGGTGTGAAAAACTATTTGCCCCCCTCCTGATTTCTTATTCTTTTGCATGTTTGTCACCCAAGATGTTTCTGATCATCAAACACATTTAACTATTAGTCAAAGATAACACAAGTAAACACAAAATGCAGTTTTTAAATGAGGGGTTTTATTATTTAGGGAGAAAAAAAATCCAAACCTACATGGCCCTGTGTGAAAAAGTAATTGCCCCCTGAACCTAATAACCGGTTGGGCCGCCCTTAGCAGCAATAACTGCAATCAAGCGTTTGCGATAACTTGCAACGAGTCTTTTACAGCGCTCTGGAGGAATTTTGGCCCACTCATCTTAGCAGAATTGTTGTAATTCAGCTTCATTTGAGGGTTTTCTAGCATGAACCGCCTTTTTAAGGTCATGCCACAACATCTCAATAGGATTCAGGTCAGGACTTTGACTAGGCCACTCCAAAGTCTTCATTTTGTTTTTCTTCAGCCATTCAGAGGTGGATTTGCTGGTGTGTTTTGGGTCATTGTCCTGCTGCAGCACCCAAGATCGCTTCAGCTTGAGTTGACGAACAGATGGCCGGACATTCTCCTTCAGGATTTTTTGGTAGACAGTAGAATTCATGGTTCCATCTATCACCGCAAGCCTTCCAGGTCCTGAAGCAGCAAAACAACCCCAGACCATCACACTACCACCACCATATTTTACTGTTGGTATGATGTTCTTTTTCTGAAATGCTGTGTTACTTTTACGCCAGATGGAACGGGACACGCACCTTCCAAAAAGTTCAACTTTTGTCTCGTCGGTCCACAAGGTATTTTCCCAAAAGTCTTGGCAATCATTGAGATGTTTTTTTAGCAAAATTGAGACGAGCCTTAATGTTCTTTTTGCTTAAAAGTGGTTTGCGCCTTGGAAATCTGCCATGCAGGCTGTTTTTGCCCAGTCTCTTTCTTATGGTGGAGTCGTGAACACTGACCTTAATTGAGGCAAGTGAGGCCTGCAGTTCTTTAGATGTTGTCCTGGGGTCTTTTGTTGCCTCTCGGATGAGTTGTCTCTGCGCTCTTGGGGTAATTTTGGTCGGCCGGCCACTCCTGGGAAGGTTCACCACTGTTCCATGTTTTTGCCATTTGTGGATAATGGCTCTCACTGTGGTTCGCTGGAGTCCCAAAGCTTTAGAAATGGCTTTATAACCTTTACCAGACTGATAGATCTCAATTACTTTTGTTCTCATTTGTTCCTGAATTTCTTTGGATCTTGGCATGATGTCTAGCTTTTGAGGTGCTTTTGGTCTACTTCTCTGTGTCAGGTAGCTCCTATTTAAGTGATTTCTTGATTGAAACAGGTGTGGCAGTAATCAGGTCTGGGGGTGACTACAGAAATTGAACTCAGGTGTGATAAACCACAGTTAAGTTATTTTTTAACAAGGGGGGCAATCACTTTTTCACACAGGGACATGTAGATTTGGAGTTTTTTTCTCCCTTAATAACGTAAACCTTCATTTAAAAACTGCATTTTGTGTTCAATTATGTTATCTTTGACTAATAGTTAACGGTTTTTGATGAGCAGAAACATTTAAGTGTGACAAACATGCAAAAGAATAAGAAATCAGGAAGGGGGCAAATACTTTTTCACACCACTGTATATCTTTAGGAAGGTATGTCCTGTCAGTCACTATGAACGAGGCACGGCCTATTAACCTGTTATTTATTGTGAAGTCATTGAAAAGAAGGTGTGTCCTCTGTGAAGGTGATGTAGCGTTAGTACTTATCAGCATCAATAAATAAAGCAGGTTTCTTTCTGAGACTATAAAGGAGGTGTAGTCTTTGCCTGTCTGTCATTGTTAAGGTGGTGTGGCCTCTGTACTGTACACCGATCAGCCATAACATGTTGGCCACCCGTCTAATATTGAGTAATGACCTGTGTTTTCTGACACCTTTCTTCTGGACCCAGCATTGACCTTTTCTTCAATTTGAGCTACAGCAGCTCTTCTATTGGCTCGGACTACATGGGCCAGACTTCCATATGCATCAGTGAGCCTTGGCCAACCATGACACTCTCGCCAGTTCACTGTTTTACTTCCTTTTGGCCCTTCTCACAGTAGCTACATTTTCAATATCTTATTACAATGGCGACTGGAAGTGGGGAGGATATATTAAGCAGCAAGTTACCCCCTTTTTCCTGAAGCTGATGTATTTGAAGCAGAAAGAATAAGCAAGCATAAGGATTTGGGTGACAAGGGCCAAATTGTGATGGCTAGAGGATGCACATGGGGAGTGAAGTTTGGCCCGTGTAGTCCAATCCTAAAGAAGCCCTAGTGTAGATGAAATTAATGAAAAGGTTAAAGCTGGTTGTGATAAAAAGGTGTCAGAACACGCAGTGCAGACTCAATATTATACAGGTCGTCATAATGTTATGGCTGATCGCTGTATGTATGCAACTTTTCCTCAGGGATCAACAAAGTCTATTTGTCCATCCAACTATCCACCTAATAAAACTGTTCTACTGATATAATGTGGCTGAAATGCTAATGCTGGGGTTCAGTCCTGGAGGTCAGTGTGAGTACGCTTAGAATTACTTAGAATTCTCCAGTCTTTGTGAATTAGGAATGTTAGTTTTGGCTCAGTTTTAGAGGGGAACTTGTCACAAGAGCCATAAGCAGAGGGAGAAACTGTGCGTGTGACTGAGTTTGGCGCATTTGGCAGCAGGCCGGCTGTGGGTTGGTTGTCAAAGGGCCCAAACTGGGTGAGAAAGCTGAAGAGAAGAGACGAATTCTGTACGCGTCCAGATCCGAGCTGATTAATGCAGGTGATTAAGGCTGACAGCAGCGGGGTCACCGGTTCCACAGTGGCGGATGAGAACTCTCTACAGTGTGGCTTTGTTTACCGAGCCGCTCTCTCAGTGGACAACCAGAAGAGGAGAGCTGGGAGAGAGGCTCCTCTTAGTCAGGGTTTTATGAAGCCTGTGATAAAGAAGTCGAGCACTCGGTTTGGAGAGCTGGAAGCGATTGGATTGGGTTCGTTATGAAACAGATTGCAAGAGGATAGAATTACAGTCACGGAATGTTTGGTGTAATAGCATGAATGTTAGTATTGGTGTGAAACAACAGGAAAGCATGGAAACGAGCTGTTTTTCATAATCTAGAAATGACAGCCAGTTGGACAAATCAGCTGTCTAGCCTTAGCAGATTTCATGTTAAGGGAATTTACAAAAAGGAAACTAACAAAACAAATGAGCTAAAAATCACCAGGAAAATGTAAAGAGAGGATGCAGATAATTAAATAAACTAAACTGTAACGAGCCCTAACATTTTAATATATTGTGTAAAAACATCTGATTGGTCTTTGTCTACAGTATTTTCATCTCCAACCTGGCTAATAACTGTGCCAGAATGTTTCCTTTCACCTTACCGAAGGTGGTCTGTTGTGAGGCTGAAGAGCAAGGACAACTTTGCTAAGGTGATATCTAGGCATTTTATTTTGCCAGCTTGAATCCCTCCAGATTGAGAAAGAAAACTCATCACACCTCCTCATCACATTCATACCGTGAGATCCTGCTCCGTTTCACTGATGGCACCCGTGGGAGGCCTGACTAGCACTCGTGTCCCTTTATACTTGCCTGCCCTCCTGTGCACTGCTGCAAAAAGGCTTGATCTTGTTTATCAGCATCTTAAATACAGTACATGGACTGCTTGGTATGGGAAATGGAGCACAGAGACACTGTTGTAAGTGCTGAGATTACAAAGAAGTTCAGGGTGTTTTGTGGGAGGCTAATTACAATGCTGATTAGCCTGGCATTAACACGGTCATGCAGCTCTGGCATGAAGAGTGCAGGAAAAATGATCAAACCAAGTACCTGTATTTCCGAGTTTATTGTGTCAGCACTAAAACCTGCTCCAAAGTTGGGAAAGGAAATAATAGTTGTGGTTCCTCTTCAGAACACATGCCGTTTTATTATTTACTGCACTTAACCACTACGGTGTGTGAGGTCCTGCAGGAAAACACTTTATTGCATTTCATAAACCTTCTCGAGGGCATGAATATGGGATTTCATGCCACCCTGAGCAAGCTACGCCAGTGTACCTACACTAATGGCGCAAGGGAAATTGGTGCTATATTTAAACCTTGGAAATGGAAGGGGGTAATGGAGTAATTACCAAAGTTCGATTATGGAAATTCAAGTTCATGTGAGGTTCAAGTTGCCAGACTAAACTGCTCCTCAGCTCCTTTAAATTCAGAAATATATCAGCTATTTTGGTTTTATTACCCATTGGCCTGAGAAAGATGGGTTATATTACAGAATGCAAACGGCAGTCTCTTTCTATAGCCTCTACTTTTATTTCTTCACAGATTCTAGTAAACACTATATTGTTGTTGTTTTTCTCTTTATCTTGGCTGATCTGATGAATGCAGTTCAAGTACACATGACCCAGTAATAATGTTGACTGCAATCTGACCTCATTTCTGGATATTCTGTTCCCTATTAATCTTTGATATTCCTAAAGGAGACACTGTTTGATTGCATTCATATCCCCTGGCTTTATACTGTAAGTGGACTGGAAGAAACATACAAGAATTATGGCCCTTAGGGCAATAATAACAATAACCAATGTTTTTTGGGAAGTATCAGAAAAAGTTCAACAAAATTGGTAATTTTTCTGCGGAGGTAAAACAACACAAATGTTTTCGGATATTAAATCCCGATAATTTCTCATACTTTGCCACAAAGCAATTGACAAGGCATACTATTTAACAACACCTCAACCGATTGGTAGAGATGGCTCAACCATGTTAAGTTCAACACATTTTATTCAATGTGATATAGTGACTCAAAATGTGATCTACCAAAAAGTTGAGCAGAATAAAAGTTGAGGTCATGCATTTTTAAAAGCTGCTTGTATGATACATCAATACCTACAGTCATAAAAAATGCACCTTTAAAGTGAAATGTTATCCTGAATAGATTGCATGTTGCTCTTTAGATTAACAGGCGATGAGCAGTGGTATCTAAAATGCAATTAATGTTGACAATTTATTCATTTTTAAGTACGTTATGAATTCTGTATGTCAATTTTTTTGCATGCAGACTTGCAAAATGGTAGATACTACTTTCATCCATTTACAGTTTTATTATTATTATTATTATTATTATTATTATTATTATTGTATTACCGTATTTCCTCAACTATTATGTTCCTTCAGTAAGAGAAATCAGACGGCAAAAATAAACAAACAAACAAACAAACAAATAAATAAATAAATAAATAAATAAATAAATATAATGTGAATGTTTTTCTTTCTTTCAAAAGGGCATTACATAACAACATCTGCAAACAAGGAGAAGGACTAGGGTTCTATTTGTTCTATAAATTACTCCTGAACTTCAAAACATTCTTCAAACTTCACCAACATTTCAAACCCTCATTTCTAACCAGTATAAATATTGATACAGGTATTTTCATAGAAGCTGCATCACTATCATCAAAACACGAGTTATACTGTATGCAGGCAGGCTAATTGTGTAAAGCACTAGCCAGAGCCAGTTTAATCTTCAAGACAGCAAATATGCTGCTCTAAAGGGTAAAATGTAGAATAAAAAACCTTGTCTGATATAAAACACCCCTGTGGCTTTGCAGTCAGAGTTAAAAGACTTTGACTAACTGTGCCAAGTTCTTTTATTGCTCACTTTTTCTTAGTCTTCAATCAGAGACTATTAAAATGCAAACATAAGCTGTTATCACTTTATTGCAGGTTGTGAAACCAAGCCTGGTACTGTATCATCTTTTTTTTTTTCTTTTCTTTTTGCAGCCAGTGAATGATGAGATGTGTGAAGTGTGTGAGGTATGGACGGCGGACGATCTCTTCCCGTGTCGGATATGCACGAGGGTGTTTCACGATGGCTGCTTGAAGGAGATCGGATACCTGCGTGCTGACACGGTGCAGGAGATGAGAGACACGGCTCACACCACCACGGGCTGGAGCTGCTACTACTGCGTGAGTCTGCACTGACATATGTGTTTAATTAGCTAAGATTTTAGGCAAGTCATTATTTTTCTGTGTGATAAGCTGAGAAAGCTTGCTAGTCTACACCTTCTCAAATAAAGTTAAGCAAATATGCTGTAACACTTGCTGTAGCTGACTTGACTTTTAGGATATCTGAATGGCATCTTTTGCTTTGTATTTAGAGAATGTATCTAACCAGTCAGTATCATGAAGACCAAGATGATGTTCCATTTCCATAAGCAGAGCACTTTCCCTCTTTATTGTAGTCACTGACCTTTGGCCTCCTCTTGGCAGAGATGTGGTTGTGTCATATTGTTTCTGTTTTTAATAAAAAAAAAACTGAATTGTGCTTTATATAGTAAATATTAGATTTTTTTTTAGGGCAAAACCCTGATATGATTCCTGGGCTTCCTGGGAGTCAATGATTTGCTAGCTTCATCATCTGTTTTCTATTGTTCGCATTGCACGCAGGTCACCTTTGTTTAACTAATTATGTGATATCTAGTGGTAATTGATTCAACCAGAAATAATTGACCACTAATTAACCTTTAAGGAATACAGTACTTCTGCATTACACTGTAGTATGACGCAAAAAAATTTAAATTAGTTCAAGTCAAACAGTTGAATGACCATCACAGAGGTGGCTCGGAGCTCGTGAACATTCAGCGAGTAGAATGCCTGAACCTTGATATGTGACAGAGATTCATGTCTGTGGGAACTGTACACACAATCCTTCACCAACACCACTTGCCCATTACAGAAACTCAGCAGGTAGTTACTGCCAGGTTCCCCGTACAGTCCTGACCTGCTCCACATGTTTGGAAACGCAATTAAAGGAGTTTCCGGGAGGTCAGTGTTTCAGATGTGAAGTAGGCAAGGCAGCCCATTACTGGCTTCAGCTTCCTGAGAAAACTTTCTACCTTGATGGTGAAGCGCTAGGATTAGTGCATTAGTGTAGCAGGGGATTATATAGAGAACAGATTTTTTACTCTCATAGCTGTGTTCTGCACAATCAAAAGTCCCGGTTTGACTTGAACACCCCTCGTATTTTCCCCTAAATAAACCAATCCAGCGTTTCATTCACAGCAGCCTCTCAAACCACTTACATAGTATTCTGATCACGCAAATCACCGCAGAGTGTAGCTCCCCTCGGAAACAGCTGGCCATGTGGGGTTTTAAGGTTAAAGAGGAAATAAGTGTGCGAGGATTATCTTGTCATTTTGCAGTCTTTGGATGCTTGTGATGGCTGATCCTCTCTGCCTGTTTAAGATTTATGAAGCTGAATTTGCGGTGCTGGATGTCAGATGGTACCAATGTGCTTCAGATTGAAATGCAGAGCTTATCTCAGCCGCGCAGCCCGCTGAGGATTAAGGAAATTGGCCGACTGGTGGAGAAAGCGAAGAGTGTGAAGTGTTGTTGCTGGAGTGTTAAACAGTGTGTCTACACGTGAACATTTAAAATGTGTTCATGATGTTTACTTGCATAAAATGTACACACCCGATATGCAGATCCTGATTTCACCAAGGTAAACGGGATGTAATGTGTCCTGGCGATCGCAAACGAGAAGGGAAACCTCTTCAGTATGTTAGTTTGGTTGGTGTTAATATTACCAAACAAGACCATTTATCAAATATTAGCTAATTTAGTAGTATACAGTACTCAGATACGACTTGGTAATATTTTTAAAACAGTCAAAAATTTATTAATATTAGCTATATATGACCTTTTAAAAATGTTATTAGTATTACTTAATAAGATATTTAGCTACTTTTTTCATTTATATGAGACTAAAATTGACCTAATTTAAGTTCTCTTGCTAGTGTACTTGGCTGTTAGATTTAACTGCATTTTAAACAATTTATTTAATAGCATTAATATTACTATTGTACTTAGCTACTAGTTTAATTAGAAGGTAAACTCTAGTACCTATAATATAAAATAGATATGAAACATCTTGCTAGCAACTTGCTAGATCTAATTACTAATCAAATGTTTGCTACTTTAGAATAAACTTTGTCTTTGGTTTTAATTTGATGCGTCTGAAATATTTAACCTAATGGTTGTTAATAATTTTCTAGCTAAAAGCTAGGTCTTTAGCTTGAGTTATGCCATAAACTATTTTACCTAAAGGTAAATATCTTGCTAGCAAACTTGCCCACTATTTCTAATTCCTGACTGATTAATTGCTATTTGTAAGCATCACTCCAGGTCTTAATAGCTGACTAAAACAGCTTGCCAATACCTGTTTAAATACAATGCTAGGTGACTGCCCTACTGTAGTTGCTGCTAATCATTTACTGAATATTACTTACTTAGCAGACGCCATCACTGGTTTAAATAACTTGATAATGTAATTTACTTAACCTGGTTATACATTTTAATTAATATCACAAAAATATTTATCTAGCGTCAAATACAGTACATTGCTAGCACACTTTCTAGTTCTATTAATGGCTTAAAGAAATGTAATATTAGCTCTAATGTTAGCTAGCATTATACTTGGCTGCTAGATTGAAGTCTGATAATGTAACACATACTGATAACAAACATGGTTATTAAAGCTTTAAATAATGTTTCCTAACTTACAAGCAAATATTTAAGGGTTTTAAGGGTTAATAACACATTTTAACCTTTTATGCAACATTATATATTTCATTTAGGTTTTCTTCAGTTTTGTTAATCAGTAAAACAGCTTTATCTAGCATGCTAGTGTAACTCAATATACACAATTAAATGAAATAGCACAATAAAAAGTATTAGTTGGTAGTTAGCTACACAGATAGCTAGCAAAAAAGCAGTTAAAGTACAATGCTAGCACTTTGCTTCATTTACATACTGTAGTTGGCTATCTTAGCGAGTGTTGCTAAACATTCTACAGATTGGATTACAAACACCCATTAGCACCCACCATAGTAGTGCGCATGCGCAAAAACGTGTGTTTTTACTTTTTATTATACTTTCCTTCTATTATTTATTTATAACTTTATTTTGTATTTAACAAGTAAGGTCACCCTTTAAGCAATTTCCCTCTGGGATTAATAAAGTTCTTTGAATCTTGAATCTTTGAATCTTTTAGCAGCAGTAATTTAGCATTACTCAGCAGTTTGTAATTATTACGGCTGCTATGTTTTGCACGTTTCCTCTGAGGGGTTTCACATCTTCTGGTTTTCTCTCATTATGCTAGCTTCGGAATAATGTGTGTGTGAGTTTTTGTGAGAGAGAGAGAGAGAGAGAGAGAGAGAGAGAGAACACCTACTGTACCTTCTCAGATTTTGTCCACCTCACAATTCCCAGTTGATTGACACCCCAAAAGATTTTTGCTGTATTACACCACGTGGAAGCTGACAGTAGTCGAGCTTCATCTAGTGTCTGAAAGAACCAAAGGATAATGAGAGACGACAGGGCCATGGCGGAAAGATGAACCTCTGCAACACACACAGAATAGATTTGAAGAGACTTTTTAGCCAATCGTGTCACATCGATTTTTCGGCAGCGTTTAGTGTCTCAGGAAACACTTTCTAGTGTAATGATGTAACTGCCCTATTGAGCTGATCTCTTTCTCTTAACCATCTGACTGTGGTGCAGCTTCATTCATACTTCACCTTATCTAATAGACATGAAACATTTCCAGGTATTAAACAAAACTTTTCAGGTGAAAAAAATTATGTCTCAACCTGGAAACAATACAGAGTCTGGGTATTATATAGGGTTATATCAATGCACTTATCATAATATTCTTTAATTGACTTATTATTAATTTGCAATACATATGAACCACATAATCCTAGATAGATAGATAGATAGATAGATAGATAGATAGATAGATAGATAGATAGATAGATAGATATGCAAAGTGCAGCTTTAATATTAACAATTATAAAAAATATTTTTGGTTGGTTTAGTGATTATTAGTGTAGTGGTTATTAAGTGCCCATAATTTACCCTTGTCATTTTTTAAAATCTCTGTTGAATACAAAGCCTTTTGTAATAGTAATTGCACAATTAATCACTCAGAAATCGAAGTCACAATATATTCTTGTGCAATGCATACAGTACTCAATAATTCATATTTCGCCAGAGGTATAACTGAACATACTAAATGGTAAAACTGTTGAATCAAAAGCCTCTTGAGGGCATTCTTTGCTTTAAACTAGTGGTGGTGGTGGTGGTGTGCGTGTGTGTGTGTGTGTGTGTGTGTGTGTGTGTGTGTGTGTGTGTGGTTTTAATGACTGACTGGCTAATTTGGTTCTTTTTAAATATTCATAAAAATAATTAAAATGTAGCACTTGCAGGCATCATGCTAAATGAGAAAACTCAAAAACGTAAATAAAAAAAAAAGTCACACACGCCATCATGGTGGCCAAGTGGTGCAAGAGCAAATTCAGAAAATAATATGTATGCGAGACCAGAAATGTAAGTTGCCTTCGTGCTGTCACTGCTAATGTCATTATTTGTTTGTTGTCTATTTTAATAAATACAATTAATAATAAACACATTTAATAGTTAAAATTTGAAGTTAAAATCGCAATAGCAATACATCTCAAAGGTTCACAATGTGAATTATCACTGCCTTTAAAATGTGCAAGGTTTACACAAATAAACCTTCTGGGTCCAGGTTCAAATTCCCGGCTCTGTGTGCATGGGTTTTGCATGTTCTCCCCGTGCTTGCTGTGTTTCCTCTGGGTACTCTAGTTTCCTCCCACAGTCCAAAGACCTGCAGATTAGGTTAATTGCCGTTCTCAAATTCGTCATCGTGTGTGAATGATTGTGTGAGTGTATATACGTGTGTGTGCCCTGCGATGGATTGGCACCCTGTTCAGGGTGTACCTAGCCTTGTCTCTTGGGACAAGAATGTGACACTGAATACAGGATAACGCGGTTAGTAGATGATAGAGTGAGTGAGTGAGTGAGTGAGTTCACTGGAATATGGGTACAGTGGAACCTTGGATTGTGAGCATAATTAGTTCCATAAGCAAGCTTGTATATAAAAAACACTTGTATATCAAAGCAAATTTCCCCCATAAAAAATAATGGAAACTCTGATGATTTGTTGAACAACTCAAAAATATTTATATAAAAGTAATTAATACAAAATATAATGTAAAAATATAACAAATTAACCTGCACTTCTCTACAACCTCTAAAAAGAATTGTGGATGTAGTGATTGAGACCAGAGAGGGTAGAGGAGGAAGGGGGGCTGCTCTGTAGGACGACTTTACCTCCAATTGCGCAGTGCGACCATTGGCTCAGTTGTGATCATGTGACGCAGCTGTTAAAACAGGTTACTCGCAATTCAAGGTTCCACTGTATATGGGAATGTCGCAGAAATATCAAACTCACCAAAGGCACGTATTATTATAATTATTGGTCATAGAAACATTCAGAAACCACCATAAAGACAAGTAATCATATGTATATGTGCTATTTCTTTGCATCTGTGTGAACAATTTATGTTTTTTTTATTTATATTAATATTCCTATATAATACATCATATTCCTGGAAAAAAGAAATTAAACTCTATATTAAACAATCCTAACACCAATATATATTTACTAAAATATGGTAATGCAAAAAATGGCTAAAATGCTCTTGGTTTTATGGCTACACAATGATATGGAGATCTCTCCTCACAAACATTATTATTCGTCAATAAGTACACACCTTGTAAATGGATAAAGTAAAATAGGGCTAAACATTTAATCTCCCCAAGCTTGGTGCTCTCAACACCGGTCATGAGCTTTTGTTGAAATGAAGCCGATAAAAACGTGCCTCTCAGTCGCCCCTGGCGCTAACAGCCTTTAAAAGGGTGCATTAGAAAGGCGAAGTAAGAGGTCTGTATGAGGATGAGCAGCTTTTGATATCAAAGAGACCTGGGTGCATTTGATCTTGAGAGCTTCCTCCTTCAGGCACCACGAACTCAACGGGCCTTTTCAAGAGCCCAATTAATCACTGGGATTATTATCCTCTCTTCATCTGCTGTATGTCTCACCCACTTCTTTTACAGACAGAGAGAAAGAATAGCAAGATGTAACAAAGAGCTTAAAAAGAACTTGTACTTTAAAAGAAAAGCTGGTCTTTGTCAGTTACAGAATCTTTCGACATAATTCTGAGTTATATCACAGCACTGTGGAATTCTTGAATCTGATTGGTCAGAGGTGTTGATTCATTTTCTATGACAGCAGGTCTGACTATAGTGTGATGGTCCAAAACCACAGGTATATATGAATGCACTTATTCTAATACAGTGGAACCTGGAATTACGAGCATAATTCGTTCCAGAAGCGGGCTCGTAATCCAAAACACTCGTAAACCAAATCAGATTATCCCATAAGAAATAATGGAAACTTGAATTATTCGTTCCACAGCCCAAAAAAAAAAAAATACATAAAAATAATTAACAGAAAATATAAAGTAAAAATAAAACAAATTAACCTGTTTGTGCGCGCAGGCTCTGTGTGTGTGTGTGTGTGTGTGTGTGTGTGTGTGTGTGTGTGTGTGTGTGTGTGTGTGTGTGTGTGTGTGTGAAGCTAAAGTAAGGAGCCCCGGGACAGAGCCGGGAATCGAGCCTGCCCGGGAATTGAACCTGAACCCTGGAGATCCCAATGCAAATGTTTCTAATGTTATTATAAATTTGTTAATTGTAATTTGGGGTGTTAATCTTAGGCGCATCACACTATTGCACCATTCATTGTTTTCCCGTAACAGCGTGCTGTGAAGTCTTTTCAGTCCTGAGATGGTTTACAAAAGAACAATGTCTTGTTCACATTGTGATGTACAAATATTTAAGTAGACCCTTTACAGATTCAAATGATCAAAAATGACAGAGCATTTTGAAAAATGTACACGTGATCCCGCAGACAGGTTTACAACTTTACTGTCATTGCAGAGTACAGGGACTCAGCTACGAAATTCAGTTTAGCATCTACCAGAAGTGTAATAGTAAAATAGTAGTTTATATACATGAGTACAATATTGGCATCATGCAAATTATAAAGTGTGGGTAGGTATAAGGTGTGGAAAAGCAGCTGGACCTGGATCTTCTGGTTCTGGTGTGAATGTTCCTGTATCTTCTAATGGATGAAAGGAGGTCAAAAAGTTTATGACTTGGTGTGGAAGGAGTCTCTGACGATACTGTGTGCTGTGGTGAATGTGTATGGTATGTAGCTGGTATTTGGCTGCCAATGATGTGCTGGGTGGTTTCCTTTCTGACACCCTGGAGCTGCCATACCAGACGGTGAAGGAGTAGATCAGGATGCTCTCAATGGTGCAACGATAAAGACTTTTTAGAATCTGTGGAGATTCTAAACTTTCTTCAGTCTTTGCAGGAAGTAAATTGCAACGCTGTTGCAATTTTGAAGTTTGAAGTGTTATTGTGGGACCGAGGGACAGATCCTCGGAGATGTGGACACCTATGAACAGCCACCAAGGCAAACCCCAGTGCACATACTGTAGTCACTGTACAAGTGATTAAACAAAGTAATTAATTAAGACTTGTTGATTTCAGAGATTTTTTGTGCACTTGTTGTCCACAGCCACCCGCCAGTAAATCCACACATGCTGTACAGCATTTCCTCTTTATATTGTTGGAGTCGTACCTTTTACACCATACCACCATCAGTTTTTGTTCCCCAAGACCAAAGCACCATTTGGTGAGAGATTGCTGTCTCTTCACTGCCCAATTTAAACACTCAG
Organism: Channallabes apus; assembly: GCA_030522415.1. Lineage (NCBI taxonomy): Eukaryota > Metazoa > Chordata > Actinopteri > Siluriformes > Clariidae > Channallabes > Channallabes apus. The sequence goes on along the minus strand of CM060120.1, from coordinate 4,333,359 downwards.
GATCATGTTAATTAGCACAAAAGTATTTTAAGAGGATTCTCAACATGAAGTGAAGACATGTCCAATGTCTGTTCTGTTTTTTTAAAGAGCATTTCGATGGAGCATGAGCATGTGTAACGTAAGATTTCTTTTCTCAGGACAACGTGAACTTGATCTTGACTGAAGAGGAGATGTACAGCCTAATGGAGACATTCAAGCAGTGCAAGATCATCCCTGGTACAGTACATCTTCACACACACACAAACATACATACTGTACATACATACATACATACACGTCTAGTCATGACCCCTTTGTCCGTAGCTGTGCTACCTGCAGGATACCTAAGCGTGGACCCCAGATGGTTGTAGCTTATTAAAAACATCAGTTCATTCATCACAGTGTGTGCTAATTAGCTCTGTGTCTCTGAGCCAGGATTGATGATGGCTGAGGTTCAGTTCTCTGCTCCGTTCCTGCAGAATCCTGTCTCGTCTCAGACGAGCTCCTGCAGTACAGACACTTTGTGTCCAAGCAGCTGTTTGAGAAGGATCTGACGGACGATCAGGAGGAGGAGGTGCTTTCCCAGTTCGCTGCTCTTGACCCCGAGAAGAAAGGGCAGATAGAGTGGTCGGATTTCCTGTATCATGAGTCGCTGTCGGTGCTGCAGAAATTCCGGACAGAGGTACGAGAGGGACAGCTCTTTGTACTGTTTGTGCGGACATTTGTATTAACATTGTGTATAGTTAAGCATAGTTAAGCTAGCTGACTGTTTTAAATACAAGAAATGCTGTGACACCAGTACTTCTACAACTTTTAGCATATACGCCACGCCTCCTTCATTGGGACTGACTGACATCTGACTGACACCTCCTTTAGCGGGACTAATAAACATAGAGGCCACGCCTCCTCCACAAACACAGAGATCACACCTCCTTTTATGTGAATGACTGACACAGGAGCCACACGTCCTTTAATTAGACTGATAAACACAGAAGCCACACCTCCTTAACAGGTGGACACATAGGCCACACCTCCTTTACTGCAACTGACTGACACAGAAGCTGCGCCTCCTTTGATGGGACTGATAAACACTGAGGCCACACCTCCTCAACAAACACTGAGGCCACACCTCCTTCACTGTTACTGATACAGAAGCCACACCCTCATTTAAACACAGAAGACACACCTCCTTTAAACACAGAGGCCACACCTCCTACACTGGAATTGACTGACGCAGAAGCCACACCTTCTTTAGTGGGAATGAGGCAACACCTCCACAACACTGAAGCCACACCTCCTTCACTGTGACTGACTGACACAGAAGCCACACCTCCTTAATTTTCAGTGACTAACAGATGCCACAATTCCTTCCCTGGGACTAATAAACACAGAGGCCACGCCTCCTCAACACACTCAGAGGCCACACCTCCATCAGTGGGACTAATAAACAGAGGCCACGCCTCCATCACTGGGACTAATAAACAGAGGCCACGCCTCCATCACTGGGACTAATAAACAGAGGCCACGCCTCCATTACTGGGACTAATAAACATAGAGGCCACGCCTTCCCAAGAAACAGAAGCCACACCTCCTTCGGTGTGACTAACTCATAAAAAGCCACACCTCTTTCAGTGAAACAGGGAGTCCAGGGGTAGCTCAGTGGTTAAGGCATTGGACTACGGTTCGGAAGATCCCAGGTTCAAACCCCACAACCACCAAGTTGCCACTGTTGGGCCCTTGAGCAAGGCCCTTAACCCTCAACTGCTCAGATGTGTAATGAGATAAAAAATGTAAGTCGCTCTGGATAAGAGCGTCTGCCAAATGCCTAAATGTAAATGTAAATGAAACTGATAAACAGAGGCCACGCCTCTAGAGGCCACGCCTTCACTAAAACTGTTAAACACAAAAGGTCACGCCTTCTATAAACATTAAAACATTAATCCAAAGAGTTAACAAGGACCAGTACAGTCAGGACCAGTAAAGCTCTGCATTATATACACAGCATTCATATACTGTATATATTTATATATTTTAATAAAACATAAAATAAATGTTTAAAAGTAATAACCCCCTCTGCCCGTATTGAAAGAAGCTGAAACTGTTTTTATGGAATGTAATGACCCAGTTGTTCCTAACCACATGTTTTATTCTTGCTTCAGCTGTTAATTACCCATCTGCTGCTTTTAGTGGCACACTGTGTGTTTTTATAAACAGGCCTTCAGTACAGTACACTCCAAGAAAATTCATTTAAATTGAATACATCACAGGGCAAATATTATAGGTTAAAATATAGTGTAAACGTGTTAAATAAATATAATGTCCTGTGGTGGTTTGATGACAGTAAATGTAACTGTAAATGGATGAAAAGTACTGTATGATGTGTCGCTTTAATAAATACAAATTCTATTTCAGAGGGAAAAAAATAGAATAAATGCTTTATGGATGCGCTGTTGTAGGAAAATTAAAATTCAAAAACACTTTATTCATTCCCAGGGGGCAATTTACGGCATGCAGAGCAGTTCAGAAAGTACAATAAACCACAAACATTTGTATATCAAGTCGTTTAGATGGAATGAAAAGGGCCAACATCAGTGCAAATAAAATAAAATAGTCGACTTAAGATTGACAACGCTTCACACCAGTGTGTCATTGATTAGTTTTCTATAATTACAGTGGTGTGAAAAACTATTTGCCCCCTTCCTGATTTCTTATTCTTTTGCATGTTTGTCACACTTAAATGTTTCTGCTCATCAAAAACCGTTAACTATTAGTCAAAGATAACATAATTGAACACAAAATGCAGTTTTTAAATGAAGGTTTACGTTATTAAGGGAGAAAAAAAACTCCAAATCTACATGACCCTGTGTGAAAAAGTGATTGCCCCCCTTGTTAAAAAATAACGTAACTGTGGTTTATCACACCTGAGTTAAATTTCTGTAGTCACCCCCAGGCCTGATTACTGCCATACCTGTTTCAATCAAGAAATCACTTAAATAGGAGCTACCTGACACAGAGAAGTAGACCAAAAGCACCTCAAAAGCTAGACAGCATGCCAAGATCCAAAGAAATTCAGGAACAAATGAGAACAAAAGTAATTGAGATCTATCAGTCTGGTAAAGGTTATAAAGCCATTTCTAAAGCTTTGGGACTCCAGCGAACCACAGTGAGAGCCATTATCCACAAATGGCAAAAACATGGAACAGTGGTGAACCTTCCCAGGAGTGGCCGGCCGACCAAAATTACCCCAAGAGCGCAGAGACGACTCATCCGAGAGGCCACAAAAGACCCCAGGACAACATCTAAAGAACTGCAGGCCTCACTTGCCTCAAATAAGGTCAGTGTTCACGCCTCCACCATAAGAAAGAGACTGGGCAAAAACAGCCTGCATGGCAGATTTCCAAGGCGCAAACCACTTTTAAGCAAAAAGAACATTAAGGCTCGTCTCAATTTTGCTAAAAAACATCTCAATGATCGCCAAGACTTTGGGGAAAATACCTTGTGGACCGATGAGACAAAAGTTGAACTTTTTGGAAGGTGCGTGTCCCGTTACATCTGGCGTAAAAGTAGCACAGCATTTCAGAAAAAGAACATCATACCAACAGTAAAATATGGTGATGGTAGTGTGATGGTCTGGGGTTGTTTTGCTGCTTCAGGACCTGGAAGGCTTGCTGTGATAGATGGAACCATGAATTCTACTGTCTACCAAAAAATCCTGCAGGAGAATGTCCGGCCATCTGTTCGTCAACTCAAGCTGAAGCGATCTTGGGTGCTGCAGCAGGACAATGACCCAAAACACACCAGCAAATCCACCTCTGAATGGCTGAAGAAAAACAAAATGAAGACTTTGGAGTGGCCTAGTCAAAGTCCTGACCTGAATCCTATTGAGATGTTGTGGCATGACCTTAAAAAGGCGGTTCATGCTAGAAAACCCTCAAATAAAGCTGAATTACAACAATTCTGCAAAGATGAGTGGGCCAAAATTCCTCCAGAGCGCTGTAAAAGACTCGTTGCAAGTTATCGCAAACGCTTGATTGCAGTTATTGCTGCTAAGGGTGGCCCAACCAGTTATTAATGTCAGGGGGCAATTACTTTTTCACACAGGGCCATGTAGGTTTGGATTTTTTTTCTCCCTAAATAATAAAACCCCTCATTTAAAAACTGCATTTTGTGTTCAATTATGTTATCTTTGACTAATAGTTAAATGTGTTTGATGATCAGAAACATTTTGAGTGACAAACATGCAAAAGAATAAGAAATCAGGAGGGGGCAAATAGTTTTTCACACCACTGTACATGCCACCAACACCACGTTTTTTGGCGTAATATCGCATTTTGCATAATGTTTTATACATAATACATTTTTGGGAATTACAGTAACATTGGAATTTGTTGAATATAAAACATTTTTATTTGCGTACTGCAGAGCGTCTGAGATATGAGGTCTACCAAATTGAAGGGCAATTCTGAATGCTGTGTGTGTATATGATTTAAATCCACCTTTGCATGATAATTTGTAATTTCACAGGATGTTATAATAACCTAGCTATGGATATTTCTTCTATTGATTTGTGCTTTTCTTCCCAGAACTCCCTGGTGCGTCTGCTCTCGGCTAAAGAGCGTGACCGGGCGCGCGCCGTCTTCCAGAGTCTGGACCAGGATAAAGACGGCGTCATCACGGGTGGAGAGAGTCGGCGAGCCCAAACGTCATGGTTTCATAAGCACAGCAAAGAGCCGCAGTCCTGCAACGTCAGGTGGGTCAAGCTAGTCGTAGTACGAAGTACGTACTACGGTAAATTAAATTACCGTTGATGTTCTGTTCGGAACGCCGGAACATTTTGTAGTCTGTTGATTATTCATGAGCAAGATTCCTAATGAGCAACCCAGACGTGCTAGTGGCAAGGAAAACCATCCTTTTATAAGCGGGATTATAAATGAGTCCATCTTCAGCTCCTTCAATAAGGTCCTACTTCCTTTTGGACACACAGGGAGGCAGATGTTGTTTTTTAACTGACAGCTCACAGCTTACAGCTACTTTTAACTTATAAAAACCTCCAGAAAGTTTTAGTAAGCATACAGTAAAAGCCCAGAAACAGGGAAAGAGCTAAAGCCTGACATGAATAAAGCACTTCTCTACAAGCCTTTCATGTCAAGCAGCCTGTAAAAGCTAATAGCTCAGAAATAATGACGATTGCCAGTGTGATGAAGAGTTCTGCCTGGAAGCCAAACCCATTTAAAGCCATTTTGAAAGTAACACGAATCCTGGAAGTGAAGATCCCTGGAGTCTTGCAAGCTGCAATTTGTTTCGGGGTCAGTGTACTGAAAATGTACTTGTGTGTACGCAGGATTGGTATGAATGTGCATGCATGGTGCCATGTAAAGGACTGGCGTCCCATCCAGGGTGAACTGTATACTGTATTAATATGAGGGTAAGACAAAAATGATCCGCACTCGGTTATACACAGTGGCGTCAAAAGTATTCACATTCATTACATGAGTAGAAGTATAGATACTAGGGTTCAAAAATACTTCTTTAGAAGTTGAAGTATCAACCCAAGCTTTTTACTTAAGTAAAAGTGTAAAAGTACTGGTTTCAAAACTAAAAGTATAAAAGTAAAAGTACCGTGAGGGGCGACAAAAGCATTAAGGTCTCGCTTTCTGATCATGCGAGGGGGGGGGGGGGGGCGTTGTGCGCGTTCTTATCATGCGACCGTGGGGGGGGGGTGTTTGCTTAAAAATGTAAGGAGTAGAAGTAAAAAGTCGGCTGAAAAATAATTACTCCAGTAAAGTATAGATACCCAAAATTTCTACTTAAGTAAGGTAACGAAGTATTTGTACTTCGTTACTTGACACCTCTGGTTATACAGTATTAAAATTTCTGTTGGCTGCACTGTCTTACCCGCACTTTCCACTCAAGGCTCCTGTCTCCACAGTCACTGCTGTGCTGGTGTGAACGTGTTAGATCTGTTCATTTGTAATTGCGGTGAGAGCAAAAATGGATTCCTCACCTGTGAATTGCATAAAAGGAGAGCAGCGTGCAGTGATTTTTTTGTGGTCTGAGGTTGTACCTGGTGCTGAAACAACTCAATTTTCGACACTCTAATGAAGGTGAAAGTTTCTTAAAGAGAATCGTTACTGGTGACGAGACGCAGATTCATCATTACCAGTCTGAGAGTAAACGGCAGAGAATGGAACGGGAACATCCTCAATTTCCGACAGAGAAAAAGTTCAAAAGTCAATCATCAGCTGGAAAGTTCATCAACGCTTTTCTGGGATTCTCAAAGGCCAGAAATATTGGAACGTCATCGGGAAAAAGGTTCAACAATCTACAGCGCTCGTTACAGTGAGACACTTATTGAACTTTGGATTAAACGCACACCTTTTCCCACACTGTCGACATCTGCACTCTTTGTTTTGAGGTGTTAAAGCTGCTCCTCCCTATAGTCCTGATCTCACTCCATCAGACTTTCACCTGTTCGCTTCCCTGAAAGCAGCCCTACAAAGACGAAGATTCACTTCTGATGAAGAAGTGAAGGCAGCGGCGCATTCGTGACTCACAGCTCAGACTAAAACGTTTTTTCACTAAGGGAATCCGAAAGCTTGTTGACAGACGGACAGAGTGTATATAGGAGGTTATGTCGAAAAATTATGCATTTGTCTTTTCTAAAAGTTTGTGTGTGCAGATAATTTTTGACTCCCCCTCGTATAATGACAACCACTTTGCCACATTAAAGGATGGAAGGAAGTTTTTTTTCTTCTCATATTAACGTGTAAAATGAGTATAATATTGCATGCAACAGAGTGTGTTTGGCTTTTACGTGGCTGTGATGGATCTACAGTAGCCTGAGTGTGTTGTGTTTGTCTTCCATGCCGTCTCACTGCTGTCATCCATCTTCCCATCGTCCGTATTATCACTGTATGTGTTCCTTCCTTCAGACTCAGGGGATTGTGTTCTCCTGTAATGAATAAGGGGTAAGTTACAGTATGAAAGAAAACCATTCCTCATCACACTTCCTTTTTTATAGTGTAATATAAGATAAAAAAAAAATATGTATAATTTATATATAAAGGATAAGATACTGTAGCATGATACATGCCTAATTTTCTGAATTTTCCTTTAAATTGTGGTACAATAAACTAAGTTACACTATGACTTTAATATGAAATGACTTTTCACAATTCCAGGAGTGTATGCATGTGCTATGTGACTAATAATTGTCATCATCACCATTACCATCATCATCATCATTATCATCATAGCATGATAAAAACGGATTCTTATGGCGTTATTAGTTAACAGACATCTTCAGCAGTGTTAAATGAGAGGCTTGTTTTCTGTACATGAGATAAAATTTCAGCATGGTCAAATTATTGGTTTGAGTCAAGCAAAGAAAACAACTAAGGAGATTTGAACTTATTGGAACTGGGTTAAGAAACCTTCAACACATTATTAAGACCTGGATGGATAGTAAAATAATAAAAATGGATGGTAAAAAAAAAATCAACTGAAATTGATTGATACACCACATTGTGTGCTGTAGTCAAAGCTAAAGGCGGACAATAAAATCTTGAAGTGTGTGACTTTATTTTGGCCAGGCAGTGTATAACTACAGGATAATGAGGAAAGCTGAGCTATGTGAGTGCTCATGCAGACCGCAGTTCAGTTTCCCTTACTGTAATACATTTACACATGGATGATAGAAAACAAAGGGAAAAAGAAAAATCACTTTGTTTATGGGGGGCATTTGTGTATTTTTGGCCCTTTAGAGGGAAGCTCACTGCAAATCAGTACGAAGGTCTTCTGATTGATTGATGACATTTTTTCTGTAATGTACTGTAGAGGGCGGCACGGTGGTGTAGTGGTTAGCACTCCAGGGTCCGGGTTCGATTCCCGGCCAGGCTCGATTCCCGTCTCTGTGTGCATGGAGTTTGCATGTTCTCTCCGTGCTTGGTGGGTTTCCTCCGGGTACTCCGGTTTCCTCCCACAGTCCAAAGATATGCAGGTTAGGCTAATTGGCGTTCCTAAATTGCCCGTAGTGTGTGAGTGTGTGTGCCCTGCGATGGATTGGCACCCTGTCCAGGGTGTACCCCGCCTAGTGCCCGAAGTCTCCTGGGATAGGCTCCAGGTCCCCCGTGACCCTGAACACAGGATTAAGCGGTATAGAAAATGAATGAATGAATGAATGAATGAATGAATGAATGAAAACATGCATTCTTTTTTCCTTTCTATTTTACTCCTTTAATAGGCAGCGATATTATGGGAAGATTATAGATCTAGAAGAAAAAAAAAAACGATGCATGATACAGACTTAGCACATCTTTTGTGTGTTGTAATGGAGTGTGTCACTTCCTTTTCCACAGTATCAGTCATGTTGGCCCGATATCAGAGAGCAGTCCCGCCAGCTCAAGCAGTGACAAGAGCAGAGACAAGGCCATGGAGAAGCATGACAACAGGTGTGTTTTCGTGTGTACAGTACTGTGCAAAAGTCTTGAGCAATCCCTCACGTCATTTCTTCATATTTTGCTTCCAAAGATTCAGACGTTCTTGTATTTTTAATGAAATGTCCTGAGAAATAGTTCTCCTGGATTGCTATTTTACGAAGGTTTTTGTGTCTCATTTTCAGTCCAGTCTCTGTACCTGAACAGTTTCAGAGGAATCTAACTTATGGCATGAACTAGTGAGAAACAGGTGCAGATGATCAGGCTGGTGATTAGTTATACTGCTGATGCTGATGCTGAGTGGCTGGAACAGACGAGAGGGGAAATGAGGCTGCTGCTCTGGTTATCACATAAACAGCCAGTTTAACAAACCATCTTTGCAGCCTGTCACAATTAAAAAAAAAAACTTTTCTTTAATCCACATAGTTTCATTTCATTTTATTTTATATGAAGCATTGAAGGATGTCTCAAGACTTTTGCACAGTACCGTATCTTTGTATTTTTGTGTATTGGTTATGAACTACAGTACATCAGGCACGTTTAAAGTCATATTACACTACGAATAACACATTTGATGATATAATAATCCTTATTTTTCTGTGCAACATCCTTATGCTTCAAACTCAGACTTTCCCCAGTTCCCCAGACACAAATTTACTTAATCCATGAGGGTGAGTCAAAAATTATCCTCACTCTCGCTGTAGAATTTATTTTAATGAACTTTTAGAAAAGACAAATAGATAATTTTTTACATAACCTCCTTGCTTTTTTTTTTTTTTTAAATACACTTTGTTTTTGTTTTTTAAACAAACTTTCATATTGCCTCATTAAATAATGTTTTAGGTGTCCTCGCAGTCCTGATCAGGAGCGAGATCAGGATTATAGGGTGGATGCCTTAACAACTCAAAACAAAGTTTTTGCATTCATAGTCAATCCAGAGTGTCCACAGTGTGGGCAGAAGTGTGTGCACATGGATGGGCATCTGGCTCCTTCTTGATGACGAACACTGGTGCGACCTTTCTTGAACTTCTCTATCTATTCATACACACGCCTTTGCGACAAAACACTTACTGTGATAAATACCAGCAAAAAAGTACAGCCTTAGACCACAAAAAAAATAATAAATCACTGCCTGCTGCTCTTCTTTCATGCAAATCGCAAGTGAGGCAACCTTTTTTGCTCGCACTGCAGTTACAGTACGAATGAACAGATGTAACACGTTCACACCTACACAGCAGTGACAGGGGAGACAGTAGCCATGAACAGAAAGCACTGATAAGTGCAGACTTTTTAATATATCTGTAGTGCGGATAATTTTTGACTTACCCTTGTATTATGTCTATTTTGCTTTCTCCAGGCCAGTGACGTGGGATGCGTTCTTGCGCGAGAGCGCAATCTACATCCTGGCTGCTCGACCCAACAGCAGCGCCATGCACATCCGCCTGCCCCTGTAATCCCGCCAAACCCACCCCGGGGTCGCCGGTTGGGCAGCACAGCGCCCCCTAGAAGCGTGGATTGAATCCTAGCACTGAGAAAAGACGTGACACTCAGAGGCTGTATAAGCCACATCGACGCACCCTGTCTCAACAGAACACTACAACTTCTATAACAGCACACTGAAAAGGATTTTTTTTTTCTTCAGCTGTATCTCCGGCACACGTTGTAACCCGACCAGTTTGCAGCTCAGTGCTTGGTTGGATGAGATGATTGACAGCTACAGTATTTCTGTATGTAAGCTATACGGAGCACTGCCATCTACTGTGTATAAAATAGCAAAAGTGCACCAGAGTATTAAACCATGAGCCTTTAAGTATCCAGTGTTAGTCAGTTGTGATCAGAATACATGTGGGATTACATACAGTGTTTGACCTGTTTTAAAGCCATCGTGAACAAGAAAAACGTCCAAAAGGTCATAGTGAGTAGCACAAGCACTAACAGGAACGAAAGCTATCTGCATATATTATAGAATATATATATATAAAATATATACTTGTGAATAATAATGTGTGATGTATATGTGTATTTATTCCTGAACCTTACCGTTTTAAAAACTTTTTTCGTTTTAGATGCACCATGTTTGTTTGTTTGTTTGTTTTTTTAAATTGTGCTAATGATAGAGTTTGAATTCATTGCTTTTGGGCCAATCTGTCTAAATCAAAGACTAAATCAAGGGAACGTAATTATAATTGAAAAATAGCTAATATTCTAATCACTGTCTGAAATTCTCCTGAACACTCACAAAGGGTTGAATGTTTTAATTAATTTTGATGAATTGAACCTAAAACCCATTTACAGACTCTTCTTAGAATCAAGCCAAGCTCATTATATCCATCTATCAGCTCTTATAAACAGTACTAAGTGGCTTCTAAAGTGATGTGATTTTGGAGGATCAGCTCAGTGTACTTGCGTCAGTGGTGATCACCTGTTGAGTCGATCGAAGCAGTAGGTTTGAGTGAAAGTGCAACGCTCCAAAATTTGCAGCAGTTACTGGAAATAAAAGCATGGCATTAACTTCACAACTAACAGCTGTGTACGTTGTTTTATTATCAAGTCTGAGTAACAAAGCAACTTTATAGATTCACTATATATCGTTAGTATTTATTTATTTCATTTTTCAAGATTTGTCTCATGCTAAACCTGTTTCATCATGAGGTGCAAAGATGGCTAATGGCCCGGTCAATGTTTTTGATCTGGAAGTTTACATGGAAGAACTTTTCAGCCCAGAACCCTAAGACTAGGAACTTGTGTACGTATGTCCAAAGACTTTTGGCCAGGAATTTTTTGCCAAAAAGATAAAGCCGCCAAAATTCCAAAACCTAAAGCTAATAAGTTATCAAGTCCAGGAAAATTTAAAGGAAAGTTTTTTTTATTTTAATATTTTAAGAGCAAATTAGCTTGTGAACTTTAGTTTAGGAAAAAAAGTCCAGAAATGTTAAGAAGCTTATCACTAAACATACCCATCATACTGTACAATATATGTGTGTCTTTATCTATTTCTCATTATTCATTTTATCATTTTTTTTTTTATTTCAGCCTCATTCTTTTCTGACAAGTTGCGATTACTAGTTGACATTTTAGGAAATATAGCAACTGCCTTAGGTCTGTTTAAATATATGAAGATATTATGCTACAAATCAGCAAACACATCTGCATAGCTATTATGCCAGCTATTATGAGATAAAACGAAGATAATTGCAGGTTTGATCCAGTAAAGTAACTTAGTATGCAAATCTATTTACATTGGAATCATTTGATTTTTTTTTATGCATATTGCATTAAGCACTGGAATATTACAAACTACTTTTAACTTTAAGGACATAAAATCATAAACTGTTGATTCAGGACCATATAGCCTAAAGAATTTAAGCACAGAGAACTTCAGCTAGAGTTTAGAATAGAAACTTTAGTTAGGACGTTAAGCCCAGGAACTTTGGCCTAGGAATTTAAAATATATGGGAAGGAAATGTTAAATGCTAGCCTATAAGTTGGAACTTCACCTATGAACTTTAGTCTAGAAAGTTAACACTTAGTTTCTACCCTAAGAAATTAAGATCTGGAACTTAGGGGCGTAAGTAAGAAGTAAGGGTGGGAAGGCCAAGAACTTTAGGCTAGCTAGTTAGGACTCTGATTCTAAACCTAGACAATTAACCCAAAGAACTTATGTCTAGGAATTTCAACGGATAAACATTACCCTAGATACATAAATCGGTCAGTTTAGTATGCTAAGCTTAAGGATTGTAGCTCACAAAATGTAGACCAAGAACTTCATTTTAGTAACATGCATATAGGCGGAACAATTGCCCTGCACCTCCAGGTCCCGTGTTCGGTTCCTGCATCGGGTCTGTGTGCATGGAGTTTGCATGTACTGTATGCATGAGGGTTTCCTCTAAGTACACCGGTTTCCTCCCACAGTCCAAAGATATTCAGATTGGATGTTGACCAGAGTCATACAAAATAGGAATAAATACAATGGTCACCGCTGGCCACCAGGGTCCCTAGTTGGACTACAGAGGTTCCTACTGTATATGGATGGATGGAAGTTACATATGACCAGGAACTTTAACTTTAGCCTAGGAAGTTAAAACCACAAAAATGTTAGCTTGGATGGTAACCCTAAGAATTTTACTACAGTAACTTAAGACTGCAATTATTTAGTGTGTTTTGTGACTAACATCACACCAATGATTAAAAAATTTTTTTTTTGTAAAAAAGAAATTTGTAAAAACTTGATCTTATTCATGTTTGTTTCCTCATGTTTTTCTGCTGTAAAGTCTCTAACAGGGATTGCTTACAACATGAGATCCTAAGCAATTCCTGTTAGTGACTGAGGTTTTTTTTTTCCTACTGAAACTCACTTAATTATTGATCAGTTCATTATCAATCCCTGATGGGTTGTTCCAGTTATTTTGAGGATGGAAAAATCTTCAAATCATGCAGGACAGAGGTTCTGTGGGACTAGAAAAGAGAACAACAAATTAAACACATTATTTTTTAAAATGTTTTCATTTGGGTCTGGAACTCAAGACCAACCATTCAACTAGAACTATGGTACAATGCACCATCACGTCTTTATAGATATAGTGATGTCTCAGGCTATTTTACTGTTAGATCTCCTTAATACTCTTTATTAGGTAATATTTTATCAAAAGCTAACAGTTATCTTTATTAGTAAAAATTATCATTTTAAAAATGCTCCTGTCCAATGAGAGGCTGTAAAAGATTGACCTCAGGATTGCCTTTTTTTCTGCAAAACACACAGTGAGTGAAAAGCAATTTGCTCAGAGGGCAGCAGCCGCCTCTCTCTCCCAGGAGACACGTCCTGGATCTGCCATTCTCCGTTAAATACCAGATCGCTATTTTGAATGCCAGATTGATTTATTCACTATGGGTTATTATGGAATCGTGTATAATCGCCTGAGGCCCGATTAAGTTCAGGGTTGTTTTCCAGAAACCACAATGCCAATAATAACATTGTCCTAAGAAATAGATTCTAATTATAGAGTAACTTATATGCAATTATTATTTATAATTTTTTTTAAATAAAAACCTGAATGTTTTAACAATTCTCTAACAGTGATAAGCTGTTCATAATTTCTTTTTATTATGTAGGACATGTAGGACATGAAAGGTAGTTTTGCAATAGTCCTGTGATTGGGATTGAACAGAAAGCAGCTCACAGTACAACAGAAATATTCTTGGGGAGAATTATTTTTTCTCTCCATTAACCTATAAATAGTTTGACAATAAAACATTATAAATGTAATTTTCTGACTTTTAGTCATTTTGACAAATAATTTTTCTCTGACACACACAAGGTTGTTTCTAGCAAAATGTTTAATTTGAAAACAATATGACCTGTAAGTGACAATAAGCAACAAATACCTTTAGCTCATGGCTGGTTGTGGTAACTGCAATGACAGTGCCAGTGTGTAAACAGCCTTCTTTTTGGCTTCAACATTCTCTAAGAAAACACTAAACACATTCATTTCACTCACAGTAGCTGTTACTTGCCCAGTTGGTAATTTAGTTTCACTGATCACATGGCAGAAAGGAGAGAAGCGATTGGCTTTTAAGGATGGGTGTTATTTTGTTTTGAAATACGTCTGTTCCATGATGTGGTTTGTTTAAAACATGAAAGTTCAAAGCCGTAGCTTCTACAAGAAGTGTTTTTTTTTCTTATTTTTTATTAAAAGCTTTGTTACATGCAATCTTATGCATTATATATTAATTCATTTTCTATATGTACAATATGTTCTATGCTGTACAGGGTTACAGGGGGCCTGGACCCTACCTCAAATTCAAATTCAAATTTTATTAAAAAAAATAAAATAAAAAAAAGACAATTAACAAGAAATAAGAACAAGAAATAGAAAATAGAAAAGAGGCAATAAATAAATAAATATCTTAACTATAAAAAAGTAGAACAAAATATACAATATTTCAAAATATATAAGAAATATAAACCTATCTGTACAGATAAAAATGAGTTTAAATGCAAATAATACGTGGAATGAATGAAAAATGTCCAGAAGTGTGCAATTGAGCATTGTTTGTGCAAATGTGCAATGTCCATGATTGTCGGGTCGACAGTGCGTTGGGGTGTGTGCACAGATGAATAATGTCCATAAATTGTCTTCTGTGCTCAGGATACTTTGGGTACAAGGCACACCCTGGACAGGGTGGCAGTCCATCGCACATACTCCACATTACAGGCAATTTGGGAATCCCAGTTAGCCAAATGGGAGTTTGGGAATGATAATTATCCATGTCTTTTGGATTGATGGAGGAAACCCACCAAGCACAGGGAGAACGTGCAGACTCCATGCACACAGACCTGAGGCAGGAATCGAACCCTCCACCCTATATGTAAACTATATATTTTTTCTTATTTGGTAGTATTCCTATTTGTTTGCCTTGCTTTAATTACCTTTAATCAATTCTGACCTTTCTTCATTTTACAGTGTAAATGTAAGTGTTTGACCCTCCAAAAAATGTCCTTTCTACAGAAATCTTGAACAATCCCTTCTGCACTTTTACTGGTTTGTACCTTCATTTAATATTTTCTTTTGTTATTAATGATATTAATGATAGCACAGAAGAAAAGAGGTAAATAGGACAATATTTCTCCTATCTATTGTGCAATTTATAGTAGAAATAGTGGAGCAACTGGTTTAAAGTTAGAATCAAAGTTTCCAGAATGCAATACAGCTATACGTTGCAATAGTGATTCGCTACAGCAGAGAACTGACTTGGCTTGGATAGTAGGAATATTCAGTATGAGTAAGATGGCACTGATGATGGGGTTACTAAAAAGCCACTGCAATGTAACCCTAACTCTAACCCTAACAACCAGTTTGTTAACCAGGTTGTAATCATGAAATCATGTTGCTGAAAGAT
This sequence comes from Channallabes apus, assembly GCA_030522415.1. Lineage (NCBI taxonomy): Eukaryota > Metazoa > Chordata > Actinopteri > Siluriformes > Clariidae > Channallabes > Channallabes apus. The sequence goes on along the minus strand of CM060120.1, from coordinate 4,318,048 downwards.
GGAAAAAAAATCATTATATAATAATGCTTTAGAGGTATTACTACTATGTGTGCATGATGGATTTATCCTGTAACCAATATCACAAACCTGTGACATTGACAATTTAAACTGTTTGCATTTAAAGGCGTGTAGTTATGCCCGTCATGGCAGGCTCACAAGAAGTGTAGACATCAGAAGCGTATTACTTTTAATGCGGACGCAGCTTTAGTAGTATCGCTGCTCTACAGAGACATGCTGGGTTTCGTGGAGAGACTCTTTCTTCATCAAAAGGTCATGACATCTGGGGTTTCTGATCCACCAATTAGTCTCAGAAGAACAGGATCAGTTGCTGTGGCTGTGGATTCTGGCAGCACTAACAGGCCTGAAAAGGGCATGCGTCTCGTTTATTTTTAAAAGCCTTCCCTCTTAAAGCGCTTGTTGCCATTTATTTTTATCCCTTGTTAAATGGGAAAGAAAGACGGGGCTACAGCTCCAAACACTCGCCCACATTGACACACACTCACACACGTGTCGAAAACAAAAACAAAACCAGCTGGTGGAGTCTGCTTCTGTGACTCCAGGGAGATTCTGACTTTTGCTTTGTCTCTGCTTTTTTTCACTCCTTTCTCTAAAATATTTTTAAAAGTAAACTTTGCTTCCTGTATGCTGGAAATCTGGAAAAATCTGAGATGGGACTAAGTGGAGGAAAAAAATGGACATAGCACCATAAATCCAGTCATTTGTGGTTCTTCTGTGCAATACTGTATGATCAACCAGAACTTTAAAACTACCTGAACTGACCAATTGACCGCATTAAAATTCAATTCAATTCAATTCAATTTTAGTTGTATAGCGCTTTTAACAATTGTCATTGTCGCAAAACAGCTTTACACAATCAAAAGAAATTATGGAAGTTTGTATGAAATGAGAATGTGAATGAATCAAAATTATTACATTGTCCCCAAGAGCAAGCCGAGGACGACAGTGGCAAAAAAACCTCCCTGAGTTGACAATAGGAATAAACCTTGAGAGGAACCAGACTCAACAGGGAACCCATCCTCATTTGGGTGAAAAGGGATTGATCTGCAGTCATACTGTGTGTTAGGCAGAGTCCAGTTTGTTATTGGAGGCTCAGGTAGACTGTAGGAAATTCCAGTCCTGAACTATGAAGCGACAAGTCCTCAGAGAACAGCTGTCAGCATCAGCCGAGGCCAGCTGTGTCTTCGTGGTAAAGTGGAACCCTTCCCAGTTACCACACGCATCCCAAACAGACCACACGGGGCATCCATGTGACGAGATCTCCAAACAGAACAGGACACCAGGACAAGTCAGACAGGTCCAGATACATGGTAGCAGCCTGCAGCTTTTGATCGAAGTAGGCGTGGCAGATCATAAGACACTAGCAGTTCAATCATGTACTGCGGTGTGAGACCATGAGTAAAAAAGTAAAGAAGTATTTTAAAATCGATGCGAAATTTCACAGGGAGCCAATGCAGTGTGGATAAGATAGATGATATGATATAGGGTAAGATATGATGTGCTCATATCTTCTGGTTCTAGTGAGGACTCTCACTGCTGCATTCCAGACTAACTGAAGCTTGTTTATGCACCTAGTTGAACAACCAGACAGTAAGGCGTTACAACATCGAATCTACTTCCGGGGCGAACGCTGGCGCTATTAGCAGCCGCTGGTCCATGGAAGGTTTTAGATTTTTAGATCTCTGATTTTAGTTTATTTTTTATTAATGTTGGGAGAGTTTTTACGCTGCTATCTTGTGACCGTACGTGACATAGCACGAACTTGGTTGGACGAACACCGGTTTGGATATCGCTGCTAGCTGGATTCCTCTCGGCGAAATGGAAAGTTGTAACCGTTCCTGAAATCGAATACACATCATTTGAATTGGTTGCAGTGAAATGGAGTTGTTCCTACCATTCTTGCTGTGGTGTACAGACCTCCAAAGGCCAATCCAGCATTTCTACAGGAATTTTCTAAATTTTTAACTTCTCTTTACTCTCAGTTCCCTAATGTGGTGTTGGTTGGTGATTTCAATATCCATGTAGATGATTCAGAAAGCTCCTTTTCATCATGTTTGGATAGTTTTGGACTGCAGCAATTTATCAAAGCGCCTACTCACTCAAAAGTTCATACTTTGGAATCTGGCGTCATTCCCGATAATTTTACTATTACTGATTTATCACTGTTTGATCACATGTTGGTGTCTTTTAATGTTGTTCTATCTACAGTATATTCAAGCCCAATTTGAACCTTACCATGACTTTTTGCAATATTAAGAACATTGATGTGTCAGTGCTCTCAGAACATTTGTCTACAATTCCATCCATCAACTACCCTTCGACTCCCGATGATTTAGTTCAGCACTACAATGATCATTTACTATACAAATCATCCTTGATGTTTGTGCTCCATTGAAAACCAGGAAGGTCACGTTTGTCAACTCTGCCCCCTGGTTTACTTGTGAACTTCGCCATCTTAAGGTCAATGGTCGTCGTTTGAAACAACTATGCACTAAGACTGGACTTGCTGTTCATAAAGATTTGTATGCTGATTATATGATAGCTTACAAGACTGCACTTTCCACTGCAAGAATGAACTACTATGCTGTTCTTATAGGATCTCTTACAGGATTTAGTGCGCAAAACACTAAATCACTTTTCTCTGTTATTAACAATATCTCAAAGCCTATTGAGCTTTCAAAATCTCATACTCCTTCTATTGAATTATGTGAAGATTTTATGCTCTTTTTTAATAAGAAAATTTAACAGATCCACCAGCAAATGGTTCCACCCAGCTCTGATCTTAATATTTCCTCTGGTCAAATGCTAAGGGCTGACTATACCTTTTCTACTTTTATACTACCAACTGAGGAAGACGTTTGTTATATTATACAAAAATCCAAATCTGTTACATGTCAACTGAACCCTCTACCGACCCACTTAGTTAAAGCTGGTTTACCTTTCCTATCTTCCTTAATTATAGACATCATGCATGCATCACTTCTTTCTGATATTGTTCCCCTCAGTTTTAAAACTGCAGTGCTAACTCGAATCCTTAAGAAACCAGGCCTTGACTCAAGTAAATTCGACAATTATCATCCTATTTCAAATTTGTCATTCTTGGCTAAACTCTTGAAAGGATTGTTACTTCCCAGCTCCGTGATTATCTTTCCAGTAATAACCTTTTTGAAAGGTTGCAATCTGGGTTTCGTTCTCAACATAGTGTTGAGACCGCACTTGTAAAGATATCAAATGACTTGCTGTTGGCTGCTGATTCTGGACTTTTATCTATCCTTATACTCCTTGATCTTAGTGCCGCTTTTGATACTGTCTCACACACCATACTATTGAACAGATTGGAATCTATCGGTATTACTGGTATAGCCCTTTCTTGGTTTCATTCCTATTTTTCTGATCGCATGCAATTTGTACGAATTAAACAGTTTCAATCAACCACTACTCCAGTTGTCACTCGTGTCCCTCAGGGCTCCGGGCTAGGACCTCTCCTGTTTCTTATCTATTTTCTTCCAATAGGGAGCATATTTAGGAAATATGGCATTTAATTTCACTGTTATGCAGACGATACCCAACTCCATCTCTCCTCTAAACCTTCCATGATGTCTCTCCCTTCTGCTCTTGTTGAGTGCCTTGAAGAGTTAAAGGTTTGGTTTTCAAGCAATTTTCTCAAATTGAACAACAGTAAAACTAAAATTCTTCTTGTGGGCACAAAATCAATTAGGAAAGGCAAACATTTCTTGTGTTTTAATTGACAATCTTAATGTTCCTCTATCCAACCAGGTCAAAAGCTCGGGAGTCATCGTTGATCAAACACTGTCATTTGAAGCCCATATTAATAGTGTTACCCGCTCTGCATTCTTCCATATTAGGAATATCAACCGTTTACATCCCGCCCTTTCAACGAAGAGGACGGCTATTCTTGTGCATGCTCTTGTTACAGTACATCTAGAATTGATTATTGCAATGCTTTATTTTATGGGCTTCCTTCAAAAATACTTCATAAATTACAGTTAGTACAAAATGCTGCTGCTCGGGTTACATCCAAAAGTTCTAGTTTTCAACACATCACTCCCGTTTTGCAAAATCTACACTGGCTCCCTGTTAAATACTGTGTAGATTTTAAAACACTACTTTTAACCTACATATTGGCACCTTCATATCTTTTAGACCTTCTCAATATACATATCCCGTCGTGTGATTTAAGGTCTGCTTCTGCAATTACACTTGTTCGTCCACAGTTTCTATGAGGTCTCGAGCCTTTGGTTATGCGGCACCTTTTTATGGAACCGACTTCCTGTCGAGGTCTGCAACAGTCCAAGTCTCCCAGTTTTTAAATCTTGTCTAAAAACCTGTTTGTTTAGACAGGCTTTTATGTAATGCAGTCTGTTTTGTTTTTAAACCATTGTTCTTATACTTTGACTCATTGAATCATCATTATTATTATTATTATTATTATTATTAATAGTCTAACCTAGAGGTGATAAAAGTATGAACTAATTTTTCTGCATCGTTTAGCGACAATATATTTCTTATCTTGGTAATATTTCTGAGATGAAAGAATGCTAGAATTATCTAAATGTACTTCAAATGAAAGAATCTATAATCACATGAAGGTCTTTTGCTGTTGCATGATGGGAAAGAAAGGCTATTTAAAGTTACAGTGTGATCAGAAAGCTTGCTTCTACAGTAGGTGCATGTGGTCCTATGACTTTAATGTGTCTTAAATGTGTTGGTATAGGATCTAATACACAGAATGATCCTTATCAGGATTAAGCAGAAGGAAGTTAATTAACATCCAGTTTCTTATGCCCTGCACACATTGCTTTATTAAGCTAGTTTTGCTGAGACACATAACTGTGTGTCATCACCATAACAAAGAAAACTAATACCATGCTCACAAATTATGTTGCCTAGAAGAAGCATGCAAAGTGAAAAAAGCAGTGGGCCTAAATCCAAACCCTGTGGAACACCAAACTCTACAAGAGAACATGCAGAATAGTCACCATTTAAATCTAGAATCCGATCAGTCAAATAGGATCTGAGCCAGGAGAGGAGTTACTTCCTACAGCATTTTCCAATCTGTGAAGGAGAATACTATGATCAAAGGTGCCAACAGCTGCACTGAGGTCGAATAACACAGCCCTGATCAGAGCTCAATACGAGGTAATTTACTACGTTAACAAGTGCTGTCTCTGTGCTTTGATGTGGCCTAAATCCTGACAGTTTGTTCATGCTATTTCTATGTAGATATGAACATAGCTGTTGCACTACTACCTTTTCCAGAATCTTAGAGATAAAGGGAAGGTTTGATATCGGCATGTAATTGGACAGCTGACAGGTGCCGAGGTCGGGTTTCTTAATTAGCGGTTTAATAGCTGCTAATTTAAAAGATTTTGGAACAGACCCGCTGCTGAGTGAAGAATTTATTATTTTCAACTGGGGTTCTGTTATTGCTGGTACTATCAGCTAGAGAAAATGTGTCGGTATAGGATCTAATACACAGGTGATGATTTTACTCTTCAAGGGGAGTAAAGTATTCTAGGTTCTGATGTAGTGTGGATGTTTATCATCTGTATCAATAAAATTTTCTGGTTTCAAAGTCTGAATTTTTTGCCCAATGTTTACGTTTTTATTATTGAAAAAGTTCATGAAGTCCTCGCTACTGTACAGGTCCTTCTCAAAGAATTTGCATATTGTGATAAAGTTCATTATTTTCTGTAATGTACTGATAAACATTAGACTTTCATATATTTTAGATTCATTACACACAACTGAAGTAGTTCAAGCCTTTTATTGTTTTAATATTGATGATTGTGGCATACAACTCTTGAAAACCCAAAATCCCTATCTCAAAAAATTTGCATATCATGAAAAGGTTCTCTAAACAAGCTATTAACCTAATCATCTGAATCAACTAATTAACTCTAAACACCTGCAAAAGATTCCTGAGGCTTTTAAAAACTCCCAGCCTGGTTCATTACTCAAAAATCGTGGGTAAGATTGCCGACCTGACTGCTGTCCAGAAGGCCATCATTCGGCCATCAGACCATGCAGTGTGGTCTTATATCTAGTTAATTTTTCTAAATAAAAATAGGATTATTTTTGTTATTTTCTATAAGAGTTGAGAGACATATTGATCTAGCATCACTGAGAACTTTTCGATAATAGTGATTCAGGATGTTTTCTGAATAGTAGTAATTGACCTGCTTTATGAGTGTGTCCAACTTGCACACTGATTTACTCCTACTGAGTCCAGTATTGACATAAATACTGTTCTCAGAGAGTCTTCTATTCTCAAAATGAATATTTAAAGTCATTTAACGCTTTACAGAAACGACCAGGTTTGAGAGGAAAATCTGCGAATTCACAGAGAAATTCAGAGTATGGTCATGGGGGTCTGTAAATGATAACTAGTGGGATCGACTGAGCTGACTTCATATTTGTAGTTACACTTATGTTACTATAGAGAACGTCAAATGTATTAAATTTGTGTCAGTGTTTTTGTACGATAGTCAGATTATCACTGTATATAACTGCGACGCCTCCTCCTCTACCAGTTAGCCTGGTGTATGTACAGTAGCTGTATCCAGGAGGACTAGCTTAATTTAAAGCTACATACCCGTTCTGTTTAATTCAGGCAATTTGGCCAATTACCTCATGCTTGGAGAACATGCAAACTCCACACAGTCCCCGAGGAGGGAATATAACCCAGACCCTAGCTATGCACAACAGAGTTAAAACATTTTGTAGGTTGTAAAGAACTGAAAATGGGCTTTTGTTGAATTTGCATGGTGACATGGTGGCCGGCCATCCACCAACCATCCACTAATCCATCCATCTGGACCATCCAGGGTTGCACGACACTCATCAGTAAACAAGTCTTGTTTTTAAAAAAAACTTGTCTTCATGTATGCCTGGGCCCACTGCAACCGTTTCTGCTTGTGATCATTGATTAGGGGCCGAATAGTAGGTTTATGCACAACTGCAAGCCTCTAAAGGATCCTACACCTTGAAGTTTGCGGGACTCCAGAGGCACCAGCAGCTTCAAATACCTGTTTGCTGCTTTGTAATGGCATTTCAGCAGCCGCTCTCTTAATCCGATGAATTTGTCTGGCAGAAACCTTCTTCATTCTGCCTTTATCTGCACGAACCTGTCTGTGCTCTGAATCAGCTGCAAATGTCTTCACAGTACGATGAGTTTTCGTGTAATATCTAACGTTTTTATACCTTGTCCAAAGTATTACACTATTTGACGCTTTTCAGCAGCAGAGATCCTTTTTCTTTCCCATATCGCTTGAAACCTGTGGCCTGCTTAATAATGTAGAACAACCTTCTTCAGTACTTTTCCTTTAATTGAGCTCATCTGGCAAACTAATTATCAAACGTGTATGAAATTAATTTCAGTGATCTAAAGAGCCCTGAGACACGACACCATCCATGAGTTTAATTTAAAAACTAAACATTTAATGTTTGACACTTACATCCAATTTTTGGAATGGGAAAAAATGATGTCCTGTTACTATTATTAGTAAGCCTCCAGGGCAAAAAAAGAAAAAAAAACAAAAAACAATTAAGGTTCAAATGTTGGACACCAAATATGGTTTAAGTGACGAGAGAAATTATAATGTATTAATCATCTTTGTATTCAATTTGTCAGTAAAACATCTGCTTCTGCTGCTGTTTATCTGTCACAGCTTTCATGCAGTAATGATCCCGACCAACTAACACACACACCTCGAGTTTTCTTATCTTATTAGAGCTTATTCAGCTGACCAGTTCAGACATTATACATTTTCTGAGGCACACGTTCACAGATGTTATTCAAACAACCCAAATTCCGAAAAAGTTTGGACTTTTTTTTTTTTATTTGAATAAAATGAAAACTTAAAGACTTTTCAAATGAGCCAACATTTTATTCACAATAGAACATAGAAAACTTAATAAATGTTTAAATGGAGAAATTTTACACTTTTATTCTCGAAATGAGTTCATTTCAAATTTGTTGACACGGGGGCAAGAAAGGACTGAAAAAGCAAAACATTTTGAAAAGATTCAGCTGGAAGAACATCTACTGTAGCTTCAGGTCTGTAACATGAGTAGCTATAAAAGGGATGTGTCAGAAGAGGCTGAGTCTCTCAGAAGTAAAGATGAGTTGAGGCTCTCCAATCTGTGAAAGAATGTGTAAAAAGATTGTGGAATACTTTCTCAAATACAGCTTTGCAAATCTCAATATGAAAAATCTACAGTGCATAACAAAAAAATCAGAGAAACTGGAGAAATCTCTGTGTGTAATTAAGGGACGAGGCCGAAAACCTTTGTTGGTCTTCGGGCCCCTGGACAACCCTGCATCACTCATCGGCATGATTGGATCATTGACTTTACTAAATGGGCCCAGGAATACTTCCAGAAACCACTGTTGGTAAACACAATCTGTCATGCCATCTGCAGATGCCAACTAAAGCTCCATCATGCAAAAAGGAAGCCACATGTGAATATGGTCCCGAAGCTCCGTTGTGTCCTGTGGGCCAAGGCTCATTTAAAATGAACTTTTTCAAAGTGGAAAACGTGTTCTGTGGTCAAACGAGTCTAAATTTTACTTTCTTCTTGGAAATTACAGGTGCCGTGTCCTCCGGCTAGATCTTTCAAGATTCAAAGAACTTTATTAAAAAGAACTAATAATATCTCTTGGTTATACAGTTGCTCAGATTAATTTACCGGGAAGCAAGGAAAACTTAGGGAAAAAAAAAAATAATAATAATAATATAAGAAGAATATATATATATATATATATAATATATATATATATATATATATATATATATATATATATATATTAGACAGGAAAATAAAATTAAAGAAATAGAAATGTAAAACTCAACGAAAAATAACAATAAATAGAAGTAAAATAGAATAGAATATTAATTAGCTCTGGCACATAATTTAGTTACATATTGCAATAGAACTGTAGTTTAAGTGAAAAGAAGTATTGCACAAGTGTATTATAATCAGATATTGCACTTCGGCGTGTTACCAGTGTTCAGTTCAAAAGGCAGCATCTCTGATGGTATGGGTTGCATAAGTGCACACGATATGTGAGTTTGCATGTTTGGGAAGGCACTATGAATGCTGAAAAGTGTATAAAGACGTCATCTATTTCAGGAAAGGTCTTGGGTATTTCAGCAGGAGAATGCTAAAGCTCATACTGCAGCTATTATAACAGCATGGTTTCGCAGTACAAGAGTCCGAGTGCTGAATCGGCCCGTCTGCAGTCCAGCTCTTTCAACTATACAGAATATCTGGCGCATCATTAAACAAAAAATAAGTCGACCACAAACTCTTCAGCAGCTGGAAAACTATATCAGGCAAGAATGGCACCAAATAACCTCATTGACCAGACGTCTTCAAACTGTTATAAAACTAAGAGGAGATGCTACACCATAGTAAACCACCCCGTCCCAACTTTTTAAAGACCTGTAGCACACATAACATTTAAAATGTGAATAAAATTGTAAAATTTCTCAGTTTAAACATCTATGTTTTCTCACGTCATTTAAAAGTCTTTTACTTTTTATTTTATTCAAATTTAATCACATGCCTAATATTGAGTAGTTTTGGAGTTGCTCTGACCCAGTAGTCTAGCTGTCACAATTAGGCTGTTCTCACAGTAGCCACATTTTCAATATCTTGTTATAATTTAATAAAAAATTGGTCAGTGCAATTTAACATTTCTTTTTTTTTTGCAAAATTTTTTTTCTTTTTAGCTCTTTGTCAGCCATGTTTACAATGTTGGTGAAAATGTGGCATATAAAGCACTTTAAAGCACTTTTTGTAAGTCGCTCTGGATAAGAGCATCTGCCAAATGCTTAAATGTAAATGCAGTTTTTGATACATATAAAAACTTTTACAGATATTATGACTTTTCAAATGACATGATGGGCGGCGCGGTGGTGTAGTGGTTAGCACTGTCGCTTTGCACCTCCAGGGTCTGGGTTCGATTCCCCGGCCAGGCTCGATTCCCGTCTCTGTGTGCATGAAGTTTGCATGTTCTCCCCGTGCTTGGTGGGTTTCCTCCGGGTACTCCGGTTTCCTCCCACAGTCCAAAGATATGCAGGTTAGGCAATTTGCGTTCCTAAATTGCCCGTAGTGTGTGATTGGGTGTGTGAGTGTGTGTATGTGTGTGTGCCCTGCGATGGATTGGCACCCTGTCCAGGGTGTACCCCGCCTAGTGCCCGAAGTCTCCTGGGATAGGCTCCAGGTCCCCCGCGACCCTGAACACAGGATTAAGCGGTATAGAAAATGAATGAATTAATGAATGAAATGACATGCTTAGTCTAATTGTACAATTTTTTACTTCATTGTGAGTTTATGTCTCCATCTATCGACCAGAATGCAAAATGACAAGTAAATCTTCATGCAAATGCACAAAAAATATGCTGGGTGAGTTAATTTTATATCTTATAAATACACGCAAATATATAGACATATGTTATTAAAATATATATATATATATATATATATATATATATATATATATATACACACTACTGTTCAAAAATTTTAGAACACTTTCTAACTCCATGATGGTTTCTGATGTTTATTTCTTTCTACATTGTAAAGTTTTGCTGAAGGCGTCCAAAAACTGCATGAATCTCCTTTGAACAGTTGATATTGAGATGTTTCTGCTACTTCTGCTCTGTAAAGACTTCATAACGCCTCTAATCTGAGCTGCTGTTAATTGGCCATTTTTCAGGCTGATAACTCTAAATGAACTTCTGGTCTGCAGCAGAGGTAGGTTTTGGTCTCGTCCTCCTGGGACGGCCTTCATGAGAGTCAGTTTCATTATGGTGCTGGACGGATTTTGCAAATGCACTTGACACAATACTGTTCTTGCAGGAACTATTACAGAAAGGCCGACCTCTGTGTCTTAAAATAACAACTAACTGGTGTTTTTTTTGTTGTTACATAATTACCTAATTCCATAAGTGTTATTTTATAGTTTTGAAATCCACAGTATTGTTGTAGAATGTAGAAAATAAATCACTAAACCAAAACAAAGAAAAAAGATTCCTGAGGCTTTTAAAAACTCCCAGCCTGGTTCATTAATCAAAACCGCATTACTCAAGCAAGAGGGTAAGACACAGAAAGACATTTCTGAACGAATAGGCTGTTCCCAGAGTGCTGTATCAAGGCACCTCAGTGCAGAACTGAACATAATTATTTGAAGGTTGACTTTTTTTGTATTAAAAACACTTTTCTTTTATTGGTCGGATGAAATATGCAAATTTTCAAATTCAAATTCAAATTTTATTTGTCACATACACAGTCATACACAGTATAATATGCAGTGAAATGCTTACACAACCGCCAGTGACCTTAAAAAGAAAATAAAAGCTTGTACGTAAAATAAATAATCAATAAAAAGGAAATACTAAAGAAATAAATTTAACTAGTAAAATTAACTGTACAATAAGGGCATAATAAAATATTGCAAAGTATAGAAATATAGGGTATATGTATATAGAATTTAAAGTGTCAGTGGTTGTGCAAATATGCATGAAAGGTGACTAATGAAAGTGACATGTGCAATTGTCCAGATGTATAAATATTTAGTGCAAGTGTGTATGAATGTGTCCATGATTGTCCAGTCAGTGTTGTGAGCTTAAAAATATGTTATTATTATTATTAGTTTTCTAATAATATTATAATTATAATATTATTATTATCTCAATTTTTTGAGATAGGGATTTTGGGTTTTCATGAGCTGTCTGCCACAATCATCAATATTAAAACAATAAAAGGCTTGAACTACTTCAGTTGTGTGTAATGACTCTAAAATATATGAAAGTCTAATGTTTATCAGTACATTACAGAAAATAATGAACTTTATCACAATATGCTAATTTTTTGAGAAGGACCTGTAGATCTCACTCTCCCTTAACCTCACAGTCCTTTAAAACACCTCTGACTTTGAGAATGTAATATTGACCTTATAATTAACTCCCCTCCCCACGACACTTATGATGTCATATTAGCACGTCACATTCAGGGAGACGACGCATGGCTTTATTTGCAACCATCCCTTCGTACGTAACAAAACTCCACAGTGGAGGGATTTTCTTTACGCCGTGTGATCTGGCAACCCGTCAGAGCGCTGCAGGGGGCGGGGCCGTGGTGATCTCTATCTTGCAGCGAAAAAGCCGACGTAGGTTTAAAGAATAAATAGAAATATTACAAAAAATAACCCCGAAATGAACACAGACATTTGCTAAAGCTCACATACATTATTTTACGGCGAAGAGGTAAGAAATAAATGTTAATGAATGTACTGGACTCAGGAACGGTTGATGCGCGCGCTGCTAGGACGCTGAGCTAGCTCACTATTTAGCATTGCTGCTGTACATTACCGTTTGTTTATTTTTTAAAGAGGAAAAATCTAATACTCAGGCTTTTAGATTATCATGCATCCCGTGTCATCATTGTTTCACAGCTTTAAACAAACGTTATCATGTTTATATAAGCCTATATTACACTGTGCGCCTGCGGTGACTCTTTCTTTGGTCGTGACCCAAATTATCCTGTTCTCCACTACATAGTGTACACTCAACCGGCGCGTGCGCCTCACCTGGACTAATTAGAGTCGGACATAATGAGTTGTTCACACCTTGTAGTGCAATGATATTATATAAAGACATATATCGCAGACTGTGCACTCCCACTGTTCACTGTGTACTTTATATTGCGCTTTATAAGCACTGTGTACTATGTAGTGCAATTAAGCAGTAGGGGTGTGTTTCAGGTTTGGGACGCGGCCCTGATGTAGCCTGCTGGGTGGAATGTTATTTTGCTCAGGTTTCCCAGAGTTTGCTCTTCAGTGTCCTTGTGCTGGAGTTTCCTGAGTAATTACTGATTAATCTAACCTGTGCAGACCAAAATCCTAGAAAGCCATCGTCTGATTGGTTGTGTCATCTTGTGATGTCATAAGATTCAAAGGCGCTTTCTTGGCATGACAAATATTTACATTCGTATTGCCAAAGCTTAGAGATCAGGCACAAGAGAATAACAGAAGTAGAGATTAAAATACAGTATAGAAAGAGTAATAATAAATATATGTATATAAAATAAAAGAGTGCAGACATTTGGTCAAAAATAGCGACTCTTGTGAACATTTTTTTTAAGAAAAAGAAAAAAAAAGCATATATACTGTATATGTAGAATCAGAAATAATAATGTACATAATAGTAATAGTAATAATAATAACAGCAATCAGTGCACATTTGTGTGTGTGTGTGAGAGATATGGTGTATGTTTAGCCTTACTAGGTTGTGCCCTTCACTAGGTGTGCGTGTGTGCGCGTGCGTGTGTGTGTGCGCGCGTGTGTGTGTGTGTGTGTGTGTGTGTGTGTGTGAGAGAATGTGGTGATATATAATTCACTGAGGAAGTGCAGCTCTGCACTAATGCTCACTGAGTCTGTATCTCATCAGGGTGTTTCTTAGCTTTGGGTCAGTCACCGTGCTCACATAGTCTGCCACGCCGTAGTGTCTGTTTAGGGCCAGATAACACTGCATCTTACTCTGCAGTTAAGTTTGTGTTTCCCAATAGTTACTTTTTAATGTTTGTGTAATCAGGTTTATTCCAATTGTCTTTGCTAATGGTTTGAACTTTGCTAAGTTTGTCATTTCTTTGTAAAATGCACAGTTTTTTTTTTTCTTTCAGTTTTCATCTTCAAAACCGGTGTATGATTACAAACAAATTATGCATTTGTTTTAACAAGGCTGTAAGAACTACTGTCAGTCTAATGTTTATAATTATTTACATATTCAAAGTCACTAAACCTACTTTTAAATGTAACGCATATTTTTCCTATTTTGACTATACATACTGTATACCAACATTTGTTACTCATTATCATTACACCGTTTCTGATGACGGCCGAGTTTTACTGACTTAACAGAAATTTCTGATCCGCTTTATTGGCTCCCGATACACTTGATCAAAAATAAAAGGTTTACATAGTTCATTAGAAGGGGAACGGTTTACATAGTTCAGACATATTTGTCTGTGTATCTTTTTACATTTACATTTAGGCATTTGGCAGACGCTCTTATCCAGAGCGACTTACATTTTTTTATCTAATTATACATCTGAGCAATTGAGGGTTAAGGGCCTTGCTCAAGAGCCCAACAGTGGCAACTTGGTGGTTGTGGGGTTTGAACCTGGGATTTTATTACTCGGTTATAAAATCCCACTCGGTGGGGTTTGACCCTGCGATTTTATTACTCGGTTATACAATACAGAAGGCTTTTTTATAAAACTTTAACCTAATGTAATGTGTTAACAGCACCATGGTATAAATGTTGAATATATTTGTTTAAAAACAAAAATATAAAAGAGTACAACACTTTTATGAAGTATTCTAAATGTGTCTAAACCTTTTGTAAATGCTCATTGGTTCAGAGTCATGATTCATTAATGTTTCACTTCTTTTTCATTCGACACAACGTGTCAGCAGCTTATATTACCTGTATGCCAATGTTTACACTGGAAACTGAATTTGGGCAAATTGTACAAATGTAAGATGAGGTGTTTTCCACTGTTTTCCACTTCCACTCTTATCGAAGGTCTTTTCTGCTGTTTTATCGTTTCGCCCACAGTGTAATCGAGGTCACCACCTGGCTCGACTTGTAAAGGCAGTATGGGAAACACGAGCAGCGAGAGGTCAGGAGTGGGGCAGGGTGAGAAGGCCAGCCGCAGGGACAGCCGGGGGGCTAAAGAGGGGGACCGGCCCAAAATCCTCATGGACAGCCCTGAGGACGCAGATATTTTCCACGGAGAGGATATGAAGGTATACAGTGTGTGTTTCAGATTCCTGACACGTGAATATAATCAGAGTGTTTACTTACAGCACTGCAGCCGAGACACTATTACACATCAGCATACGAATCTTTACATCTATCTATCTATCTATCTATCTGTCAATTTCATTTAGTATTATTTACATTTATTTAAGTTTTTATTTATTTACGTTTTTCATAGAGGTGGCCCAGTGGTGAACTAGGGTGAACCTGTAATACAGTTTGATTACAACCTTTAAAATATAGTCTTATACAAGCAGAAATGAACATTTATTTTAAATCATTTCTGATCCAGAAATAAAAAGAAATCTTTTCAATCATCATTTAAAAAATTATATTTGGCAAATAATTGGCACATATTTATAATTACTACTGCCACAGCAAACAACCACTTAAATTGTTTAGTGCATCTGTTTAAAAAAAAAAGATTTAAAAGGGGGTCAGGGCACATACAATTATAACCATTCTGAATTAAATTGATAATATTTATTGATTTATTTACATCCCATAGTATTTTACACACCTGCCTGCAGATACCCGACACTTGTGTGCTACCTTTATCTGCGAATGGAGTTTGCGGTCAACTCACCACTGCTACTCAAGCTGCTCCAATGCTTCGACAGCCCCTAATTCTGCATGTCGCATGAGCTACTTTCTGTGAGGAAGGCCTGTGACACAATACTGTCTCTCTCTCTCTCTCTCTCTCTCTCCATATATATATATATATATATATATATATATATATATATATATATACACACACACACATCTCCCGTGTCTCAACATTAATTTCTGTCCCTGAGTGTGTTTGTAAACATAGCCAGCAACAGTGTCAAACTAGAGAGGTACATTTCCTGAAGAAAATGTGAGTGGTGCTTGACGTGGCAAGTTAACAGGAGGCTAGCTAATCAGCGTAACTCCATGAGAGGGACATGGTAATCATGTTAAGTGCGCAAAGTTTAATCAATGTCAAGTCTATGAGCGGTTAATTGCCCCCTGCGGGGGCAATTGACCGCCCAGCCCCTCAGACAGGTCACTGCACACCCCTCCCGGATAAGACGCACGATATGACACCTCATTCAAGGGTCTACGACAAACGGTGAGGGACCAGGGATTAATTGCCCCCTGCTGGGGCAATTAACAGCCCAGCCCCTCAGAGAGGTCACTGCACACCCCTGCCGGATAAGACGCACGATATGACACCCCATTTATGGGCCTACGACATACGGTGTTGTTCTAGCAGTTAATTGCCCCCTGCGGGGGCAATTAACCGCCCGCCCTCAGTGGTATCATATAACCCCATGCCCGAATGAGGCGAACGGTTTGTCACCTCATTCATGGGCCTACAAAAAACTCTGTCAAAGCTGATCTCAATGTTAAGTCTATGAGCGATTAATTGCCCCCTGCGGGGGCAATTAACGGCCCAGCCCTGAGCAATGTCACGGCACCCCACCCCCGGATAAGCCGCACGATATGACACCTCAGTCATGGGTGTATGACAAACGGTGCGGGAATAGCGGTAAAAATGTTAAGTCTATGTGAGTTTAATTGCACCCTGCGGGGGCAATTAACCACCCAGCCCTGAGCAAAATCATAGCACCCCACCCGCGGACAAGCCTTACGATTTGACACCTCATTCACGGGTCCATGACAAACGGTGCGGGACTAGCCATTAAAATGTTAAGTCTATGGGCGATTAATTGCCCCCTGCGGGGGCAATTAACCGCCCAGCCCCTCAGAAAAGGCATAGCACCCCATCCCCGAACCAGCCGAACGGTTTGACACCTCATTCATGGGTCTGCGACAAACTAATTATTCGATAAATTCCCCATTATAAGTCAATGGGGCAAATTTGGGGACCTCTCCTGCCCCGGGGGTAGAACTTATACCCTTGTGCGGGCTATCCTCTGACACAGGGTGCAAACCCCCTCAAATGTGGTGAATTTCACGTTTCTACAAAACTGCCTCTCTGCGCTAGAAACCGTCAAAATTCGCCTCAATGTTAAGTCTATGGGATTTTCGGGGTGATTAATTGCCCCCTGCGGGGGCAATTAACCACCCACCCCTTAGAAAAGTCATAGCACCCCATTCCCGATCGGGCCGCACGATTTGACACCCCATTCATGGTTCTACGACAAACGGTGCGGGACTAGTTACGCGCCAAACTTTGTACGGAAGAAGAAGAAGAATAAAAAAAATAAGTTTGCAAGATAGTAGTAGTGATGCTTTTCAAGCACCACTAATTACGCTCGCACACACGCACACACACACACACACACACACCGCGATGAGGAAGAAAATAGATTTTTGCTTTACTCACGCGCACACACGTGTTATAAGTGTGTTTCCGAACACAAAATAAAATATGTTTTACACACTCACGTGGTCACAGTGATATCGTAAACAGTACACGTGTGTACGGATGTTGATTATATCAGTAAGAGACGAGCACTAAAACCCAGCAGGGGAGACGATAACCCACAATTCCGCAGCGAAAGAGAGAGAAAAACCGTTGGCTCAGTTGTGATCACGTGACGCTTGGCGTCAAAACAAGAAGTGCAGGCGTGATACATGATACTCGGTGCTCGTAAACCAAGACAATGCTCGTTTTTCGAGTCATAATTTATTAAAAATCTTTGCTTTGTATATACAGTGGAACCTCAGATTACGAGTAACGCGGTTTACGAGTGTTCCGCAAGACGAGCAAAGATTTTTAATAAGTTTTCATCACAACTGAGCCAACGGTTTTTCTCTCTCTTGCGCTGCGGAATTGTAGGTAATCGTCTCACCTGCTAGGTGAACACACACACACACACTCTGAAACTCTGCAAGCACTAAGAGCCAGCAGGGGAGACGATTACCTATCCTATTTTTAAAACCGTTTGAAAATGAACCGTTTAAAAATTAGCGACAGAGCAGAGTTTGTGTGTGTATATATAAATATATATATATACTCACTTGCAAATTTCTTTGTTTTTGTTTAGTGATTTATTTTCTACATTCTACAACAATACTGTGGATTTCAAAACTATAAAATAACATATGGAATTAGGTAATTATGTAACAACAAGAAAAACACCAGTTAGTTGTTATTGTAAGACACAGAGGTCGGCCTTTCTGTAATAGTTCTTGCAAGAACAGTATTGTGTCAAGTGCATTTGCAAAATCCGTCCAGCACCATAATGAAACTGTCTCTCATGAAGGCCGTCCCAGGAGGACGAGACCAAAACCTACCTCTACTGCAGACGAGAAGTTCATTTAGAGTTATCAGCCTGAAAAATGACCAATTAACAGCAGCTCAGATTAGAGGCGTTATGAAGTCTTTACAGAGCAGAAGTAGCAGAAACATCTCAATATCAACTGTTCAAAGGAGATTCATGCAGCTTTTGGACGCCTTAAGCAAAACTTTACAATGTAGAAAGAAATAAACATCAGGAACCATCATGGAGTTAGAAAGTGATAGAAAACTTTTGAACGGTAGTGTGTATGTGATATATATATATATACAAACCGGATTCCAAAAAAGTTGGGACACTAAACAAATTGTGAATAAAAACTGAATGCAATGATGTGGAGATGGCAAATGTCAATATTTTATTCAGAATAGAATATAGATGACAGATCAAAAGTTTAATCCGAGAAAATGTATCATTTTAAAGGAAAAATATGTTGATTCCAAATTTCACGGTGTCAACAAATCCCAAAAAAGTTGGGACAAGTAGCAATAAGAGGCTGGAAAAAGTAAATTTGAGCATAACGAAGAGCTGGAAGACCAATTAACAGTAATTAGGTTAATTGGCAACATGATTGGGTATAAAAAGAGCTTCTCAGAGTGGCAGTGTCTCTCAGAAGCCAAGATGGGTAGAGGATCACCAATTCTCACAATGTTGCGCAGAAAGATAGTGAAGCAATATCAGAAAGGTGTTACCCAGTGAAAAATTGCAAAGACTTTGCAGTTATCATCATCAACTGTGCATAATATCATCCGAAGATTCAGAGAATCTGGAACAATCTCTGTGCGTAAGGGTCAAGGGCGTAAAACCATACTGGATGCCTGTGATCTCCGGGCCCTTAAACGACACTGCACCACAAACAGGAATGCTACTGTAAAGGAAATCACAGAATGGGCTCAGGAATACTTCCAGAAACCATCGTCAGTGAACACAATCCACCGTGCCATCCGCCGTTGCCAGCTGAAACTCTACAGTGCAAAGAAGAAGCCATTTCTAAGCAAGATCCACAAGCACAGGCGTTTTCATTGGGCCAGGGATCATTTAAAATGGAGTTTGGCAAAATGGAAGACTGTTCTGTGGTCAGACGAGTCACGATTCGAAGTTCTTGTTGGAAATGTGGGACGCCATGTCATCCGGACCAAAGAGGACAAGGACAACCCAAGTTGTTATCAACGCTCAGTTCAGAAGGCTGCATCTCTGATGGTATGGGGTTGCATGAGTGCGTGTGGCATGGGCAGCTTGCATGTCTGGAAAGCCACCATCAATGCAGAAAAATATATTTAGGTTCTAGAACAACATCTAGTCATCTCTTTCAGGGAAGACCCTGCATTTTTCAACAAGATAATGCCAGACCACATTCTGCATCAATCACAACATCATGGCTGTGTAGGAGAAGGATCCGGGTACTGAAATGGCCAGTCTGCAGTCCAGATCTTTCCCCTATACAGAACATTTGCCGCATCATAAAGAGGAAGGTGCGACAAAGAAGGCCCAAGACGATTGAACAGTTAGAGGCCTGTATTAGACAAGAATGGGAGAGCATTCCTATTTCTAAACTTGAGAAACTGGTCTCCTCGGTCCCCAGACGTCTGTTGAGTGTTGTAAGAAGAAGGGGTGATGTCACACAGTGGTGAAAATGGCCTTGTCCCAACTTTTTTGGGATTTGTTGACACCATGACATTTTGATTCACCATATTTTTCCCTTAAAATGATACATTTTCTCAGTTTAAACTTTTGTTCCGTGATTTATGTTCTATTCTGAATAAAATATTGACATTTGCCATCTCCACATCATTGCATTCAGTTTTTATTCACAATTTGTTTAGTGTCCCAACTTTTTTGGAATCCGGTTTGTATATATATATATATAGATATATATATATAGATATATAGATAGATAGATAGATAGATAGATTTGGGTACACAAACTAATGCCTTAGCCACACACTCTCTGATGTCATGGGCTGAGTTTTACTGACTTAACAGAAATTTCCGATACGCTTTATTGGCTCCAGATGCACCAAGATGGAGTGTTTGAGTGATATTAAAATACCGTCCTCGATCAAAAATAAAAGGTTTACATAGTTCATTAGAAGGGGAACTTTATAGGCGTCTGTCTGTGTATCTTATCTATATTTTATTACTCGGTTATATAGAAGACTTTTTTCATAAAAGTTTTACCTGAAAGAGGTGCGTACCCGTTTAAAAACAGGTTGTGTGTGTGTATGTTTGTCTTGCTCTTACCTTCAGGCCCCTTTAGAAAAGGAGGAGTTTTTAGCCTGGAGGCAGGACCTCGAGTCCAGTGATAAGGAGCTCTTGGCACGGCCCACAGTATTTCGTTGGACAGGTGCTGGAAAAGACGTCTATCTCTCTGGATCCTTCGACAACTGGGCAAATAAGATTCCTCTAACCAGGAGGTAAACAAGGACGTTATATTAAAAGAGATTTAATATTAACAGGCAACCTGGACTTACAGTAAATGAAGGACGAATAAAACTAGCGCAGTGGCACCTGGAGTCTATAAAGTCATGTGGTGTTTTTTTTTTCTTTTTCTTTTTGTGTTGTATTTTGCAGTGGTTAGCTTTTACACGATAATTAGCATTTACATGATAATTACATAATGAATATTTATAATGAAAGGCTTTATACCATATGTAAAGGTGAATTATAGTAACAACTCATTCACTGCAAGGTAGTAGATAAAGACAGATAATTTTTTTTTTTTAAATAACTCTTTATTATTTATGGAGACTCCAGTGTCAGCATTATATAAAAGAGGTATACAATTTTGCAAGTTGTTAGTGACATGATTTTTATTGTTTTTTTGCATTGTTTATAATTTCTAACATGTTTTTATAACATATCTACATGGTTTTCCTGACATTTTACCGCTTTGGATAAAAAGTATGATGTCATTACTCAGAAAACTGTTAGTGTTGGAAATTTACTGTGGTATAAGAGGAATAAAACATAGTTTTTTTTTCTCCCCTCTGTCTTTTATCTCTTAAACATATATTTATCTTGCATTTTTCCTTCATCCAGTCAGAACAATTTTGTCGCGATCGTGGACCTGCCTGAAGGCGAACACCAGTATAAGTTCTACGTAGACGGACAGTGGACGCACGACCCGTCTGAGGTGGCCAACACGCACATCTTTACTCATTCAAAAGTCACAGAGAGCATCATATACAGCGAATTGCTCGTACTCTATACTCGCATACTAACTCGATATATATGTTTTTAATTAGCCTGTAGTGACCAATCATGTGGGATCGATAAACAACATCATCCAGGTGAAGAAGACAGATTTCGAGGTGTTCGATGCTCTGATGGTGGATTCGCAGAAATGCTCAGATATGTCAGGTTGGGTTTTAATAACATTTTATACTACTAGATATGAGTATCATGACTTTGCACAGTTGCATGCACACACTACGCTGTGTACTGTAACATACTGTACACAGTGAGGTGGCTTTCATACTTTTTCCACAGTTTGCTATAGCAGTGTATATTTTTTGTGACAGTTTTCAACCACGTTAGATCTTTAATTGGTGAGGGAATAACAACAGTGCAGCTACAAATAGCGGTTTCATAATAAAGCTTTGATTTACATAAGCTGACTAAAACATGTGTAATCACTGATGCAGTAAAGTTTTCTGTAAGGAAATTAATGAATGTTTAAAGCAGGGCTCTTTAACTCCAGGCCTGGAGCGCCAGTCTCAGCACGGTTTGGGTATTTTTTCCGCTCAAACACAGCTGATTCACCTAATCTGTTAATTGCCAGGTTTAGGGGTGTGTTTAAGTGTTGGAGAATCACAACTTGTGCTGTATCCAGGACTGGAGTTGAACAGCCGTGGTTTATAGCTACTATAATGTAAGTTTTATTATATGGGAGCTATCTTGTTTCACGAACCTTAAATATAACTATTAATAAAAGATAAAGTATGAAGTGTCATTGTTTAACAAACCAAGATGCACTTGTTCATAAGTCACTGTGATGTAAGTCACTTTAATTTAATTTCTAAAGGGGAAATTTCCAACTCATCATACCACATTGATCATCACTGATTGTTTTCTTCCAGTACACTGCATCATGTTTTATTTCTCGCTCAACTTGTGTGAAGATATCTGGGTTTATCTCCTGGGCAAATACAGAATGTGTATCTCTTGTTAAACATTTCCATTGATCACCGTTGTTAATTAATATCCCACTTTTATCCTTAATGTTTTTTAGATCTCTCAAGCTCTCCACCCGGACCATACCATCAAGACGCGTACATCCCCAAACAGGACGAGAAGTTCAAGTCTCCGCCCATCCTTCCTCCTCACCTGTTGCAGGTCATCCTCAACAAGGACACGGGCATCTCGGTATGTACCTCTCCATACGGTCATCTGAAGTGGGTTTTTTAAATTATTATTATTAACTACATAACTTTTATTTAATTAATACAATAAAAATTTTGGTTTATGATATTACAGAAATTTATTAATATAAAAGATTTTGCCTACAACTGTAACAAAAAATTTGTAATATAATATTTTGACTATTACTATCACTAAAACTGGACCAATAAAATTTGGGTAGAGTTTAGTTCCCAGTCTGGTCTGCTTGGTTTATTTAACAGCTTATGTATAATAATGCTAATAATCACAGTACCTCGTGTTATTGTACAGTTAACAGCTTATCTTTCCTGTCTAATAAGACATTCTGGTTTGACTTTTTTTTTTAAATGTTTTATATGAAGTGACTCCCCATGACAGTGTACAGTACACTTCACCAGTCTAAATTTCCAGATTAAATGTTTTTTTGTTTAATGATTGAGATTATGATGACATTATTATTAACCTTTTCTCAAAGTGTGCTTGTAATAATTATCTAGTAATACCATCTGCACTATATGACACATGTTTTTCTTCTTTAAATAATTAAAAGTACTAAAAAAAAAATCTATTTTTTTCCCGCACCAGTGTGACCCTGCATTACTTCCTGAACCCAATCACGTGATGCTGAACCACCTCTATGCTCTCTCCATTAAGGTACGTGTCACAGTTGACATGGAACATGGTGGACATACTATATAATGAAAAATAAAAGCTTTTTTGTCAAGAGTACACTTCCTGTATATATGCTTAATATGCAATATACGACATAAAAAAAAAGAATTACACGTGCGCGCACACACACACTCACGAAGGTGAGTCAAAAATGATCCACACTGTCAGTGCTTTCTGTTCATGGCTCCTGTCACCCCAGTCATTGCTGTGCAGGAAACATCCTCGATCACAGCCCGAGAAAAAGTTCAAATGTCAACCATCAGCTGGAAAATTCAACACTTACAGTTTTCTGGGATTCTCAAGGGCCAGAATTGGAACATTATCAGAAAAAACGTTCCACAATCAACAGTGAGCTCGTTACAGTGAGACGCTTATTGAAGAGCTGAAGACTAAACTTCAGATTAAACACGGAGGCCTGATATCCAAGGGTGTCGTGATCTTGCATCTCACACTCTGCAAAAACTTTGTATTGAGGTGTTAAAGCGCCTCCCTATAGTCCTGATCTCACTCTTATCAGACTTTCGCCTGTTTGCTCCTCTGAAAGCAGCCCTACAAGGATGAAGGCTTACTTCTGATGAAGACGTGCAGTGCATTGATGACTCGTGGCTCAGCATGAAACATTTTTAAATGAGGGAATATGAAAGCTTGTCGACAGACGGACAAAGTGTTTTGAAAAGCAAGGAGGTTATGTCCAAAAATTATATATTAATTCAAATAAATTCTACAGCTAGAATGCAGACAATTTTTGACTTACTGTGTGTGTGTGTGTGTGTGTGTGTGGGGCAGATACACTGCTAATGTTAGCACTTAATAGAGGCAGCTTTTTCTTTATCCAATCAGACATCATGACATCATATATGTCGTAGTGCGAGTGTGAACTGATGTTAATTCTTTATTTTATTCTTCTCAGGATGGAGTAATGGTTCTTAGTGCCACACATCGCTATAAGAAGAAGTACGTTACCACCCTGCTGTATAAACCCATCTGACATCAGCAGCAAATCTTTCTGCTCATGAACTCTAACACACCTCTCAAGCGTCTATCCACTCCACTACTGAGAACTAGTGTCTAGTATAGTTTTTTTTTTTTTTTAAATATGCGGCACTGGTTGCCAAGAGATTAATCTTTCGGGTGCTTAACTTAAAACATGCTTAAAACAGCCAGCTTATCATCTCATCAAAAGACCAATAACGTAGACAAATTTCATGCACAAGACCAAATATATATGGAGATATTTCAAGTAACATCATAAATGATTACAGTTGCTGTTGATTATTTTATAATAATGTCATGTGTTGAAGTGTTTTATTCTTTTTATAATGTTACCTTTTTTTTTATTTTTTTTTTTAGCTTATTAATGACTGACAAATCACACGTTGATGAGTGTGCCGAGCATAAATCTCTCAATTCTGGAAACTGGCAAACTGGATTCTCTTTTCCGTAAATGGTACATTTACAGAAATCTTTACCATTATAGATTTAAAAAATTTTATTTATACAGCATCAAGCGTACACCAAACAAGTCCGTATAAGTACGTGCATGTTGTTATAAACCTGAACCTTTGATGTTACTGTCAAAGCTACAGGTATAGAAAATTAATCACCACCTCCCGACCAATTCAGAATTCAGCAGTAATGTTCAGTGCGAGAAGAATCAGTGCTCATAGTGCAGTATATTTTGTTGAGACTGTTTGCAAAATGCGGTCGAAAAAAATAAAAGGGAAGATAAATAAGTTTGAAGTTTGAGAGTTGTTACATTTCCAAATATATTATCTACACAAGTAAATTGCTTCAGTCACCCAGTGCAGGCTGTGGTTGTTAAAACAGACCAATATTTAAGATGTAAATTTGATTTCATCATTCATCAGTTTGTGTTTTGATTTGCTAGAATATACAAGGCATGATTTATTGTATACTTTTTTTTATGGTTCTCTTAAAATGCCTGACTAATATTCTGCAGTAGATTGTTGCAATTTATTATTTTCTCCAGCCTTTTTATGTCTTGTTAAAATGTAATGTATTTTAATGTATGCTCACAAAAGAGAAGAATCAAAACTAGTCATCAATAAACTTAGTTTTTTAAGAAACTTACTGTAGGCTTTTGTATTTATTCTGTGAGGGGGAAAATGACTAGCGTGATCATGGACTAAATATATACCATATTTCACAATGTACTTTAAACTGTACTTCCTGCTCCCTGTTTACGGAACTTTCCTTGACACAATTCTTTCACATTCTGAACCCCCTGCAACATCGATGACCCTATGATTTGGAATCATTCTTGGCATGGCCGAGTACCCTAGGTAGTCCACTTTGCAGGGAACGGCTAACTTGCGTATCAGGACACAGCTACAGGTTTTTAATGAGCCATAGGTGACAATAATGAAGAAAAGGTACTATGAGGAAGACACCTTGGTGACACCAGATAGTGAGTATATAAATCATTACATTTCTGCACTATGCTGTAATGTGTGTTGGAAGCATGCTCATTATGAACAAATTGTATCCTTGGATGAGCACAGGCCTGTCTGTCATTAAGGAAGGGAACACCAGCAGCTCTCCGGTGCAAGACTACATTATCCAGGTGAGGTTACCCACTGAAGGAACTGAGCATGAACTGTTAAGTCAACAGAAGAAAATCTAAACTATTAATTATTTCAGTAAATGTCATTATTAGATCAATGGATACATACAGTATGATTCTTTACCATGACATGAGTAATGCAGTTGATGCAAGATAAATTCAGGATACATTTAAAACCTCAAATCTACATTTATTCAGAATTTTAAAATTAAACAGCGATGTCTGCCCACTCGTGGTGTCAAAGGTAGAATTGCAAATGCTGCTGAGAACTTTAACGGCCCTGTATACAGGTCCTAGAGATCCCTGAAAGTGTGTGTGTGTTTTTTTTTATTTTTTTTTTATAAAACCTCTTCTGTTTCTGTTTAAACCTCCCCCTCCAAATCCATTGCTTCAGTGTCTGCATAAAATACATACTGCTGCTGAGCAACAAGCAAGGGAATGGTATGTTCTTATATGAGGTCAAATTAGGGGTATTATTGCATTATTTTCTCTTTTATTATTATTATATAGAAATCATAAAAACGATTTGTTTGTTAAGCCATAAAACAGACCTGTCTAAAAAAATTTAATGTTAATTCTACATAATATGTGGCCTTTAAAGAGCCAGTAAAAAGGGCATCGGTGATCGTGTGAGCTCACCTGCGACTCCTGTATTCCTTACTTGTCCAGGCCTGACCTCACCCTCACACCCCTGGTGCCTTCACTGAAAAGAGCTAATTAGAGGGATTTACCTACCACTCTGCATGTTACAGTACTGACCTTTAATTCTTCTGCGAGGTTCTTATGAAGTTATGAGTGGAACCTAACCCTGCTCCTGGAGGACCACTGCCCTGCATGTAGTAGAATAGTGGATTCCATCCGTGCAAAGATCTGCTGACCACCCAATTATTTGGATCCAATACAGTATATCGCAACAAGCAAAAGTTCTGAGTTTCGGTAGTTTACAAGTTTATGATCACTTAAACTATTCACTTGGGGGGGGGGGGGGATCTCTGCTGCCATATTAATGGACAATTAAATACTTTTGAGTCATCACTTTAACTTTTAAACAGAAAAGCAAAGGGGAAACCAGAGGCATTCCACAAACGAACAGAACTGCCTATAATACCAGCGTATCCTGATGTGAGATAAGGCAGGGTTTGTCAGGTTGTGGGAATTTCCAGTCATGTATCCACATGTTTGCTGATTTTATATACTAGCGATTTAATTATTAATATACTTACGATTCGCTGTTATCTCAGCAGGTTAAATCATTCAAGGCTGTGCTGTGACCATAAAGAGAAATTACTGAAGCGTGATTTTGTGTGAACCTCTCAACAGGATACCATGAAGACCCTCAGCACTTTCTTCCTGCTATTATTGGGCATTACTATTGGCAAGTGCAAGCTTGACTTTTTGTCTAAAACTCTGGGATGACCAATGAATTGGAAAATATTTGAAATGCTGTTAATCAGGAAATCAATACATTTATAATGGTCTGCATATTAGGTTTTGTTATTTTATGGAGGTTTTTAATGGAAATTTATGATTGTGTACCGTATATGCCTACTTCTTAATAAACCTTAAACAAAGGGTAAC
Organism: Channallabes apus; assembly: GCA_030522415.1. Lineage (NCBI taxonomy): Eukaryota > Metazoa > Chordata > Actinopteri > Siluriformes > Clariidae > Channallabes > Channallabes apus. The sequence continues at coordinate 4,290,731 of CM060120.1, read as the reverse complement.
ATTACTTAAATGTCTAAGATTATTATTTAGATTATAAGATGTCTAGAGTAACATCTTAAAATGTTTGAATTGTACCATGGCTATGTCTGGAGTCTTTGTGAGTTTAAGTTAATTTTAATTTACCCAAGGCTTAACTTTTTTTTTGTATCTGTGGTTCAGCTCAGGCACTTAATTACAAGGCACTGTGGCAGTTCAGAGCTATGATCGTTTGTGTCAAGCCCGATAGCTGGCCAGCCCTAGACTACGCAGACTACGGCTGCTATTGTGGCTACGGTGGCTCAGGAACCCCCGTTGATGAGCTGGACAGGTTTAAAACCACTTTTTCTGCTTTGCATATGCCATAATTAATTTAATGTTGGTTTGTATAGTTATGGTCAGTAGTGTACATACACTTAATATGAATATGAACATCATGATGATATTGGACATTTAATTATCGCCAAGAATTTGAAAAACAAAGTTTTTTGAGACCTCTAATATTCTGATCGAATCAAAAATATACATATATGCAGGTAGATTATTAATTCAGTGTCAAGTAAAGTATTTTAATTTGCCAAATCCCAAGGCACCTCAGCTTCTTGTTAGTGAGCTGTAGTCAATCATCACTAACATGAAGTATCTAGAGCATCTACAGTAGAACTGAGCAACAAGTAAGGGAAGGGTATGTTCTTATATGAGGTCACATTAGCGGTATTATCGCATTATTTTCTCTTTTATTATTATATAAAAATTATAAAAATGATTTGTCTTGTTTGTTCGGCCATGAAGCAGACCTGTCTAAAAATTATTAACACGTTAATTTTACATAATAGGTGGCCTATAAAGAGCCAGTAAAAAGGGCATCGATGATACGAGTGGGTAAAAACAATTATTCATGCTGTTTAATTTTTAATACTGAATAAATGTGCATTTGAGGTTTTAAATGTATCCTGATTTATCTTGCATCAACTGCATTACACATTTCATGGATCATACTGTATGTAGCCATTGATCTAATAATGACGTTTACTGAAACAATGAATAGTTTAGATTTTCTCAGTTCGTGCTCAGTTGCTTCAGTGGGTAATCTCACCTGGATAATGTAGTCTGGTAGATTACTTTAGCTTTTCTGTGCCAGTTCTTGACAGCAGTCATAGGATTTACCAAAAAAAAAACAGTACAGTCAAGGATTTCAAGGAGCTCAGTAAAGATCTGAGAAAGAAGTTGGTAGATCCACACAATCATGAATATCTCTTGGAGCTGTTTCTAACTACCTGTAGGTTTTAAAATCAAGCAATTGTATGTAAGCACAAGTTATTGGAACATGGAGCCAATCTGCCTGGGTCTGGCAGAAGACCCAAATTCAAATCCTCAGCTGATGGTCAAAAATGTATGGTCAGGAACAACCCAGGGACCACCAAAGTAAAGGCTAGCAATCAAGTGGGAGCAGCTGAAACTCCAATGTCACTGTCTACACTCAAGTGAGAGATCACTGAAAGGCTGCCATCAACAAAAGAATGTGCATTGCATGAAACGGATGAAATGGTGAAGAAAGACTACCTCAAAATTATTCAGCAGAACCTCAAAACTTGGTCAAAATGAGGACTCCAACAGGACAATGGCCCTAAACACATATCAAAGTTGGTTGTGGAATGGATAAATCAGGTGAATTTCATAGAAACATTTGAAAGGTTAGCCAGGAACATCTGGAGGAAACAAATAAAATTGAACTTTAACAATCCTGCAGAGAACAGTGGTTAATATCCAACCAGAATTCTGCCAGAAGCTTGTTGATGGCTATCAAAGGCATTTGCTAAAGGTGAACCATGGAGCATTCAACCAAATATTATGTGTGCTGCAGTGGCGGCTGCTAGCTTTTGAAACAGGGGAAGCTCATATTACAGTAGGCCTTCATCATAAAATTTATTATAATTAAATTTTTCATCATAAAAAAATCACCTGCAAATCCGCATGGGACTGAACTCGAATCTCTGTAGGCTACAGAGATTCGAGTTCAGTCCCATGCAGATTGAGGGGCGTTTCTAGGATTTTCTGGTAAGGGGGCTCAGCCCCATAGATGTTTAACACAGAACCGCTAGCTAGGTGCGCTAGCTATTAGCGGCGCGAGCACAGTCCGCCCTGGCAATAATATATGAGACTGCCATAGTGTTGTCCACCCGCACTAGAACATGGCAGCCTCTCAACTGCTGGAGGAAGTGCTTTAGGGCCAGAAATAGAGCCATCATCTCGGGGCAATTGATGTGCCGCGCGAGAAGATGGCCTCTCCAGCTCCCTTGGGCTGGACGGTCACTTGAGACCGCACCCCAGCCTGTGAGGGAAGCATCTGTCATTAGCATCAGCGACAACATGAACAACTTCGAGTGGGACCCACAGTAGAAACCGGGGTCTGAACCCCATAGAAAGGGTACGAAGCACCTGGCGTGTAACCTTTATTGCGGATTGGCCCTAGTGAAATCCCCTGGTTCTTAGCCACAACTTGAAATGCTCTCATATGCAGAAGGCCCAAAGGTGTCACCGTGGATACAGCTGCCATGAGAGCTAGGATCTCTGAAAGTGATGGTCACTTTCTGGTCTAGCTTGATTTCCTTGAGGGTGTTGAGAATGGGTTCGACACGAGCGGGAGACAGCTGTGCCCGCTTACGATCGAATCCCATATGGCACCCAATGTGTTGTCCTTTGAACAGGAAAGAGCACGCTTTCGTGGCGTTGGGTCTCAATCCTGAGAAACAGAGATGAGCTAGGACGACATGCTGATGTCGAAGCGCTAGGTACCGGATGCCCTGGGACTCTCGTAAGAGCCAGGACTAAATCCATGCATTTTGTATATGTGCAGGTGAGCTAGACCGATGGAAGGACCCGATACTGGTAAGCTTCGCCCCCGAAAGCGAACCTCAGGAACCTCCTGTGTTGTGGCAATATTTCAATATGAAAGTAAGCGTCCTTAAATCAATTGTCAGAAATCAATCGCTTGGTAGGATTTGAGATCAATCACTTTGACAGTCAACATTTGAAGCTGTATTTATTGATTTTCAGATAGCGGAAGAGCCCGCAAAATCTGAAAAATTGGACGCAGGCCCCGTTCCTCTTGGGAACCAAGAAATACCGACTGTAGTAGCCTGACTCACTGTCTGGTAGGGGAACATGTCCCATGGCCCCATTCCCTAGAAGCTTCTGTCAGCAGATGCGCACTTTCCGGTTTCATGGAAGTGGAGACCACACCATTGAAAACACGGCGGGTGAAGTGAGAACTGAATCCTGTAGTTTCTCTCTCCAGTGCTTAGAACCCAAGGAGATATACTTGACAGTAGCTTCAATGCTGCCAGTTTCTCAGAAAAGGGCAAAAGTCTCGGCGGCTTGGTTAAACGGGGGAGGGGGGTGTTAGATGTTCGGCATCCTGAAACATGGCAGCCTATTGGAGACTGGTGTTGCCCAGTGGTGGTGGAGCAAGAACACCGACCTCCTGGGGGTGCTAGGGAGAACACTTCATTCGTTTGAAAGGAATTCTGGGTGCCTCTCCCTATTGGGGGGGCCACCCCCATTTTTTTTATTTAATTGTATTTCTTTTTATCAGTATGACCTCTTTGGGGCGGATAGTGCAACGCGGCGCACCCCAATCTTTACGAGGAGGTGCCCGGCTCCAAAAAACACCCTCCTTGTGTTTTACGCCTCGCAACAGTCAGACCCGGTCGAGACTGGGTGGCCGACAATCCCGACTCTTGAGCACGGCGGGGAGGGAATTTCCCAAAAGCTTGTTCGTATAACTTCGCCTCAGAACCTAGTGACGACCGAGTTAAAGACATCGCTAAACAGGCCGGAAGGCGAGATAGGGGCATTAAGGAGGAATGCACATTCCTATCCTTGATGCACCTGAGATTTAGCCACAGGTGCCTCCTGCGAAAACCATAGCAGCCATAAAATGGCCGATAGCCGTCTGCTTTGTTGCATGAAGAGACAAGTCTGTAGCTCGGGGGAATTCCAATACGCCTTATCTTGAAGAGCCCTGCCAGACCCCGCTTGAAGTCTCTCAGCAGGTCAGCCTGGTAGGCCTGCAAAACCTCCATGGTGTGCAGAGGAGCACCAAGCTGACCTACTGCCTGAAAAGCTTTTCCCTCCAGGGAAGATGAAAGTCTAGACAGCTAGAAAGGTAGTATAAGCTTTCCAGGAAGGATGATGTCCCAGGAGAGATCTGGCTATCTGGGCGTCATCATATAACCCCGCGCTTCCACATCAACTATATCTAAATAAATAAATAAGTTGATGGCAGGAAAAACACGGGATGAATACAGCTTACTCCATGAGAGGGGTTAAGTCATATGGAGATAGCTAAGAAAGAGGAGAGAGCGTCGTTGAGGCTCCACCCCCCGGCCACCCGACAGAACCTGGCGTCTATTGTTTTTAAGTGCTTAAGGCTATTTCCATCTCCGCGGAAGCAAGAGAGGAATTCCCGTGATGAGAACGCGAAAGAAAGGAGCTTATCTCCGTCTCCCGCAGCTCTGTCAGATGCACGAGTTTTAAGCCAGGAATGCGCTGCGGCTCGAAGCTTCTCAAGGAATGCGAGGCGCGCACAGCACTTAACCGAAGGAGTGTAGAGATCGCCCTTCGATATGGATTATCACACACGGGGGGATATCTAGTTTAAACTCCGCCATATTGGTGAGTTAAACACTTTCTCATTTTGCTGGTGTAAACACAGACACACTCACAACAAGGTGAAGACAAAGAATCTGAGGAATGGTTCTGGCTCACTCCTATTTATAACCCTCCAGTTGCGTCTCATCAGATGACATCACCTGACCGAGGTTATATAGGCCAAAATTTGGCGTGTTTACACACACATGCTTCACAACCAGCAACATGACAAGATGTTTCCCATAGCGTTTTCACGCAGCATCGAGTGGAGCCTTTGAAAGGGAACCAGTGTTGATGTGCCTGAGAGGCTGCTGCGCTTTCAGAAAACTGAACTGTAGAACTGAACAGAGAACTGTAGATGGAAGGTTTTTCAAGTCACATGGGAGAAGGTCTCCAAATGAGCAGCAGGTAAGAATAGAACATCTTTTTTTTTATGTGACTTGAAAAACCTTCCATCTACAGTTAAATATAAATATTAAAACTTTGATCATGTTATCTAGTTTAAATTAGTGTTTTAGCTACATAAATAAGACAGTAGGTTCTCTATTCAACCCCTTAAAATTTCATAGCTACTAGGCTATTTATTCAAATTCATTAATATAGACAAACATTGTTTTAATGTAATTAAACAAAGCATCTTTTTAATATCACTCTTTTTTGTTTGTTTGTTTCTATTCATTAAAAAACTAACTTTTTCTAAATCAAAGTGATTAAAACCCTACTCTAAGGCTAATAAACGTATTTTACTATTTGGGACATTATTTAATACAATATTTATTTAAAAGAAAAAGGATTTTTCTATCTCTGTAAATCACACTGCTATACAGTTAAACGAGAGCACTGAATGCTGTCTGTCACTATGTTTAATCATTTATGTTCATAACTCTATGGTAGTTAATGCCATATGCACTGTGTAATGTTTTATATAGACAGTTACCTTTTCCAATTAAAACAGTAACAGCATGATTGTTTTATAAAGTAGACTGTAGGGTGATAGAGTCTGTGTTAGGGGCTTCATGTTCACTAGAGGAAACAGCTTGTGTGATGACGGTGAACACAGCGAAGATTTAACTGATAAATACAGTTTCTAAAATGTCATGAGGGATTAATGAGAAAAGACTGCACTGATGCAGATTCATCGGAAAACACACACCTTGCCTTAATCCTCCCTCTGTGATGGTGAATTGAAGATCGCGCTGAAAGACGGTGAGGAGCCGAAGTCTGCCGACACTTTCATATGAAATTTAAAGGGGACGATGATGGGGGACCAGCAATTTGTGTGAAGTTTATGGAGAATTTTTAGGGGGACTGAGTACAAATGTTAGGGGGGGTTAGCGACTCGCTGTCCGTAGCGCTGATGTATACTTAAGACATGCTGTCAATCAAAAAGGGGTTCCACTATTTAAACAGCTCCTCCAATCATCATGCAGCAGCTCAGCGTCCTGTCCTGCCCACTGCTCCATTCACCCCCAGAGAAGTTCAGCGTTCCTGGAAGTGACGATTTTGGTGCATTTATCCAATTACCGTCCAGCTTTTCTGCAGTGAAAAAAGCTACAGTAGGCTGTGCTTCGCCATAGAGCTCCAGTGAAGCTGGGCTTCAGGGGGAGGGTTTAACGCGCTGTGCTGCACGGAAATATATGACAAGAAAATCGCGTCAAACAATCTACAATAAATACCTGATTCTGAACGAGCTAGTCATGAAGTTGAACGTGTTCTAGCGTACTTTTATTAAAACCAATATAAATACGACAGTGCATATATCAGCATTTATTTTCTGACATAGTAGGGGAAGCTGAGCTTCCCTTGTAGTCTTAGAGCAGCCGCCACTGGTGTGCTGTATGGATACGTTTTACAATGAAGCAATTGTATGGAAACCTTTCATAATATTTCAGGAAACCGTAAATATTAAAGAGAATTGTGCCTCGAATTTTATTCTAAAATAAATCTATTTTATTTTATCTTCTATTAAAGAAGATTGTTGTACATACCATGCCCAGGAAGAAGACAAGTTCAAAAACTTGGTTTCATACTGAAATTTATGCAATGAAATTTATGTCCATGATGAAAGTATGTAACTTTCTGCCTGCTTCTGTATGAATGTTGCCTTCCTTGGGAGCACGGTCTAAGGTTCTAACTGGACCCTTTCTTTTGAAGAATGTAAAAGTATTCCTTGCACAACTCTGCAGGATTATTTACAGGTCTGAACTATGGTGTAGGTAAATACAAATTTGCTGCATTCCCATTACTTTCAGTTATATGTTTAATGCAAATTAACCACATTCTTTTTTTTTAATGACATTCAGTAATGTGGGTCCTGAATAAATACCAGAATATCTTGCAGATAGATGGCAATAGCCAGAAGTCCTAGATTACCAGGAATTCATCAGGAAGCAGATATAAGTTACAGTATGTGTATTCCAGGTTTTAATGTTTCTGACTCTCTTCTGAATGTTTCTGTAGGGAATTACTCAATTTACTGAAACTGACTCATTTATTTAATAACAGCACATCTAAAAGTGCTTTTCCCCTCTTGCACCACTTTTTTTTTTTTTTTTTTTTTTAATAGTCTGCAAAACAGGAACCTCACATCAGGGGTCTCAAACTTTACTCAGAAAGGGTTGGTGTGGGTACATGTTTTCATTCCAGTCAAACAGATGGTGGAATCTGGTGTGGCTTCTGCTTGCTTGGAATGAAAGCTTGTGATTACACTTCGGCCCTTTCTGGATTATTTCTAAGACTCCTGCTTTACAAGGTAATTAAATGCTAATGAAGATATTGGTTTGTCATTTTTTATCCACGAGTGGGCACCAGTGAGTAATTTTTTTTTTTACACCCAAACTCTATAAACAAAACAATGTTACATCCAGCATTTTAAACACACTCACGCACTTAAATTATCGGCTTTATCTTGGTCAGAGTTGTGACGAATCCGGAGTCCATCCTGGAAAATTTGTGTACGCACCCTGGAAGGAATGCTGGGCCATTACACAGCACAATGCATTGACCCTAACACAATCAAATCATTTTTCATAGCTAGGGGAAATTTATCTATTTAGGCAAAGCACCTACTCCCGGTTTGGTAGCAAACTCGAGAACCCCCAGGAAACCCATGTGGACTGTGAAACTGAGAATATTTTTTTCTCATAACAGATGCTGTCAGGTTCATGACCAGTGCTACAGTGATGCCATGCAGCATCCAGCATGCTGGCCAATCCTGGACAACCCTTACACCGAGATCTATGCCTATAGTTGTGACAAATCCACCAAGACAATCACATGCAAGAGTGAGTAATGATACATAAAAGAAAATGATGCAAAGAGTGAGCAATGTTAGTGAATATTAAAGTTTCATGTCATATTTCCTTTCTTTCTCTCTCAGGCAACAACAATGAATGTGAAATGTTCATCTGCGAATGCGACCGGAATGCTGCTGAGTGCTTTTCTGTGTCCAAGTATAATGAGGAACATAAGCACCTGCCTAGTGATCGCTGCAAATAATTTATAGACAACTAACCATGCCAAGCAGTAGAGCTAGTTAGTATTTGCACTGTATAGCTACTCATTTTATTGAACAACCTTTTAAGCCATACTCCAAACTATCACAGCAATTATTTTATGCCCATCCAAACCTTTCACCTGTCTCACTTAAGCTAATAAAACCTGTCTCACTTAAGCTAATAAAAAACAAGCTTAATAAATGTCTTACATGCAACTTTTTTAGTTCTAAATGTTTATCATTTCATCATATTTTTCAAGGTGTACAGGAAGTTTTTTAGCTTGTATACAGTAGCAGGGAACGCAGTGCTAATAAATTAAATCATTTGAAAAACTGCATTTGTATTCACTTGGGTTATTTATGTGTAATATAACATTTTGCTTGATGATCTCAAGCAAAGTGAGAAAGGTTAAGTGTGACAAATATGCAAAAGAAAAACATAGGAAATATAAAAAAAAAATAGGAAAGGGGCAAGTACTTTTTCATGGCACTGTATGACATGCTTCAACAACTCCATAGCATACAGTGGTGTGAAAAACTATTTGCCCCCCTCCTGATTTCTTATTCTTTTGCATGTTTGTCACACAAAATGTTTCTGATCATCAAACACATTTAACTATTAGTCAAAGATAACACAAGTAAACACAAAATGCAGTTTTTAAATGAGGGGTTTTATTATTTAGGGAGAAAAAAAAATCCAATCCTACATGGCCCTGTGTGAAAAAGTAATTGCCCCCTGAACCTAATAACTGGTTGGGCCACCCTTAGCAGCAATAACTGCAATCAAGCATTTGCGATAACTTGCAACGAGTCTTTTACAGCGCTCTGGAGGAATTTTGGCCCACTCATCTTTGCAGAATTGTTGTAATTCAGCTTTATTTGAGGGTTTTCCAGCGTGAACCGCCTTTTTAAGGTCATGCCACAACATCTCAATAGGATTCAGGTCAGGACTTTGACTAGGCCACTCCAAAGTCTTCATTTTGTTTTTCTTCAGCCATTCAGAGGTGGATTTGCTGGTGTGTTTTGGGTCATTGTCCTGCTGCAGCACCCAAGATCGCTTCAGCTTGAGTTGACGAACAGATGGCCGGACATTCTCCTTCAGGATTTTTTGGTAGACAGTAGAATTCATGGTTCCATCTATCACAGCAAGCCTTCCAGGTCCTGAAGCAGCAAAACAACCCCAGACCATCACACTATCACCACCATATTTTACTGTTGGTATGATGTTCTTTTTCTGAAATGCTGTGTTACTTTTACGCCAGATGTAACGGGACACGCACCTTCCAAAAAGTTCTACTTTTGTCTCGTCGGTCCACAAGGTATTTTCCCAAAAGTCTTGGCAATCATTGAGATGTTTTTTAGCAAAATTGAGATGAGCCTTAATGTTCTTTTAGCTTAAAAGTGGTTTGCGCCTTGGAAATCTGCCATGCAGGCCGTTTTTGCCCAGTCTCTTTCTTATGGTGAAGTCGTGAACACTGACCTTAATTGAGGCAAGTGAGGCCTGCAGTTCTTTAGATGTTGTCCTGGGGTCTTTTGTGGCCTCTCGGATGAGTTGTCTCTGCGCTCTTGGGGTAATTTTGGTCGGCCGGCCACTCCTGGGAAGGTTCACCACTGTTCCATGTTTTTGCCATTTGTGCATAATGGCTCTCACTGTGGTTCGCTGGAGTCCCAAAGCTTTAGAAATGGCTTTATAACCTTTACCAGACTGATAGATCTCAATTATGGGAATATCTGAACATTTTGATTCATACACATTCACATTCCATACAAACTTAAATAATTCTTTTGATTGTGTAAAGCTGTTTTGAGACAATGTCAATTGTTAAAAGCGCTATACAAATAAAACTGAATTGAATTGAAAATTACTTTTGTTCTCATTTGTTCCTGAATTTCTTTGGATCTTGGCATGATGTCTAGCTTTTGAGGTGCTTTTGGTCTACTTCTCTGTGTCAGGTAGCTCCTATTTAAGTGATTTCTTGATTGAAACAGGTGTGGCAGTAATCAGGCCTGGGGGTGACTACAGAAATTGAACTGAGGTGTGATAAACCACAGTTAAGTTATTTTTTAACAAGGGGGGCAATCACTTTTTCACACAGGGCCATGTAGATTTGGAGTTTTTTTTCTCCCTTAATAACGTAAACCTTCATTTAAAAACTGCATTTTGTGTTCAATTATGTTATCTTTGACTAATAGTTAACGGTTTTTGATGAGCAGAAACATTTAAGTGTGACAAACATGCAGAAGAATAAGAAATCAGGAAGGGGGCAAATAGTTTTTCACACCACTGTAACTACATGGCACAGACTGCCTTCTTTTGGCAATGGTGGCTTATTCTACATTTTACAGTGAGAATGATTATTTACTGTACAAATGTATATACAGTGGTGTGAAAAACTATTTGCCCCTTCCTGATTTCTTATTCTTTTACATGTTTGCCACACTTAAATGGTGGCAAACAGTGTTGAACAGTGGTGAACCTTTCGAGGAGTGGCCAGCCGACCAAAATTACCCCAAGAGCGCAGAGACAACTCATCCGAGAGGCCACAAAAGACCCCAGGACAACATCTAAAGAACTGCAGGCCTCACTTGCCTCAATTAAGGTCAGTGTTCACGACTCCACCATAAGAAAGAGACTGGGCAAAAACAGCCTGCATGGCAGATTTCCAAGGCGCAAACCACTTTTAAGCAAAAATAACATTAAGGCTCGTTTCAATTTTGCTAAAAAAACATCTCAATGATTGCCAAGACTTTTGGGAAAATACCTTGTGGACCGACGAGACAAAAGTTGAACTTTTTGGAAAGTGTGTGTCCCATTACATCTGGCGTAAAAGTAACACAGCATTTCAGAAAAAGAACATCATACCAACAGTAAAATATGGTGGTGGTAGTGTGATGGTCTGGGCTTGTTTTGCTGCTTCAGGACCTGGAAGGCTTGCTGTGATAGATGGAACCATGAATTCTACTGTCTACCAAAAATCCTGAAGGAGAATGTCCGGCTATCTGTTCGTCAACTCAAGCTGAAGCTGAATGGCTGAAGAAAAACAAAATGAAGACTTTGGAGTGGCCTAGTCAAAGTCCTGACCTGAATCCTATTGAGAAGTTGTGGCATGACCTTAAAAAGGCGGTTCATGCTAGAAAACCCTCAAATAATGCTGAATTACAACAATTCTGCAAAGATGAGTGAGCCAAAATTCCTCCAGAGCGCTGTAAAAGACTCGTTGCAAGTTATCGCAAACGCTTGATTGCAATTATTGCTGCTAAGGGTGGCCCAACCAGTTATTAGGTTCAGGGGGCGATTACTTTTTCACACAGGGCCATGTAGGTTTGGATTTTTTTTCTCCCTAAATAATAAAACCCCTCATTTAAAAACTGCATTTTGTGTTTACTTGTGTTATCTTTGACTAATAGTTAAATGTGTTTGATAATCAGAAACATTTTGTGTGACAAATATGCAAAAGAATAAGAAATCAGGAGGGGGCAAATAGTTTTTCACACCACTGTATGCTATATACTATGCAAATGTAGAGTCTTTAAGACAGTTACCAATCTTCTTACGAGGGGATGTCCCCGCAAATTCTGATCCAAGGATGACTTACCCTGTAAATGAAATCTGTTTAGAGAACGGCAGAGCTGAGTGGCCACTGCGACTTTGGTTGGTGCCAGACTCCCAGTGCATCAGGAAAGTATTCACAGCGCATCACTTTTCCCACTTTTTGTTGTCACAGCCTTATTCTAAAATGTACTGAATTCAGTTTTTCCCTCGAAATTTTACACACAACACCCCATAATGACAACACGAAAAAAGTTTACTTGAGATTTTTGTGAATTTTAAAAAAAAAAATTGAGAAAGCATATGTACAGATCTGGGCCCGGTTTCTCGAAAGCTTCTTATCGCTAAGTAGTTCTTAAGTTGTACCGTAACCTCTCTCTTAACCAAAAATGGCGCATTTCACAAAATGTTCTTACGCTAAGTATCTCTTAGGTAAGTCACACGTTCGTAAGGTTGGTCTGGACCAACCGTAACTCATTCTTAGCATAAGTTTCAGCTCGAGACGCTAGTCGCCGCCACTGAGCAGCAGTCTTTTTAAATCAGCGGTGTATGGAAGCACATTATTGCACGTTATCAAATCGTATTAATGATGGAATATACTGTAGACCTGTTTAAGAATATTTTATTTGATATCAGAACTAATAGAGTGACTTTTAATTAGCCTATTTCATAATGTGACTAATGCATTAAAATTGGCAAAGGTGGCAAACAATTTGGGAGCGATACAGCGTGGTGTTGTGTTAAACTGAAGTCATTTTTCCTTTAGACAAAACTTCAACTTCAATTTTTCTGGGTGATTGTTATGCTTAATACCCCTATTCACTTATGCGGTTTGTGTCGCTGTGAGATGCGGTGTTATACCCCTATCTCACCATGCTGTGGCCGTAAGTAGGGTTCATCATGATTCACTCCGAGTTTTTGCGCTGTGATTACGTTTCCATCTTTCTGCGTGAAAAATTAAACGTTTAATTTTTTTGCTGGTTCTCGCGGAAGCTTGCAGACCTTGAAGAACTTTGCGGAACGTTAAAGGAATGTCATGGGCAATCGTGACAGCTCAGGGAGATGAGTCAGGCCATACAGGTGAGATAGGGGTATTAGGCACCATGAGCCGCCTCGAGTGACCGCCCAATGGTCCAAAAAGATCTGCAAGGTCCGCGTGTTAAACATGTTAAATATTTTGGCGTGGTAAAATGGAAACGTAATCACGGCACCAAAACTCACGCTAAATCATGATGAACCACACTTACGTGCCCCTGCGCCAAACCGCGTAGGTGAGATAGGAGTACTGTATTAAACCTCCATTCTGTCATCTCATCGTATTCATTCCATAAGTGCACTATACAACCCCAACAACTGACATACTTCACATTGTTTCTGAAGCTGGTGAAGAGTGTTATCAGCTGTTTGTCCATCAACTATGATTGTATACCCGGTTCGTTTCACCACCACAGCTTACATGAAAATATTAGCGACAGTTTGGTGATTTAATTTATATATTTGTCTATTATGGCATGTTTTTGATAAGTTAACCCATGTTGAAATACACGCTATTAAAAGAATTTAGTGCAATGTTTAATTTGCATAGAAAGTGCCGTCTTTAACGCTGTTATGCAAAAGGAGTCAAAAATCGATTCCTGAGCCATCAATGTCAGCTAATTCAGGACCTTCACTGTAGACAGCGCCTTGTAACGTCGTACGTAAGAGGCAGCGACTTAAGAAGACTCCTAAGAGACAGTTCGAGAAATACACTTAGAAAAGTTATCACCTAACGTAAGATCTTAAGAGTCTTCTTAGCGCGCGAATAGTGTGCATTATTGAGAAACCGGCCCCTGGCCATTCGAGAAAAGGGATCCCGAGACTTGCTGCGGCTGCGTGCGGCAATCTTTGAACATGCCCTTCATTACCTGTAGGGGGCAGTCGTGTTTCAGTCTGAAGTATTGTGTTATCTCTACTAGGCGTCCATTGACAGCAAGCGACAGAGCTCATAAACATGTCAAGCACAAACTGTAAATACTGATATGTATTTATTCTTAATTTTCTTAATTTCTCCTTCAATGATGATACTTCTTTAACTGCGCTTTCGCCATTCAGTATTATTATTATTATTATTAGTAGTAGTAGTAGTAGTAGTAGTAGTAGTGGTGGTAGTAGTAGTTGTGCTTCGAATTTATTATTATTGTTATTATTCTAATTATTATTGTAACGCACCCGCGCGTGTTTGCAAAAAGACGAAGTACAACTAATAATACAAAGATCTATGATATGTTAGCCTAAAACAATATTGTTTTATTATGTTTATGCGCTTTAAATATACACTAAACAATAAACACTACCTTGTGCAAAGTGAAAGTGAGTTGCACGTGCGGCTTTTTGATCAAAAGGCTGATAAACGCGTGCACAGATATGAGCAGATTTAGCGATAATACTACAGACATGAAATGAAACAAACATAAAAATAGATGTTACTCGCTGAATACAACGCAACAGCGCGCAGAATCCCCGGGCTTTGACTGTGCTTTGTCCATTCATTAGTAGTAGTCAAAATGCTGGGTTTCTGTAAACACATCGTTGAGTTGTTTATGCTGGGTCAAAATTCTGTGTTATGTCGGGTACTTTAACGACACTGTTGAGTTGCTTTTGCTATTAATACTAAAAGTGCTGCATGATTAAACTCAATGCAAAAAATGGGAAAAAAAACCTTCTCCGTTTCCTCCCCAGACCTTTTGTTCCAGTGTTTATGCAATAAACCCATGGGTAAACACGATGATTTAAGAATTTAATTAAATACGAATATATAAGTGCCATTTGAATTAAAATCCAACATTTTAATGGTTAGTGATTGGTGCATGGGCATCAACTCGCACGTTCTGTAATATCCCATTGTCTTTCATACTGCCGTTGTTTTAGAGCCCTTTACTAAAGCATTCTCTAGTTAGCAAGTAAGTACGTAAGCAAATAAAAGAGAAATTAATAAATAGCTTTAAATGGTACTTCAGCGTAGTAAAAGTACCCTAGCATGAGTTTATATATAATGAAAATATTATGTATAAAGAAAATCTAATTTATATATTTGTGTTTAATTAAATTCTTGACATTTTAATGGTTAGTGTTTGTTGCAGACATTTACACTATTTTTGGGGGCTTGTACAGGCTACTTTACACTGATCAGCAGTCAACGCCCCGCCATCACCAGCAGATCAAAGGAGCAGTTATTGGCTATGACACGTAGGCTTCTGAGTTTGGAGGCCAGGGTTGGTTGGTTGGTTGGAAGCACGTTTGAAGGAGTAGATAATGTCACAAACACACACACAAACTCTCCGTGCACATACACACAAACTCTCCGTGCACATACACACAATCTCTCAGTGCAGATATACCGTGCAGAGAACAACTGAACAACAGGTCTTCACTTCGTAATACACCTGGCCATTAATAAAAAATGTAGGCCTAAAAAAGATGCAAAAACGTAAAAAGTACAATTGCAAGTAAATTACAAACTGCATGTAATGTTGTAAAATATGCATGAAACAGTATTAGACACAAATATATGATATGGTAGTATATAAAATGAAAAAGCTCAATGAGTGCTCAAATGCAATTATTAATTTATTGTGTATATTTAACTTCATTCAGCTGTTTAAGTTATATGAAATATAACGTGCCTACCAGCCCACTATTATTTTCTGTTCAAATTTAAAGATGACCGCGCGTATGTACAAAAAGACAAATACAAAGAATACAAAAGTGAATAATCTTTAATAAAGATTCTCACCTTTCATTCATAATAGGTCTGAAGTTATAAAACTGGTTTCGCTGATGGGGGAATTCCCAGAATTGAATAGTTTAAAATGATTTAACAAGACTGAGCAGACATCTCTGCCTAAAATGTATTTCGCCAGCAAAACATAAAATATTCTATATTTAATAAAACTGTATTAAAACAAAATTGTGTATTTTCCTTATTTAATATCGCTTCCGGAACATTGTTGTCCAAACGTTGTATGTATATGAAAAATAGTGAAACCTAAACACAAACAGAAAGGATGAATAAAGGAATGTACGAAACATTAACACCTTTACCGTGTTCAAATGAATAAAGAGTTACTGCATTATGTTTCAAGACATCCTTAATTTACATTTTTCTCCTAATTATATTGTTAGGGGGTGCGGTGTGGAGATAATTTACTGATTACACCGAGAGATGTTTTACTAATTATAAGAGCCCTGACGCAGGGCTTTAGAGGGGGTCAGTGAAATAGGAGTTATGAGAGTGCTTATGATGTTTGGAGATAGCGTGGCATTATTAATTAAGAAGCTTAAAAGGAAACCAAAAGAAAACTGAAAACACAAAATAACCAGAGCTCCGCCGTCTACGCGAGAATGGACGGGATTCTGGAAACTAAAACAAAAAAAATAAAGATCCTCTCGGGGCTTATGCCCTTACCGAGAATTTATAGTAGGAAGAGAGAGAGTAATGTTTGTGCTTTGTGCACTTTAACCCGAGAGCACGCGCTAAACTGATGCGTTGTCGCTCTCCCTCACTTTCTCGCCGGTGTCTTAGAGAGAAAGAGGCTTGGGAAATTCACAATCTCATTCCAGCTATTATTTCCACCCGTGGTAAAATAATGGATGATTCCATAATCATTCACTGCTGGACACAAACAGCTAAAATCATGATTATTATTATTCTAAAAAGCCAGAAGCACTTCATGTTGATAAAAGAATATTTACTTAATATGATAAAATTATATATATTGTTCATTCATGTCTTCTGATGATGGCGACATATTTTTACCTTTTAAATAAGATATGGTGGCATATTCACAAATCAGGACATTTGCATAGTTAACACAATCAGATCAGCCTACTATCAGGAAATTTTATTAATTTCAATCCCATTTAAACCGAGGCATTGCCATGTCTTTCATTCTTTTGTCCCTGTTAAGACATTACAAAAACTATATAAGAAACTTTTAAGGCACGAATTTGGGCATCTCATTTCATCATTATGAAAATAATATGAAGCACATATACACACGTTCATTATGAAATGTCTGCTGTAAAACAAAATAAAAGTCATGTTTGCTTCAGCATTGGAAACAATATTGTTTTAGGCTAACTAATTATACACAATTCTTCATTGTACTTGATCCGGCTTTTAGATAAAGTCCTTCCATGTGCCATCTGGCGAATATTCAGTGGAGCACAAAACATTCATTTAAATTCCCGAATGTTTCTTGCGGCGAGTTGCGGTATGCCGTGCACCAAATTGCGGTATCTCGTGGGAAAACACGCAAATTCTTAATGGCCACATCTGTACATAAGTATTCAGTCTTTGCCATGAAGCTCAAAATTGAACACCCTGTTTCCCCTGATCATCCTTGAGATGTTTCTGCAGCTTAATAGAGAGGAGAACCTTCAAGGACAACCATCTCTGCAGCAATCCACCAATTCAATTCAATTTTATTTGTATAGCGCTTTAAACAATTGACAATTGACATCTCAAAACAGCTTTACACAATCAAAATAATTATTTAAGTTTGTATGGAATGTGAATGAATCAAAATGGTCAGATAGTCCCTGGTGAGCAAGCCGCGGGCGACAGTGGCAAGGAAAACTCCCTGAGATGGTAATAGGAAGAAACCTTGAGAGGGAACCCATCCTCATCTGGGTGAAACAGATAGCAGAAAATGATCTGCGTTTATACAGTGTGTTAGGTGGCAGGCAGTTCAGCTATAATAGTTGATGTTAATTGATGTTAAAATGGAGTCCAGGTAGTTATTGAAGACTCAGATAGACTTGTAGAAAGTTAGACCAATCAGGCCTATATGGTAGAGTGGCCAGACGGAAGCCACTCCTTAGTAAAAGGCACATGGCAGCCCGCCTGGAGTTTGCCAAAAGGCACCTGAAGGATTCTCAGACCATGAGAAACTAAATTCTCAGGTCTGATGAGACTCTCTGACCACTCTACCATATAGGCCTGATTGGAGGATTCCTGCAGAGATGGTTGTCCTTCTGGAAGGTTCTCCTCTCTCCACAGAGGACCTCTAGATTTGTGCCTCGAGACAATCCTGTCTCGGATGTCTACAGACAATTCCTTTGACTTCATGCTTGGTTTGTTCTCTGACATGAACTTTTACCACAGGTGGACTCCAATTAAGCTGCAGAAACATCTCCAAGATGATCAGGGAAAACAGGATGTGTCTGAGCTCAATTTTGAAAAGCTGTGAATACTTATGTACGTGTGGTTTCTCAATTTTTCTTATTTTTAAAAAATTTGTAAAAATCTCAAGTAAACTGTTTTTATTTTGTCGTTATGGGGTGTTGTGTGTAGAATTCTGAGTAAAAAAATTAATTTAATCCATTTTATAATAAGGCTGTAACATAAAATGTTGAAAAAGTGATGCGCTGTGAATACTTTCCGAATGCACTGTAAGTGCACTTTGTAGGCAGAGACTGGCCGAAGTTGCAGCAGAGCCGCCGGCTTCCTTGAGGCCCAAAAGCATCCAAAGATGGTGGACAAAACTCTGACAGATCAGAAGGCCTAGGGCATATTTGACCCAGCAAGAGGAGCACAGGACCTACCACAATTGTTCAAGTGCCATCTAAAAACTCATACAGTATGTCTTCCTTTGCGTTTAAACCAACATGAGCTGTTGATTTTATATATTGTGTTTGGATTAGAGATGTGTGTGATGTGATTTTATTTATGCCTTTTTATATTTTTTTCATTTATGTGAAGCACTTTGGGGCATTCTTGTTGTTGTAGTGCTATACAAATAAAGTTGAGTTGAGTCAAAAACAAACAGAGAATAATCTACGAAACCACTGTTGGGAGCCACCAGGCACTTCCCACCCCATACAGTATTTCTTGATAAAGAAAGCTTCCTCTTTTATAATTTTTGTGACTTTTTCTGAAAACAGAGTGACCTTGGACCAAATATAGAGCTGCTATTTTTTCATATAGAGGGTTTCATGACCTAACTAACATATTCAGTCTTCATATTTCAATCACACTTCAACTACTTTTGGAATTTTGTATTTAAATTCAGTTTTATTCTTTTTTGAATAACGTCTTAACAACAGACACTGTCACGTAAAGCATTTCCTAATTCAGATCTATAAAGAAACAACAACAAAAAAAGTAACAAATTCATTGGTTATTACTCCTTAACCAAGAAAAAACTCAAGAAAAAGGGAACCATTACACTTCCCAGAGACAGTGGGCAGTAGGATTATAAATTATTATACTATAGATGTGTAGAAGAGAAAAGAAACTAAGCGTATTGAAAGGATATTCATTATAAGCAGATTGTGAAAAAGAGTCCTGGATGAGCACAAGACATGAAATAACAGTTCTTCGGGACAAATATACAGTAACCATGTAAGACATTGTACCCTCTGGGATATTTATAAATTTTATGATATTCTGATAAATGGCCTATAGTCCAAATTTCTGTCTTAAAATTAACAAAGGAATCACTCACTCATTCATCTTTTATACCGCTTTATCCTGTATTCAAGGTCGCAGGGGGCCTTGAGCCTACCCCAGGAGATGTAGGGCACGAGGCGGGGTACATCCTGGATAGGATGCCAATCCATCGCAGAGCACACACACATACACACACTCACACACTACAGGCAATTTGGGAACGCGAAACGACTGTGGGAGGAAACTGGAGTACCCCGAGGAAACCCACCCATGCAAACAAAGACGGGAATCAAGCCTGGCCGGGAATTAAACCTGGACCCTAGAGGTGAAAGGCAACAGTGCTAAACATATCACCGTGCCGCCACAAAGGAATCAGTGTCAAAGAAATTAATAGCTATCAATTGAAGTAATTTCTTTGCCTCTGTCTGCAACCCTTTCGTTTATCTAGTCTAGGCACTGGGGAAACCTGCATCTCCAGTGGCTCGGTATTTATATGGGCATAAGGTTAAGGGTGTGGCCCATTTGTCCAATAGTGGTAACCCAGTGTTGGCAGGGCTTTAACGCCCAATCCTCCAATCAGCATGTGCCGCAAATGCCTGACCCAAAACTGGCCAACTAAAATCAAGTCAATGCACATCTCTTGCCTGAGTATAGACGGTCTACCTCCACAATCTTTTGCATCTCTATCCCTTACAGTTTTTAAATAATTTAGCTATTTTTAGTAAGGGTGCTGGTTACCTTTCATGGTCCTGGATATTAAAAAAAGCTTTTCTTTCTTTAAGACACCCATACTGTAAATAGACCCAGAAATAGCCTGCTAACTCTAAATATTTGGAGATTGTATGTTTTGACCAGCTTTGAGTTCCATTGCTTTAACAAAACTATGGTAACTTGCCCACTTGGTGTATGTAATCCCTGGAATTGGTTGAGGGATAACTTACCGTTATGAGGGATTTCTTTCCATTTTAAATGGAACCCAACCCTGAAGCAAAAAAAATGTATTTCCACTTTTTGTCAGAATATTCCCTGAAAAAGGTTGGAAAAAGGCCTTTGAGGTTGTGAGAATTTCCAGGCATAGATCCATGTGTCCATTGAAATGCCTATACCTTCTGCTCTCTGTTATCTATGCAGATTAAAATTTTCAAGGCTGCCTTACAACTACATAAGGACACACTACTTGGGCAAAAGTTTAGGTGAATCTCTTGACTAGGCACCATGAAGACCCTCTGCTCTGTTCTCCTGCTGATGTTTGGCATTGCCATTGGCAAGTGCAAGTTTTGACTATTATTAGATCTATAATAATTTCAGGTCAACTGAAATTTTGTGACTGTGTGATACTGTAGTATAAATATTAGGGTCTGGTGTCATTTTGCCTTTGTTTATCAAATTTCCATACCAGAGGGAAGCAAAGAAAATCAGAATTGTACATGTACAGTAACTTGTTCTTAATAAGGATTGAAAAAGTGATTACATTGGTAAATTGTTGGCTACAAATCCTAGATAAATCTTCCATCTAAAGAAATAGTTGCTTTATGTTATGTGGATATGATGAAATTCTAAGATAATGATTATTATCTTGGTGGTGGGAACATTTTCGTGAACCATAATTAACTCAGGAATGATGTGAAGTGACTTGATTAGTGTACTAGTTGATTGGCAAGCTACCTTTTTAATTACTTTTATTTATATGTCTGTGATTCAGCTCAGGCTCTTGACTACAAGGCACTGTGGCAGTTCAGAAGTATGATCATTTGTGTACAGCCAGATAGCTGGCCAACCCTGGAGTATGCTAACTACGGCTGCTACTGTGGCTATGGTGGCTCTGGAACCCCTGTCGACGAGCTGGACAGGTTAGAAACCAGCTTTTATGCTTTGCATAGACTATACTTGTTTGGTGACTTTGGATATAGTTTAAATAATACATTTAAAAAAGTTTTTAAAATATACATTTATTAAATTAGCGCAGTGCTTATAGATTGCCTGTTCAATTCTGGAACTTAGATTCAGGAACAACCTGTAAAGAAAAACACCTTAACTTGCTAGTTTTATTATAAAATACCACTAATGATATATACTCATGTACGATTTGCAGTAGGTCTAAAAACATTATAACCACACAGGAACATACTGTAGTGCAAATATCCACCCATCCAATAAACACTTACTGTACCTTTTGTGTGTTAGCTATATTTGCTACAGCAAATTTCCTGTGGAACAGATGTTTGCACATTCCAGGTTTTGAATTGTGTCATTTTGTTTGATCTTTTACATTTGTAACTTGTGTGAATTGTTTGAGATTTCACAACACTACCAGTTCTAAGATTATGGATTAATTTAATGCTTAGTTTGTAACTAAAGAAAAAACAGAAAGTCCAATGTCCTGAAGAGTTTCCAGTGATGAAAATCAAATGCTGAAAAAAAAAAAATTATGATTAAGACAATTTATTTTACATATCCCAGTTAGGAAGCTGAGGTCAGAGTGCAGAGTCAGCAATGATACAGTTCCACTGGAGCAGACAGGGTTAAGGGGTGAAGGGCTCAACAGCAGCAACATAGCGATGCTGGGGCTTGAGCATCCAACCTTCCCATCAGATTGATTGAGCCACTACCCCTATCATATTGGTTTGTAAATTTTTCTCCACCAGTGGATACCAGTAATTGTTAATTCCACATCTCATTTTGTGCCCATGCTCTAAAAACAATAAACAAAGAAATGTCATGTTCTCTCAAAAGAAAACATTAACTTTCAGTAACTGCTTTATCTTGGTCAGGGCTGTGATGGATCCAGAGCCTATTCCAGGAGCAGAATGTGAGGTGGAAATGGGATGGGATGCCAGTCCATCACATGGCACCCTGTAATAACGTTTGCATATTTGCACTCTCATTCACCACTATCTTAATGAACCCACTTGCTGGCATGTGGAGGAAACCAGGTAATCCACATAGCCAGAAGAAACCCATATGGCACACCACACAGGGACCTAAGCTCAATGGTACATTTTACATTTACGTTTACCTGGGACCTTGGATGTGTGAGGCAGCACGGCTACAGACAAAGCCACCATTCTGCCCACACGCAGCATTTATAATGCATTCAATCCGCATGCAATTAGATTAATTCTTATTGGCAGACATTGTAATGAAAGCTCTACCAATGATTACTAAAATACACAGTTCTCTTCAACTATAGATGCTGTCAAGTTCATGACGGGTGTTACAGTGATGCCATGCAACATGAAGAATGCTGGCCAATCATTGACAACCCTTACACTGAGATCTATGCCTATACTTGTGACAAATCCACTAAGACGATCACCTGCAAGAGTGAGTATTGCTATTTTAAAACTTACTAACATTGTTTTTACATAATAAGTAGTATTATTCTTTAATGTAATTTATTTCACAATTTCTCACTCAGGCAACAACTCTGAGTGTGAGATGTTCATCTGTGAGTGTGACCGGAAGGCTGCTGAGTGCTTTGCCGTGGCTGACTATAATGAGGAACACAAGAATTTGCCCAGTGATCGCTGCAAATAAATTTTAGACCACATTCACACTATAGAACTACGTAGTTAGTATTGGGACTAGACAGCTAGGCATCATATCAGTTGATTTTGTTATGAAATGCACACTAAACTCTAACTGAAAATGTTATAAATTCATGTACTTCATCTGATTTAAAACCTTCACCCAATAACTAATCAATAAAAATATAGTTTCTCATCAAAATAAGTATTTTTTTAATGCATGAAAGATAAAATTAAACCTACTGTTAACTTCATAATGGTATGGTTTGCCAAGGTTGCTGTGGAACAACATCACAGACCCCTTTTACTCATTGACATAAAAGGATGGGAGAATGTCATGCTGAAGGTTTAAATCGACGTTTAAAAAGGGTTAAAACAAGTCATATTATATGTACAAAGCAGGAAATCTAGCATATTTTGTCTTATTACGTAAACATCAACATTAAGTTCACCTGTGTGACTGGGGATTTTGAATTACCATCAGGAACACATGGAGCGGTTTCACTTCTTTTGTGGTTTATTCAGGTATTTTTCAAAAAGAAATTATGGTAACACAATTCTATTAAAAGCAGACAGTGCTGCCTCAACGATTTCACTGGACAGTGTCAGAACAAAAATAAATAAATAAAAACATAAGAACAACAAAATATATTGAGCACTTCTCAAACCTCTACAGCTCAGTCTCGCTGTTGATCTTTTTAACATCAGCACACGGACAGTAAATATACAGCCGTCATGAGGATAGAAAAGGGAAAATGTTACTTAGAAAAATAAATTACAGACTGAGGCAGAACGCTGCAATATTACAGAGAACAATACCGTACGCACAATACGGTACACACAATACGGCAGTGGGAACACTCTGCAAAATAAATAAAACATTATAAGCACACCTTATGTTGTGTTACTCTTTGGCCTATTTCTTGTAAAAAGAAAAGAAAAAGAAATAACACTTACATAATCATGAACGTCAACTTTGTTCACTTTACAAAGGCTGAAATCTCTCCCCAGTCCAGCAATATATACTGTGTGAACAGTCACATTGTGTAAGGCACATGAAAACATGGAACATTTGCACATTTAAATGTATTTCACTTTTTAAGATTCACATCTGAACAGGCCTAACCCGCACGTAGCGTCATACCTTCGGAAATCATTGCACATGGTACAAACTTTACAAATATTACCCCTCTTGGAAATAAAACTACAAAATATACATCCAGGCATAACATTCAACAAGAATATTTATGAGAAATCATACATTTACCGCTGGATGGCATCAACTATGACGCGATTTCACAGAGAGCATGCAGCTTCTCCGGCTCACTGCACGTCACACAAAATGTCTGAAGACAAGAACTCATGCGCATTCCAACTACGCCTGACACACATAACACCACCAAGTGGCCAGTTAAGGGAAACACGGGAATTCACTGACTCTCTTCATGGCATAAATCTCAAACAACAAATAACCATAGATTAGGAAATTTCCCCATGTAGAAAAAAAAACAAAACTAAACGTTTATTTACCACCCGGTTACACCCTCCCCTGCAAAAAGTCAACGCCCTCGAAGACTTACTCAGTTCCACCCTTAGTTATTCATGGCACCTTGTAAGGCTTTCTCAAATAATGCAGTGCCGATGCTGGTTAACACTTGAGTCACCATATCAGTGCTAACACTTACTGCATGACAAGCTGGAATTGGTCTTTCCCTTTGTCCGATAAGATGCATTTTGTCCAATTCCTGAGACTGCGAACACTCATCTGGAGCCCCAGTGTTAAGGCCCTCACCATCAGACCCTGCAGTGCCTCTACCAACATCCACTGAACCTGGTTCCAGGTTACCTTCGTTGCTGTCATCCCTACATTAATCGGAATTTCGATGGCCCCACTCACAGTTGGTTGTATCATCTCCTCTACTACTACCGCATAGGGCTCAGAACTCTCAGTCTCATTTACAATGATAGGCTGGGTAGCTGAATGAGATGTTTTACACCCTTAGGCTTAGGAGTAGGCATAGCACCTGGGCGTAACTCCGCTCGATGAACCCTTTTTGATGGCCCACCTTCTAAGGGTTCCACAGTGTAAGTCATGCCAAGTATATCCACTACCCGATGCGCCACAGGGATCCAGGCATCTTGAATCTTATTTCTGCCTGGAGGTCTGTGACACAAATATACAAGCTCACCCACACTGACCTGGGGACAGAATGCCTTTTCATTAAGACGAGTTACCCTCTCCAGCGCCTTCTCCTCTGAGAACTCCCTAGCTTTCTCATGAGCGTACTGCAGTCTCTCTTGGTGTACAGATAGCCAGCCTTTCCCTGCAGAAGTCTCCGCTCCCCCCAATAATGCATCGATGAGCAGATGTGGCTGCACCCCAAAAAGGAGGTAATACGGGGAAAACCATGTAGTGGCATGTGGAGTCACATTGTATGCGTGAACTAACTCGGGCAAGTACTCAGGCCAACGCCGTTTCCGTTCTGGTGGTAGTGTGCGCAGTAACTTATGAAGCGTTCGGTTATACCGTTCACATTGGGCATTACCTTGCGGCCGATAAGGTGTCGTACGTGTCTTTTTGACCCCATAGAGTCTGCACAACTCTGCTATCACCTCACTCTCGAAATTTCGCCCTTGATCGGAGTGCAACCTCTTAGGAACGCCATATTTCACATATTCAAAAAAAAAAAATCGCCATATTCAACAAAATCTTGGCTGTCGTGTCGGCCGTTTGGTCTTTTGTAGGAAATGCCTGTGTAAATTTTGTAAAAACATCAGTATCAACCAGAACGTTTTCACGCCCATCAGTAGCAGGCTCTAAGACAGTAAAGTCCACAGCGATTACTTCTAAGGGCCTGGAAGCCAGAAATGCCCTTACAGGAGCCCTGATTCTAGGCTGAGGCATCTTTGTGAGGATGCACCTCTGACACTTCCTTACCCATTCCTCCACTTCCTCATGCATGCCAGACCAGAAACATCTCTGCTTTAACAACCCCACAGTCCGCTCAGCACCCTGGTGCCCCATTTCATCATGCACACACTGCTGCACCGGTAACAACAATTGCCAGCAGTTCTCACCAGAAGGTTGATCTACCACTCGATACAGCAGTCCATTAAGTTCTCTTATAAAGTTCCACTGTTTTAGAAGACACTTCACTGTTTTGGACAAAGTCATTCTTTCTATGTGCACTGGTTTCCTTTTCTCGTCCCAGAACCTTCTAAACACTTTCAAAACTTTTCTGAAACTCAATCAGTTGTTCTCTAGTGTAACCTGGGAGTGTATGTGTGTTACCCTGAAGACCAATGACCTCTTCTTCTGTCTCCGATGCACGTATCTGTCTCAGCCTGGAACACTCAATACCCTTCAATGCAAGCGCAGGCTCCAAAGCAGTTCCTCTGTTAACCAAGCTACTAATGGCTACACACCCATCCCAGTCACCATCAGGATCAGATTCAGGCTCCCCTGCAAACTCCTGCCTAGACAAGGCATCAGCTGCCATGTTGCTCTTTCCTGGTCTGTACTTCACCTCAAAATTAAAAACAGACATTTGAGCTACCCACCTCTGCTCAATCGCTCCTAATTTGGCAGTTTGCAAGTGACAGAGCGGGTTATTATAGGTGATCACCTCAAACCATGACCCAAGCAAGTAGCTCCGGAACTTCTCGACTACTGCCCACTTAAGGGCCAGTAGCTCAAGCTTCATGCTGCTGTAATTGCGATCATTTCTCTCAGCATTATGTAATCTTCTACTTGCTTATGCAATAACCCTCTTCTCATCACCCTGTTTCTGATACAAGATGTCACCTAACCCATTCTGGCTCGCATCTGTCTCCAGTATAAAAGGACGGCTGAAATCAGCAAACCCAAGTACAGGTGCTGTCGTCACTTTGTCCTTCAACTGATTGAATGCATAATCACATTCCTTAGACCACAGAGCACTAAAATGACCACTCTTTGCGCATCTGTTTCCACTCAAACACACATTTACTAAGTCATGTAAGGGTCCAGATATTTTTGAAAAGCCCATGATAAACTTCTTATAATAGCTACAAAAACCCAAAAATGACGTCAGATCTTTCACTGTTTCTGGAGTCTTCCAACTGCTAACTGCGGCAACCTTATCTGGGTCAGGAGAAATCCCCTGTGCTGACACTTGATGGCCCAAGAACCGCACTTCCTGGAGGAAACAACATTTCTCTAGCTTAACCTTCAAGCCAGTCTCTGCCAACCGCTTCAGCACCATATCCAATATTTCAAGGTGCTCTTCAAATGTTTGTGAATACAGCAGAATGTCATCTAAACAAACTATCAACACCTGGAATATTTGATCACTCATTACAGCCTGCATGAGTCGCATCACGCCTTGTCTTAGCTTTAAGCTTCCTATAATCTACGCAAAGACGTAATGACCCATCTGCCTTGCACACCATTACCACAGGAGAGGCGTAAGCACTAACACTCTCTTGTATGACACCCTTCTTTAACAACTTTGTAAACTTTTTGTGCTCTCTTACTTCCTGGTACTGATTTGTTGGAATGCGGCAGTAAGGCTGATTTACTGGTATGTCGTCGGTCAAGTGAATCTCGTGCTGAACTCTGTATACCCCAAATCATCATCATCTGATGCAAACAAACCTGAATACTTTCCCAACACTGATTTTAACTGAACCTGTTGTTCAAGTGTACCTCCCATGATGATGCGATCCAAGACCGATTGAATGTGCGATTCAGAGCCCTGACCTACGCCCACAGTGTACGCTCAGTGTACGCTCTCAGTGTCTGCAGAGATTCGCTGAAACTTTACTTCACAGGACGAACCTGCATCATTATCATTTGCCGAAGAGAACACGCCCACACGGACCCTGGGCTGCAACCAGACGTCCTTCTGAGACAAGTTGAGCACTCTTACTGGACACACAGGTAAGTCAGCTGTAACCAAGGTAGGCACAACAACCAAACCTCCCGGTAAGGGGTTGTTTACTGGGTCCACCAACCATATAGAGTCATCCTTTTTACTGTGTCCTATCCCCTTAACAAGAACAGTAACTGCCAACCACGCAGGCACATGAGTAGGTGTCTTACCTGCGACTCGGGCGAATGCAGCTCGTTTGATCAGTTCAACTGACTGGGCCTGTTGGAAAGCCACCTGCCAATTTGAATCAAGCTACCCACCTCATGGAGTGTTTATTTCAGTATAAACAATCTGTCTGCACTTACTGATAATGTTCATTCCATTGAGCACGGACACAGATGATGAACTAGGAGTTTCTTTAATGATCAAAAATCCACACTCAGGCACACTCATCCCCATAACCTCTAAGTCCAGCTCGATGTAACCCAAATAGGGAATATCTAAACCGTTGGCTGCTGTAATTTTTAGCCAACCTGAAGTGGACATTACATCACTGTCATTTCTGAACAATTTATCTCGGAAGAACCCTTCGGTGATAGTACTGACCTGGCTACCAGTGTCAAGCAGACATGACACCAACACACCTCTAATTTCGAGATCCACCATTGGGCAAGTTCCAACCACCCTTTTAAGAAACCTGTCCTGACTGGTACCTTCCGGTAGTGAGCCAGAAACTACTCCCTGTGCTGCCTGACTCGATAGAGGGACCTTGCCTTTCTTGCCCCTCAGTTGTCCTGGAGTCACCCTTTGGTCTCCCACCCCGTCTCAATGTGCAGCGCCTGGCCACATGCCCAACCTTGTTGCACCTAAAACAGATAGGTTCTCCCTCCTCTGTAAACCTAGGAAGAAACTTTGATGAGGACTTCTGCTGAACTGCCACTGACCATTGTGCAGTCAACTCATTGACAGCCTTAGTGAGCTCTGAAATCGTTTGCTCTTGGTCACATATTCGCTTGTCCTGCCGGGAGATCACCTGTAAAATATCACTTAAAACAGTAGATGTATGAGTTTCAGGACCAGATCTATCTTTGGTTTCCTCCAGTACTTCTGAATGGACAGGTCGACTATTTGCAACTCTAGTGGGTTTGCTCTCCTCCATAGACCACATAAGGGCTTCATTACGAATCTCAAGAAGGGTCAAGTGTGGTTTTTCTCTGATCATCTTGCGCAATTCTCGCCTTAACACAGCATCTCGCACACCCTCCACAAAATGATCGCGCAAAATCCCCTGCTCGTTAGCCAAGCTGTCTGGTGACTGTTTTGTGATAGAGCTTAATAGACAAGAAAGAGCATGAGAGTAATTTCGAAGATCTTCCCCCTCCAATTGCTTGCGGTTGTAAAATACCTGCAACAATTGAGCAAAAAAATAAACAAATCACTGTCCTGTCGGGACTGGTTCCCCACACATAATCGAACTTCTTCTAGTGCAGATCCCCTCAGTAGTGAAATAATAAAGTCCGCCTCTTCATCTGGTGTCTGGTCTCTGGCCCGTAAAACCCTTTCAACGTCCTCAATAAACTCCTCGACAGACATCCCATCTATATTATATTCCCCGCAAAAAGGTTGAATTTGATGTTCACGAGGAACATAAATGTAAGAGCGAGTGGAAATACCCCCACCAACAGCCCTATTGCCCAAAGTGTCATTCCTGCGGTCCCTTTGATCTTGAAGTTGGTCCCTCCGTTGTTCTAAGTCAACATTACCCACAGCTTCGGCAACAGGGGCTTGTTCCCCCACTGCCGACCGTTCGTCAGCGCTCAACATTTCTCAACCAATAGATTTAAAGGGAAATAATCCGAAATGAACAACTCCATCCCCGATAACTGTCCTTGCTGCAAACTCGTTCCAAGCCTCACAGTCTTCCCAGTACCTCAGACAAGCTCCACTGATGTGCAGCTCCTGGATACAGCTACAACCTCCAAGGAGCTATCAGGTCCACAGAAAGGATCCGGTCACTCTGAACAAATCTTCTTTGCCGCCATCACTCTGGACACCCCGATCAATCCTGCTCTGGCAACATCTGCTGTAACTGCACCTTTCCACACCAGTTCTGCTCGGGACGTCCTCCACCTCTGTAAAACATTCACCACTGCCGTATTGTCTAAACAACCTATATCGTTCGTCGCAACTAAATCAGACTGAATAAACTACCCCACTCCTGGTACCAAAATGTGTGACACAGGGATTTTGAATTACCACCAGGATAGAGCGGCTTCAGTTCTTTTGTGGTTTATTCAGGTATTTTTCAAAAAGAAATTATGGTGTACATTTAATGTACAAACCAAGGGAAATTACTTCTTGCCTATAAAATCTATTCCTTGTTGAACCCTATGCTTCTTTAAGAAGTGGACACTTGTGTGATGTGGGTGTTAAACACTGTCGAGAGGGTGTTGATGAGAGTACTGTTAAACAGAATGCTAAAATTAAGCAATATATTGATTCTAAATAACCAAAAGCTGAAAAATGTCTTTAAACTAAAAACAAGGAAATAATTCTAGGTTAGAGAGATAATACATCTACAAAAAGTGATGACTTTAAGCAGATGAGAAGTTGATACCTGAATTGTAAAAGTCTGGCTGGTCAAAACCTTGTGGCAGAAACATGAGATTAAGGTCTGGAATCCAGTGACCAGAAAAGAATACCATGGAACATGAAGCTTGGCTTAAGGTTACCATGTGTGTGTTTCAGTGCATACACTTCATTACAAGGCGAGGTGGATCATCTGTTCTACTGTACTGTATATCTACTGTACTAGCTGGACATTCATGGATTAAGGGAACTATCACTGCTAATGTGGCTGGGGTGGCTCAGGCACCCCGGTTGATGACTTGGGCAGATACCATGCTTTACTATTTATAATGAACTAAACTTAATTGAACATCTATATTGTCACTGGATTTGCCTAATAGTACAAAGTGAGAACTGATGTAATGAGGCAGTTCAAAATTGGTACCCAAGGAATATGCGAACCAGCTATGTTTTAAAGAAAAAACTAACTAGTGTACTAAATAGTAAACATTAAATGCCATGCTATGTGGTCTAAAACTGCATTGTACATTTACATACACTTCCTACCGAAACCGCATATATTATGCCTACAGAAGCTGTCAGGCTCATGACAACTGTTAAAGTCAGGCCTTAGAGCATAAAGCCTACTGGACAATCATAGAAAAAGCCTATGTAGCATTGAACAGCTACAATTGTGAGTCACTAAGTATATCACTTGTAAGAGTGGCTGACCTAAAAAGTTATAAAATGTTAGGCATCAGGGTGATGTCCCTATTTACTGCCCTCCCATCAGGAGGGGCTCTGGGGTAAAATAAAAACATCTATACTATGAATGTGGTCCAGCTGATGCCCCCCCCCCCCCAGCTAAGTGAGTAGGCACTGGTGGTGGTACCGTAGGCCTAGTGCCAGGCAGGAAGAAGAGCTAAATTGTAAAAAATGTTCATAATTCTAACAGTAAAATACTGTATAAATGCTACAGAATAAAACCGTATTTCACAAAACTTGAAAACCTGAAAAACTCTAATTAGTTTTACAGAGTAAGACCTTAAATGTAACAGTTAAAAACATATGAAAATATGGTTTATTGCAGTAAAATTTATGATATACTGTATTTATAAAAAGGAAACTCTCAGAGAAGGTATTTGTTACTAATATCATGAAGCATCAGTTTATATTTTACTAAACCTTTGTTGATAGAGTTTAAAAATCAGAAAAATATCTGCTCTGTAAAAAATAAACTTAAATAATTTATGGTAAAAAACTGGCAGCTGTGGTTGCCAGAAATTTACCGCAAAAAATACGGTAGCAACACTATTGTTTTTACGGGATTGCACTCATTATACTGTATATTTTAAGGATATTAATAATATTTTCTACGGTTTATAGCCGTCTAATTTACATTAACCAAGGACTTCAAATTTGTGAGTGGTATTCCGCCCTTTGATGACTGTGGCAAGGACAGTGGGGGTGGGCAGACCACTTTGCCCGCCCCCACTGCCATACTTTGATTGCCTGCCCCCAAAAAAATTTCCACTCTGACATTTGTATATTTGATTTTGAGAATTTAAATATTGTTTTGCTGTCTTTATAAAAAAAAAATACATGGGGCCATGCTGATGCCAAGTCTTGAATAAATTTTGATGGGTTTTGATGATTTGATTTATTTTTGTATTCATCAATTAGTATAAAAGTACTCTTAATAGTTTCTTAACAGTAAAATCCGAATACTTACCAATGTAACTTCTGTCTCTTTTAGCTCCATCTAGTGTGAAAAAATGATGCTTTCACAGAATTGCTGAATGAAGTCATTGTGGTTATTCATAATAAAACAAATAGTCCAACAACAACAGCAATTGTGTAGCAAGCATGGTAGTGTAGTAGTTAGCACTGTCGCCTTCCACCACCAGGGTCTGGGTTCGATTCCCGGCTGGGTTCGATTCCCGGCCAGGCTCGATTCCCATCTCTGTGTGCATGGAGTTTGTATGTTCTCCCCGTGCTTGGTGGGTTTCCTCCAAGTACTCGTCCCTCCCATATACAGGATAAAATTGTATAGACGATGGGTGAGAGTACTGAGCTGTAAAAAAGATGGAAGTAAACCATTATTATTACAACATAAATCTTTAAATTAGACAGTTCTGAGCTGTAAAAAACATGGTTATGATCCGTATTTGTTACAATGTGAACCCTGGAAGTTGGCAGGAATAAACTGTTTTTATAACAACATAAACATGTTAATTAGATAGTTATAAACCGTAAAAAAAAAAAAAAAATTTAATCTGTAAAAAAAAAAAAAAAATTCACAGTGCAATAACGGTGCTACCGTATTTTTTACGGTAGAATTTTGCCAACCACAGCTGCCGTTTTTATTACCGTAAAATGTACTATTTATTTTTTACACTGTACCTGTACAAGTAAATAAAGAGTTTATGATGTGCTTCCTTAAGATACCAAAAATCTGTCATATTTCCTTTTATACTTTAACATTTACAAACTTAGTCTATGAGCGTTTATTCCCTGCTAAAAAATAATTTTTTTGAGAAATCTGGTTCATGTATACAGCATATCTGTTATCTAGGTAAGTAAAAAAAATCAGGGCTGGTTTGTGCTTATATAAGGAGACTTCATTGACATGTGAGGCAGTGTGAAACTCTCCTCCAGGCACCATGACGATCCTCTACTCTGTCCTTCTGCTGCTACTTGGATTCAATACTGGTAAGTGCAACTGATTTTTATTGTGAAAATGAACAGCAGCGATGCTTGTTAATTTTATGTCTTTTTTTAATTACTGGTCTCATGAAAGACATTTACAAATGAAAATGAAAAATATTTGTTTTTGTTGTAAGGTCTAATTTAATTTTCTTCTGGATTATATATTGTGAGCACCAACAGACTTAATAATAATAATAATAATAATAATAATAATAATAATAATAAACAAACTTAAAAAAATAGAAACAAGGCGTTTAATTGTTAGAGGCAACACTTTCACAAAGAGGGCTGAAATTGAGCTGATACCAGAGAATTGATACTTGACGACTATCGCCTCGATCAAAGGCTGGTGAGAGATAACCTTTTGGGGAAACATGAGATCTATTGACCAGAAAGGTATTTATTGAAATGTGCTTGTTTGGGTTAGGCAGCAAGTTAGAAAGCAAATTCTAGATTTTCTTGGATATTACATTTAGGTCCTGTGTGTGTGTGTGTGTGTGTGTGTGTGTGTGTGTGTGTGTGTGTGTGTGTGTGTGTGTGTGTGTGTGAGAGAGAGAGAGATTCAGCTCAGGCACTTTACTACAGGGCACTGTGGCAATTCAGGCGAATGATCATATGCACCATGCCGACTAGCTGTCCATTACTGAACTACGGAGACTACGGATGCTACTGCGGCTGGGGCGGCTCAGGAACCCCTGTTGATGACCTCGACAGGTTGTAAAACACTTTAAATGATCATTAACAACAATATCAACAACAAAAACATAATGTCATGGACAAAGCTTAACTGACTGTACTTTACCTTGGGAAAAAGAATTAATAATAGAATTGATGAAAGCATTTAAAGATTAGGGCAGGCTAGGTGCCCATCTCCAAGCCCCCCTGAGTACTATAATACTTATACTAGATGGGGTGCCATCCATCATAGAGCACATACACACAGACCCACATTCATTCAATTAGTGTAAATAACAATTGTTAGAACACATCACATGGAGTGATACATATAGTTAAATGTCCCAGTTATGTTATGCTATATATCAGCACTTGTACTGTATAATGCCTCTCGTCCAATCAGATTACGCTAGAAGAATAAGTGTTGTATAATTTACAGTACATCATTGTAAACAGTTTAACACATAAGTGTAGCTAGTTTGCACATGGTTTTACTGATTTAAACAATCGTCTCCAATGATTACAGATGCTGTCAGGTCCATGACAACTGTTATGCAGAAGCCTTAAAGCATAAAGCCTGCTGGCCCATCTTTGACAACCCTTACACAGAGATCTATGCCTACTCTTGTGACAGAAACACTAAGAAAATCACCTGCAAGAGTGAGTAATTATTTAAAAGAACAAAATGAGGCTATGGAAATTTACCAAGTGAGTAAATTCAAAGTGAAGTGGGTAGTATTAATTTTTTTTTTCATCTCTTGCAATCTTTCACTCAGAAAACAACACAGTTTGTGAGATGTTCATTTGTGAGTGTGACCGGAAGGCTGCTGACTGCTTTGCTGTATCTAAATATAATCAGGAGCATAAAAGACTTCCTAAAAGTCATTGTGGAAAGAAATAAGTCAGTGTTCTTCAGAACAATTTGAAGTGGATGCTTTCAGAACTTACATACTGGAAATAAGGTTGGAATGAAGACTTCACATTTTTTGTGCCTGACTCCTTTGTACACATAAAAAGGCATTTTAAATAACAGCATGTAGTTCCATTCTATGCATTTGTATATCTATATAAATAAAAGAAAGGTTTTGTCTGTATATTGGTCAGATGTTTTCTCAAAATCACCTTTGTTTTATACATTGGAGTATCCGAAAACCAGTCTCAGAAAGAATGCTGTCTGTATGTTTGTGCATGTCTGTTCTGCCAGATTACATCACAGTGTGGCAGGACACCAAGGGTTTTAGACATAAAAATATACAAAATTTTATTACAAACATGAAACATCAGATCAAACAAACCAGGAAAACAGAAAAAAAAGGAGAAAAGCAATCCCACTGTAACATACAGTATGATAATCATATACACAACTTGACAGCAGGCAATAAGGGGCACAAAGACCTCCACAGCACCTCATGTTTCTTTACACCTGTGTATAAATACTCACTTGCATACACACGTGTGAAAGGGAAACCGCCACCAGGACTACACCCCGCCTTAGGCACTCAGCTCCTGTAAAATAACAAAAGTATATCATGTTTCTCTCAGTGTTAGCACCGACACCCTGGTAAAACTAGTCACTCTAAGAGACCCACACCAAAATACTTCTCACACAAACAAGGGGGAAGCTCAATAAATAAAAGAAAAGACAAAAGACAAATACAGATACACTTAACACAGAAATCATAAAAGAAACAATTCATAAAAACCCAACATTGTCAAAACATGCACAAAGACAAAGAGTCCAACACAAAATGCACAACAAAAAGCATTTAAATGTAATTATGAGGAACAAGCCAGTTCGGAGTAGCAGTTCGCTCCCAGGCAAATAGTTTCCACACAGCCCCAACTGCACAGAAAATACTGCACACAGAATGTGGCCGAGCCGGCGGCGATCAAATTGCAATTTTTAACAGATCAGCTGACACTACACACTTACCAAACAGATAAGAATCTTTAAACTACATATCATACGAGTAGACTCCCATAGAACCCAATCAAGCAGGCAAACAACTTGCAGGAGAACTGAGAACTCGTACACTCTGTCTGGGAAACAATGTGCACTACAGAGAGGCAGAAATGTGTCTCTATGTACAATAAATGTCTGTAGCTAACAAGGTTGAAACTGTCCTACGCCAACCTCGGAATCTGAATAAATAGACAAATACAACCAAACATGTGAACAAATTCAGAGAACTACACACTTCACAACCAACTCTCTTACCTGTAGAGGGATAACCTCGGGCCAATGCCAGCAACGGGGCTTTGTTACACGCGTCATTCTAAAGAAAAGCACACCGCCATAACCTGCAGGACACCACCAAGTAACCTGATCAGCCTCACTCCACATACCTGGATGACGCAGTGATGACACAAAAGGCAGGGGGCGGAACTTATAACACAATACTAACTTGCCACTGAACTTATTTAGCCCCCATCATACTGTAGGACTGCCAATAAATTGAGTAGCCAACAAAACATAAGTGAGAGGAGCCTCAGCAATCCTGCCACAACAGCATCTAGCGGTTGTTTTAACTAATTTATCATATTTTCCTCGAGGTGGGAGTAGTGCATCACATCAACAGGTTCAATCAATAGTTTACCGTCTATACTCAGAGTATGCAGAAGACACAGAAACGACCATAAAGCTCCACAAGCCAGCACAATTGTTAATACACAGACACAACAGTGCAGCAACTCATGACTTACTCAAAAATGGGACATACTGTACACAATGAAAACTGCACCTTGCACAATAAAACCAAAATGTTGAGTAGAATTGAAGTTATAAGCAGTCCACTCTTGGCATCTTAAAACAGAGTAAGGAGGATCTGTCAAGCATTGAGGCAACCAAATAAAGATGAAGTAAGTAATTTTAAAAATTAGTTTGCTGATGAAAAATCTGGTTCTGCAATCCAGAGTTTCAGTTTGTACCTACAGGCTAGAAAGAGAATGAAACATGTTGACCCTGTAAACTCAGACCCAAAGTTTAGACCTTGATACAATGTTGAAGCACTCGACTGAGACAGAGATTGAGAAGCAAACCAGTCTACCGGAACATTTTTATGATTGAAAATTGTGGTTCTGGAAAGTGTTGTACCTACTGGAGACTTGCAATTTATGCTGTGCAGAAGCACCCAAGGACTGCAATAAACTAGCAGAAACAGACTGGTCTCTCAAAACCTGCGTTTTGCTGGGCTGATGAGATGGCTGGGTCCAGAATCCAGACACTCTGGATGATCCCATCTTTCTCCAATGTTTTAAAAGGGTATACCCACCAAACATGTGACTTGGATATAGAACTGAACCTCCCAAGGACTGATCCTGAACAGTAGCAGACTGTCCGGTCAAAACTTTTGTTGGACTAGTCTGGTATAATGAAAGGGTCTGTGATCCAAACTCCTGGCTTGTGGCAAGTGGGGATGAGGATTGAATGCTCTGGCCCTGAGCATTCAATTGACCTGCCAAAACTGGTATTGTGGTGCTGGGTTAGTATGATTGAGTTGGTCATTCAGAGAACCTAGAAAATGATGAAATCTGACTTGGGAAAATGCTGTGCCATTTAGCATGGCATGAATATTTAGTCTCTTAGGTGTCCTGATTCTAGTAAATGCAGGTTTCTGCAAGCCAATCTGCTGTGTATTAGGCCAGTATGATGTCTGGCTCTGGAACCCAGAGATTGAGTTTGGGGTGATCAACTTGGACGAGGATAAAATGCTTTGGTCATGTGAAATGTACCTGTTGCAAAACTACCACCAACCCTACTTATATAATTGGTATCACATGGTCAGAATTCACTTAAGAGGTAACATTTAGGTCTCTCCTGGGTCCTAAACAAGCTTGTCTATATTCAGTCTTGTCTTTTAGCCTACAAATGATGGAGGCAGGTGCCACCTTACCTACAGTACAAGTACCACATACCTGGAAAGTGTGTAATGCTTAGATTTTACAATTTGGTTCTGTGCTTGGTGTTTACTTGAATTCAAATTTGAACAAATTTGTGTAAACCCTTTTAATGTTCAGCCAATACAATGTGCAACCATATGTGATGTAGAAATGGCATTACGTTATAGTTGCAATAAAGGATCTGTTATTATTATTTGCTAGTCTAAAAAGGGCGTTGCTCAAGGGCCCAACAATAGAAAACTGCTCAGGAGCTTGGGCTTGAAAGACCAACCTTCTGTTCAGTAACTCAGACCAACTGTTCAGACCAACCTTCTGTTCAGTAACTCGGTGCCTTAGCCCTGAGCTACCACTGCCAAACACCACCAATGCAAACATTAAATTATCTTGATTTCCCATCCTCTGAAGTTAATTCTTTATACAGATACAGAGGTCATGGCACCACACATCATTACTGAAAAAATATATTGAAAAAAAAACTTTTCTTCCATCAAATTGTATGACTCCAAGGCAACACACAATGTCTGCAGACACTCATTTATTTGACCAGTGGAAACTATCATGCCGTTGTTTATCTTTTGTAAAAATGTGCAGAGTTACTGATGGTCAGCTGGTGGCTGTAAACTTTATCTCCTCATATCAGACAAGGACTACACAAAACCACAAACTCAGAAATCTGTATGAAACTGATAATATTTAATACTTGTAATTTCCTTTTCAGGTCCAACATGTCATTGAATCCAAACACAGTGAATTTCTGAGGTCAATTTGCTGAGATCTTTCAATGGGAACTAGTCAGCAAACACATTATGTGTATAGAAAAAAAAACAGTTAGCAACTAATTATAGCTTTTTATTAAATGCTGTATTAAAAGCTGTTTTATGACAAGCCAAAGGATATTAACACAACAAAGTGCTTTTGTCAATTGTTTTTCTTTGCTTTTAATTTGAAATGTGTGACAAACATAAAAAACATTCTAACTAATAATGTACAACCTCCAATACTAACATGGCATACTCTGGCATCAACAATGGGGATTAACCATAGCAAAGTCTACAGTTACAAAGGCACAGGACAGGGAAATGTGAGGGCCAACTTGTCATTCAGGAAGAACGTTGCCTACATCTCACTGCAGGTCCAGAGCCTCTCTGGCCCCAATTTTGATTGCTTGGTTCGAGAGCAAGACTTGTTAACTTTTGAAATTAAAATTTGATGCCCTAAACAATTTAAAGCAGGGAAAGTTGCTTCTAAGTCTCATGTGGCATACGATACACTGCAGATTTTTAACACCATACGCCTGGCCATACAACAAGATTAATTGTACTTATTCCATAAATTAGTTACATTATCCCCTAGCTATGCTGAGGAGACTAAAATGAGCTGAGTATCAGATGTTGGATAACACACATAGAGGAAAGTGCTGTTACCTTTTGCATATATCAGCTTACAAGCCCCATGAATAGCTGGTGTGGTTGTGATTTTATAGATGAGAGGAGGGTTTTATCCAGAGAGCAAGGCCAGTTTTGTTCTCAAAGAGAGAAAATGTAAAGCAGTTGATCATTAAGGATTGTCACGTCCATCAAGTCTAGATAGTGATAATCTTTTGTAAAACATGAGCTCTTACTCAGTAATCCAGTGAGCAGAAGAGAATACCGTGAATTATAATGCTTGCATGGGTTAGGAGGCACGTTTTTGACTTCTCATGCTTAACTTCATGTTTGTGTATGCTTCAACTTAAGCACTTCAGAAATACTGTATGATGACTATCATTTTGTATTAATGTCTGTGACCTACATAAAATATCTATTCTACATAATATAGTTGCTAACAAGGTAACAGCCATTTGCTTAGTATAGTAACTATATGAAGGAAAAACCTAACTCATATGTTCCTAATGCACTGTGTGCATGCACAAAATTTGCTGTATAATTACTGTACATACAGGTCACGCATCTATTAATATAGTTCTGATTGTGCATGGTCTTCAACCGGTCATGTCCTGTTAAGACAATACTAGCAGAGAGATGGCCAAGGAATGCTTCAACTTACAATACATGCAGGTGCTGCCAGGAAAATTCACAAGGTGTGTAACAGATTCCATACAAGTGGTGCCACTGCTAACCACCCACGGTGTGGAATGCCAAGTGTGATACCAAGACAAAACTAATTTAATGGAATTATGAGAAATCAGAAAGTTTGGTATTTCAAGGTTAAAGTTCTCTGACTAGTCACTGATGTTTGACTGCAGCTGGACATGTCAGTTTGAACATTGAGTTCCTGGTATAGATGGGTCAGAGTTCTATACAAAACCATTGAGAACCTTGTAAAAAAAGATAACATGAGCTATGGTTGAGTATAGTGTACAGTACAAGCCATTCCATACACAAAATGCAGGTATTAAGCTTCTAATAACTAATTGCCAATGAACATAAGCACTTTGCTTTGTATTATGTAGATATGAAAATACTTCATATTGAATTGTAAATCAAATGCTTTAAAGACTTGATTCATAAAGCTTGCTGGATTTTCAACAGATGAGGGAATAAAGGAAATTACTGCCCAAGCTTTTAAAAAAAAAACCAAAAAAAAAAAAAAACCCCAACTTAAAGCATAATTGAAACATTTAGTAGAGTGAA
Source organism: Channallabes apus (assembly GCA_030522415.1). Classification (NCBI taxonomy): domain Eukaryota; kingdom Metazoa; phylum Chordata; class Actinopteri; order Siluriformes; family Clariidae; genus Channallabes; species Channallabes apus. The sequence continues at coordinate 4,250,759 of CM060120.1, read as the reverse complement.
ATTTTGTGAATTAAAGGCTACAGAGGGTCCGTCACATGTAAATAAAAATAAGCACCTTGCATCTGAAAAGCTGTAGGAACACTACAAACCTGAATTACTCACATCACTGATGCTTAGCAATTTCTCCCTAAATGAACATTGGCATCAATCTTGGAATAATTTCACACCTCAAGCATTTAATGTAAAGTTTGGTAGACAGCTCCCCCACCATTCAGACACTTCCAGCTGCAAACAATCTACCACTTATGCAATATCTTGTGCACCAGAATTTGTTTCACACCTTAACTCAAACTAGTATAGTAAAATGTGAACTTTGCAAAGCAGATGGCTTTCCAACAGTTACCCCATAAATGCATGAAGTTTGAAAATGTTTCCTATATTGCTGTGACCATTAGAGCAAGGATTAAAGTTCTTAAATACTGGCAAAACCCATTACCATTTGATTCAAGAAGAGAAGAAAGCCAAGTCATAATATGAATTCATTTATTATAAGAAACATTCAGACAAGCATTAAGGCAACAAAAAAGCACCTTAATTAAAATAGAGTTCACTGGGTTACTGGCCACTTCTTGCCATTGCGGCTGAACTGGGGTAAAGTACCCTGGAAAGTAATACCAGCAATTTTTTTATGGGTCACCTTGCGGGGTAGAAGCAGACTGACTCAGAGCCTGTGCTGTATTGGGTTGAATCAGGTTCTGGAATCTGGAAAATTGGTTTGTGAGGACTACAGACTGAGAAGAGGATGTAATGTTCTGGCTCTGTGCTGTCAGAGACCTGAGAACTGACCTTGAGAAGTTGAAGGCTTGCTTGCAGAAGCCACTGTTGTGGAACTGGGCTGGAATGATGACTGAGACAGAGTTCCAGATATCTGGTTTGTAGCCACAGATGGGAAGTATGATGGAGAGCTCTGCCCCTGCGAAGTGTTGTACCTGCTTAAGGCTTGCCCTTGATACAGCATAGGACCCAAGGATGGCAAAAGAGCAGTAGAGTCAGACTGGCCTGTCAAAATCTGTGTTTTGCTTGGCTGGTATAATGATGGGGCCTGGAATCCAGACACTTGGGAAGATGGAATCTTACTCTGCAAAACGGAGTACCAGCCAGAGGTTTGACTTGGATATGAAACGGAGTCTCCCAAGGACTGAGTCTGAGCAATATGAGAATATCCTGGCAAAACCCATGTTGCACTTGGCCAGTACGATGTCTGGTTCTGAAATCCAGAAATCTGGTTTGTGGAGGGCACAGACTGCAAGGAGGCTGTAATGCTCTGGTCCTGTGAAGTATTTGGTAAGCCTTCAGCTGGTACTTGATACATTGGAGCAACACCTGAGCTCTGAGATTGAGGAGTAAAAGCAGACTGGCTTGGAGCAAGGTGTATGGCGTTAGGCCAGTATGTGGACTGGTTCTGAATTCCAGATATTTGGTTCAGGGCAGCAACAGACTGGAAGGAGGATTGAATGCTCTGGTCTTGTGAAATGCTGGACATGCCCGAGGTTTGCCCTTGAAAAAGCTGAGAAGCACTTGAGCTCTGAGGGACATGGATACTCTGGCTTGTAGAAACTGGTGGGGAGGGTGGAATGTTTTGACTCAGGGAAGTCAGAGCCTGATACAAAGCTGGAACACCCATGGACTGTGATGAGACAGACTGATCAGGCATAACCAGCGCTGTAGTGCTTGGCTGGTATGATGACTGGGCTTGGAATCCAGAGACTTGCGAAGGGGATGGAATCTGACCCTGTAAAATCGTGTACCAGCCAGAGGTCTGAGGAGGATATGAAGCTTGTAAGGATTTATCCTGAGCACTAGCAGACTGGCCTGTCAAAACCTGTGCTGTGGTGCTAGGCTGGAAGGATGATTGGGTTTGTAATGAAATTATCTGGCTTGAGGATGTAATGCTCTGGTCTTGTGAAATGGTGGACATGCCTGATGTTTGCCCCTGAAACAGCTGTGAAGCACTCAAGCTCTGAGGAGAGATAGTCTGGCTTGAAGAAACTGGTGTGTTAAGCCAATAAGTGTTCTGGAATCCAGATGTTTGGTTTGTGGTGGCCACAGGCTGAGGGGAGGGTGGAATGTTTTGACCCAGGAAAGTCAGACCTTGATACAATGTTGAGCCACCCATAGATTGAACAGAAGCAGATTGACCAGATAAAACCTGTGTTGAGGTACTAGGCTGGAATGGTTGCACCTGCAACCCAGAAGAGGATGGCATTATCTGACCTTGTAAGACACTGTACCATTTAGCATTTCCTGAAGATTCAGTCACATAACTGCCTTGAGACAGAGAATCAGACTGGCTTGCTGTAGTCCATGTTGTGTCGGCCCAGTATGGTGTCCGATTCTTGATGCCAGAGATTTGATTTGAGGTGACTACAGACTGGGAGGACAGTGTATTGCTCCGGTTCTGTGAAGTGCTGGAGCCTTGCATTTGATACGGTGTTGAAGCATCCAAGGGCTGCAATGGGGCAGTAGAAGGAGATGGGCTTGGCAAACCCTCTGTTGAGCTAGGGGGAATTAACAAGCCTGTCTGGACTCCAGAAACTTGAGAAGATTGAATCATCTTACCCAGTAAAATGGCGTACCAGCCAGAGGTCTGGGGTAGATTTGGAGTTTGGAAGGATTGATCCTGAGCAGCAGACTGGCCTGACAAAACCTGCATTGTGGTGTTAGGTTGGAATGACGGAGCCTGAAATCCAGAGACTTGTGAAGGAATCTGACCCTGTGAAATTGTGTACCAGCCAGATGCCTGAAGTGGATAGGCAGCCAAAGCTTGCAAGGATTGATCCTGAGAAACTGAAGCACCCATAGACTGAACAGGAGAAGCAGCTTGACCAGGTAATACTGGTGTTGCCATGCTTGGCTGGTATGACGGAGCCTGGAATCCAGAGACTTGTGAAGGAATCTGACCCTGTGAAATTGTGTACCAGCCAGATGCCTGAAGTGGATAGGCAGCCAAAGCTTGCAAGGATTGACCCTGAGAAATAGCAGACTGGCCTGCCAAAGCCTGTGTTGTGGGGCTAGGCTGGAAATATTGGGCCTGAGAATCAGTGATCTGGTTTGTGGTGATCACAGACTGAGAGGATGGAATGCTCGGACCTGGTGCAGTAAGATACCTGCCAGAAGTTAGACCTTGATACAAATTTGAAGCACCCATAGACTGAGACAGCAAAGGAGACTGGCCTGCCAAACCCTGTGTTGGGATGTTGGGCCGATATGATGACTGGGTCAGGTTTGTTGTGACTACAGACTGGGAGGAGGGAATGCTCTGGTCTTGTGAAACATGCCAGCTTAAAGCTTGACCTTGATACGGTGTTGAAGCACTTGGACCCTGTGCCTGAAAGGTAGAAGCAGACTGGCCGGCAGAGAGTTGTGTTGGGGAGTTAGGTTGGTATAACTGGGTCTGCACCTGCAACCCAGAAGAGGATGGCATTAATTGACCTTGTAAAACACTGTACCATTTAGCATTTCCTGAAGATTCAGTCACATAGCTGCCTTGAGACAAAGAACCAGACTGGCTTGCTGTAGTCCATGTTGTGTCGGCCCAGTATGGTGTCCGATTCTTGATGCCAGAGATTTGATTTGAGGTGACTACAGACTGGGAGGACAGTGTATTGCTCCGGTTCTGTGAAGTGCTGGAGCCTTGCATTTGATACGGTGTTGAAGCATCCAAGGGCTGCAATGGGGCAGTAGAAGGAGATGGGCTTGGCAAAGCCTGTGTTGAGCTAGGGGGAATTAGCAAGCCCGTCTGGACTCCAGAAACTTGAGATGGAATCATCTTACCCAGTAAAATGGTGTACCAGCCAGAGGTCTGCGGTAGATTTGAAGTTGAAGCTTGAACGGATTGATCCTGAGCAGCAAACTGGCCTGACAAAACCTGCATTGTGATGTTAGGTTGGAATGACGGAGCCTGAAATCCAGAGACTTGTAAAGAGGAAGGAATTTTCTGACCCTGTGAAGTTGTGTACCAGCCAGATGCCTGAAGTGGATAAGCAGCTGAAGCTTGCAAGGATTGATCCTGAGAAATAGCAGACTGGCCTGCCAAAGCCTGTGTTGTGGGGCTGGGCTGGAAAGATTGGGCCTGAGCATCAGTGATCTGGCTTGTGGGGATGACCGACTGAGAGGATGGAATGTTCTGACCAAGCAAAGTCAGATACCTGCCAGAAATTAGACCTTGATGCAACGTTGAAGCACCCACAGACTGAACAGGAGAAGCAGATTGACCAGGTAACACCTGTGTTGCAGTGCTTGGCTGGTATGATGGAGCCTGAAATCCAGAGACTTGTGAAGGAATCTGACCCTGTAAAATTGTGTACCAGCCCGATGCCTGAAATGGATAGACAGCCAAAGCTTGCAAGGATTGATCCGGAGAAATGGCAGACTGGCCAGTCAAAGCCTGTGTTGTGGGGCTGGGCTGGAAAGATTGGGTCCGAGCATCAGTGATCTGGCCTGTGGTGATCACAGACTGTGAGGATGGAATGCTCAGACCTGGTACAGTAAGATACCTGCCAGAAGTTAGACCTTTATACAAATTTGAAGCACCCATAGACTGAGACAGCAAAGGAGACTGGCCTGCCAAAACCTGTGTTGGGATTTTGGGCTGATATGATGACTGGGTCAGGGTTGTTGTGACTACAGACTGGGAGGAGGGAATGCTCTGGTCTTGTGAAACATGCCAGCTTAAAGCTTGACCTTGATACGGTGTTGAAGCACTTGGACCCTGTGCCTGAAAGGTAGAAGCAGACTGGCCTGCAGAGAGTTGTGTTGGGGAGCTAGGTTGGTACAACTCGGTCTGAAATCCTAGCACTTGGGAAGAGGATGGAATCACCTTCCCCTGTAAAACTCTGTACCATTTGGCAGTTTCTGAAGATTTAGTCCTGTTGCTGCCTTGAGGCTGAGCTGTAGAATCAGACTGGCTTGTTGAAACACTTATTGTAGAGCTTGTAGCACTAGTTTGATATGGCAACTGGGTCTGGGATGCAGATATTTGATTTGTTGTGACCACAGACTGAGTGGATGACTGAGCCAGAGATGAAGACATCAGGTTTGCAGAAACTGGTGTTGAATTAGGCTGGTATGGTGACTGAGCCCCAGATTCAGACACCCGATTTATCGTACCTGTAGGCTGGAAAGAGGATGGACTCTGAAATCCAGGCAGATTTTTTGCTGGCCAATGCTGAGACGGCAAAGGACCAGGCTTGATGAACTCATTCCAATAAAATCTTGAAGACTGAGGTGCATCATTAGGCTGGTGGCTAGGAGTAGCTTGACCATAAGCATTTAGTATTTGTTTGATATGAGCAACACCACCAGAAGACTGAACCAAACTAGAGTCACGTTGAGCAGGTTGGACTTCAGAAGTAAGCACAGCATTTCCAAAGTTTCCTCTGCCATCATTTCCAATTGGACCTTTTCTGGAAGGTAGCTCATGTTGACCAGGTGTAGCAAGTTGAAAAGCTTGGCTCCATGTGACATTAGAACGTTCAGCTTGCCAATCAAGGATGCCAATAGATGTTCTATTCCACACTATAGGATTTAAAGAAACATTTTTAGATTATACTAAACTATAACCAGACATACAGTAGCTTACACTTAGGATATTTAAAAATTCTTACCATTAAATCCATTTGTATATCCACAAAAAACTAAAGCAATGAAAAGGAGATAGAACCTGGAAAAAAAAAAAATCACCACTTGAAAAACAGACTTAAAAAAAAAAAAAAAACAGGGAACATAAACTGAATACATACCTCATCATTGCCCATAACATCTCTGAAAGATTACTTAACAGCAGGAGTCCTGATTAAAAACAGAGCTGCTACACTACACCCAAATACTAAAACTACCAACAACATGCAGCACGCTGATTATATAATGAGTAGCACCTGGTCACATGTCCACTAGAACCACAATATAGTCTCTCCAGGGTCCTAAACAACCTTGGTTAACTTTACTGTTTAATTACAGTATACTCTTATCTGTTTTCATTATTCCCTTTAAAGATGATAGAAAACTGAACCTTGGCTACAGGCAACTGGCTATCATAATTTGATTTTATTCTTAACTTCTGAGCCCTAACATGTGACATACTGTATGAGACATGATTTGATTGATTACAATAGCTCAGGGGTACGGAAGTTCGTTCCTAGAGAGCAGCAATTCTGCTTTCAGCTCCAACCCTAATCAAACACACCTGAACAAGCTAATCAAAGTCTTGAGGATTACTAAGGCTACTAGCAGGGGAGTTTTTTTTTATTCTGTAATCTGCAGTACTGCGGCTCTCTAGGACTGAACTTGTCTACTCCTGCAATAAAGGATCAGCTCAGTGCAGTAACATGCTTTTTGTTTCTAAATTTTATGTACACTAGACTTGCATTTTAAACACCTCCTCTTAATTTTCTTTAGTATATTATATTTATCTAGTATCTGTATACATATCTATACATTAGCATTTTTTAAATGTGGTTAATAAGAGGTTATAATTCTGTATATAAAACAGGAAATTGTATACTAGGTCAGTCGGTGGAGATATACCGTATACAGTACATATGACAATCATCTGAATGAGTTTTTCTTTGCTATTGGTGCCTATGGCTTGCTACTTGTCTCTATGCTAGCAATCTAAATTTGCAGCTGGATCAACAATGTCAACTTATACTGTATAATATAAACTTAATACTGTAAATCAGGTTTGCAACAATGTTCTTAAATGTGCTATCTATATAAAATTTTAAATTAAGCCTGATCACAGGGATCACATGTTTATCAATAAAACCTTGCTGAGATATTGTATATACTGTACATAGGCCATATTCTGCATGGAACACAGTAGAGAGCGTACAGTATTTAATGACTTCTACTATAAAGCTTTAGCTGTAATGAACCAGTTGGTCAAGAGTCTTGCCAGAGGGCCGTCATCTCATACAAGTCTGTAGACATGCACTGTAAAAAATCTTATGTGCTATCTACTTAAAAAGATTATGGTAACAATATCGCACATTATTTTTAAGCAGTTTTTAAGGCTTGTTTTTTTTTGTAGAATTCACTTGAATAAATCATGTAAAAAAAGCCTAAAATCATGTAAAAAAAAAAGCCTAAATTATTTAGCCAGATGCATATTATTTTTAATTATTTACAGCTTGATTTTTCCCCTAGCAGAATCTACTTGAATAAATCATGTAAAACATCCTAAATTATTAAGCCAGACACATGATGAGTTTAACCTTATAAGTGGAATAATCTTTTTTAGTTTTAGCAGATGAAACAAAAGGTACTCATATGTATTAAGGAAAATTACTTAATAATATAAAAAAAATTATAATGAAATGAATACATAATGCATTTTGGTGTTAAACATGCTTTTATTTAATTTTTCACTGGTATCAAAATATTAACTACTGTAAAATAGTGTATATAACATTTACAGCAGTTTTAAGATCTGTAAAACAATTTGTAAAACAGTTTGTAACTGACTTATGATTTATATGTCATTGAAATCATTATATGTTTTCATATAATATATCTTTTCTTGTGGGAATAGTCACATTCTGTACTAAAACCTGCCAGAACTTGTACAGTAAACCATTTTTAGGTTCATATCTTTGTAACATTGTAAAACACTAACTCCCCAAAACTTGTTTCAGTGAACTGTGGAGACACTACAACAAACCCAAGTATGCTAATTGCGGAAAGGATGTTTTCAGAAATGTTCACAATGTTTAATTTATTTCATTGCTGACACTAGTGCAAGAAAAGGAGCTTATTTAAGAAATCAAAATAAAATATAAAAATTAGTACGGGGCTTAACTTCCTTAACATTTTACACTGTTCGTCTGTTCCTTCAAAATGGCGTCTGATCACTGCTGTTGTTGAGATTCAAATGAAGGTGATTTAATCAAACCCGGAAAATTGCGCCAATTCTCTTAAAATAAACATGAAGCCTTTTTTCCTCCAATTTTATGCCTACAGTTAATGATTCCTCAAATATACTGTAAGCTTAAAAATTGCACTCATTTCCTTAAAAAAAAATAGGTAACATTTATTTCTTAATTTGATTAGTGAAATATTCTCAATATATTATAAGAAACACAGAAAAACATTTTTTTAATGAAATATGCCCATAATTTTTAATGATTACATCGATTTAAAAAAATAAAATGAAAATTACAATCATCATTGATTCATTTTTTACAGTTTATGTCAGAGAACACACCAGCCACGATTTCAGTAAATTGTATAAAACTTATATTGGAAATGTTTGTAAATATTAATGGAAGTCTGTAATATTTTGAATTTAGAAAAAAAAAGACTTGTAAGAGTGTATAAGAGTGATCAGGAGCTCTAGGTTGCACAAGACCACATGTCCACATCTACAGTACATCCATTATTGGTGCGCAAACTTGAATACCGGCGCGCTAGTGATAGTACGGTAGCTAACGTTGACCAAAACACAAAAGAAAACGCGTTTTGGGAAAAAAATATTCGGCAATTACAGACATTTGCATTTGGACTGGATTAGATTTGTCAGAGGATCGCCGAGTTTGCTGAAAAACAGTAGGTAATTGGCTCTGGAAATTTTTACAGAGGTCGTGTGAGAGAAAGACAGACATGGCAGATTCGGACCGGATTAAAATCACAAAGTACGTCTATGAAACAGAAATTTCTCTAACGACCCCCTGTAAAACTAGTCCCGTCCGAATCGGGCTTTGGTCTTGTTTCTCTGTGTAAATGGGTTGGTTTGTCCCCTGGGGGGTGTTCCAGAAAGCAGGTTATGTGACATACCCGGATGAGTTTGAGGGTAAGTTAGTGGATAACCTCAACTTTCGGTTCCAAAAACTGAGGTAACTTTCTGGGTATGTATGCTTACTCTCTGAAGATAACCTGCTCGGTAGGAGGTTATGTTCCAGGGTACGTTTGTTTCAGAAGCTTATTGAGCATACCGCGCCCTTTTGATGAGGATCCTGTGGACGTGGACGCACAAGGTTTTGTTTTGCTGGGAGAGAGTTATAAGACCGCGTATTGATGTTTTTTAATTTCCCAGTGATTATTTAAAAGAGCGTTATCGGTTTTCAAGGGAATCGTTAATTTACTTAACACATCTCTCGAAACTGCATATTGTAAATGTCACAAACCGTGGGTCTGCGCTTAGAAAATATTCTGTGCTAAGCGCAGACCTGTGGGAAAGGCAACTGTGTGTAGAGCCGTTCGTACAGTATGTCTGGCACTTTACACACGTGTATACAGTTCCCTGGCCAGAATTTTCTGGGAGTCATCATTATGCCAGACATTTCAGCAGGGTATGTTTTTTTTCATACAATGTTTTTTTTTTTTTGTATCAAATTTGTATTGTACACTTGAATCAACACAGGACAGTACAATGGTTACTTGCTGGGGGACAGGGGATATCCTTGTCTGCCCTATTTAATGACACCCTACCCTGAACCTGATCCTGGACCACAGACACGCTATAACCTGGCTCACAGCTGAACACGGGCCAAGGTGGAGATGACCATAGGGATCCTAAAGTCTAGGTTTCAGTGTCTGCGTGGGTGCTGGGCCAGTCAGTCCAGAAAGAGGCATGTGACATCATAGTGGCTTGTGTTGTGCTTCACAACATTGCCACTATAAGAGGAGAGAGCCACCCTCCTTATATTGAAGAAGATGGCCCGGAGGAACCTCTACAGATTTGTGCACACAGAGATGGAAGACTTTTGAGAGACAGGATTTGTCAAAGTTTCTTTTATTAAATTGTTTGCACTGGTCTGCTGTGCAGTTCATTTCTTTATTTCCTGAAAAGCAATGAAAGTAAAATGAAATATAATGTGGTTTTTATATACTGTACACAACACTTTTAACATGCAACAGATTAATATTTGCTCAAGTTCTCACCTTAAGGCAATGCTCCAGTAATTAAATTTCTTTCTTTTTTTTTTGACATGTTTATGTAGTATTGGCAAGATAAATGTACAATGTGCTTTCCAGAAGTACAATCAATTAGCAGCAAGTCTTTAAGGTATCGTGATATGATTTTCACTTCAGAATACAGAAGCAACTCAAACAATAATAACAAATAAATAAATAAAAGTATAAGTAAATAAACACTAAGTAAATAAATAAATAAAAAATATGAATGAATAAAAAAAAAAAAAAAAAAAAAAAAATATATATATATATATATATATATACACATACATACATATACACATGCATATACATACAATATAAGTAATAATAATAATTAGTTAAATAGAATAATAATATAATAACATCTACAGGCATTAATATTGGTGTCTGAATAGTCCCAAAACTCAAGTGTATCCTCTGTGAAAGCACACATACACACAAAAAGGAGACATTTCCCCAGATCCAGTAACATAGTACTATAATAAATGCATGTCATTTAGAACAACCATACACGCACAAAAAGAAAAAGAGAAAAACATTTAACACAGAGAGATGGCATAGAGGGATCAATTTTATTCATTAAAACTGGCGTTATGTGCAACCTGTGTAAAATCTTATATTGAGTCTCTCTAAGCCGGTTACAGGTGAAGGTGGATCTAACACTTTTCATAGCCTCCTGCCAATCATCATCTATATAAGCGTTGCCCAGATCTTCCTCCCATTTCCGAGCCACTGTGATCGAGAGTCCGGAGACATTTTAATATACTGTAAAACAGAATAAAATCTGGAAATAAAATGAGCGCCGTTGGTTGTATTGATGAATAAACTCTCCAGCCTAAATGCTAAGGTAAAGACTAAGGTAACGCCTGCTTTTGCTTTGAAATAGCATAGTGCCGAATTTGCAAATATCCAAAGTGATGATGATTTGGAAGATCAAACTTCTGTCGTAACTGTTGGAAGGACATTAGAGAGCCATCCTGGAATAAATCTCCTAGTACCCGAATCCCCTTCATGTGCCGTGTTTTAAAGAGAGGTGAGCCTATGCCAGGAACAAAATCCTGATTTAAATAAATTGGATTAAACATAGAACCTGGACATCTGTCGCCACACTTTGATGGTACAATAGAGTACTGGGTTTTTCCTCACTGTGTCATGATACTTATGGGGACAAGCAAACAAGCTCCAGACACAGACTGGAGAGCAGGCCCATGAATCTACAGTAGGACACATACTGTATCATAATAGGACCTAAACCACTCCCAAATAAGTCTGTAATGGCAAGCCCAGTTATAATATAAAATGTTTGGCATAGCTAATCCACCCAGCTCCACTGGCATCTGCAAAGACTTAATCTTTTGTCTAGGCTTCTTCCCACTCCACACAAATCTAGAAAAGTCACTCTCCAGCTGAGCAGAGGTTTTCCTGCTCAACCATAGAGGTAACATCTGAAGAGGGTACAATAATCGGGGGAGAATGTTCATCTTAATTAAGCTTATTCTACCAAGCAGTGAAAGAGGAAGTGCTTGCCAGAGATTTAAATCTCTTTTAACGGTATGAATAATCGGAGTATAATTAAGTTTCCATAATTTATTCAAATCAACTGACACCTTAATCCCGAGATAAACAAATACAGATTTTGAGTAATTCAATTTCTAGAGTAGCTTTTTTCTTCCATTTGAAGCTGTATATGGTCCATCTCCATGTCACTTTTTCTTATTTGTTTTTGAAGATGGACCCTATACTGCTATAAAATAATTACATAAATGACATTCTGTCAGACAATAAAATTTCAATATGGACAACTGCACACAAATTCTTACACTCATGCACTGAGGTTGAAGGACTTGTTGAAGGACATCCCCAGGTATGTACTGTGAAAGAACAATGCCTGTGACTCTAATGAAAAAGGGGGCATGCATTATAATGGTATGCATCAAACCTCAGTGGATCTTCCAGCATTGTCCACGTCTGTCACAGCAGATGTGGTCTCTTCATCGTCATCTTCATCCTTCAGTGGAAATATACAAGTATACATTACCTTGCAAAAAGACAAAAAATTAAAATAAATATCTAAAAGCAACTAAAGGTACCTGACAACAAAACACTTACAACTGTGACAGACTGTGTCATTTCTGCAGGGTCCAATAATACAATCCCTCTATTAGTATCTGTAAGTGCCATATCGCACTTGTTATGAATTTGTTGTTGTGTTTATTTTATTTTATTTTACTTGCTGTTATTTCATTTATTCTACCTTGTTCTATTCATTAGTAAAGCATTAAGCATTAAGTTTGTTACATAAGCCATAAGCTTTATATATTTCTTAGTTATGCAGCATAAGTTGATAATCGTAGGTTGGTCTGTGATGTCATTCTACTATTACATGCATTTGTGTGACTGTGATATGCTAGAAAGCTCAGTATAGATTTGGAAGGCTACGGAAACACAAGCTTTTGACCGTCAGCTAGTGAGAGCTCCCGGTAAGCTAGAAATGTAAAATACAGCAACGAGGTTGTTGTAACCGTCAGCTAGTGAGAGCTCCCGGTAAGCTAGAAATGTAAAATACAGCAACGAGGTTGTTGTAACCGTAAGCTAACGTAAGCTGGGAAAGTAAGAAACAACAAGAGTGTTGTTAGATACCCAAGCCAAGATTGTAATCTACAAGATACAGCAAACAGGTTGTTGTAAAACTCAGAGATTTGCAAGATGCAGCAACTGGTGTCTGTAATAACAGTGGATTTACTCAAGACGACTGTATGAAGTGTTGATTCTTTGATGCTGACAAATAAACGACAAAAGACAAAGAGATCGGACTTCTGTCATGTGAGTGAAACTTTAAGACATTAGCTACGCGTCAAAACTAGTGAAATAAGCCAACCGCATCTACATAAAGTCAAAAGCTTTTCCGCTGTTTGAACGAAAACAAGTGAACACTGAAAGGGAAAGTGAAAGAGAATAGCCGTCGAACTTCACCATGCCGAACAACAAGGACAACACTCCCAGCACTTGGCTGGGGAGCCTAATGGCGCTCCACGAGATGAACAGAAAGAATCTCAACGAGGCGCTGGATGCAAGAAAAGGCAAGCGAATTCGACTGAATGTAACGTCTACTGCATTAAAGACACCCATGAACTATGCACGTAAGTTAGACATCCTTGAAGTGATCAGGTCGCTTGCGGCGCACCTGAGGCTCAAGGCCGCACAGAATTCATAGCTACGGTGGGTCGCTGGAAAGCGGACACCAAGGACACTAAGAGCCACTCTGTGACGTCGCGAATACGCGAAGATGTCTCGCCGGGCGTCAGCGTGTCACTGATAACGGCACCATCCAAAAGGTCTGTAACTTCTACATCAACCTCAGCCCGAATAAAGAGCCAAGCGGAAGCCAACAGAGCAGCCTTGTTGATTAAAGTAGCAGCCTTAGCAGAACGGCGGGCGTTAGAACAGAAGGAAGCACAATTAAAGGCAAAAGAAGCAGAACTAAAGGCTGATAAAGAAAGGTTGGAATTAGAAACTGCGCTCGCAATTGTCGACGCTGAATTACAGGCTTATCAGGGTTGTAAAAAACGACAGCCTGCATCAAAGAGCGGAGTCATTGACCCGAGCTGCACACGCTCGAGCAGCCCGCCTTGGACGGGCCACAAACTTGAATACGTCAGCCGCCGAAAGCCGGTAAGAGAGAGCACGTTCAATGAACCAAGTGGCGCACGCGCTCCCAAACTGGAATACAACGAACTCTACGAGAGCAGCGCGTCGATAGAAGACCTCGGACTGCCATCACGTTTCAAGACAGCCCATCCAAGTGTACCAGTAAGTTTTGAACCAAAATTGAAAAGTACTTTAAATGAAGGGTCTACCCAAGACAATAAATACACCCGCCATGACATTTATACTTTAGAATCACAGAGCATGATGCAACAGCAGGCTGACATCACAGCAATGCTCATGAAATGCCAACGGCAATCCTTTTTACCTCAGCGCAATGTTCCTGTGTTTCATGGTGACCCTCTTGAGTTTACATCCTTCATGAAAGCATTTAAACATGTTATTGTTGACAAAACCGATAGTGATGCTGATAAGCTGTTTTATCTTGAGCAGTTCACTAAGGGAGAGGCTAGAGACCTCGTTATGAGCTGTCAGCTTATGCCAGATCAGTGTGGTTATGCAGAGGCAATGAGATTGTTGCAGGATAGATTTGGAAATAAACGTCAAGATCGCAAACACGACAGCCGATCGCCCAAGAGCAAGAGCGCACTCATTGAATCGAGCAGCGCGCACTATCACCTCTCCAACTCAACATGCAACAGCCGAGCGCAGCCTGCGAACGAGAGCGCAGTCACTGAATCGAGCAACGCGCACCTGAGCAGCGCGCACTCTACGGACCTGGACGCCGCAATCAGCGACGGAAAACCCTGTCACACATCCCTTCAAAGACCCAAACAAACGGGCCAAGGAAAACCCAGGGTCAGCGTCGCAACCGAGGACAGACAAGTTGGTAAAATTCACAAAGACTTCATTACAATGAAGAGTGCCGGTACATTACCTGTGAGCGCTTTTACTAAACCGTGCGCACATTGCAAAGGGGAGCATATCTTAGACGATTGCTTCCAATTTAATGATAAGACACACAAAGACAAAGTAGAATTCTTAAAAAGAAACGGATTCTGTTTCGGATGTTTAAGAAAGGGTCATTTGTGGAAAGACTGTACCAGAAAATTTGTATGTTCATTGTGTTCAAAGCCACATCCGCGCATGTTACACAGCGCAGTGCCAGACACGGCGCAGCCAGTAACACGCGCTGACGAGAACGAAACCGAAAGTGACACAAAAAATACACCACCGGCAGAGAGTCACGAATCAAATGCGCTCACTGGGGCTGGAGGTAATTGCATCCTCCCCATTGTGCCCGTTAAAATAAAGTCCAAGAAAAAGGACACAGTAGAAGCCATGTACTATCACGTGAAAGTCCCCGAGAAGGACACTGATCTGCTGCGCTTCCTATGGTGGCCGAATGGAGATGTGAACCAAGACTTAGTTGAAAATAAAATGGTAGTTCATCTGTTCGGTGCAAAATTGTTGCCTAGTGGTGCTAACTTCGCCCTCAGAAAGACAGCAGAAGAAAACTGCAGCAATGCATCTGCTGTGGCAGTTAACACAGTGCTTAAAAACTTTCATGTAGACGACTGCCTGAAATCTGTTTCGAGTCATGACCAAGCAGTCGCCCTATACAATGATCTCACAAGTCTCTGTACAAGCGGAGGGTCTAACCTCACTAAATGGGCAAGCAATAGCCGTGCCCTACCCACTGTGATTCCCGAGAGTGAAAGGATCAAAGACATGAGAGACTTAGACTTGAGTAAAGATGCACTGCCCATTGAGAGAGCTCTGGGGGTGCTGTGGTGCATTAACTCAGACATGTTCACGTTTAAGATTAGTTTAAAGGAACGACCTGTGACAAGAAGAGGAATTCTGTCAATCACTAGCTCAACATACGACCCGTTAGGCTTTCTCCCACCTGCCGTACTGCCAGCTACAATCCCAATGCAACAGTTATGTAAAGAAAAACTAGCCTGGGATGATGACATTCCCGAGCAGTTTGCAACGGCATGGAAAACCTGGCTGCAAGAGCTGCACAGACTGTCCGAGTTCAGCATAGCAAGGTGCATAAAACCAGCCGACTTCGGAGTTACAGCTACAGCACAACTCCACCACTTCTCGGATGCAAGTGAAATGGGATACGGAGCTGTTTCATACCTCAGGTTAGTAAACGCTGATGGACTTACACATTGTGCATTCATGATGGGGAATTCCTGTGTAGCACCCCTGAAACAAACCACCATTCCACAAATGGAACTGACTGCGGCAGTGGTCGCTGTAAAAAATGACAAAATGTTGAAAGAACAGCTAGAATTGAAATTGCTGGACTCTATGTTTTGGACTGACAGTACAACTGTTTTGAGATACATTGATAACGAAACACTTCGTTTTAAAACCTTCGTGGCCAACAGAATCGCCATTATAAGAGAGTCAACCAAATCTGTGGCGGTGATGTTGCCGTACCAGGTCATGATGGATCCAGTGAGGATGCTCTCGATGGCACAGTGGTAGAAGGTCCTGAGGATGCGGGGCTCAAGCAAAATCTCTTCAGTCTCCTGAGAAAGAAGAGTCGTTGCTGCGCCTTCTTCACTGTTTTGTCAGTATGAACTGACCATGTGAGATCCTCTGCTATGTGAACACCCAGGAAACGGAAGCTGCTCACTCTCTCCACAGCAGCGCCGTTGATGATGATGGGGGAAGAGTGAGTACAGTAGAGGACTCAGTAGACACCCCTGTGGAGCACCAGTGTTCATTGTGACGGAGGATGAGGTGATACTGCCCAGTCTCACCATTTTTTCCACAGTTCCTCCTCAAAACTATCAGTATGGCTTTTCTTAAAATTTCCATGGTCCCCCATTTTGTATGGAGGATCATAGGTAACATTTTTATAGACCGTTCTAGTATCAGTAAGTTTTTCTTGCTAGTTTCAGTTAATTGTACATATAATAACTGATCTAACTTAATATATAATACACTTACAGTGAAACCTTGGATTGCGAGTAACGCGGTTTGCGAGTGTTCCACAAGACGAGCAAAGATTTGTAATAAATTTAGACTTTAACGAATTACTGCAAAGTCTTGGTTTATGTGCACCGAATAACATGTATCATGTATGCGCTTCTTGTTTTGATTCTGAGCGTCACGTGATCACAACTGAGCCAGTAAAGTGTAGTTTAATTTGTTTTATTTTTACTTTATATTTTGTGTTAATTATTTCTATGTATGTATTTTTTTGGGCTGTGGAACAAATAATTTAATATTCCATTATTTCTTATGGGAAAATTAAGAGTGCTTTGTACCCTGATTCTGGAACGAATAATGCTCGTAACCCAAGGTTCCACTGTATTTGGAATTATAATATATATAATAACACATAACAGGGTGTAACGGGGTGCTCGTGTGGGGTTTGGAGAAGACATAGAGGCGGAGGTGATAGAGTGGAAAAGGGTCTTTTAATAAAGGAACCAAAATGTGAACATGTACAACCAGGAATCAAACCAAACTAAACACTGAGCTGAACTGAAACACAGGGCTGAACTAAACAGAGCTGAACTAAGACACAGAGCTAGACCAAAACACAGAGCTAGACTGAAACAGAGCTGAACTAAACATAGGGTTATACAAAACACAGAGCTAGACTGAAACACAGAGCTGAACTAAACAGAGCTGAACTAAACATAGAGCTGAACTAAACATTGTGTTTTGTATAACTCTGAGCTAAACTAAACATAGGGCTAAACTAGACATAGAGCTATGCCAAACACAGAGTGAACTAAACACAGAACTGACTAAACAAGGGTTAACTAAGACACAGGGCTAAAACAAACACAGAGCTAAACGAAACACTGAGTGAACTAAAGAGTTAACAAACAAGGAGTTGACTAAACCAAGGGCTAGACTAGACACCGAACTAAGACACAGAATAACACAAACTAAGAGCAAGGGGAAATGGCATGACACCTAGAACAGGAAACAAACACCCACTTAACATCACCATAGTAGAACAGATGTCCGACCCAGAACAACGGAAACAAAAGTCTATTTATCTTGGTACAGATTAGGCTGCTAACCTCGATCAGGTGTGCTCCCATTACCTGACCGAGGTGCACTCTGGGAAACGGAGTTCAAAACCAAACTGAAACAGAACAGAAAACAAAATGGAGTCTCGGAGTATGGCGCCATCTGGTGTTCGACCGTGACATTACCCCCCCCTCCAAAGGGCGCTACTCCGGAGCGCCCAAAATGGTGGTCCAGGGCACCCCCCCCAAGGTCCAATGTCGGTCCTCCCAACCGAGAGGCTGCAGCACAGGTTCCCTGGGCAGGGTGGCAGGGTGGGCACAGGAGCTGGGTTGTCGCCGGGCGGCGGAGCGAGGAGCACTGGCGCTGGGTCGTCGGCGAAGCTGGGCGGCGGAGCGAGGAGCACTGGCGCTGGTCCTTCGGCGAAGCCGGGCGGCAGAACGAGGAGCACTGGCGCTGGGTCGTCGGCGAAGCCGGGCGGCGGAGCGAGGAGCACTGGCGCTGGGTCGCAGGGCAGAGACGGCGCTGGGTCGCAGGGCAGAGACGGCGCTGGGTCGCAGGGCAGAGACGGCGCTGGGTCGCAGGGCAGAGACGGCGCTGGGTCGCAGGGCAGAGACGGCGCTGGGTCGCAGGGCAGAGACGGAGCTGGGTCGCAGGGCAGAGACGGCGCTGGGTCGCAGGGCAGAGACGGCGCTGGGTCGCAGGGCAGAGACGGCGCTGGGTCGCAGGGCAGAGACGGAGCTGGGTCGCAGGGCAGAGACGGAGCTGGGTCGCAGGGCAGAGACGGAGCTGGATCACCGCCGAATCTGGCCGACGGCTCGACTTCGTTGCCGAGGCATGGCCATGGTGGAGGAGGCAGTTCGAAGTCCTCGAAGGCGGACGTAGGCAGCTCGTCGTCGAGGCATGGCGGAAGCGGTAGTTCGGTGTCGTCGTCGACGACGCCAAACAGCGGTTGAGGCACAAAGTCATTGATGAGGCAGGGCTGTCGCTGAGCTGGCTCATGCCCTTTGGGGCTGTCGGAGCCCTCCACTGGGCTGACTGGGAGTTCGGAGCCCTCCACTGGGCTGACTGGGAGTTCGGAGCCCTCCACTGGGCTCTCGGAGCCCTCCACTGGGCTGACTGGGCTCTCGGAGCCCTCCACTGGGCTCTCGGAGCCCTCCACTGGGCTGACTGGGAGTTCGGAGCCCTCCACTGGGCTGACTGGGAGTTCGGAGCCCTCCACTGGGCTGACTGGGCTCTCGGAGCCCTCCACTGGGCTGACTGGGCTCTCGGAGCCCTCCACCGGGCTCTCGGAGCCCTCCACCGGGCTCTCGGAGCCCTCCACCGGGCTCTCGGAGCCCTCCACCGGGCTCTCTGGGAGATCGGAGCCCTCCACCGGGCTCTCTGGGAGATCGGAGCCCTCCACCGGGCTCTCTGGGAGATCGGCTGGGCCCATCACCGGGCTCTCTGGGAGATCGGCTGGGCCCATCACCGGGCTCTCTGGGAGATCGGCTGGGCCCATCACCGGGCTCTCTGGGAGATCGGCTGGGCCCATCACCGGGCTCTCTGGGAGATCGGCTGGGCCCATCACCGGGCTCTCTGGGAGATCGGCTGGGCCCATCACCGGGCTCTCTGGGAGATCGGCTGGGCCCATCACCGGGCTCTCTGGGAGATCGGCTGGGCCCATCACCGGGCTCTCTGGGAGATCGGCTGGGCCCATCACCGGGCTCTCTGGGAGATCGGCTGGGCCCATCACGGGGCTCTCTGGGAGATCGGCTGGGCCCATCACGGGGCTCTCTGGGAGATCGGCTGGGCCCATCACGGGGCTCTCTGGGAGATCGGCTGGGCCCATCACGGGGCTCTCTGGGAGATCGGCTGGGCCCATCACGGGGCTCTCTGGGAGATCGGCTGGGCCCATCACGGGGCTCTCTGGGAGATCGGCTGGGCCCATCACGGGGCTCTCTGGGAGATCGGCTGGGCCCATCACGGGGCTCTCTGGGAGATCGGCTGGGCCCATCACGGGGCTCTCTGGGAGATCGGCTGGGCCCATCACGGGGCTCTCTGGGAGATCGGCTGGGCCCATCACGGGGCTCTCTGGGAGATCGGCTGGGCCCATCACGGGGCTCTCTGGGAGATCGGCTGGGCCCATCACGGGGCTCTCTGGGAGATCGGCTGGGCCCATCACGGGGCTCTCTGGGAGATCGGCTGGGCCCATCACGGGGCTCTCTGGGAGATCGGCTGGGCCCATCACGGGGCTCTCTGGGAGATCGGCTGGGCCCATCACGGGGCTCTCTGGGAGATCGGCTGGGCCCATCACGGGGCTCTCTGGGAGATCGGCTGGGCCCATCACGGGGCTCTCTGGGAGATCGGCTGGGCCCATCACGGGGCTCTCTGGGAGATCGGCTGGGCCCATCACGGGGCTCTCTGGGAGATCGGCTGGGCCCATCACGGGGCTCTCTGGGAGATCGGCTGGGCCCATCACGGGGCTCTCTGGGAGATCGGCTGGGCCCATCACGGGGCTCTCTGGGAGATCGGCTGGGCCCATCACGGGGCTCTCTGGGAGATCGGCTGGGCCCATCACGGGGCTCTCTGGGAGATCGGCTGGGCCCATCACGGGGCTCTCTGGGAGATCGGCTGGGCCCATCACGGGGCTCTCTGGGAGATCGGCTGGGCCCATCACGGGGCTCTCTGGGAGATCGGCTGGGCCCATCACGGGGCTCTCTGGGAGATCGGCTGGGCCCATCACGGGGCTCTCTGGGAGATCGGCTGGGCCCATCACGGGGCTCTCTGGGAGATCGGCTGGGCCCATCACGGGGCTCTCTGGGAGATCGGCTGGGCCCATCACGGGGCTCTCTGGGAGATCGGCTGGGCCCATCACGGGGCTCTCTGGGAGATCGGCTGGGCCCATCACGGGGCTCTCTGGGAGATCGGCTGGGCCCATCACCGGGCTCTCTGGGAGATCGGCTGGGCCCATCACGGGGCTCTCTGGGAGATCGGCTGGGCCCATCACGGGGCTCTCTGGGAGATCGGCTGGGCCCATCACGGGGCTCTCTGGGAGATCGGCTGGGCCCATCACGGGGCTCTCTGGGAGATCGGCTGGGCCCATCACGGGGCTCTCTGGGAGATCGGCTGGGCCCATCACGGGGCTCTCTGGGAGATCGGCTGGGCCCATCACGGGGCTCTCTGGGAGAACGGCTGGCCCCATCACGGGGCTCTCTGGAACGGCTGGCCCCATCACGGGGCTCTCTGGAACGGCTGGGCCCATCACGGGGCTCTCTGGAACGGCTGGGCCCATCACGGGGCTCTCTGGAACGGCTGGGCCCATCACGGGGCTCTCTGGAACGGCTGGGCACTTTCGATCCAGCTGAATGAGCTGATTCTGGAGTCGTGCCCCCAACTCCAGCAGGGTTTGCATGCGTTCCAGATCGTTGTCCGTCCTGCACGCATTGACCTGCTGGATGAGTTCCCCAGCCAGCTGTTGGAGTACTCGCCTCTGCTGCTGGTGCTCCACGTCGTGCCCCGTCTGTCGACACTCCGACTGGGGTTTTTCCCTACCCCTGGTTCCGTCGTCCTGTGTCCTTGGAGGCACGCGTCGTATCGCCAGCCGTGACCCTCTCCAATCTGGCTGCGTTACTCGTTCCCCCTCTTGCTCCAGCTTGTTCCGCCGAATGGCAAGCCTGCTGCCCTGAAAGCCTCCTTGCCTTGGCGTCACGAACATAGCCCCCCCCACAAAAAATATCCAGGGGAGGCCCCTCCGCTATACTACTTTTTAGGTCGGGCATTCTGTAACGGGGTGCTCGTGTGGGGTTTGGAGAAGACATAGAGGCGGAGGTGATAGAGTGGAAAAGGGTCTTTTAATAAAGGAACCAAAATGTGAACATGTACAACCAGGAATCAAACCAAACTAAACACTGAGCTGAACTGAAACACAGGGCTGAACTAAGACACAGAGCTAGACCAAAACACAGAGCTAGACTGAAACATAGAGCTGAACTAAACATAGAGCTGAACTAAACATAGAGCTGAACTAAACATAGAGCTGAACTAAACATAGGGTTATACAAAACACAGAGCTAGACTGAAACACAGAGCTGAACTAAACAGAGCTGAACTAAACATAGAGCTAAACTAAACATAGAGCTAAACTAGACATAGAGCTAAACTAGACATAGAGCTAAACTAGACATAGAGCTAAACTAGACATAGAGCTAAACTAGACATAGAGCTAAACTAGACATAGAGCTAAACTAGACATAGAGCTATACCAAACACAGAGTGAACTAAACACAGAACTGACTAAACAAGGGTTAACTAAGACACAGGGCTAAAGCAAACACAGAGCTAAACGAAACACTGAGTGAACTAAACAAAGAGTTAACAAACAAAGAGTTGACTAAACCAAGGGCTAGACTAGACACAGAACTAAGACACAGAATAACACAAACTAAGAGCAAGGGGAAATGGCATGACACCTAGAACAGGAAACAAACACCCACTTAACATCACCATAGTAGAACAGATGCCCGACCCAGAACAACGGAAACAAAAGTCTATTTATCTTGGTACAGATTAGGCTGCTAACCTCGATCAGGTGTGCTCCCATTACCTGACCGAGGTGCACTCTGGGAAACGGAGTTCAAAACCAAACTGAAACAGAACAGAAAACAAAATGGAGTCTCGGAGTATGGCACCATCTGGTGTTCGACCGTGACACAGGGTAACACATATTACCTGAGCATTTAATTATTGCTACTTTTCTTCTCTTTCTCAGACAGGTCCTTATGACCACTACCTGGTCTCTGCTAAAGGGTAGGCGAAAAAACCTCAGTGACTAATTTTTGAGGAAAAATTCCTACCCTGCCAGTGTTTTAAACACTCCACATTGCATTAGCATCTGATCAGAGGACTGCATTATAGTTCTATAACAGTATAACATGTATTGTCATATATAATTTCATAAAATAAACACAATAAAAATAAAAAGACAAAAAATGTCCAACAATATTGAAGTCTATGGTCTTGATAGACTTACTTGTGAAGTTTTGGGAAAGTTGATGTCAGACTCTTCAGCTCTGCTTGTTGTGTTACTGTAGGTACGAGTTCCACGATTCAAAGTCATTGACTGAGATAGTGATGTTAAACGTCGATACTGAAGTAAATCTTCCGAGATTAAGTATGCACGATAACTGCCTTACTCATAGCATTCATAGACAGATAGTGTTCACATGGAGTAGTACCGAGTTCTAGTCAAAGTTCTGGAGTAGTATCCATGATGTATTTTGTTATGGTCTTGCGCCGTTATGTGTCTTGATTCGGTATTACATTTGCATAAGCTAACAGATGTTCAGGTGGTCGAAGTAGTACTTCCATAGTGTTCCATTGTTTCAGATTTACAGTTTGTGGTTAAGATTTGTGAAGCATTGTCCTTTCCATTAGGCTGGGCTTGCTTCTGGATAGCACTGCTTTGCCTGCTCACATGCGTAGATAGTATGTCTTCCTCCCTCTCTTAGGCCTTCTTTGTGAAATAGTTAATGCATCAGTATGTCGACAGGGAGATTATATTCCTTGCCTCCTGCTGCCATATTAATGACTTGCACACACTAAGCTGCACACACACTAACATACAGTACCATTATAGAGTGTCGGATTCGATTTCATCTACACAATGTGGTTAAATCTGTTATTTTCATTAAACTTATAGGTATAGGTTGTTAATAATATAGGTTGTTAGAACGGTCTATAGCTTGCTTCGAGGCTGCAGCTAAAGACGCTAGCAATGCTAATGCTAGCGGCACTAACGGCTGCAGAAAGAAAGACACTGGAAACGCGTTCATCATCTCCGAGCAGGACGTGAGCAGCAGGACCAGACGGCATCTCATGGTCGAGTCCTCAGAGCCTGTGCAGACCAGCTAGCAACTGTGTTCACAGAAATATTCAATCTCTCTTTATCTCAGTCGGTGATCAGAGCTGATTATTACTGACATGGAAAGCAGTATAATTCCTATCATAGTACCAATTCTAGTGAGAGAACCTAAAACATGGCATTCCAAAATGTGGGATTATTTCCTTGCACAAAAATCTTGCCACTGTCTTTGCGTTTGCTGAGGCAATCGCTTTACCCATTGACTAAATCGATTCTCTATAACTATTGATATGATTCTCTATAAAAGTCATTACTAAATGTCTAAAGGGCCCCATGGGTTGTGGAATATGTCCTATAGGAGCGGAGGATGCTTTTCTCATATTGTATTGAGCACAAATTTCACACATTGATAGAAAGTAGTCTAGTAAGTTAGCAAAATATGTTAGCATTATTCTGAGCGAATAGCATGCAGAATCTCCCTCTGGCGCAGTGATCAATACTATGTGTACTATTTGTCACGGATGAGTCCTTCACAACTATGCCGATCATTATTTACATAATAACAAATATATACTTTGCCTATCCATATTGCTTTTCATATGCAGAAGCTATTGCAGAAGCTCAGGCTAGTTGAGCAGAGCACAGCTGGGGTTTAGAAGTGGAGAAGACGATATACATGTAATATGTTACTTTTCTTAGCTGGGGATGCTATGGCATAGCCAGCTTTGTTCTCATTATGGCTACAAATGTATTTTATCTAAAAAAAAATTAAATCCTTGATCTGTGTTTTCCAGTGGTTGTTTTTTTTTAAACCGAGTTGGGCTTTAAGCTATTTATCTGACTCTTCTATACAGTCATGAGGGGAGTACCATTACTGTATGTCGGCTGGATAACAGCCTTCAAACATTCAATAGTTAATTTGAAAGCAGATTAAAAAAACATCAGATCCCAAATGATGTGCATTTGTGATTACAAACATCTGACTTATTAGTAATGCATGTAACAGATGTGTTGTGTATGAACTACTGTAACTGGGTGTATCATTGTAATGGTCGATGCTTTTTCATGTAAGAATTCTGCTACGGCTAGGCCACAGTAACATGGGGACATTTTCGATATTATCGAGAGCGGTACAGTAAATAAGCTTTTGGATGTTTGTTCCTTCTGTCCTTTTTTTCATGGGTTAGCACTGCAGAGGCAAATCCACGTCTTTCAGGTACAGTATAATAATATATTCCACTTCTGACACCACATCACATACTAGCATTCTTTAACCAATTGTTGGAATCAACATTTAAGCATCCTTTAAATTAATCACACTTTCCAAGCAATATGTCATAGAATATTCATTCATTCATTTTCTGTACCGCTTTATCCTTATATACAGGGTCGCGGGGGCCTGGAGCCTATCCCAGGAAACTTAGGGCACTAGGCGGGGTACACCCTGGACAGGGTGCCAATCCATCGCAGGGCACACACACATACTCACATACACACACTCATTCACACACTACGGGCAATTTGGAATGTCAATTAACCTAACCTACATGTCTTTGGATTGTGGGAGGAAACCGGAGTACCCGGAGGAAACCCACCAAGCACGGGGAGAACATGCAAACTCCATGCACACAGAGACGGGAATCGAGCCTGGCCGGGGAATCGAACCCAGACCCTGGCGGTGCAAGGCGACAGTGCTAACCACTACACCACCGCGCCGCCCTGTCATAGAATAATTTACTTTAAATAGAAGTTTAGTGTACAATCCAGAGCCCGTAAGCTACAGTATTTAAACTTTGTTTTTCAATTTATTTTTGCCAAATTTTATTTATTATGCTCAAAATAATCATTTCTCTCCACAAAAACCATAGATTAGAGTCCAGTTTTAATACACTACGGTTTTAGCATAATTACAGTTTATTTGACATTTTGGTGCACCACTCTCTTGCTTTTGAAGAGGAAAGAATGCTAACAGCTAGCTCCAATTTTTTGTCATCCTCTCCCTTATGGACTCGGGGGAAAGATGAAACCCACATATGATTTGATTCTAATTGATTCTAGTCCATCTATTGAGAACAACAGTAGCTTTGTTGTATCTGATCTACTTAATACCCCAGAGTAACCCCTCTGGAAAAAAGAAACGCAATGGTATAGTAAGCTTTAGGCAAGAGAATGGTAATGTGGACATTCTGTCTGCTATTCGCAAGCTGTTTTCTATGCATGACCTGACCTTTTAAAATTGCAACTATTGCAATAACAACAATTAATACTTCCAAACTAATTGAAAACCTTGTTGCAACAACTGGGGATTGATGTGAATGCACATACAAAGGAACATTTGCAAGCTGAAATTCGGACATGAGTGATGCTGACATTATACTATTTCAAAAGACACATTTTGGTGAGTCAAAAACTGAAATAAAAAAAATCAAGGGGGTATATAATGAATCTTATATTGTTTTCGGTGGCAATTTTAACAAATGCTTTGATGTCAATGTTCGGACCAAAGTATTCAGACCTTTCCTTGGTAGATTCTTGGCACTATTTTTACCCGAATTCAAGAGAATTTACCTGGTCAAATAGAAACTTAACTCTTAGGTCGACAATTGATTTGTTCCTAGTATCTCAATTCTTTTTACACTTTATTCAAAATATCTCACACTTGTTCGCCCCTTTTTCTGATCATAAACAAATATTAGTTGGTGTTCATCAAACCAATTCCATGCTAAAAGGATATTGGATAATTCTCTGTTAAACGATAGCAATGACCCCATTTTAATACCTAAATCTGTCTCTAAACTTTATGGTGATCTTTGCTCTTCTACCCCAATAATTATAGATCCTTTACCGATAAAATTAAAATGTGGATCCTTGTAATTAGTGAAAATTATAAGCCAACTTGTGATTTTAATATAACAGTCGATGAGGTTAAGAATGCTTTGTACTCAATGAGAAAAGGTAAGTCCGGGTCTTGATGGACCTTCATTGGAATTTTATGTCCATGTTTAGGTTTGGAAATATTAAAGACCCATTATTCTGTATGTACAAATAATATGTCGAGCAGAAAGAAATAATAACTGCAATGAAACGGGATTATTCTGCTCTGCTTATTCCCAAACCTGATAAAAATAGACTTTTGATTGAGAACTGGTGACCTATTAAACTTTTAACTATTAACTATTGATTATAAAATTCTGGCCCAGATTTGTGCTAGCAGTTTAAAGATGGGGTTGGATAGAATCATCTTAGAGAGGTAATCAGGTTTCTTTAAATATCGACACATAACTAATAACATAAGATTGGCGCTTGACCTTTTAGATTATTTTGATTTAGTGCAGTCCAATATTTGTATCCTATTCCTTGATTTCTATAAGGTGTTTGACACGATTGAATATCCATTTCTTCTATAAACTACAAATACTGTATTTGGCTTTGGTGACTACTTTATTAACACTATTGAAATGTTATTTATTTATATAAATAGTTCTGTTACAACCAATCAACAAACATCCCACATATTTAAAATTAAGCATGGAATGAGACAAAGCAGAAAATTCAGAAAATAAACCTGAACATGTAGTTACTTTTTCGTCTTAAATGAAAATTTCTTCATTCATAAACAAAGATTTAAAAAGCTATTTTCCCCCTTGTTTATAATAGAAAAGTACTCACTTTTTAAAACTCTTAAACTAATTAGATTTAATAAAAAAGAACAATAGACTTTTACAATTCTACACATTTTTTTCCATTTGTCTCTTAGTAATAATTCTTCCACTGTTTCTATCATGCGACTCTTCTCTCGCATCTTTGTCCTTTTATTATTGATTCAGTATTTGTCCTTAGTTTTTTCCTTTACTGTAATGAATGTGTATTTTATATTAATGCTATAGTATTCTGTTTTGTACTGTTTCAAGTTATCATAGTAAAAAACTGTTATAATGCTGCTACAATCCCAGCCAATCAGAGACAAGAGTACTGTACTGTATGTTCACTCCCAGCCAAGGGCGGCATAGCCAATTCCTGACACCGCTTTCCTTTACTTCTGCTACTTAATGTGCTTCATCACTGCGCATGTTAGTTTATATCGTCATTATTTTAATCAGCATAAGGTAAATACATACTTACTTTACTTACTTATACTTAACATGTTCTTTATGTATCTTCATGTGACTTCATAATTCTCTAATGGCTCTTTTCCACTGCGTGGTACGGCACGACACGGTTCAGTTCAACTCACTTTTGGGGGGTTTTCCACTGGGAACAGTACCTGGTACCTGGTCCTTTTTTTAGTACCACCTCAGCCGAGGTTCCAAGCGCGCCGAACCGTTACCAAAACGTGACGTGTAAACTCTCCTGGTCACTGATTGGCCGGAGAAAATCGTCATTACTGCGTCACTGAACTTGTGACACGAGACACAACAGAACCGCTATATTTAGAAACAGCCAGAGAAGGATCGCACGCACCTTTTTGTATTAACCAAAAATTTTCTTTGGCTGCCATCAGCCTCTTTTGAAACAAACTCCTTTGTCTCGCTGTTAAAAACATCCACATGCCGAGAATTTAGAACACCATGCCGTCGATATGCTCCATTGTTGTTTGTTTGTGCCGCGTTTACGATGATGTCACGGCAGTAGAGGCGCCGCAACTAAAACGACACGTGAATAATCCCGCCCACTCTAAAGCGTTACTAAACTGTAGTGGAAGCGGGAACCGAGCCGAACTGAGCCGAACCGAAGTGAGCTGTACTGAACCGTGCTGTGCCGTACTATGCAGTGGAAAAGAGGCAAAATATACAGCTCCATAGCTCTCGGCTTGATCTCAGAGTCTGCCACCTGTGTACTGATACGGTTCACTCTCCGCCTGTCTCTCCGTGCGTGTGTCCGACACACAGCACGCACATTTACATAAAATCTGATAAACTCAGGAATGAAATCTGATGGAATGTGTTTCAGTGGCCTTAAAACATGTTATAGGATAGAAAGTGCACTCGGCATTTGCAAACAGTCCTAAACCCTGTAGTGTACTTGTAGCACATTCGCAGTACAGTAATATAGGAGTATATTTTTCCTTAGTAATTGGACTTGCCCAGAACCATGCCAGCATGCTACTGCTGTGATAAGAGTATATTCAGGGTATATTACTTGTGTGTAACAATAAACATTGCCATAAACTACTTTAAAGACATATTTTAATATAATCAACTTGTTATTATTATTTTAAATATATTAATCACTGTCATGTACGTACGTTAGTATATATGCTTGAAGTATACTAAATATTCTTACAATTATCCCATTGGCAACCATATTAAATCATTTAGTTGCTTTGAAAACGGTGCATTTCTAAATCATTGGCCCATTCCAGTCCTACATTCTACACCACGCCTTTTTCTAAAACATGCTGTTCTGACATAGGCTCGTGTGAGGGAATAATTTGATAATAATAAGGTGTCCAATAATTAATGTGCATGTGAGAGTGGATAGTGTGTGGTGACTGTACTGTAAATCTTTGTCCTAGTCGTCATCTATTCACGTCTTTGCCTCTGAATTATCCAGAGCTCATGAAATCTTTACTTATGTCTCCAGATTATTTCTCCAGAGCTCATGTGACCTCTGCCCTCGTGCTCAAATGCTTCTATGCAACTCTGCCAGATCCCATTGTGGTAAGAGCAAAAATAGTTTATTGCAACCAAAAGTAAATGGACACCATTGGATTGGCCAGCTAGAAGACAACAGACACCCCACGAAAATTCCGCAAGCTCCTTCCACTTCCCCAATTTTACATGATTTATATACGCTTACTTACTGTAGAAATTACATCATTAAGTCAAATAGTTATAGTTATATTCATTAGATGTAAGCTACTTTTGTTCACGTCAGATTGATGTGGCATCTCCCCGTTACATAATGTTCCCCCTCATCTCATATTTATTCATGTTTGGGTAGGACTAAAAGATTTTCTTTCCTTTTTTCGGTTTGTTCCTGTTTTCTTAACCAGACTATTGCCCACTGTTGTTGAAGACTTGGGTTTTCGTCGGAACTGCGGATTAAAAAAAAGAAAATCTTCCTCTTCAAGATGCGTAAGTACTCTGTCCTTATTATTCCCATCATATCTGAGTTGTCTTTAACTGTCCATAGTATGCCCTTACTGTATCAAAATTATTTATCTTTTAGTACTTTAATATTTATTTTGATTATTATTAGTTTTGATTATACATTATACATAATTGTACAACTGTGATTTTTCCAATGATCTTGACCTTACAGGATATATCACTTAGTAACTAATGTGTTTAATTATTGGATCCTGAGATTAGAGATTAATTAATCATTGCATGATCATGTTTAAATTAGCATTTATTCCTTCATATAACTTGCTATTGTTAGTTTGTTAATTGATCTGATTACTGGCTTGATTATATTAGTTTTTGAACCTACTGTATACTATTCAGATCAGAATTATTTACATGATTCTATTTAGTTATGCATATATAGTAGTGTATAGTAGTTATAACTGGTAAAGTAAAGGATCATTTCAGTTGTAGTATGCGTATTGTACATTTTTTGGAGTGCAATTTTCAGATTTTTCTTTGGACCTATGTTTATTAAAATTCTCTTTGTTCAATTTTAGCTCAGAGACAGTGCCTTTCTTGCTCATTTTGCCTTAGGATCCTTCTGAGAGCAGGTGCTTATATCCTGTCTTATCCATATTGCCACAATCATCGCCTTATCAGAGCACTTATTCCTCTGGGGAGGGTATTGCTGAGAATTAGTCAGATTTTTACATAAATAAAAATATAATAAATATATTTAGTATGTTTTTGTCTGCTCTTGAAAGTGTGTCTCTCTTTGCACTCTCAGTCACTGCAGAACCAAAAACCTATTTTTATATTTTGGATCACTGCCTACATTATTTACCTGTATTTTCTACTTCATTAAAAGCTAAATTTCTTGCAGTGTGTATGGGTCATTCTTAGTTCACACTTCACATACTGTACTTTTCCTTCTATCTGTACAGGTCCTTCTAAAAAAATTAGCATATTGTGATAAAGTAAATTATTTTCTGTAATGTACTGATAAACATTATTATTTTATTTTAATTTGTATAGTGCTTTTAACAATTGACATTGTCTCAAAACAGCTTTACACAATCAAAAGAATTATTTAAGTTTGTATGGAATGTGAATGTGTATGAATCAAAATGGTCAGATAGTCCCTGGTGAGCAAGCCGAAGGCGACAGTGGCAAGGAAAAACTCCCTGAGATGGTAATAGGAAGAAACCTTGAGAGGAACCAGACTCAACAGGGAACCCATCCTCATCTGGGTGAAACAGATAGCAGGAAATGATCTGCATTTATACAGTGTGTTAGGTGGCAAGCAGGTCAGCTATAATAGTTGATGTTAATTAATGTTAAAATGGAGTCCAGTAGTTATTGGAGACTCAGATAGACTTGTAGAAAGTTAACATTAAACTTTCATATATTTTAGATTCATTACACACAACTGAAGTAGTTCAAGCCTTTTATTGTTTTAATATTGATGATTGTGGCATACAGCTCATGAAAACCCAAAATCCCTATCTCAAAAAATTAGCATATCATGAAAAGGTTCTCTAAATGAGCTATTAACCTAATCATCTGAATCAACTAATTAACTCTAAAAACACATTGCACAAGATTCCTGAGGCTTTTAAAAACTCCCAGCCTGGTTCATTACTCAAAACCACAATCATGGGTAAAACTGCCGACCTGACTGCTGTCCAGAAGGCCATCATTGACACCCTCAAGCAAGAGGATAAGACAAAGAAATTTCTGAACGAATAGGCTGTTCCCAGAGTGCTGTATCAAGGCACCTCAGTGGGAAGTCTGTGGGAAGGAAAAAGTGTGGCAGAAAACTGCACAACGAGAAGAGGTGACCGGGCCCTGAGGAAGATTGTGGAGAAGGACCGATTCCAGACCTTGGGGGACCTGCGGAAGCAGTGGACTGAGTCTGGAGTAGAAACATCCAGAGCCACCGTGTATAGGCGTGTGCAGGAAATGGGCTACAGGTTGCAAATTTTGCATGTCATTCGGAAATCAAGGTGCCAGAGTCTGGAGGAAGACTGGGGAGAGGGAAATGCCAAAATGCCTGAAGTCCAGTGTCAAGTACCCACAGTCAGTGATAGTCTTGGGTGCCATGTCAGCTGCTGGTGTTGGTCCACTGTGTTCTATCAAGGGCAGGGTCAATGCAGCTAGCTATCAGGAGATTTTGGAGCACTTCATGCTTCCATCTGCTGAAAAGCTTTATGGAGATGATTTCATTTTTCAGCACGACCTGGCACCTGCTCACAGTGCCAAAACCACTGGTAAATGGTTTACTGACCATGGTATTACTGTGCTCAATTGGCCTGCCAACTCTCCTGACCTGAACGCCATAGAGAATCTGTGGGATATTGTGAAGAGAGAGTTGAGACAAGAATCTGCAAAAGGATTCCAGACCAAGTATTGAGTGCATAACTGAACATAATTATTTGAAGGTTGACTTTGTTGTATTAAAAACACTTATTGGTTGGATGAAATATGCTATTTTTGATAGGGATTTTGGAGTTTCATGAGCTGTATGCCACAATCAATGTTAAAACAATAAGGCTTGAACTACTTCAGTTGTGTGTAATGAATCTAAAATATATGAAAGTCTAATGTTTCAGTACATTACAGAAAATAATGAACTACCACAATATGCTATTTTTTTTGAGAAGGACCTATATATTTCTCACTTCCCCAATTTGGCATGCAGGCTTCTTTATTGTAACAAACAGATCAGAAGACCTCTGTTCAAGAGGCCTTGGATATTTCATACTTCACTACAATTATAGGCCAATAAAATTCACACAACTTAAACCTGAAAACCCATTTTTGGGACAATTTGGTAATTAAATTTAGAAACTTGAGCAGTAAAACATTTGTCACCCCTTTGTCAGAACAGTGGCATTTACGTGTGAATAAAGTGAACGAAAGGCTACAGAGGGTCTTGGAGACATGTACATAAAAATAAAGAGCACATTGCATCTGAAAAGCTGTAGGAACACTCCAAACCTGAATTACTTGCATCACTGATGCTTAGCAACACTTCCCTAAAAGAACATTCGCACCATCCTTGAAATAATTTCATACCTCAAACATTTAATGTAAACAGTTTGGTAACCAGCTCGCCCACCTTTTAGACACTTCCAGCTGAAAACAATTGACCACTTGTGTAATATTATCTTGTGCATCAGTATTTGTTTCACACCTGAACTCAAACTAGTATAGTAAATGTGAACTTTGCAAAGCAAATGGCTTTCCAACAGTTTCCACATAAATGTATGAAGTTTGAAAATGTTTCCTATATTGCTGTGACCATTAGAGCAAGGATTAAAGTTCTTAAATACTGGCAAAACCCATCACCATTTGATTCAAGAAGAGAAGAAAGCCAAGTCATAATATGAATTCATTTATTATAAGAAATATTCAGACAAGCATTAAGGCAACACAAAAAAAAAAAAAAAAAAAACTTAATCAAATAGAGTTCATTGGGTTACTGGCCACTTCTTGCCATAGCGGCTTAACAGGGGTAAAGTACCCTGGAAAGTAATACCTTGCGGGGTAGAAGCAGACTGACTCAGAGCCTGTGCTGTATTGGGTTGAATCACGTTCTGGAATCTGGAAAATTGGTTTGTGAAGACTACAGACTGAGAAGAGGATGGAATGTTCTGGCTCTGTGCTGTCAGAGACCCAAAGGCTGGACCCTGATACCATGCCGAGGCACCTGAGAACTGACCTTGAGAAGTTGAAGGCTTGCTTGCAGAAGCCACTGTTGTGGAACTGGGCTGGAATGATGACTGAGACAGAGTTCCAGATATCTGGTTTGTAGCCACAGATGGGAAGTATGATGGAGAGCTCTGCTGCTGCGAAGTGTTGTTCCTGCTTAAGGCTTGCCCTTGATACAGCATAGGACCCAAGGATGGCAAAAGAGCAGTAGAGTCAGACTGGCCTGTCAAAATCTGTGTTTTGCTTGCCTGGTATAATGATGGGGCCTGGAATCCAGACACTTGGGAAGATGGAATCTTACTCTGCAAAACGGAGTACCAGCCAGAGGTTTGACTTGGATATGAAACGGAGTCTCCCAAGGACTGAGTCTGAGCAATATGAGAATATCCTGGCAAAACCCATGTTGCACTTGGCCAGTACGATGTCTGGTTCTGAAATCCAGAAATCTGGTTTGTGGAGGGCACAGACTGCAAAGGTGTAATGCTCTGGTCCTGTGAAGTATTTGGTAAGCCTTCAGCTGGTACTTGATACATTGGAGCGACACTTGAGCTCTGAATTTGAGGGGTAAAAGCAGACTGGCTTGGACCAAGTTCTATGGTGTTGGACCAGTATGTGGACTGGTTCTGAAGTCCAGTTATTTGGTTCAGGGCAGCAACAGACTGGAAGGAGGATGGGGTTCTCTGGTACTGTGATGTCAGATTGATGTTAGAGGTTAGACTTTGATAAAGTGGTGAAACACCCATGGACTGAGCCTGAGATGCTGCAGCAGGCTGACTTGTGGAGCTAGGATGTTGTAATGCATTCTGAAATCCAGACATTTGAGAAGATGGAATCAGCTTACCCAACAAAGTGGGGTACCAACCAGGTGCCTGACTTGAACACAAAGGTGAATTTCCCAAGGATTGAGCTGGAGCAAGAGCAGATTGCCCCATCAAAACCCGAGGTGTGGTGCTAGGCTGGAAGGATGACTGGGCTTGGAATCCAGAGACTTGCACAGGGGATGGAATCTGACCCTGTAAAATCGTGTACCAGCCAGAGGTCTGAGGAGGATATGAAGCTTGTAAGGATTTATCCTGAGCACTAGCAGACTGGCCTGTCAAAACCTGTGCTGTGGTGCTAGGCTGGAAGGATGATTGGGTTTGTAATGAAATTATCTGGCTTGAGGTGTCCACAGACTGGGAGGAGGATGGAATGCTCTGGTCTTGTGAAATGCTAGACATGCCTGAGGTTTGCCCCTGAAACAGCTGTGAAGCACTCGAGCTCTGGGGAAAAGAGATAGTCTGGCTTGAAGAAACTGGTGTGTTAGGCCAGTAAGTGTTCTGGAATCCAGATATTTGGTTTGTGGTGGCCACAGGCTGGGGGGAGGGTGGAATGTTTTGACCCAGGAAAGTCAGACCTTGATACAATGTTGAGTCACCCATAGATTGAACAGAAGCAGATTGACCAGATAAAACCTGTGTTGAGGTACTAGGCTGGAATGGTTGCACCTGCAACCCAGAAGAGGATGGCATTATCTGACCTTGTAAAACACTGTACCATTTAGCATTTCCTGAAGTTTCAGTCACATAACTGCCTTGAGACAGAGAACCAGACTGGCTTGCTGTAGTCCATGTTGTGTTGGCCCAGCATGGTGTCTGATTCTTGATGCCAGAGATTTGATTTGTGGTGACCACAGACTGGGAGGACAGTGTATTGCTCCGGTTCTGTGAAGTGCTGGAGCCTTGCATTAGATACTGTGTTGAAGCATCCAAGGGCTGCAATGGGGCAGTAGAAGGTGATGGGCTTGGCAAGCCCTGTGTTGAGCTAGGGGGAATTAGCAAGCCTGTCTGTACTCCAGAAACTTGAGAAGATGGAATCATCTTACCCAGTAAAATGGTGTACCAGCCAGAGGTCTGGGGTAGATTTGAAGTTGAAGCTTGAAAGGATTGATCCTGAGCAGCAGACTGGCCTGACAAAACCTGCATTGTGATGTTAGGTTGGAATGACGGAGCCTGAAATCCAGAGACTTCTAAAGAGGAAGGAATCGTCTGACCCTGTGAAATTGTGTACCAGCCAGATGCCTGAAGTGGATAGGTAGCTGAAGCTTGCAAGGATTGATCCTGAGAAATAGCAGACTGGCCTGCCAAAGCCTGTGTTGTGGGGCTAGGCTGGAAAGATTGGGCCTGAGGATCAGTGATCTGGTTTGTGGTGATCACAGACTGAGAGGATGGAGTGCTCGGACCTGGTGCAGTAAGATACCCGACAGAAGTTAGACCTTGATACAAATTTGAAGCACCCATAGACTGAGACAGCAAAGGAGACTGGCCTGCCAAACCCTGTGTTGGGATGTTGGGCTGATATGATGACTGGGTCAGGTTTGTTGTGACTACAGACTGGGAGGAGGGAATGCTCTGGTCTTGTGAAACATGCCAGCTTAAAGCTTGACCTTGATACGGTGTTGAAGCACTTGGACCCGGTGCCTGAAAGGTAGAAGCAGACTGGCCTGCAGAGAGTTGTGTTGGGGAGCTAGGTTGGTATAACTGGGTCTGAAATCCTAGCACTTGGGAAGAGGATGGAATCATCTTACCCTGTAAAACTCTGTACCATTTGGCTGTTTCTGAAGATTTAGTCCTGTTGCTGCCTTGAGGCTGAACTGTAGAATCAGACTGGCTTGTTGAAACACTTATTGTAGAGCTTGTAGCACTAGTTGGATATGGCAACTGGGTCTGGGATGCAGATATTTGATTTGTGGTGACCACAGACTGAGAGGATGACTGAGCCAGAGATGAAGGCATCAGGTTTGCAGAAACTGGTGTTGAATTAGGCTGGTATGGTGACTGAGTCCCAGATTCAGACACCTGATTTATGGTACCTGCAGGCTGGAAAGAGGATGGACTCTGAAATCCAGGAAGATTTTTTGCTGGCCATTGCTGAGACGGCAAAGGGCCACAGTTTCCAGGCTTGATGAACTCATTCCAATAAAATCTTGAAGACTGAGGTGCATTATTAGGCTGGTGGCTAGGAGTAGCTTGACCATAAGCATTTAGTATTTGTTTGATATGAGCAACACCACCAGAAGACTGAACCAAACTAGAATCACGTTGAGCAGGTTGGACTTCAGAAATAAGCACAGCATTTCCAAAGTTTCCTTTGCCATCATTTCCATTTGGACCTTTTCTGGAAGGTAGCTCAAGTTGACCAGGTGTAGCAAGTTGAAAAGCTTGGCTCCATGTGACATTAGAACGTCCAGCTTGCCAATCAAGGATAGATGTTCTATTCCACACTAAGATTTAAAGAAACATTTTTAGATTATAGTAAACTACAATCAGACATAGCTTACATTTAGGATATTTAAATTCTTACCATTAAATCCATTTGTATATCCACAAAAAACTAAAGCAATGGAAAGCAGATAGAACCTGAAAAAAAGAAAAATGGCACTTGAAAAACAGACTTAAAAAAACAAAAACAAGAAAAATAAACTGAATACATACCTCATCATTGCCCATAACATCGCTCAAAGATTGCTTAACAGCAGGAGCCCTGATTAAAAACAGAGCTGCTACACTACACCCAAATACTAAAACTACCACCAACTTGCAGCACGCTGATTATATAATGAATAGCACCTGGTCACATGTCCACTAAGAACCACAATTAAGTCTCTCCAGGGTCCTAAACTAGCTTGGTTAACTTTACTGTTTAAGTTTACTCTTATCTGTTCTGGGCCCATCAGGGGTATACTGTAGAAGTTCGTTCCTAGAGAGCAGCAATCCTGCAGAGCTCAGCTCCAACCCTAATCAAACACACCTGAACAAGCTAATCAAAGTCTTGAGGATTACTAAGGCTACTGGCAGGTTTTTGTTCTGTAATCTGCAGTACTGCGGCTCTCTAGGACTGAACTTGTCTACTCCTGCAATAAAGGATCAGCTCAGTGCAGTAACATGCTTTTTGTTTTTAAATTTTATGTACTCTAGACTTGCACTTTAAACACCTCCTCTTAAATTATTTTAGTATATTATATTTATCTAGTATCTGTACTGTATACATATCTATAGGTTAGCATTTTTTTATTTGGTTAATAAGAGGTTGTAATTCTGTATATAAAACAGGAAATTGTATACTAGGTCAGTCGGGGGAGATATACCGTATACAGTACATATGACAATCATCTGAATGAGTTTTTCTTTGCTATTGGTGCCTATGGCTTGCTACTTGTCTCTATGCTAGCAAATCTAAATTTGTAGCTGGGTCAACAATGTCAACTTATATACTGTATAATATAAACTTAATACTGTAAATCAGCTTTGCAACAATGTTGTTAAATGTACTATCTACAGTATATAACAATTTTAATTAAGTTTGATCACAGGGATCACATGTTTATGAATGAAACCTCGCTAATATATTGTATATGCATAGCCCATATTCTGGATGGAACACAGTGGAGAGCGTGATGACTTCTACTATAGAGCTTTAGCTGTTATGAACCAATTGGTCAAGAGTCTTGCCAGAGGGCCGTCATCTCATACAAATCTGTAGACGTGTGTCAGAGAACACACCTGCCACAATTTCAGTAATTGTATAAAACTCTTATTGGAAATGTTTGTAAATGTTAGTGGAAGTCTGTAATATTTTGAATTTAGAAAAAAAAAAAAAGAATGTATAATGTGATCAGGAGCTCTAGCTTCATCGCCTTGATGTGTGGACTAACTCTGGTTGTTGTCAGGGATAACCTCCGGAGGGCGCTCTGTACTAGTGGACTACTTCATGTTTTGCCTGCCTTTGGGACTTTTAAGCTTATCTTATGTCTCACTGTCTCGTTCTTTACAATAGCTTCACAGTTGCGCTCAGTTTGGTGTGTTACAGTAATTAGTGTCATTTTTCAACCCTTAGGTTTTCACGTTGTCTTTGTCTTGTGTCTCTGTGTAAATGGGTTGGTTTGTCCCCCTGTTTGAACTGGCACTGGTTTAATTATTGTTTTTGTTTTTATATTTATTTAAGTCTCTTTTCTCTGCTTTTAGACTGTGCCTGTGAACGGTCCATATCTGTGGCAATAAAGAACAGAATTATGGTGTTAGGAATAGCTGGACTATGCAGTGATCGCATCTTAAAGTTACAGAGGGGCAAAAGTGGTGGGTACTAACCACATACGAGAAACATGCCACGAGAGCTGCTGTTTTGGTCTTGTTCTCACGCAATCGTCTAGCCATCAAAATTTAGTCCCTGTCAAAGTAATTCAGATCCTTACTCTTGCCTGTTTTATCTGCTACCAATACCTCAGCTTTGAGAACTGACTGTTTAATTGCTTCTATACTGTAGCTCCAAAATCTATAACATGAGTTACATGAGTTACATCCATTCAGGTCAAAATGCAGAAAGAGGCAGTTGATTATAACCAAATCTTACATTTAAGCATTTAACAGATGCCTTATCAAGAGCAACTTAACTTTTTTATTTTATTTTTTAATATCTGAGCAATTAGGGCTTAAGAGCCTTGCTCAAGGGCCCAACAGTGGCAACTTGGTGGTGCTGAGTTTTGAGCCTGTGACCTTCCAATCTGTAGTCCAATGCCTTAACCACTGAGCCATCCCTGATTCTTAAGGGGACCAGCTGCCAGTCATGTACAGTATAAGTTTGTTTATCATGGGGTTGTCATGTTAACTAGCATCTCCTTTATCCTGTTGGTTTCACTTCTTTTTTTATGTTTTTATTTATATAAGCATTCACACTCTATAATCAGATTAGCTAAAGAATGAAGAGATTAGTTCGACAATAAGTAGAAGTTATTGATGATTTTAAAACAATTTAGTGTTTTACCCCATCCAAAGCGCATCCATGCCCGTCAGTACCAAAAGTCTGTTTTGATTCCTTAGGAAGACCAAAACAGCAAAACCTGTATCAGGCACCAGAGCACAGTCACCAGAACACCACAGTCTGCCACACAAGGGGCTCAAGGGGTTAATGGTGTGATGGGTACATTTGCTAATTTACCTGCAGTCACCAGAGTAAGTTATTTGGAATATATCCAATATTCAATTGCAGTATATATATATTAGAGAGAGAGAGAGAGAGAGAGAGAGAGACGCGCTCAGCACCTCAGATTCGAGCCGTTATGAAAGCTTTACAGACCATAACACACCTTGTAGACACACCTCAATATCAACTGTTCAAAGGAGATTATTGCATATTTTGGACAGTGAAATAAAAATCAGCAAAGACCAATGACCAAAATGTGTGTATGTAGATGTATGTATGTATGTTTGTATGTATATTATGTATGGTATTAGGCTGTTATCTATGTATCATATTATACTATTTAAGAATGTACCAATCCTTATAAAAGGAATCGTATTGCCAGCCAGCCAGGTGACTCCCCTGTAAACCCTGTAAATGAACAGGTGTGGTGACTGGGCTTCAAATGTGTGTGTGTTTGCATCAATGCATGTGTGTGTCAGCCCACTCCTACTAAGCTCTGACATGCAGACAGCACTAGAGTGGGAGAAAGGAGCTTCAGTTTCACCAAATGAAGACTTAGAAACTTAAGTACATGACTATTTTGGTACTGCCAAAATAAGATTTACTCACCAAACAGAAAATCTTCCTGTATTTGATGCTTGGCAGGTATTAAATTTTGGACCCTGTTTGCATATATTTCAAAACTGATTAAAAAAAGCGACCAACCTGACGATGAATGCTAGACATACAGAATAATCTGGACATGGCTGAAAAAAAGCCATTAAGTTTCTGAATACACCTGACCTCCTCCAAGCATAACACTGAATTCTACTACACTGGACAGTGAAGGGGAAAAAACACAAAGTTTGAAATTAAGGCCTGAAAATGTATATATTCAATTTTCAAGTGCTACCGTAATTTACCAGTTTTTAACAGAATTAATGCAGGTGCCTTAATATGGCTTTCCAATTCCAACTCTGACTTAACATTTTTAATTAATTGCATTTGTCCTTCTACCTCCTTTTAAAAGTATTATTATTCAAACAGTGGGTGCTAGATTTGTTCATCCGCCTGCTCAGCTAGGCTGGCACACACCGTCAACAAAACCTTTTCTGTTTCACTTCATTTAGTGTCATCTTCCAAAGCTTTTAATTGAATTCCACACACAGCGCCCTCTCTCTTTCTGCTCTCCTCTCATCAATCTGTATCTTAAAGTATGGGGCAATCCCAAATGATAAAATATAGAGGGAGTAAAAATAGAGAGTTTTGTCCTTTCCACAGATCAAAGCTTTGGCTATTTTTTAAATAGGAAATGCATTTGCTCTGCTCTCAGATTTACTCTGCCAGGTCCCAGCCCACTTCCTTCTAAACTGATTACATTTTGCACTGGCCGGTGGCAATTTTCTAACTGATTCCTCAGGTTTATTACACCAATGTACATCTTCTGCAACGTTCATTAATCTTCTATACTTGACTTTTGGCAACCCTGGAAAGCTAATGTGCATGTCTTTGGATTATAGGAGAAAACCATACTACCTGGAGGAAACCCACCAAGCACAGGGATAGCATGCAAACTCCATGGATACAGACTCGAGTTGCTAATTGAACCCTCAACCCTGGAAGTGCGAGGCCACAATGCTAACTGCTAAGCCGCCAATTTGCCAATTTACCAATGCCCATTTTGCAACTGCAAATTTAAACGATTAATGTACTTATTGTTAAAAATTAATATTGCGTTTTACAGTAAGGAATCAAATTTTATGTTTTTTAATGACACCTGGGGCCCTAATTCTTACCATCCATTGTTTATGCTTTTTAATGCCTCGGCAAACCCTGTAGTAACCAGCCTTCCTTGGTAGGAGGATGTGATGTACAGTATATAGAACTGTCTGTGAGGTTTCTGTTAAATCACTGGATGCTGCTCTAAACTAGCTCAGGTAGTTTGGATAGTGATGTGAAACAACCACTAAAAACAGAGTTTACAGTGCAGTGATTTTATTTAAAGCTCATTTTGGGTAACAATTATAGCTGTAGGAGGAATTACTATAAAAATATTGGGAGTGGAATAAAAAGATATGATTCATATCACTGGATAAAGTATTATTGTCCCATTAAGGCAAAAAAAATAATAAAATAAATAATGGTTAGGATGCCTCACAAATATTTTGAA
Source organism: Channallabes apus (assembly GCA_030522415.1). NCBI lineage: Eukaryota > Metazoa > Chordata > Actinopteri > Siluriformes > Clariidae > Channallabes > Channallabes apus. The sequence goes on along the minus strand of CM060120.1, from coordinate 4,209,517 downwards.
AACACAAATGTTGTTTTCTCATTATATGTTGTGCATCATTATTTTACCTTGCCCAAGTGATTTATAACGTACAGTACTAGCTAAAAAGTAGGTGCTTTATGACTATTATGGAATGAATAAAGCAAATGACAATTTTTCATTAATTGTTTTTCTGCTCATATATGGACATAGGCAAGGCATAATGACTGGATAAAGGCATCTTGTCTTGCACAATACACTAGAAAAAAAAAATAAAAACAGCTCACTGATGGCAAGTCTGATATCAAGCTCAGACTTGTCTATATCTTTTAGATAACAGTAACTTAAGGTTACAGGACCTTATCAGCTGTTAGAATCATCAGTTTTTTACTCCTTACACGGGACAGTAAAATCTAGATATGTAAGGGGGGGGGGGGGGGTTAGTGCTTTTATTGTGCAATGTTTAGTTTAGGTTTATAATTTTAAGTAAGTAAGTAAACTTTTAAATTAGATAACACTGATCAGTACAATAGTTTGCGGTCAATTGAAAATATTTGAAAAAGCATTTGATAATAAAGGTCACTTTGAACTTGTTTTCTGTTGTCCTAGTGGAACCTGAAAGTATTAACAGGAGCATATAGTAGGAATGAGTTTAACTCTCGTGTTATGTTTAATAAAACATTTATCCTAAATTGTTTGTGCAGTGAGTATGCTAAGCTGGTGTTTTTGTTGCAGCACAGGTTTGGGGACATCTGAACATCACAGCCATCATATGTGCTTGTTGAACATGGTTACAGGTCCTGGTGTCAAGCAAGGTGTTCAGTGCAAAGGTGTTGAGTCTGTTGAGTTATTTTTAAAGGAGAGTAAAATTGAGTTACTATTAAATAGTTTGTTAATTTAAAATTTAATGCCTACTTAATCCCACACAGTTAAAATTGACTTTATTTAAACACATTCTGGTGGCACGGTGGCTTAGTGGTTAGCCTCGACGGCATGCACCCCTGGGTTCGAGTCCCGCCTCATCCTGCATGGACTTTGCATGTTCTCCCTCTTAGTTAGTGGGTTTCCTCTGGGTACTCCATTTACCTCCCACAGTCCAAACACATGGAGATTAGGTGTTCCCAAATTGCCCGTAGTGTGTGGGCAGGAGTTTGTGTGCCCTGCGATAGATTGGCACCCTGTCTAGGGTGTACCCCACCTTGTGCTTTAAGTGTTCTGGGATTGGCTTCAGGTCCCCCGCAACCCTGAATACAGGATAAAGTGGTATAGACGATGAGTGAGTGAGTGAGTGAGTGAGTGAGTGAATAAATACACTCTGGAATTTTAACTCAGTTCATGAGTTAATGCCTATGCAGAGTCTCAGTGTACAGTATGTTCTCTTTCTGTCCATGTGGGTTTCCTCCCAATTCTTTACGTTTCCCCCTTTCCCAAAAACATTACACAAGGCTACATAAAAAAATTTATGTTGTTGTTTTTCATATCTCAGTTTAATTAATCTTTGATTTAATCTTGAAAAGATGTTTTTCTACAATGGAATGAAACACAATTTTCTTTTATACATTTAATATATACCTTTAAATGTGAACATATTGTGAAAGAAAAATGACTCAAGTTTATGTACAGATGTCTGTCACTGATGTCATGCTTAGAGAGTGCAGACAGATGTGTGTGTGTTGGTGTGTGTGTGTGTGTATGTTTGTGTGTGTGTGTGTGTGTGTGTGTGTGTGTGTGTGTGTGTGTGTGTGTGTGTGTGTGTTGGGGTTACACCAGCACGAAGACGTCGGTGTATAAGAATGTGTGGGTTCTGCCATTACTCATAAGAAGTTTGAGTAATCCTGCAACTCCTGTTAGTGTTGGAAATCGAAAGGGACTGTGTATTGTGTAAAGGTTTTATCACAGTATTGAGCAATGTGATAAAATATATTAAAGCGCTTGGAATTTTTTTTTACAGTAGGCTACACAATACATGATATACTGTACAATCACAGTTTATATACATTATACATAAATGTTTTTTTGGTATTGTTTTTTTTTTTTTTTATAAAAATACATTAAGTTACAAAAATAAAAAAATAATATATTTCTAAAATGTAAATAAAAAACTTGGATAGAAAAAATGCTTCTAACAATTACAGCTACTAGCAAAACTTAATTTTTTCATTCATTCATTCATCTTCTATACCGCTTTATCCTGTATTTAGGGTTGCGGGGACCTGGAGCCTATCCCAGGAGACTCTTGGCATGAGGCAGGGTACACCCTGGACAGCGTGCCAATCCATGGCAGAGCACACACACACACACACACACACACACACTCATTCACACACTATGGTCAATTTGGGAACGCCAATTAGCCTAATCTGCATATCTTTGGACTGTGGGAGGAAACCGGAGTACCCGGAGGAAACCCACCAAGCACGGGGAGAACATGCAAACTCCATGCACACAGAGACGGGAATCGAGCCTGGCCGGGAATCGAACCTGGACCCTGGAGGTGCAAGGCGACAGTGCTAACCACTACACCACCGTGCCGCCTCTAACCTAATTTTTTTCTCATAAAAAAAAAAAAACAGAAATAACTAATTTTGTATGAGCATTTTGTTCCAAAAAAAAAAAAAAGTTTCAAGTTTCAATAACCAACTACAGTATTCTTAGCTTTTTTTGAAATTATGATTATTTTTTAATGTTGGTTAAAATTTGTTAATGAAATGTATAGATCATGTGATGTGGTGGTGGGATGGTGGCTTAGTGGTTAGTTAAATTTCTGCCTTGAATTTCTATGTGCATGGAGGTTGCATGCTCTACCTTCGCTTGGTGGGATTGGTCTGAGTAATGCAGTTTAGACAATCCAAAGACATGCAGGTTAAGATAACTGTCATTCCCAAATTGCCCATGGTGTGTGAATGTAGTGTATGAGTGTGTCTGTGTGTGTGCCCTGCGATGGACTGGTACCCTGTCCAGTCTCCTGATATAGGCTCCAGGTTCCCTCATGGCCCTGTTTACAGGATAAAGTGAATGATGTGGTGTGGTTTTACCCTGCTGAGAATGAAGGGCAATTGGAGTTCCTGCTCAAATTGTCACTCAAATTGGCCTTACATGCATAAACGTATGGCTTAATATAATTTTTAACGAGTTTAAATGAGTTACATAAAAGTTTAACCCCTCATACATTTGTCATGAAGAAAGAATCCAGCTATGGAGAACAAATCCGTTTTGGTACTAGTTTGCTAAACATGCTTTTGTTTTAAATGTGGGCATTTCAACATGGTCATCTACTGTATGGAACTGACTCACTTTTGGAGCCAAGCCCCAGTGGACATTCGAGGAACTGCGCTTCTTCATTAGACTCATTTATCAGAAACAGAGTGTGCTCCATACCCTGTCCAGATAGCTCCATTTCAGTTAAATAAGTAAGTTAGATAAATCCACTTTTATTGCCCTAATAATAGGATTGTGTTCCCACTGCAATAACACAATTTGAGGATATGTTCATACATATATTGCATACAGAATGATCTATGTTGCATAATCAATGTCTCAACTTTTCTTCAACCATGCATCATTGTGAATGAGTTTCCACCAGAAGGCACCACTCTTATTTAATAAGGAGAATAAGCCCAAACAAACCCATGACAACATTTTTGTTTGGTCTTTTCATCGTGGTATCTTTTAGTAAAAAGACTTTGAGAATGGAATGTTCTCTGTCTCTGTTCATACCTCAAGACTCCATCAACACATGACACTCCCGGTACAAACAAAGAAAGTCATTCTGCCAACATACTCAACTGTTTGTCTGTGTGTCATGCCATGTGAATTTGCATGCCGAGTCTTCTCTGTGTGAGAAAGTGTGTGAGTGTGTGACAAAGTGGGTGTGTGTCTGCACGCATGTGTGTATGTGAGAGAGACAGAGATAAAAAAAAATGCTTGCAGTTGTATTACTTCTGGGTTTAACTATCATTTAATCATCATTATTTTTTTTTATTACAGTAGATCATTAATTCCTATCTCTGTTAATATTGTAAAAGAACATCAGCATGGGGTACATATTATATATATATATATATATATATATATATATATATATATATATATACAGTGGTGTGAAAAACTATTTGCCCCCTTCCTGATTTCTTATTCTTTTGCATGTTTGTCACACTTAAATGTTTCTGCTCATCAAAAACCGTTAACTATTAGTCAAACATAACATAATTGAACACAAAATGCAGTTTTTAAATGAAGGTTTATGTTATTAAGGGAGAAAAAAACCTCCAAATCTACATGGTCCTGTGTGAAAAAGTGATTGCCCCCCTTGTTAAAAAATAACTTAACTGTGGTTTATCACACCTGAGTTCAATTTCTGTAGTCACCCCCAGGCCTGATTACTGCCACACCTGTTTCAATCAAGAAATCACTTAAATAGGAGCTACCTGACACAGAGAAGTAGACCAAAAGCACCTCAAAAGCTAGACATCATGCCAAGATCCAAAGAAATTCAGGAACAAATGAGAACAAAAGTAATTGAGATCTATCAGTCTGGTAAAGGTTATAAAGCCATTTCTAAAGCTTTGGGACTCCAGTGAACCACAGTGAGAGCCATTATCCACAAATGGCAAAAACATGGAACAGTGGTGAACCTTCCCAGGAGTGGCCGGCCGACCAAAATTACCCCAAGAGCGCAGAGACAACTCATCCGAGAGGCCACAAAAGACCCCAGGACAACATCTAAGGAACTGCAGGCCTCACTTGCCTCAATTAAGGTAAGTGTTCACGACTCCACCATAAGAAAGAGACTGGGCAAAAATGGCCTGCATGGCAGATTTCCAAGGCGCAAACCACTTTTAAGCAAAAAGAACATTAAGGCTCGTCTCAATTTTGCTAAAAAACATCTCAATGATTGCCAAGACTTTTGGGAAAATACCTTGTGGACCGACGAGACAAAAGTTGAACTTTTTGGAAGGTGCGTGTCCCGTTACATCTGGCGTAAAAGTAACACAGCATTTCAGAAAAAGAACATCATACCAACAGTAAAATATGGTGGTGGTAGTGTGATGGTCTGGGGTTGTTTTGCTGCTTCAGGACCTGGAAGGCTTGCTGTGATAGATGGAACCATGAATTCTACTGTCTACCAAAAAATCCTGAAGGAGAATGTCCGGCCATCTGTTCGTCAACTCGAGTTGAAGCGATCTTGGGTGCTGCAGCAGGACAATGACCCAAAACACACCAGCAAATCCACCTCTGAATGGCTGAAGAAAAGCAAAATGAAGACTTTGGAGTGGCCTAGTCAAAGTCCTGACCTGAATCCTATCGAGATGTTGTGGCATGACCTTAAAAAGGCGGTTCATGCTAGAAAACCCTCAAATAAAGCTGAATTACAACAATTCTGCAAAGATGAGTGGGACAAAATTCCTCCAGAGCGCTGTAAACAACTCGTTGCAAGTTATCGCAAACGCTTGATTGCAGTTATTGCTGCTAAGGGTGGCCCAACCAGTTATTAGGTTCAGGGGGCAATTACTTTTTCACACAGGGCCACGTAGGTTTGGATTTTTTTTCTCCCTAAATAATGAAACCCCTCATTTAAAAACTGCATTTTGTGTTTACTTGTGTTATCTTTGACTAATAGTTAAATGTGTTTGATGATCAGAAACATTGTGTGTGACAAACATGCAAAAGAATAAGAAATCAGGAGGGGGGCAAATAGTTTTTCACACCACGGTATTATTTTTTTATTTTTGTAACTCAATGTATTTTTATAAAAAAAAAAAAAACAATACCAAAAAAACATTTATGTATAATGTATATAAACTGTGATTGTACAGTATATCATGTATTGTGTAGCCTACTGTAAAAATATTTTCCAAGCGCTTTAATATGTTTTATCACATTGCTCAATACTGTGATAAAACCTTTACACAATACACAGACCCTTTCGATTTCCAACACTAACAGGAGTTGCAGGATTACTCAAACTTCTTATGAGTAATGGCAGAACCCACACATTCTTATACACCGACGTCTTCGTGCTGGGTAGCTCAGTGGTTAAGGCATTGGACTACGGTTCGGAAGATCCCAGGTTCAAACCCCACAACCACCAAGTTGCCACTGTTGGGCCCTTGAGCAAGGCCCTTAACCCTCAACTGCTCAGATGTGTCATGAGATAAAAATGTAAGTCGCTCTGGATAAGGCCGTCTGCTAAATGCCTAAATGTAATGTAAATGACTCTTTTGGCAACTCCATTTTGTTTTGGCCAGGCAGTGTACGACCCCCTAAATCATTAACCCACAAACACTTTGAGCATGCGATTCAGTTAATACCTTGTCTAAATTTATACTGTACCAAAGCCAGGCATGTCCAGTTACGCTCTTTCAAAAAGATTACAAGGTCTAAAACCATATAGAATTTCTTATTTCACAAACTGTACAGGTTTTATGTTGAATCTTACAAGTGTTTCCCAATACAAGTCATCCACATAGACCTGAATACTAGAGAGATAAAAACACCTTTCCAACTTTGGGAAGCTTCTTTGCTAAGTGGATTAAGTTGTCTCTACACTTGGATGGGAACAAATCAATTAATACTTTATAAACCTGTGACAATTTAGACTTTTAATGAGAAAATGCTCCAAAAATGTATTGCTTGGCATCATTTCACACACATTTATCACATATCCATCAAGCGCAGTGGCAAGGCAGGACATGATCACCAAATGTCACCATGTAATTATTGATCCAGTTAATCAAGTTATTTTGTAAGATCTGAATATTTCAGCAGGAATACTGGATCTACAGTAAAGTTGGAGCTTTGAATTATGAAAAATTGCGTTGGTTAGGCTACACTTAACTCTGCAGGATTGTAGATCTCAAGCATTGAAGTAATAAGACTCCAACACCATAGACATTTTACAGTAAACTGAAATTATGATTATATTCTAATGATGACACCTGCAGCCTTTCATGGCTCTGAAAAGCAAACCAAATATATGTAAAATTATAAAACTTTATAACATTTAAGGTCAGATTATTTTTATGAAATGCATTGCTTTATCAATCTTATAAACTCAGTATTCATTTTTTAAAATATAATTTTATCATACATCATCAAGTCTGTTAGCACTGTCGCCTTGCACCTCCAGGGTCTGGGTTCGATTCCCCGGCCAGGCTCGATTCCTGTCTCTGTGTGCATGGAGTTTGCATGTTCTCCCCGTGCTTGGTGGGTTTCCTCCGGGTACTCCGGTTTCCTCCCACAGTCCAAAGATATGCAGGTTAGGCTAATTGGCGTTCCTAAATTGCCCGTAGTGTGTGATTGGGTGTGTGAGTGTGTGTGTGTGTGTGTCCTGCGATGGATTGGCACCCTGTCCAGGGTGTACCCCGCCTAGTGCCCGAAGTCTCCTGGGATAGGCTCCAGGTCCCCCGCGACCCTGAACACAGGATTAAGCGGTATAGAAAATGAATGAATGAATTATTTATTAGCAGTATTCTGACTACCTATTGGTGCTGTAGAGTGTATCGCCTTTAACCAGGACTTTTGGCTTCTTTCTACTCATAAAACAGATTAGGTTCAAGTTAACATTATTTTTAGAGCTTTATTTAATTTTTTTATATATTTATTGTAAGTTATTGAGTTTTGGGTTTATATGGATTTGGATTATGGTAAAAAAAAGCTAAATTCTTGAAGGATACAGTATCTGCAAAATAAAGTAAGATGAGAATAACAGTCATTAAGCAAGAGCATGGTAAACCACTAAGACTTTGTACTGAGATGTAAATAACAATCAGACAGGTAGGAACATATCCCTCATTACTGCAGTGACCCAGATACGGTAAGTGTGTTTATATTTCATTGTGGAGGATGTGGCTAGACCAGTCAGAACCTGTTAAATAGGTGGAATAAAAAAAGCACCACGGCTTATGATAAGGTATCTGGGGAAATCTAGATATAAAAAATAAAAAGAAGATGACAATGATAAGGAAAAAGTCCCGCAGACAACACAGGAAAGATAGCTGGGAAATAATCTGACTCAAATTCCAACTGGAAATCCCCTGGGGATTGATCTAATCAGATTTTCTTAAAGTGGAATGAATGATCTATAAATATAAGCAGCACTTTTTATACTGGTCACCATATCTGATAAGGAATAACAATAATTATCTCAGGTAATAAATACACTGTCTGGCCTGTTTCAGAGGTGAAATGATTGGCCTTTATCAAGCAACAAACAAAAATACTGGAATTGTGTTAAAAACTGTCCAATGTTATATTAAAACCTGGAAGGATAGTCCCAAACCATCAACTTTACATAAAGAACGTAGTTAAGGGGAAAAAAACACATGATTGGTGATCACTTGAACACTTACTATAAGACGATCTGGGGTTGCTTCAGTCACTCAGGTCTAGACTCAGCAACGTTGAGTCAGCTGACGACCTGAATGTACTGAATCACCAGGTTATCACATCTATGGAGCTTTTCTTCCCTTAAGGCACAGCTCCTGTATATTCCAGAGCTCATAATTTAAAAGATCAATCTACACACAAAGTTCACAACATAAGTACAACTAAAGTTGAAACAAAAAACTTCACACTCTAAGTTTTTAAACCAACTTTTAAAAACTTAGAGTGTGAAGTTTTGGGGTTTTTTTTGCCACAAGGCTGGGTTAGTGCTAGCTCAGTGGTTAAGATGTTGTTCAGGTGACTACTGAATGGAAGATTGTGAACTCAGATCCCTGCTAAGCTGCTGGCCAGTCCCTGTTGAATAAATGGCAGGAATGTAAGTCCGCTGAATGCTGTGAAATTGTTTTTGAATTCCATCTTTCCAGAAGATGAAAAACTACTGGGACTTTAAGACACTTGAAAACCTTGTTTTCCATCTGCAGTCAGACTTATACGCTTATAAACATCATGACTTTGTCTCGTACATCATTCTGTCACGTACGGCATCATTCTGTCTATGTAACAATGCTATGTGCATTGTGCATGTGCAATGTTATTTCCACCTTTGTGCATTATGTATAGTGTAATAGCTGTATATCATCTCCTTTCAGTTTATTCACATTTAACTCACTTTATTTTATGGGTATTGTCTATTTCCTTGTCCTGACATGTTACTATGTAAGGATTGTATGTGAAGTGAAAGTTCTACACCTAATTCCTTGATTGGGATGGGCTCAGTAACAAGCAGGGGGAGGGGAGTAATTAAAAAAATCTAATTGGCTAAATGGCATTTCGGAGTTGCACGTACTGCATGAGTGAGAATATGTGATTGTGCTCGGCGATGGATTGGCACCCCATCCAGGGTGCACCCTGCCTCCTAACACGAGTTCCCATTGTAAAAACTAAACTGTCAACTTACCAAAACTCTTTCATCAAATCAATCCCACAGTTGTCAAAATCTTAAACACTATTCTTCTGGTTAGGGCACATTTTGCAAATCTGAATCTCCCATTCACCACACCTCTAAACACATTCTCAAACACAAAACACTTTTAGCAGTGTGGTGCACTTGTACCAGGAATGGTGCACACAGGCTACAGAAGTTAAACACAACTAACACACTGTTGTCAGTGAACGCAATTAGTAAACAGTATATACGCCAAATGCAATTGGGATGAGTGGCTCCAACAATGGAGCAATACAATTGCTGCAATTACAATTGTTGGGGGCACTGGTGGCTCAGTGGTAGGTGTTTCGCCTGCCATGCGGAAGGCCCGGGTTCGATTCCAGTCAGTGCCCAAACCCCAGCCACTGGATACAGTGCCGCTCCCAAGCCCGGATAAAATGGGAGGGTTGCGTCAGGAAGGGCATCCGGTGTAAAACCTGTGCCAAGTTGTAGTGCGGACTGGATATTCCGCTGTGGCGACCCCTTGCCGGGAGCAGCCGAAAGACCAACAACAACAACAATAAAAGAAGAAGAGGAAAAGGAGTCCGTATCAGAGGTGGTGGGCAAGGGGTCGCCACAGCGAATTTTTTTAATTTCAAATGACATTCGAGCAACTGTCATCGATCATGTTCTGGTGAATGGCATGACTATAAGGGAGACAGAGCAACGTGTGCAACCAAACCGAAGCAGGTTCTCATTGGCTACTATAATCCGGACCTTCAGAGAAGAAAACAGGTAAAAAGTATACTTGTCTCAGTAAGGGGAAAATGAAACATTTTCCATGGTACTGTGTTTGAAAACATTTACTGATTACAGTTTTTTCCAATAGCTAACACACAATTTTTCAAACTAGTCTGGTTTTATCAAAATACTTAACACAATTCACAAAACCACACACCCAAACTGCAAAATACTGTATCTCATATATCCTGCAAAATGAAGCACTGCAACTGAAACTACACATAGCATTATCAAAATCAAACTTTTGCATGAAACAAACGGCACACACTTCATTCATATTGCCAAATTTTTGCCTAACCAACTACACACTGTTGGGCATAATGAAAAGCACCCCCATCTTTAGTATGCTTTGCCATGATACTAAAATATGTATCAGATTGTTCACAAGCACAGAAATATTTTCAGATACACACACATGCTGTTGCAACATTTTTTTATTTACATTTTTTCACTACAGTAAACAAGTCAGTGCAACATATGCAAAGAACTCTTCTATGGGGTTCAGAAATGGTGAGTATGGTGGGAGGTACTGCATGAGAAATGCTGGGTGGTCAGCAAATCAGTTTTAGACAGGGGCTGCACAATGAAATCTCACGTTGTCCCAGACTACAACGTACCAGTTTTTTTGATGGTCTGCATCCTTCATACGCGTTGGTGGTATGAGAATGTTGTGAAGTCTGTCCAGAAAAGTGAGAATATGGGCTGTGTTTTATGGTCCGAGGTTGGCTTGACGGTGCTGGACACCATGCATACTGGAGATGGCAGCGCACATTGTGATGTTCTCACCACGTTGGCCAGGAACATCTATAATGGCTCTGTGGCCAATGACGTTTCTCCCCCTTCTTCTGGTATTTGCCAATGTTGATCCCAGCCTCATCTACTGTATAAAGATGAACTCATGTGGGATTGCATGAGCATCCATTTCCAGTACTCCCTGAAAACAAAGAACAAAAATCAGTCAATATAGTACTTACTGTACATTCACATGTGCTCATTTGAGAAGAAGAAAAAAAAAAGGTTCTCACCTGTGGTCTGTTCATAGTGCTTACATCCTCATTGAAGCGTTGTTAATTAATCATTGAGGTGTTTGGCCAGGTGACACATGTACTTGGCCAATTAGCTCATGTAGTGTCATTTTGAATGGCAGTGTTTTGAAATGGCAAACATGTGACTTTATATCAGATTGTTGTGTCTTATGCAGAGAACTGTTTTCAGTGCATTTAAAAAGTGTCATTTTGAAATGCAAAATGTGTGTAAAGCAGAAAATGTGTTTAGACTTTTGGAGACTTGAGAAGAAGTTTTGCTCTCTGTGTGTCAGTTTAAATAATTGTGCTATGCATGTCATTTTTGTGTGTTAGCATTTGGAAAAAAACTGTAAAGTATATAAGTATACTTCTGACTAAATGTTTTTTTTTTTAGGATTGAAAGGGTGGAAGAACACGCATGTTCTCACAACACCAGGAGACACTTATTGTGGATATGGTCCGTGAAAATAATGCAATTTGACTGTGTGAAATACAGCAGCGGATTATAGAAGACAACATACATTTTAAGGGGAATAAATAGTGTGAGCCTGTCAACACTTGACCGTGTCCTGCACAAGATAAGGATGAAACAAGTTTATCGGGTAACATTTGAGCGAAACTGCGAGAGAGTGAAAGAGCAATGATGTCAAGATGTGCAAGTAAGTCAAAGTTTACAGTAAACTCAGTACTAGAATGTACAGTATACTGTTTTGTCTGGGAAGCAGCACATGTACGCATCATACTGTGTCATTTACAGAAATAAATGTAGTTTGTTTTCACTGTGTACAGATAATCTTTGAGCTTGACTCAATGGTTAGGCCTCGTGAATACATCTTCGTCGAGGAAGCTGGATTCAATCTAGCAAAAAGGAGAAGAAGAGGTCGCAAAGTCATAGGCCAACGTGCCATTATTGAACTGCCTGGCCAGCGTGGTGGAGAAGTAACTACGTATCTGTGCTGCCATCAGCCTCTATGGGGTTCTTCACAGTCATGTTACTGTTGGGCCATACAACACCGAAATTCTACTAACATTCCTGGATGGTCTACGAGATGCTTTGCTTGAGCAGAGAGATTGCGAACAGGCAGAGCATCCCATGTACTGTATGTTATCATTTGGGACAATGTGAGCTTCCACCGTGGTCCAAGAAGACATGATTGGTTTCACAATGAGCAGCATTTTATGAATGTGTTTCTTCCACCATACTCTTCCTTTTTAAACCCTATTGAGGAGTTTTTCTCAGCATGGAGATGGAAAGTATACAATCAAAACCCTTACACACAGGAAAATCTACTTCAAGCAATGAATGCAGTATGTGGTGAGATAGGAGTGGAATCTTGCCAGGGCTGGATTCGGCATGCTAAAGGATTCTTTCCTTGTTGCGTTGCAAGGGAGGACATAGCATGTGATGTGGATGAAGTCCTGTGGCCTCAGCCAGCACAGAGGCATCAGGCTGAGGCAGAATAAATTATCTGAATATGCTGTGAAAATAAATAAATAAATAAATAAATAAAATAAAATAAATATATACATATAATTTGTATATATTTGTTTTTACATAAAACTTTCTTTTCTGCAGTTCTTTTTTGTTTAAATGTGAGTACAAGAATAAACTAATAAATAAATATTATTTTCCCGCTATCCCACAGTGTTTTGTATTTATTTATGTAGTGTGTAATCGTTGCTATGTTGTGTTTGCACATTGGCTGGTTTTGTGTGTTTTTTGTCAGTAGTGCTTGATTTTGAGTAAAGTTAACATAATTTTGGGTCAAAAGTTTGGTTTTGCAACAGAAGTCAAAGGTTTTGTGACTGTAGCTTGAATTTTAGAGTTTGTGTTTCGTGTTTTGCGAGAAGAGATTAGATTTTAGGAAATGTGTTTTAGCAATTCAGAAAAACTAATAGCAGGATTAAAGGCAACACTTTTAAACTATTTTGTCACATTGCTTGTCCTTGGAGGAATAACAACACTAAAGCAGGATTGTCTTCTCACAAAGTCATTCTTGTATTTGAATGTTTATTCAATATTTTAAACATTATTGAATATACATACAGAACATTTAAATAATAATAATAATAATAATAATACATATACATATATTACACAAATCATTTCATAGCTGCCGCTGCATTTTTCTCAGTACAATTGTTTCACAGGAATTAAAATTACAAGACATTCACCGCTTGAAATAGGCTGACTTTAATAAAGTGCTGATGCTTTTTATTGTAATCGATACTCATCTGGTGTACGGGCTTATCTGAGACATACCTGTACACTCCTCTCATCTCATCACCCCACCCCTGACTCACACATGACTCACAAAGGCATAACTGCCAAAAGTCTTAGAACAGACCAGTATGAAACCCCCCCCCCCCCCCCCCCACAAAACAAACAAACAAACAAACAAACCCTGCACTACCCATATGGGATAAATTTGTTGGCACTTTTGAAATTGGGGGGAAAAACCCTTTTCAGAAAACCATTTTCTTGCCTCCTCAATGTTTTACTCATATTATTCTCAAAGGAAGTGTACAAAGCTGGACCATTTCTCAGTGACGGAGGACTTTGAGAGTTCCGGGGCATCAAGGTTTTTTTCTCAACCAAGTGCACATCTTCTGAGTTCAAGTCCTTCGAAGGAATTCGATAGTTTCGCCCACCATTAGTGTCCCACAGAAGAGTGTTGCCAGATCCAGGACGAAAGGACACGCAGAACTCCAGATGATCCTGTACATTAAGGCAGGAAAGGACAGGAAAGTTGAAGACGAACAGTTCTGACTCTGAGCTCTCATGCTCCTGTTGGATAAGAGTACACGGGATGTCCTGGTGGCTCCTCCATGAATCATATGTGATGTGAACATGCACAGCTTTCTTGGGATTGATGTCGCACACCCTGACCTTTCCGAATAGCGATCCACAGATCAAACTGCAGCTCTCCAGACGAACCTGGGGTTCAGAAACGCTTTTGAACCTCGACTGGAGACAAGGCTTCTCTTTTTGCACAGAAGACTCAGCATTCAGCCTGACAGGTGGAGAATGCTGCACCTCATCTGTTTCAGATATTGGGGGATCTGCATTGAAGATCCACACTGCACAAAGGGCCAGGCCTTTAGCATCTGCGAATACTACTTGTTTTTTCTTCTTGAATATTCCACTTGGACTTTTACAGGGTTGGGCACTCACAAGTGAGACCGGAGCCTGGGGAGATCTCGGAGCTCTGTGCTCCAATGTGTCCCATCCGTTTGTTCTCGGAAAGTCATAATGAGATCTATGTGTGGACATTCCCAAAAGGTGTTGTACAGGAGGATGGCGATTCAGGCTGGTATGCATGACCAGGTCTACTGGCATGACTCTGATTAGAGAAGAAAGAAAAACAATATTAGAGCAATCTTACACTGAAGGAAAAAAAAGTTACATTTATTTGTTTTAAATAATGTTCAAGTTCATAGACTTTGATAGAAAATAAATACATTTCAGTTGCACCAACCAAGGCATTTAATTAGCTTTCACATACTGTTCTTAAATCATCAAAAGAAAAGTAAATCATACTGTAGAACCAATGCTGAATTGATATGTCTTAAGATTATTTATACAATTTTACATATAAACAAAGCACTAATGCAATCTTTTACACTCAGCTTTGTGTCATTTACAGCAACGAAACAGTCTGAGTTGTCAAGCACCTGAGGGTAACATTTGTACAGATATAGCCTCCCTTGTTTGAACATGTCTTATATGAAGTCCATGTCGAATCAGAAATGGCAAAGACGTGAAACAAAACAGTGCCTAGGTGCAGCACGTTGATTGAACAGAAATCCGTACAATGTAGAATATAAACAAAAGTCTTCTGCAAATTCTTGTTGAGGACTTACTTGGCAGTGTTCATTACTGTGTCTGCGGAATTGGCGTCTTCTCAAAGGAAAGTACCCTGAAAAGAAAATCCTGCATGTAAATTCCACTGTAGCAAAATGAAAAACCTTTAACGGATCGCTAAAGAAAATATCAATCCAAGTCAATGAAATAACCAACAAAAACAACTTACCCAATGTGTTGAATCAGAATTGTCGTAGTCACAGCAAGGTCTTCTCAAACTGACTTGTGTCGTAACCTTCTTAGTTCTATAAAAAAACTGCCACAGCCCGCTGCTTTATATCTTGTGGAACAGGTACACACAGTGCCACCAATACAGTATGGGTGTGTCTCAGTGAGCTTTGACGCCTTCAAACTGACATTACTCCACCCTGCAGAGGAGTTTAGAGAAGGAAGAGGACACACATTATATTCCTCCTTACAACAAATATGCAGTAATTGAGGTTCTTTACACAATCATCTGCCACTTTAGTACAGTAGATATACCTGTTCAAATGCTTGTTAACATCAATAATTTAATGCCCAATCACACAGCAGCAATATATGTATATACTGTATATACTCAGTACAAAAGTAAGTACACCTCTTTAATTTCAGAAAACATTTTAGTATATCTTCTCAAACGACAATCCTATAGAAATGAAACTTGGACATATATTTTAGAGTCGTCAATGTGCAGCTTTACAGCAGTACAGATTTACTGTCCTCTGAAAATAACTCATCATACAGCCATTAATGTCAAAATATCTGGCAACAAAAGTGAGTACACACTAACTGATAACAGCTGTATATCTCTAACCATGCAAAGTCACATGACCTATTCATCATGTACATGTGTATGTCAGTGGACAAGTATGTCTCCAGACCTGAACCCTATTGAGCACCTATGGGGCGTCCTCAAGTGGAAGGTGGTGAAGCACCATGTGTCTAACATCCAGCAGCTCTGTGATATCATTATGGAGGAGTGGAAGAGGATCCCAGCAACAACATGTGCAGCTCTGATGATTTCCAGGCCCAGGAGGATGGAGGCCGTGCTAGATAACGATGGTGCTCACACAAAATACTGACACTTTGTACACAGTTTTGACATGTTCACTTAGGGTGGACTCATTTTTGTTGCCAGTTATTTAGACAATAAAGTCTGCATGTATCGGACAGTACATCTGTACTGCTGTACAAGCTGCACATTGACTACTCTAAAGTATATCCTAGTATAATTTCTATAGTATTGTCCATTGAGAACCTATAATAAAGTGGTTGCTGAAATGTGAGCGCATCTCTGAATGCAAAAAAATATTGAACCTTGAAGTAGATGGGATACAGAAGCATCACCATATTTGGACAAACAAAGACTGGGAAAATGTTGCCTCTTTTAATATGTCTTGATTTCTGCTGTCACATTTGGAGAGTAGCAGAAGAACCTGGACGTACAGTACATGATCATGTAAATATATGCCTTGTTGAATTCACGGAAGCAGTTTTTCAGGCAAACGGGGGTCTAGCCCAGACTAGCAAGGCGTACCTACAGTAAACGGAAAGTAGAAATATAATGTGTCCTACAAAATAAACCATAGTCATGTCATTACAATGCAAAACATTATTCCCAGTGTTATGTACTGTAGGTTCCCCTTGTGCCTAGTGGGCAACTCTGCCCCCTCACATCATGACTCCACAAGACTTCTGAGGGGGGTGCTGTGGTGTCCAGGACGTTGGTAATCAATGCTTTGGGGGCTGTGGGTTGCAGGATGGGGCCGGTCAGTTGATCGGATTTGTTTTTCATTCCAAAGGTGCTCAATCGGATTGGGATCTGGGAAGTTTGGAGATGGGGATGGCAACCTTGGGCTTGTTGTCTGCTGGGCTCTGTGCAGGGTGGGTGCACTGGGTGTTCTGGGGACTTTCTATCATGGCCAGCATTGATTTATTTAATCAGTTTGTGCTGCATTAGCTTTTCTGTAGCATCAGACCGGATGAGTTGACCTTTGGTCCCTGCGGACATGGATGAGCCTTGAGTGGCCAAGATTCTTTCATCAGTTTACTAATTAATGATTTTCTGGTTAGAAATAAATTATTGTTTTTTTCCCTTAAAGTTAGATTTGTAATTAAACGTTTAATATTAATTTGTCCTACAGTAAATAAATGTGTAGAGAACAAAAAAAAAACATTTATTTTACACGAGCCATTTCACAGCTTTTAGTTCAACTACCTTACAGGAAGTGAAAAACCCTTATAGCTTGCAATTCTTTAAACTCAATAAATTGCTGATGCTCATGAGAAAAGATAATAGATACTCATCTCTTATATGGGGTAGACATTTAACTCGTTATCTCACCACTGACTCATGTGTGCAGGTAAGAACGGAAAGAGACATCGCACAAACATGGCTGTATGTCTGTTGTTCCACAGTTGTAATATCTGTTTAGGGAAAAAAAAATCTATTAATTTGTCAGCATTATAAATGAGCTAAGACTTTCTAACTACAGAGTTACAAAGCCGGACCATTTCTCAATGAAAACGATGAATAAGACATGGACAATTCTTTCTTCTGCTCAGAAAGGGAACTGTTTAGATACCTACTGTATAGCGGTCTCCACATCGCACGCCAAGTTAAATGCAGCAGAGTGTGCAATACGCATAAATTTTAGTTTGTGAATATTTTTGGGGCCAGGCAGTATACTTGATAATAATTATAAAAATGATGAACTGAAGTGGGAATGTCAGAGGAGGGGAGCTAGGCTTGGTACAGTGTACAGGTTGGACAGAAAATCTATTTCTCATTACTCATAAATTGGGAACCATTGTTTCACTAAGGGCGGAACAATACTGAATGAATCATACCCTGCTGTGCAGATCTGTATATGAGTTTTACCTGTTATTTTTAACTGAACACTGTAAGATACTGTAAGATAAAGAATTATAAACAACCAAGATAAGCACGATGAGAAGGCACTTGGTCGAGGTGCAGACCTGCCTCACCCTTTTTTGGTCATGGAGACGATGGGCTCGTCCACTGCGAGAAGACTGTTGCTTCATCTCAGGGTCGTACCCATTTCATTTTACCACAAAGGTGTTCAGTAGGGTTGAGCTCAGGGCTTTATGTGGGATAGTTAAATTCTTCCACTGTAAACTTGTCAAACTGTTATGCAAGGACATAGATAGATTTCAGAGTCTTAGTTCTAGACTTTCCACAGTCGGGAAATTGTACAGTAATACTACAACATACAATATTATTTTCAAACTACGTGGCAACTGTATGGGAAAGATCCACATACCAATGTGATGGTCAGTTGACCACATAATTCTTTGTTCTAAATTGAGGTCCATGATGAAATCGAAGACGTGGTACCGTCGTGGTCAGAGTACAGTAGCACTAATCATCCAATGGTTTTTCTATTTAGCAATAACTTTATTTTGATCTCAATTTATACTTTCTGAAAGTATAAAACATATAGAGTAAAGGATTACGCATCATGCCACATGACTATGACTATTCCCCAATGAATTACAACCTGTAGAGGAACTCCACCCTGTAGAGGAATTTGAGGAATTTGGAGAATGTCACTAAAAATCAATATAGAGTGTAATATATTTATAATATATTTAAATTCTGTCAGTTTGCCACAAATGATAACTCTGTAACAAATCTGGTTGTGTATGCAGAAAAAGTTTTATTTAACAGATACGATACATCTAGGAACCACTGTAGTCCAACAAGGGACCATGGAGACCAATGATAACCATTGTATTTATTCACATTTTTATGACCATGGTTTTATGACAATGTTGACCTCCAGTCAACATTAACGTGTTCATTCACACACTACAGGCAATTTGGGAACGCCAACAGATGGCAGCACTAGGCTGCAGACATAGTCACAGGAAGCACCGATCTTTATAAATGAGTTTGCCAAAAGACATCGTCCTGTGTACATCGGGAGCTGTGCAACTGGAGCCTCTGACCACGACGTTACCACGTCTGCGATTTCATCATGGACCTCAAGTTAGAACAAAGAGCAAATGTAACATATATAAAATGATGTGCTCACCTGACCATCACATTGGTATGTGGATCTTTCCCATACAGATGCCACATAATGATATTGTATGTTGTCGGATTACAATTTCCCAACTGTGGAATGTCTAGAACTAAGACTCTCAAATCTATTTAAGCATGAAAATGCCCTTGCATAAAATTTGCGAAAACAGTTTGCCAAGTTTCGAGTGGATGAATTAAACTAGCCCACATAAAGCCCTGACTTCAACTCTACTGAAGACCTTTGTGGTAAAATGCAATTGTTACGACTCTGACATGATGCAACAGTCTTCTCGTAGGTGAAGAGACCATCATCTCCATGACCAAAAAAGGTGAGGCAGGTCTGCACCTCTACCAAGTGCATGCTCTTAGTGTTTTTTACATTCACGGCATTGTGCATCAAGAATTCATCCTCAGGGGTCAAACCATCAATAGCAAATTTTACTCCCAGGATTTAAACTGATTTACGGAGGATTCACAGCAAAAGTGACCCACTCTGTGGCATGTGAATCTTAAGACTTTTTTCTATATGCTCTTGTACGTATAGTATAGTAAGTATACTGTAGTATAGTCCAGAATACTTCAGTGCAGTAAGTGTGTAGTGTAGTGGGCTACAATACACAGCATTATACATTGATCAGCCATCAGATAATCATCAATGAGATACCAGTAAACTAGTGACAGGATCATGGGCACCCAAGGCTCACCCAAGCCCACAGGGAATAAAAGCCTGCCAAAGTCTGTTGGTTAATTACAACAGAAAAGCTAATGCAGCACAAGTTGTGGAAAACGTACAAAAGTGCACCTTAGCCTCACAGCCGGTTTGGCAGCCCGGGGACCAGCCGGCAAAGCCTCCAAACTCTGCAAATCCCAGGCCAACTGAGCACACATGGGAAGTGCTAGACAAAAAGTCTGACACCACATCACACCCCCAGAGGTCTTATGGAGTCAAGCAACAAGGAGCCAGAGCTGCCCTTTGAGCTCAAGGGGATCCTACACAATACTTGGCATGTTTTGCATGGTAGTATTATGACTCATGGTGTGTGGTGTGTGGTGTGGTGTAGTAAAGAATGGTATGGTATAGTTTCACATTCTAATTTTATTTGTCACATACACATATGTATGATATGCAGTGAAATGTTTTTACAACTGCCCATGATCTGAAAATGTAAAGAAAATTAGAATATTCTAAATAAAGAATATGAAATAAGAATAAAATAATAAAAAGAAAATATAAATTATAGTGTATTGTAGCATAGGGTGTATGTAGTGTAGTGTGAACTAGTATTGTACAGTACAGTACGCTACAGTACAAGATCATTAGCAATATACAGTAAATATAGTATTCATAGGCCATAATATAGTATAGGATAATATTCCATATTCCAATACACTCTTGGTATGCCGATGAAGTTGGAGGCATTCATTCATTCATTCATTTTCTATACCGCTTAATCCTGTGTTCAGGGTCGCGGGGGACCTGGAGCCTATCCCAGGAGACTTCGGGCACTAGGCGGGGTACACCCTGGACAGGGTGCCAGTCCATCGCACGGCACACACACATACACACACTCACACACCCAATCACACACTACGGGCAATTTAGGAACGCCAATTAGCCTAACCTGCATATCTTTGGACTGTGGGAGGAAACCGGAGTACCCGGAGGAAACCCACCAAGCACGGGGAGAACATGCAAACTCCATGCACACAGAGACGGGAATCGAGCCTGGCTGGGGAATCGAACCCAGACCCTGGAGGTGCAAGGCGACAGTGCTAACCACTACACCACCGCACCGAAGTTGGAGGCATACAGATTAAAAAAAAAGAATGATGCTATGTGCTGTAGGATTACAATTTCCCAACTGTGGAATGACAAGAAGTAAGTCTCTCAAATCTGTTTAAGCATAAAAATGCCCTTGCACAAGCTTCATAAAAAGAGTTTGCCAAGTTTAAAGTGGAAGAATTCAAGTGGCCCACACAAAACCCTGACCTCAACCCTGCGGAACACATTCATGGTAAAATGGAATGCTGATATCACATGACATCAGTGCATGACCTCACTATATAGTCAACGCCTCAGAGATAATCATCCAGTATACAGGTGTACAGGTCTGGAGAGATGTCTGACTCAAGCAGGCAAGCCGGGGTGAAGAGAACTCGGCCATTGTCTGTTCATCTAAGGGAAGGTTTATCTGAATTGATGACGATTTAAAGTTTAAGGGAGCAATATTTATAAAAACCCACCATCTAGAATTATTCCAGTATTGTCAGAATCAGGGAGAGAACTGATTAAAGTCTACATTACAGTAAATAAATGAGTTCTTCAGCTGGATACTTGTTCAGTATGAGTGCATGCTACCACCAAATAAACATTACTTTACACACAGTCATGTTTCTTTCAGAACATGTTTATTTACACATTTTAAATTAATTATGATAAATAAATATACATATGAAACATTTTTACAGTTACATTACATTATAGCTGCAGTACAGCTGCATTAATTATTTGTCACTGTACAATTATCTTACAGCTTGAAATTGCCTGACCTTGATGAGTAAGTGTTGACGTTTGTTGTCAGAACAGATATACAGATAGTCAGGTGCATCAGGCTTGAAACAGATACATCGGTCTCACTATCTTATTCACTGACTCATAAGACATGTTTGATCAGAGGAGGGGAGAACTAGTACCAACATGTGTGTCTGTCTGACTTTTTCCACCCTCTCCATGTCTAAGGCAACATTCATCCAACATGGATAATCATCAAAATTATAAGAGAGAAATAAAACACTTATGCTAGGACATTAAAATCAAATGATGAGTTATTTCTTGGGATGGCATGCTCTTGCTTATTGAAAGTCATCCACGTATTCCTGGGGGAAGTGGGAGAGCTAATGCTTGCTGGCCAAGCTGTGGAAGTGTATGAGCTAAGAAAAACTAGACCGTTTCTAAGGGGTAGTGGCTGAATGCTTTGAATATTCTGAGGGCTCAAGGGAGGTGTCTCAACTGATACTTCTGCGTCTACATGCTCAACAACAATCCGGTAGTTCTGCCCATCATTGTTGTCCAAAAATAGCAGGTTGCCAGATCCAGGACGGAATGTTACGTAGAACTCTAGATGATCCTGTACACTGGGACAGGAAGGCACGGGAATATTAAAGATAAATTGTTGGGTTTCTTCATTTGTTTTCTGTAGGATAGGGGTACAGGGTATTTCCTGGTGGCTCCTCCATGAGTCGTAGGTCATGCGAATATGCACAGCTTTCTCAGCACTGATGTTGCGGACCCTGACCTTTCCGAATAGCGATCCGTAGATCAAGCTGCATCTCTCCAAACGCACCTTACATTTGTTCAGGCCTTCAAGGAATGATGACAAATCAGTACAAGGCTGAGGGAACCCAAACCGGAGACGAGGAGTTTTGCTTTGCACAGGAGACTCGGTCTTAATCTTGACAGGCGAAGAAGGCTCCTCCTTCTCATCAGTTTCTAGGCGATCGGGTTCAAAGAACCGCACTGAAGTAAGGGACAGTCCTTTATCATCTGCAAACGCCACTTGTTTTTTCTTCTTGAGTGTCCCACAGGGGCTTGTAGGGATTTGATTGCTTATCGGAGAGGTTGAAATCTGCGAAGATCTAGCAGCTCTGGGTCGCAGAGATTCAAATGTGCTAGGTCTTGTTGGAGTACGGTAGGATCGAAGTGTGGACATGTCCCAAAGCTGATCCACTGAAGGATGACGATTCAGGCGCACATGCATGGCTGGGTCCACTGGGATAACTCTAATTAGGGAGGAAGAGAACATCGTTAGAGAGATCTCACACTGGAGAAAAGAGTGGACACAATTCTTTGATTTTAAATGTTTGAATCAAGTTCAAGGAAATATGGTGGAGTTGAGTGGAAATGTTCATCTACTTTTAGGACAAAAATTACTTTTACCAGTCAAGAAATTTTGATTATTAGGTTTCACAGATAGATTTCACATCTGTTGTAACATGCATAAACCACTTTATATTAGACCTGAAATCAGGGAGGCTTGTCAAAAATGTATTCGCTTTCAAAACTATTTTCTTTGCTCTTGCTGCAAATACTTTGAATACTTCCTTGCAACTTGTCCTCTCATATTTATGTCAATAATAACTGGTATTTTCTCCTGACTTCTCCTAGCAAGTGCCTAAAGGGGATATCTACTACAGTACGTACTGTTGTTATACCCACAGTGTTTCCTGCATCTTAACATTATTCAAAGAATAAAGTGCTCCTGATGATGCAAAAACATATTTTGTGCAAAAATGATGGAATTATATTAATTATTTTGTACACATTGCAACAACCATCACTGACTTACCTGGCAGCACTCATTCCCGTGATAAAAACAGCATATGCCCTTGAAAAGTCACCTGAAAGAAAATTTCAAAAGAAAATTTTACTGATGTGCAATTTTTTTTTGCCTATTCTATACTCTATACATATTTTTATTTGTACAGAATATATATATTTTTATTTTATCCTAGCTAAATTTTATTTTCTATTGTATTTCTTTTTTATTCATATTTATTTCTTATTAATAAGCTTTTCTTTTTAAGGTCACGGACGGTCGTGTAAGCGTTTCACTGCATACCGTACTGTGTATGACTGTGTATGTCACAAATAAAATGAGAAAATTTGATTAGATCACCATTAAGAATGAAATGTATGATACTTACCCAACGCTTGTGCTTCTCAGCAGCAACTTTTTGTTTTGTGTCTATAGCATATAAGTCCTATTAAAACACTAACTGAAGAGTCTGTGAGCGCATGGCTTTGTATCCTCTGCATGTGTCACACAGCCTGTGATTATACTGTAGGTGTTTCTGAAGGCTATAACACCTTAGTTCAGGACCAGCCCAAACCACGTTCTAACACCACCCTGTAGAGGACTTCACAGAATGTCAGACCTGCAAGACAAAAGGTTGTTGTTATGATAAAATGTTACCAGGTTACCAGGAATGCAAACGTTCTTTTAAGAACAAAACAAACCAAAACAAAAACATTGGTGGATGTTTTGATGTTATCAGAAAAAAATTGAAGCAGATTTAAACATGCTTTATGTGCAAACATGTACCAGTGCTCAGTGATAATATAATCAGTTTACAAAAAAAATTATTCTTAGACTGCAGTGAAATAAAATTTGGATTATATAATGAGTTAATTAATTAATGAGTTCAGTAATTAATCTCGTAATTTTTATTTGCATATAAAAGGCATAGGACACTGTAGAGTTGATTTTATGAATGTTATTACAATGTGATTGTGTGTATAAACATAGCAATACATACTGTAGTATACTACTGGATATTTTGCATACAACCTAATGTCAGTGTTTAGTATTAATATTAGCATAGCATAGTGTAGTATAACAGTATATTGTAATTTAAAATAGCAGACCATAGCAGATATATAGACCATACCTGTCAATAATAGTATAATATAGTATAGAATAGAATAGTATAGTATAGTATAGTATAGTATAGTATAGTGCAGTACAGTCCAGCACAATATACTGTAGTACAGTGCAGTATAACATAGCATAAAGTAGTAAAACATAGTATGATACAGTGTTAGTATAATGTAATATAGTATAGTGCTGTATAAAATGTATAAAATAGCATAGTATAGTCTATTCCAGTAAAATATAGCATAGTATGATAAAAAAGTAACGTTTGTAGCATGATGTAATACATCATGGTGCGCAGTAGCATGGAGATTTATTATCGAAATTAGATGTTTTTTATTTAAATACTTACTGCTCATTTTTTGTTGTTGTTGATTTTTAGATTTAGATCACCAGATCCAAAAAAGCCCAGAGTATTATCATGCATCCAAGTTCATACAAGGTTTCCATACACACCATTTTGGACCTTTAAAACATTACCCTTATTGTTTTGTACTGCTTACAAAGGTTTTTACAAAATACTAACTGAATATACAGACATACAGTAGATACAGAGATCTGGAATATCTTTCGGGATCAATAAAGTATATCTATCTATCTATCTATCTATCTATCTATCTATCTATCTATCTATCTATCTATCTATCTATCTATGTACAGTATCTACATTACATTTATTTTATTTAATTATCCAACTTTTATAATTGAATAAACACTTTACTTGACCTTATATAGCATGCCAATGCTTCTCACAATGGAATTGTATAGAATTACATTCCACAATTGTTACACACGTAAAACATTTTTGGGAGTAGTGTGTTTAAATGTGAGAGTACAAATTTGGGTGTGTAAGTACATGATTTCGTACTGCCCCTCCTTATAAATACGCATTCTTTCTTCGGCTATGGTTTAAAATATGTCATGTGAGATTAGGAGAGGGTTCGCCATGGAGTGGTGTTGGAATGTGCACTTGGAAAAAGATGAGCTCATGATTACGTTGTGGATTGTACAGTAGGTGAGGTGGTGGTGGAGGTGTTGCAGGGTTATTGCACAATAGAAACTTTTCTTTAGGTCTCACGGTGTATCTGCACAAACATTTCATTTGCATATGTTGTTTTGATATGTTTTATATGTTCATATTGTGTTTTCCCTAACCCCATAAGTTTTTCACTCAGGAAATGAAAACAAAACAAAACAAAACAAAAAAAAACCCTCTAATGACCCAAATTACTCCTGTTCCCAAAGGCAGAGCTGCATAATGGAATGTCTTGTTAATGATAGACAACAAAAGCTGTGAACGTCATGTAGAACAGGTTTATGTCACTTTACCAAGTGACGCATATGTTTATCATGTCTGCATAATTATGTACAAAATCGTTCAGTATTTCCATATATAACGTAAAAATTCATAAATAAATAACATTACAGGAGAATATATGCATGGCTGTAAAAAAAAAAAAAAAAAAAAAGATGGTATAAGACAGACCAGTTTTCTGATTTAAACAAAAAACCTAATGTACACTTCTGGGATTTGCATAAAAATAAAAAGGAGCAAATGTGACAAAGTTACCAGAAGATCTCATATTCTCCAGCATGCTCAGTAAAACCTAACAACTATTTAAATAAATAAATAAATAAATTATTTTGGCTTTTCCACGTCTTTATGGACCTTGCTTTGTGCACATGTTGGAACAGGAAGGGGTCATCAGCAAACTGCTCCCACAAAGCTGGGAGCATGAAATTGTCCAAAATGTCTTGGTATTCTGAAGCATTAAGAGTTTCGTTCATTGGAACTAAGCAGCCAAGCACAAAACACCTCAAAACAACCCCACATCATAATCACCCCCTCCACTAAACTTCACACTTGGCACAATGAAGTCCTGTTTTACACCCCTGTATCCGATGCTTCGCATTGAATTTGTTGATGTAAGTCTTGGATGCAGCTGCTCGGTCATGGAAACCTCATGAAGTTTGGAGGTCTGGAGCTATTGACTCTGCAGAAAGTTGGCCACCTCTGTACACCATGTGTCTCAGCATCCGCTGACCCAGCTCTGTGATTTTACATGGATGACCATTTCGTGGCTGAGTTGCTGTCGTTCCAAATCGCTTCCACTTCTGCTTCCATTATACAGTAATACCACTAACAGTGGACTGTGGAATATTTAGTAGCGAGTAAATTTCACACCATTTTTATAAATTAGTATAACATTATGACTACATACTGCTGTTCAATAAAATTAAAATTAAATATTTGCCTATAACGAAAACAAATAAAATACTGTTTGTTTGCTTTAATGGTTTAAACAAACAAACAAACTAACAAACAAACAAACAAGCCCAACTGTCTTTCTTTTCAAGGGCAATAGCCTTTAAAGAGTCAAGCTAAATGCAACCATAGCATAAATGAAGGGATGGGACGGATGAATAGATTGACACACACACACTCACATGTAAGCACAATTATAATGATTATAGTCAAATTCAGATGTTCCATAACAAACTCTGATGTAGCGTTCCCTGAGGCACAGCTGCAGAATGGTGCAACCTGTCCTAGCAACAATCACAACAAAATTTCATTTGGTACTAAAAATGTTGATTAATTGCAAAATTGAAACTCAGTCTGATCTGTTAGTACATTTTCAGTCATGTTTAATTAGGAAGTTTCATTCACTTGTCACTTGTTGCTACAAGCTTTTACAGTGTTTTACATCATAGTAATAGGGAACATTAACTGTTTGACATACTCACATGTTCATTTACACACTACAGGGAAGTAATTTGGGAACGCTGATTCCCAAATGGACATGGGTTTGAGAAATATTATTTGCACTTGGCTGCAGATATGTCGGTTTTGTTTATCTTTGTTTGATCAAATCATTGTAAGGAAAAGGAAAAAAAGAAATATTGAACAAGTACTCTGCACTCATACGGTACCTACTGTACTATAGTTGTCATTGAACGTCAAATGGTATCATGGTTGCATCGAATCATGAGCACCGTATCATGTAATCTAATCATACTGGGACAAAAGCATGTCATCTCATTCCTATTAATTCAAGTATTTTATATTAATAATTTATTAAATATAATTATATTAAATAGATTATTATTTATTTATTTATTTATTTAAAAGTTTTATTAATAAATACTGTTTTAATATTCACTTTTCATTCATAACAATTTATAGTCCATGGATATTTTTTTAAATTAGTTTTTATCAATACATCCCTGGATTAAACTTTATTATTTAAATGTTTTAAGATTAGAAAAGAGGAGGGTGAAATCTGGTATATTCTGCAGAATATACATTTACATAAACAAAGTCTCAATTACTTTATTATTGACAACAACACAAATGTACTTCTGTTGTAAAAAAAAAACATATACAGGTCCTTCTCAAAAATTTGCATATTGTGATAAAGTTCATTATTTTCTGTAATGTACTGATAAACATTAGACTTTCAAATATTTGAGATTCATTACATACAACTGAAGTAGTTCAAGCCTTTTATTGTTTTAATATTGATGATTGTGGCATACAGCTCATGAAAACCCAAAACCCCTATCTCAAAAAAATTGCATATTTCATCCGACCAATAAAAGAAAAAAAAAGTCAATCTTCAAATAATTATGTTCAGTTATACACTCAATACTTGGTCGGGAATCCTTTTGCAGAAATGACTGCTTCAATGCGGCGTGGCATGGAGGCAATCAGCCTGTGGCACTGCTGAGGTGTTATGGAGGCCCAGGATGCTTCGATAGCGGCCTTAAGCTCATCCAGAGTGTTGAGTCTTGTGTCTCTCAACTTTCTCTTCACAATATCCCACAGATTCTCTATGGGATTCAGGTCAGGAGAGTTGGCAGGCCAATTGAGCACAGTAATACCATGGTCAGTAAACCATTTAGCAGTGGTTTTGGCACTGTGAGCAGGTGCCAGGTCGTGCTGAAAAATGAAATCTTCATCTCCATAAAGCTTTTCAGCAGATGGAAGCATGAAGTGCTCCAAAATCTCCTGATAGCTAGCTGCATTGACCCTGCCCTTGATAAAACACAGTGGACCAACACCAGCAGCTGACATGGCATCCCAGACCATCACTGACTGTGGGTACTTGACACTGGACTTCAGGCATTTTGGCATTTCCCTCTCCCCAGTCTTCCTCCAGACTCTGGCACCTTGATTTCCGAATGACATGCAAAATTTGCAACCTGTAGCCCATTTCCTGCACACGCCTGTACACGGTGGCTCTGGATGTTTCTACTCCAGACTCAGTCCACTGCTTCCGCAGGTCCCCCAAGGTCTGGAATCGGTCCTTCTCCACAATCTTCCTCAGGGCCCGGTCACCTCTTCTCGTTGTGCAGCGTTTTCTGCCACACTTTTTCCTTCCCACAGACTTCCCACTGAGGTGCCTTGATACAGCACTCTGGGAACAGCCTATTCGTTCAGAAATGTCTTTCTGTGTCTTACCCTCTTGCTTGAGGGTGTCAATGATGGCCTTCTGGACAGCAGTCAGGTCGGCAGTCTTACCCATGATTCCGGTTTTGAGTAATGAACCAGGCTGGGAGTTTTTAAAAGCCTCAGGAATCTTTTGCAGGTGTTTAGAGTTAATTAGTTGATTCAGATGATTAGGTTAATAGCTCGTTTAGAGAACCTTTTCATGATATGCTAATTTTTTGAGATAGGGATTTTGGGTTTTCATGAGCTGTATGCCACAATCATCAATATTAAAACAATAAAAGGCTTGAACTACTTCGGTTGTGTGTAATGAATCTAAAATATATGAAAGTCTAATGTTTATCAGTACATTACAGAAAATAATGAACTTCATCACAATATGCAAATTTTTTGAGAAGGACCTGTATATACTCTAGCGTTCAAAAGTTTGGGGTCACTTTCTAACTCCATGATGGTTCCTGATTTTTATTTCTTTCTACATTGTAAAGTTTTGCTGAAGGCGTCAAAAAGCTGCATGAATCTCCTTTGAACAGTTGATATTGAGATGTTTCTGCTACTTCTGCTCTGTAAAGACTTCATAACGCCTCTAATCTGAGCTGCTGTTAATTGGTCATTTTTCAGGCTGATAACTCTAAATGAACTTCTGGTCTGCAGCAGAGGTAGGTTTTGGTCTCGTCCTCCTGGGACGGCCTTCATGAGAGACAGTTTCATTATGGTGCTGGACGGATTTTGCAAATGCACTTGACACAATACTGTTCTTACAAGAACTATTACAGAAAGGCCGACCTCTGTGTCTTAAAATAACAACTAACTGTTGTTTTTGTTGTTGTTACGTAATTACCTAATTCCATATGTGTTATTTTATAGTTTTGAAATCCCCAGTATTGTTGTAGAATGTAGAAAATAAATCACTAAACAAAAACAAATAAATTTGCAAGTGACCCCAAACTTTTAAACAGTAGTGTATGTATATATACACACTACATCCTCTCTGGGCCCTTACCGAGGATTTATTACAGAGATTTTTGTTTTTGTGCTGTGCAATATAAACCTAAACTCAGAGAGCACGCTAAACTGAGCTGTGTCTTTCTCTTTCGCCAACGTCTTAGGGAGACAGGCTGGGCCTTCGCCTCTGTCTCTCAATTTTAATGATCACACGAAGTGCCGAGGTATCAGCACCCTGACACAGACGCGCTGCCAGGTGCGGCGTATCCAGGCTGATTGCAGCGTTGCCTGGCAAATGGCCGCGTGTCTAGAACTCCTCGCGGTAGCAGCCTGCGGATCTGCCCGGTCCAAGCGATGCAGCGCATTTTCGCACAGCTCTACCCCTCGTGAGACCCGTGTCCTTACATGGACAGTTTGAACTGGAGATGATCACAGGTTGAACCATCTGCAGTTTCTTAAACATATCTATTACATGTAATTAAATTTATTTAAATGTCTGAAAGAGGACCACACCAATGTTAAACACTCAACTTAAACCATTCAAAGAATACAATTTAATTTCCCACTACATTTCAGGATGAGATTAAGTCAGAGCACCACCTGCTGGTCAAAAGTGTGAACTAAGAGTGCAGCACTTGGACATCATTCCTGGCAAAACCGTATTAACTCTTTCAGGCTCAAATTAAGTTTTGAGGATTTGAGATATTGGATTTGGATCCCATATTGTTTTTGTTGTTGTTCTGCCACTGAAAAGCACTTTGTTACATTGTTTAGGTAGTTGCAAATAGTTGCAAATCTGCAACGCCTGCCTTGAGAGGGTTAAAAGCGGATCTGTCTTTTCTGTCGGAGCTGCTGTTAAGAAAATCAATCAAAACCTTCTGACCAGGGAGGGATTAGTCTAAGTACAAATGCATCTCGAGTCGTCATTTAAAGATAGTCAAATACTCAGCTGTAAGGACATCTACAGGAAGTTTCACCACCTAGGTGTCAAAACAGAAAGACTCACACAAGATTGAATAAATTGAAGAATATTTAGAGTCTACAATACTTGAAGAAGCACGTCATGAAGTCACAGCTCTGAAACTGGATTTAAAAAAGAGATCACATCCATGTGAGCACATTTTTTTTTTCCAATGAAAACATCAGCAGGATCCCCAGGCACTTCTACCTTCAAAGAAGACATTGTCTTGTTTTCCAAACCATCAAACAAGTTGGAGCTCCCAGTCCTCTAGGAAGACTGTTTGCAAGAGAAAATATTGAAAGGTTGCCAGGTACAAGGGTCTGGGCAGCGACTGGCAGCAGGGTCGCTGGACAATCAGGAAGTCAAATGGTGGGGATGATCTTGGACCAGATCCCTCAGCATGTTGGGAATTGTTGGGAAGGAGAAGTGAAAACACAAGCATAATAGTACAAAATCATGGAACCAGGAGCCTCAAGATGGTCCTGGCTCATGAGAAGAAAGCGAAGAGGAAAGTAGCATAACAAACAGATAAACTGATGTTTTCGTTCAGCTGCACCTGTCGAGCCGTCGCCATAGAGGACCTTCTGAGCCTCACAACAACTCGCCACAGGTTTTACGCTCATAACAAACAGATATACTGTATCATGATTTAGATTTCTGTTTCATGGCAATATAGAGAAAAAGGTATGAATGTATTACTCTGAATTATAAAACCAAATTACCACATCCCAACTGCACCCCCTACCCCCCCCCCCCCCCGCCCCACCCTCCCTGAAATCTTAATCAATTAAATTTCAGATGTTCAGGAGTCAACCACATTTTGTCAGGCCACAAAAATCCCATCATATAAAGAACCTTTCATTTTGCACTGCATTCAAGGTGAATGTCATTTTCATGACATTTTCAATATCAAAGTTAAAGCGCCACCTGTTGGTCAAATGTGTAAACTAAATTTGAAATGATGAAATTCATGAAGAATCAAGTATTTATAATAATAATTAAAGAAGAGTGCATTGTGCTTGTGATGCTTCATATATTGGATGTGTGTGTGTGTGTGTGTGTAAGTGTGTGTGTGTGTGTGTGTGTGTGTGTGTGTGTGTGTGTGTGTGTGTGTGTGTGTGTTGGAGTAACGCGATAAAGTTGCATCATTTTGGTTTATTTAAAACAAACTATTTTTTTTACTTAAGCATGTGATAGCATTAACAATAAATAAATAAATACATAAATGTTAATATTTTTTTTAAAATGCTATGACAATAGATCTATACATTTTATATACAGTATAAAGGTATCAAAAGAAATCTTTTGATTTAATATTTATACACTGTATATACAATGTCATATTTGAAGACTTCAAAAACAGAAATTAAAGTTTTTTAAGTATATATAATCTTAAAAAACTTTCATTTCTGTTTTTGAAGTTTTCAAATATATATATATATATATATATATATATATATATATATATATATATATATATATATATATATATATATCTTCTTCTTCTTTGTCTTTCGGCTGTTCCCTTTAAGGTATATGAAAAAAAGACAGAACACAAAGGAAATATTGGTGTTGAAAACGAAAAAGGAGATAAAAATATAAATATACAGTATGTAAATTCTACATTTAACTCTAAGTCTAGCTTGCTTTCTTCTTCATTCATTTATAAATCCTTTATCTGTATATACTTAAGAAAAATCTTGACTAATGTTGTTGACCTTTTGGTGTCTGTATAACTGAATCCATTTCATCAAATCTATTATTAATTTTTAATATCTCATCCTGACATTTTCTTAAAGCCCAGGGATCAGAATTTTAAATAAATAAGCGAGTGCACAACTGTTAGCTTAAACCCCTTACTACTAAAATGTCATAAACCCAAATTTGTCCTTCCTGAGAGCATTTTCTGCAGCGACGAGCTCCCACACGTGCAGTCATTAGGGTGTAATTGCTTGCTCATGCGTCACTGAATCTATAATTTCTTCCTGATAAAGAAAAATCAATCAGGATGTCCCCAGGTGAGCGACTCTGCTCAGCAGGTTTGCTCCGTTATTCAGAGAGTCCCAGTTTATCACCGAGGCGCCACAGGCTAACCAAATGTCACTAACTCTATCCTCTGGTTCTTCTTCTAATCTCATTATTGATCTTTACAGGTGCAGGACTGGTTGGACACACTCGAGTTTGTTTCAGTCGATAGTCATTAATCTCTAAATGAGCTCCAGTATGGAATACACGAGGCAGTGAGTCAACCGTCTCTCATATTCCTTCAGTTCATTTTCACGCTTATTGAGTCTTTGTTATGAGTGTTAATCGCTATGTGTAATCAGGATATCATACTGTATGCAAGGTGTTTTTTTCTAAGCCAACTTTCCTCCTGATGTCTGAGTTTTACACCAACTGACATCTCAAGGGAGTTGACAACAGCATGCAGTAAATCATAGCATGGATAACATCAACAGTATGTAAGGACCCTCCAGGGTCAGCTTTTCGTCACAATCAGAGGTAAAGCCATAACTAAGTTTTCTGACAAGGGAATGTCTTCAGGACACTTTCAACTAACATGATAAACTATGTTTCAAGAGGGAAAAAAAAAACTCAGTGTCTGATGAGGGAATAGGTGCTTATAGCCAAGGGGCAACCTCTGGGCCTGAAAAATGAATCCAACATGGAAGTGCAAAAATGTGCATTTCAATGAATTTTCACTAGGTAAATGAAATAATCATTAGCAGCTTGGTACCAAAAAGAAAAAAAAAAAAAAAGCTAGATTTCTCTAGCTAAATTCATGTAACATATCAGTTCAAATTACAGTATATTAAGCAGGTACCATCACTTTAGCTACCCGGCTAGACAGAGTCTGCTCCTGCCAAGATGGAGATGACGAGGACTCCAGTTAATGTAATTTGTTGTTCGAGCAGTTTTGAGTGGCACACGTGCTTCATGAGTGGAAGAACATCACTGGAAGACCATGAGACATCAGGAAGATGTTAGGGTGGGCTCAACCCCAGAAAATGCCGAAACCATTCAGTATCTTGTGCATGAGGATCCCGTTGTCGGTATGTCATGTGGAACAGTCCAGGCAATCCTCATGTGTGATTTGAACCTGCGCTGTGTTCCTTCCCCCAGAAGGAACATCTCTCAAATCTGCCAAGAATTCCGTCAGTGTTCCGTGGATGACTCATCCTTCATGTCAAGAATCGTTACCGGTGACAAAACTCTGGTGTACGATTACGACCCTGAGACGAAGCAACAACCTTCACAGTGGAAGAGTCCATTGACCAAGCTTGACCAAGTGCATACTCATCGTCTTTTTCGACATTCATGGAATTGTGCATTGAGAATTCGTCGCCAGGGGCCCGAGCATCAATAGTGAATTCTACCGAACAGTCATAACTCCTCCTACTCTGATATCACTTTAATCCATGGATAGTGGTGTTTGTAAACAGCATGCTGGTTAGATCCTGATACTGATGTTCATTTGCAATATTTAATATAGAAACACCAAAAACAACAACAAACCAACAAAGACCGTTAATCATTTGTTGAACTCTCGCGTTCCAGGTTTCAGTGTGATATTACAGAGTCCACAGGATGGCAGCAAACCGCCACATATACTGTAGATGTCTCTCAAACACCCTCGCTTTTCCGTCTGTATTTCTGTCTGTCTCTGTACCTTTCTGTATCTCTCCCCATCACACTCTCACTGTCTCTCACCCTCTCCTTTTCTCTCCCAGTCTGCATTGCAGTGCATTTTACCTCCTCCATGTTTTTCTTTGACACAAAAATCCTTTACAGCACAAACGCAGCATAAATCTGTTTCGTATTTACTGATTTGACAATACGTTTCCAATAACGTGATGTTAACATGATATTTTCTGTGTCAGTTATGTGATGAACTTGTTGCGCAAATTGTTGTCATGGAGACACAATTATGTTTCATGGTATCTTTTGTGGTTGAAAAATAAAAACACAGAGACTTGGCTAATATGTCTTTTAATCACAATAAAGGGGATGTGGCCCCTCCGGGGCCCAGGGATGGGTCCATGGTCACCTGCAGCTGTAAGTGTAGTGACAGCTGACTTCATTTTATTGCCACTGGACTCATAGGGCAGTGGTGGCTCAGAGGGCTAAGGCACTGAGTTACTGATCGTAAGATCGGCGGTTCGATCCCCAGCTCCACCAGGTTGCCACTGTTGGGCCCTTGAGCAAGGCCCTTAACCCTATCTGCTCCAGGGGCGCTGTATCATGGCTGACCCTGCGCTCTGACCCCAGTTGTGCTGGGATAGGCGAAGAAGGAATTTCACTGCGCTGTAATGTATACGTGACAAATAAAGGCTTAACGTTTTATCAGGTCACATGACCTTTTTCCAATCACCCCCCAAAACTCTAATCTAATGCTCACTAAAAAAAGTCTTTTGATCTTTTTTTCACAGCTGTTTAGTACCAATCCTATGAGTTCTCATCACACTGTGTATGTGGAAATGCTCTTACCTTCATTATTAAACATTACTAAAAAATTAAGCAACCATGTTCATTCATTATTTTGACCACGTTTCCTGTGTGAATGTGACGATTCAGCACAATTCTTCCAGGTTTTTATAATGCACTGGACAGTTCGTAACCCAATTCCAGTCATTTCAGCACTCTCCTTAGTTTTTTTTTTGACAAGCAGTGTATATTTCAGTAGGCGCATCACCCCCCCCCTCCCCCCCCCCAGCATGTATTATTTTAATGGTTTACATGGTTTCATTCCTTACAGTACATGTCCTGTATCACAGTACACCATGTGAGTTGGCTTCATGAAAAATAGCATAGTTTTAAATCAGTTTTAATGTTGTTACAAGTTTGAAGGATGTTTAAAAAAAAAAAAAAACGCCACCAAAACATCAAAAAAAAAAAAAAACCCTACACCTTTATATGAATTTGACATATTTTTCATGACTTCTGCAAACACTAACCTGTCGATATCAACACTTATTTACTGTAAGTATATCTCAGATTTTTATACTCATGTATACTGTACACTTCTTTGTATGTTGTAGGTGCGAATCACTTATTCAAGCCTCCATTCTGAGGGTTTTGAGATGGAGTTGTGTGTTATAAAACCACCCTGTGTAGCCATGGAGTACATTTTATTACTCTGAATTGCTTCAAAAGAACAGATGCAGCAGATATCTAATCTACACGTGAGGCGATTTAATCAAAAACTCCATTTCAGCTTTTAATAATGCAGCGCTTAACAGTGTGGGAAATGGCGAGAGGTGATCAAGACGTATCTTATTAACGATCGCGTTTTGCTGCAGAGGAAGCACAGTTTCTCAAAGCTCGATTTTCAATACTTTTTTTGCTTCTACCTCATTTCTTTTTTTTTTTTTTTTTTTTTTTAAACAAGCACTTTGTTCAAAAGGTGACAGAGTTCAAAAAACTGCAGTTCCAGTTAACTGGAAAAAAAATTGGGAAGCGTTTGAAAAAAAAAAATTGAGTGTAAGCAGTTGGAAAAGCCGCACTAGCATCCATTGACCTATTAGCCTCGGACCATATTGGCGAGATCGTGTAATGAAGTTGCCAGAATAAGCTGGCAGAAACATACCGGCTCATTTCCATCAACAGCGAGCGTATACACGGCACATGCCTCGTTTCCACCGAGAGACACCGCACGTATAAATTCTCATGAAAAAGGGTGTGCAGTATTCTTATGTGAGTATTTGTTGGCTGAGGAATAAATAGTGTGTGTACCGAGTTGAATCAGGAAGGCAAGTGGCAGAAAGGCACGGGAGATCAAAAAAATACAGGGAGAGAGATTTCATAAAACTCCCCGAGACAATGTTGAATCAGGGAAAAGCACACTTTGTACAGTATTTACGGTTCCTCTCGGCACCAATTCATCACTCACCAGAGTGAGTTTGGATAAACACAAGGTTTTTGTTTATTATTATTTATTTTAAATATAAATTTAATCTTGACTGCCAAAACTTTAAAAGGGACCCCAGGTGACAAGGACAAACCAATACCATACATTTATCCAGATGAAAAAGTCTGCATTTATGGGACGTTATTACCCCTTCATCCCTTGAAGGCGACATTGCTACTGTATGCAAGGGTTTGGCTGCAGTGACATAAGAGTTCAGGCCAGCAGTCAGTGCTGTAGGTGAGGTTATGCTGCTGAGGACGTTGCTCATGGGGTCGGAGCTGTTATGGTGGCACAAAGGGAACCTACCAATATTGGGCAGGTTTTCTGGAGGTCCTGACGCAATCCTCTCATTTTATCCAGGTTTGGGACCAACACTACACCCAGTGGCTGGGATTTGGGCATTGGGTTGGAAGAAGAGAGACCTACCACTGACCAACCAATGCCCTGTTAGATAACCACACTGGTGTGTAGTATTTGAAGCAGAAATTTTGGCACCTGCTGACTAATATGCGTAACCAAGACATGCCTAATTAATGGGAAGTTTGAATAATTTTAGTGACTCGGTTCATCAAAACGAACAAATATTTTTTTGAGTCATTTAGTTAATTTCGTTCTTTTGATCAGAAATAAAATAAATGTTACATTTTCAATAAACAGACCCCCAACACGTCTGTATACACAAATTTTGGCTGTAGTTCCAGTAATGAAAATATTACAGTGCAGCTACGATAAACAGAATGAGCAGCTCACCTCTCATATCTTCTGGTGTGAATCGTTCGTTCTTCTGTCACATGACTCTCCTAGACGCTATGCAGTGCTATGCAGACAACTCGGTCACGTGAGAGTCACGTGACAAAAGAACAAACGATTCGGACTAGAAGACTCAAAAGTAACCACTCATTTCTGTAGTCACTCAACTCTACTCAATTCTTCTGAGTCACGTCAAAGACTCGTTCAAAAAGAACGAATCGTCCGTAAACAACCCATCACTACAGTACTTGAAACGGAACTGGTTGCAGACAGTGAAGCAGAGAGAGAGAGAGCTGGTTTAAACAGGTATTGTATGCCAGTACAAGCCCAGCAAAAAAATGTAAGTTTTTTGATAAAGTAAATTTGAAGGCGAGTACTTTTATACTTTTTCTCCAGTACACGGAGATGTAGATGGAAGACTTTTACTTTTACTTGAGTAATATTAGTCCTAGGAAATTTGTCCTGCTTTTCCTCAGGTAGAGGACTTGTGTTTTGTGTTATCAAAAGGTTTTTACTGTAAATGTTGGTGTATGAATGTGCGCGGTTTCTGTCGCAGATTCACAGCTGGAGAGAATTAAATACGTTTACAATAGATAATGTACAAAGTTGCAGGAAAATCATCTTGAAAGGGGAAATAACTTTAACACTTTCATACAGTTTTCATTTCTTTTATTCGGACTAATGATGTGATGATGAAAAAATTATGTTTTAACAGATTTTAGTCAAAAACTCCTGATCATGATGTTTTGTGAAGTTGCAGTTAAATGATCTTAAACCTCAGACCGCTGAGAGACATTTTATGTTACAGCAGTTTAAAAATTCAATAAAATATAATAAGTGAAATCTCTGCCCAAGGCTTTTCTTTTTTAACTGTAAGAAATATTTATATTTGAGCTTAGACAGGAAAGAATAAGACATTCGAGAGATATGAGTTTCTACCATACTCGGGATCATTTCACCAGACAGATGAGAAAAGAAAAAAAAAACCTTAAAATCTGCTACACACGGAGTCAAATACATGGCTGCAGATTTCTGCTGGTTTTGTTCATCATCTGCAGGCTGCGCACGTCGGCGGAGCAGCAGGAGCGTCTGCGCAGTGGGGAGCCTGATCGCTGTTAGCTGCTGGCTCAGAGAGAATCAGCCTCCTGGCTGCATGGTGTTCATGATTGCTGCTATCTGGACAGGTTTCTGTGTCGGGGTCGTGCGCCTCTAACAACCCCATCCAGCGCCGTGTGCAGGGGGCCTGCGGCTTCTTTAAGAACCTGGAAATTATGGAATGGTTTTCCAATTATGGTTGAATGTGGAGAAAGTGAAAATCTAGAAAGAAACTGAAAAAAATATCTATTTTTTGTCAAAGTGAAAATCAACAAAAACAACAAATTGTTATCCATTCTTTTATGACTTTTTTCTTATCATGTGTAAAATTGTGGTTTAAGTCTTTGACGGGTCATGGTGGTGTAATGTATAATGTAAAGAGGTTTATAAAAGTAGGAACTCTGATCTGATCACAAAGATAAAAAAATATAAAACAGGAATTTAAACATTTTTAGATAAACATGATGTACTTATATAATACATATCCATGTGTGTCATAGCTTGGTGTGCAGGAGCAACTTGCATTTACATTTCCAACAGTAAAGCACTTTTATTGTTGAATTGTTTTCCACAAGACACCTACATTTTCTGTAATATTAGCCTCAATCGTAGGAGAAAATCATGAACTCTGTGTAGCAAAGACAAATGCAGTTCAGACTTCTATTTGTCAGTTTCTATTTATTTATTTATTTATTTATTTATTTTCCTATCAAAAGTTATCAAATCAGCTTTTGGCTATCCCTGACATATTACAGAAAATCGCCAAAAAGCCAAAATCTGCTATTCTAACTTGGGAAACAGCCTCAGGAAACATGCAGAGCTCATATTGAAGTTTTAAAGTGAGTGAGTACAGTACTACACAACCTTCACACAAGTCCAATTTTTTATACTTTTTTTTCAGGGTGAAAGTGTGTTGAATGCTCGAATTTAAAATTACAGAAAGGACACTAGTGTGTATCGTGTCCCCCTGAGTCAGGATGAGAAACTGAAAAACTTGTAATTTGGTTTAGCAACAGTTTATTCAGAAGAGTCTCTACTTTCGGTCTTCATTGTTGCTAAACCAAATAATCCTATTAACCAAATAATCCTAAATTTTCTTTAATATTAAATGTACATATTTTACCCTTCACGAAAGTAGTATAAACCTAAAGTGCAACATTGACAGCTTATATATATATATATATATATATATATATATATATATATATATATATATATTTATTAGAATACTTCCATACCTTTCATTCATTCATTCATTTTCTATACCGCTTAATCCTGTGTTCAGGGTCGCGGGGACCTGGAGCCTATCCCAGGATACTTCGGGCACTAGGCGGGGTACACCCTGGACAGGGTGCCAATCCATCGCAGGGCACACACACATACACACACTCACACACCCAATCACACACTACGGGCAATTTTAGGAACGCCAATTAGCCTAACCTGCATATCTTTGGACTGTGGGAGGAAACCGGAGTACCCGGAGGAAACCCACCAAGCACGTGGAGAACATGCAAACTCCATGCACACAGAGACGGGAATCGAGCCTGGCCGGGGAATCGAACCCAGACCCTGGAGGTGCAAGGCAACAGTGCTAACCACTACACCACCGCGCCGCCGCTACTTAATTTAATTAAAAAGTTTCAGTTGATACATGAGAGATGATGAATGTAAATTGAAAGAACTGTCCAATTCAGTATTAAAACCTGACGGGATAATGCTGAACCATCACAGGAGAAATCAGCTCAGACAAATATCATGAGATCTCTTACTGTAAATACGTGGTGAAGTTGCATCATGATTAAAAACGTATAAATCAGAGTTATGGTTAATAGTGGGGCGTATCAGGGTAAGAAGGGAAGCGCATGAGGCGATGCACCCATCATGCATAGTGTCCACTGTACAAGCCTCTGGAGACAATGTTATGATCCGGGGTTGCTTCAGTCGCTCAGGTCGAGACTCAGCAACGTTATGTGGCAATAAAATGAAGTCAGCTGGTGACCTGAAAGTACTGAATCACCAGGTTATCACATCTGTGGAGATTTACAGCCATATTCCACTCCGGTTGTGAAAGGGTGGTTCTGGGATCATGAGGAATTGAGTGCCCCCCCCCCTCCCCCGCCCCGCCCCCCGGGTACATGGTCTGCATTTAAACTAAATATTGTTAGTGGAAAGTTCACCATATTTAGAGCTAAGTTATTCCTGTTAATAACTGTATTAAGACTCAGATTATTACTTGTTACTTAGAATTGTGCACACATATGCATTTTTAGCAAATCCCATGTGTGTGACTGTCACGTAGCTGTCTGACTAGCATATAACTCTATAGTTACATTTCATTTTTAATACTACTTTGTGCAAATTGAGCATGGAATCTAGACTCCTCCAAACTCATGCAAAGGTTACTTGCTTCTTCAAGAAAACTTTCCTGCAAACCTGCTCTCAGAGTGAGAAATAATATGTGGGGAAAATGTTCTGTACTTTCGTGGCAGTCTGGTGAGCCCTTTGAGAGGCTTAGATGGTCATGTAACAGCCTCTAGCCTCTGTAGAAAGAAATACAGGCTGCCAGGAGAGCTACAGTAGGTGTGCGCCGGACATTAGTCCCAGTGTTACCATTAAACTTCACATTTATGCGCTGCAAAGATACTTTACATGGTGGGGTAAAAAAACATGAATGAATATGTGAAGTAATTCAGGAATAGGTGATGGAGAAACCTGAGGGATGACATCCGCCTTATCAAGACACACACACACACACACACACACACACACACACACACACACACACACACACACAAAGGTCAGGAAGAACTTTGGGAGTTAATACCCTCCTCCTCCTCTTTTATTCCGTCATTTGTCCCTATAGCACCTTCATCTCTTAGAGTGACGCTGTCTTTGGCCTCCTGATTCACAAGCTGGTTTTCTTTCTGATTTTGTTGGTGACTCCTGATGACTTCGGTTATTTCTGAGATGAGCTGTTGCACCTCTCTTGATTCAGCTGAG
Organism: Channallabes apus; assembly: GCA_030522415.1. NCBI lineage: Eukaryota > Metazoa > Chordata > Actinopteri > Siluriformes > Clariidae > Channallabes > Channallabes apus. The sequence goes on along the minus strand of CM060120.1, from coordinate 4,167,981 downwards.
TGTTTGAGGCTGATGCGCTGGACACATTCTTTGAGATTGCTTCTGGCTGAACCTGACCTGCCACCACATCACTCACACCTCACAAACCCCATATTAGTTTTCCTTTTTTTCTATATAACCATTCATTCATTCATTTTTTTTTAAAGAAAAGGGATAATAAAACCGTGACTTGTTCATATGGCATACAAATGCCTCCAGAATTTTATCCTGTGCTTCATAAGCCATAAATTGCATTTGTGTTGGCAGTAAGAGGGACGTTCAAGTCAAACAGGGACTTGTGCTCACGCGCACTTGTGTCATGCACAAGCCCGGCTCGACCGGCACTAGGACCCGGAACTAGTAAGGTCGTGAACCAGGAAGCATAAACAGAGACAAGATGGTGCTGCACATCGCTCAGTCATTGAGTTCGCCCATGTGGGTCCAGATTGTCCGTCTGCCATTTCGTGAGTACTCACTTTCTTGGGTTTTACTTTCTGATTCGAGTGTGTGTTTATAGGATGCGGGTTAAATTTGTGTTTTTCCCTTGCTCCCCTTCTGTGAGAGTCCTTAGACTAATTCCCGTAGTTAACCTGGCTACTCGCTTGCTTCCGCGTTTGGTTTTACCAGCCATGCTGCAAAGGGCTAACTGCTAATCGCTAAGTCTTCTGATCATCCCAGGTTAGTTCGTGACAGCCGCAGTAAAACATATACATTTAAAACATTAAATAGTGCAAACTTTTTATAGAAGGTTGTGCACACATGAATGACGATCTTGGCAATTTTCACATGTTTGGGTTATTAAAGGAGTTCCTGGGAGGTCAGTGTTTCAGAAGTGATGAAGGCAGTCCGATCATGGACTATGGTACTAGTGAAACGCTGGCATAAGAGCAGGGAATTACTGTATATAGAGAAATACAGTGAGTTTTTATTCTAATTACTGTGTTCTGTTATTCTGTCATTGAACACCCCTTATAGTTTATCCAATATAAAAATGTAGCAAGTATTACTAGATGTGTATTTACCGTCCAACATTTTTTATTTTGACATTTTTTTCAATGTGAGATTTTAAGCGCTAGAATTCCTATTAGCATTGTCATCAGGTACACACTCTCACCAGACACACTATTTTTTTTTCTTTAAGTCTCTAAACACCTTAAATCAGAGGTAGTAGATGTCAAAATTAGGTGTTATATGATCTTTGATTTGTTTTCGAACAATAAATGGTAACTGATTGGAGGTAAACTCAAAAGTTGTAAGCAATGACCCCAAGAAACCCTGGACAACAAACACCATGGGATTAGTCCAAAGAATCTTTTTTTTTTGTTGTTGTTGTTGTGAATTGTAATTTTTTTTTTTTGCATGGGCTCTGGGCAAAACTGTTTATCCAGTACACATGTACATATAAGTTTTGTTGTTTGCTAGTGTAAACACAGCACTGCAGTAACCAGACTTCTCTCAAGGTCCCTTTTTTGCATTGAGCATTATGCCACTTCACTCTCCTACTGTTTTTTTTTTTTTTTTTTTTTACATGTGAATTTGCTTCCAAACGTTTGTTTCACTCTCAAGAGTTCTACTGTTTATGCTCTTTGTTCAGATGCTTATTCAGATTTCCTTTTCCATTGCTCATTATTTTCCATACTAAACATATTTTGAGAGAGAGAGAGAGAGAGTGCTGGCAGAGGCTTGCAAAGGGCCCACAGGTGGCAGAGGTGCTTCTATTGTTCTCTCTCTCTGTTTATGCTTGAGAGATTCCTCAGTGCAGAGATGGAGAGGGAAGAAGAATTAGTCAGGGATTGTGGAGCTTTTCTCTCACTATCTTTTCACCCAGAAATTCAGGTTCTCATCACAAATATAGATTCCTAAACCATTTTGGGAGAACAGCTATTGTTCATCCAGGAGACAACCAGTTTTTTTTTCTCTATAGGCAAGGAGGAAAGCTTTAACCTTTCGTCCCTGGAGTACTAGCTTATTTAAATAAAAGGTTACACAGAGTGCCCTAAAGGGTTCTTTGGTTTGATCCACTGGGTAATTCTGTGAAGCTTAACCAATGAGCACAATGAGGATTTCCCTTTCAGAGAGGGTTCCATGAAAAATGTCTTCAGAAGCTCAATTAAAATAATTACTGCACGCTTTTGTAAGAAAATTAATCAAATGAAGTGTGTTTTTTAATCAAAGCAGTTACTGATACTCACCTGAACTTGATTATTTTCCGATAAAAACAAATTCCCAACTGTTTTATTCTTCCTATGATTAAAAGTGTCTAATTATAGTTATGTTTAATGCTATTGAACATCCATAACAGAGTTAGTCCCTGATCTCAAATACTGTATATTGCAGCAATTATTTCCTCATCAGTAATGTTTCTTTGTTTCCTTTCTTTTAAAGTTACTGTGAAACCACTAAGCAGAACACCTTCTATCATATGTTTACATATAAATTATATTGTTATATCAGAGCATTAATATAAACCTTGCAGCTGTAGAAGTATTGCCTGAGTTGGCCCAATCAGAGTTGGAATTATGGAAACATCTAAAATATATGTTTTAATACTTAAAAAGATTTCTCACCCTTTCTGTTACTTTGACCTGCCTGATGTATCCTAGTTGGATGGTCCACCATTTCTGGTTGGAGTTCTCATCATCTGGAGACCACTCACTGCTGCTGAGGATGTCCTGGATCTGCTTAAAAATAATTTTTATGCTGACGTTGGTTCCTCTCATCCTCTGGTTCTCCATCACTGATTGTCACGGAAAACCACCAGAGAGCGCCATTCGCAGAGACTCCATTTTGTGTTTCCTTTGTAAAGTTGAACTCCGTTTCCCAGAAGGCACCTCGGTCAGATGATTGGAGCGCTCACCTGAACCGAGGTGGCTCGTTAGCTGTTTAATCTCCTAGCCCTGGGGGGTATTCTTCGTACGTCGCTTGAAACATCCGGGATGAATTGACACATCTAAGATGAGATCATCGTGCTAATTAAGACCTGGCTAAGTCGGTTCTTCGAGCACACCTGTTGTTGATGATTAGTATGGCCGGATTGAGTTGTCTAGGATTATTGCGCGTTCGTGCGTTGGTTTAAAAGGCGATATGCATCGACAGTAGAAACACTGATCACAAGCCCTTTGATTGGTTGACGAAATGACAAAAAGAACAAGCTAATTTTTTTTGTAACACTTGCGCTGAAATGCTCCCCCCCCCACGTGTTATGCGCTGAAATGCTTCCCTGCCATGGATCCCCCCCTCCCACCACACACACATAATCACTATCAAATATTATATTAGAACATAATATGCACATATGTTTTACAAATTACATGAGACAATAAAATAAGAAATATGAAAAAAATATGTTGTATATGGAAAAATTTAAGTATGAATATTTTTTTAAAAAACATGTATACTTTTATATTGTTTACTTTATAATAAAATTAGTTTTGTCCAATTTTTCATTATAAAAAAATTATTTTTATTATACATATCTCTCTCTCTCTCTCTCTCTCTCTCTCTCTCTCTCTCTCTATATATATATATATATATATATATATATATATATATATATATATATATATATATATATATATCATATATCTATATTTGCATATTTATAACGAACCCCTGAAAAATGAATGTGTTACAAAATAAACATTATACAAGAATTTGAATTAATGGTCTTGAGGGCTGTCTCGTGCCTAGAGTTTATTATAATAATAGAAAACCTATGAATTTATGTTCTAATATAATATTTGATATCAATTATATATATATATATATATATATATATATATATATATATATATATATATATATTATGGCAAGACGTATATATGCATGCAAGATACTTTTCTTTCCCCACGTGAGTCAGTCCACGTCAGCGCTCTTTAACCAATCAGATGTGACCTCACCATTTCAGCCAATCATAACCCGGCAGGAGCGCAGCCTTAATCCTGTTTACATGAAATAAACCTGCTACCGAGCAGGTTCAAGCTTACGGACATGTTGCTATGACAACAAGTGCGAGATGAGCATCGGAGAACGAAACAATCCAAGATCAGGACAAATCCACAACAATCAAATCCAGCTAACTGAGTTAGCGACGTACGAAGAACACCCCCCTGTTTAGCACCTTGCCTTGTTTAGGTCTAGGTCTTGTTTAGGTTAACCCTTGTTAGCGTAGCGTAGCTCCTGTTCACTTTAGCCCTTGGTTATGTTTAGCTCTTGTTTTGTCAGCTCCTGTTTGATGTACTAAGGTTCTGTTTTTGTCATTAAAAGGACTCTTTTCCACGTTACAGGACGCACTTGATGACGCAGACTGGGACATGTTCAGAAACAGCTCCGATGATGTCAGCGTGTTTACGAAAGCAGTTGTGGCATTCATTGAGAAACTAGCGGATGATACCGTGGAGAAAAAGACTATCACAACGTTTCCCAACCAGAACCCGTGGGTGGATAAAACCATCCGCGACGCTCTAAGATCTCGCACAACTACCTACAACAGGAGACTTGCATCAGGGGACATGGAACCGTACAAGGCTGCGTCATATAATGTCCGGAAGACGGTGAAAGAAGCGAAGCAGCGCTACGGGAGGAAACTAGAGTCTAGACTCTAGCAGTCTGTGGCAAGGACTAAGAACAATAACGGACTATAAAACACCAACAACCGGTATGATGAACGCGGACGCGACTCTAGCAGACGAGCTGAGCACTTTCCATGCTTGTTTGAGGCTGCAGCTAAAGACACTAGCAATGCTAATGCTAGCGGCGATAACGGCTGCTGACAGGAAGACACTGCCAGCACCGGAAACGTGTTCAACATCACCGAGCATGACGTGAGGAGAGCCTTCAAGAGAGTGAACACCAGGAAAGCAGCAGGACCAGACGGCATCTCAGGCCGTATTCCCAGAGTCTGCGCAGACCAGCTAGCACCTGTGTTCACTGAGATATTCAATATCACTTTATCTCAGTCGGTGATCCCTACATGCTTCAAAGAGTCCATTATTGTTCCTGTCCCAAAGAAAACCCATCCTGCTTCTCTCAGTGACTATAGCCCTGTAGCCCTCACCTCAGTAGTGATGAAGTGCTTTGAACGCCTGATCAGATTTATCTGATCTTCATCATTATCATTCATTCATATACCGGGCACACTTGACCCACTACAGTTTGCATACCGCCCAAACTGATCGACAGACAATGCAATCTAAAATCTCCTACACACATCACTCACTCACTTGGACACTAGAAGGGGGAATTATGTTAAAATGCTTTTCATCGACTACAGCTCTGCATTTAATACCATAATTCCCTCCACACTCACCACCAAGCTGGAGCACCTGGGACCCAGCTCACCCATGTGTCAGTGGATCTCCAACTTCCTAACTGGCAGACCACAGGCAGTAAGGATGGGCGCACATGTCTCAGCCTCCCTCACGCTCAGCACTGGAGCCCCCCAGGGTTGTGTTCTGAGCCCCCTACTGTACTCTTTGTACACCTATGACTGCATAGCCACTACCAACTCCACCGCCGTCATCAAGTTTGCTGACGACACTGTTGTGGTCATCCTGATCACAAACAACGATGAGACGGCCTACCTGGAGGAGGTTGGAAATCTGGAGAACTGGTGCCAGAGAAACAATCTCCTCCTGAATGTCAGCAAGACAAAGGAGCTGATAGTGGACTTCAGTACAAAGCAGGAGAGGAACTACCAGACAACCATCATCAACAGGAGCCCAGAGGAGAGAGTGGACAGCTTCAGAAACCTCAGTGGTATCAGGACGCAGGACCTGGCATGGTCCTGTCACATCAACACAGTGGTAAAAAAGGCCCGGCAGTATCTGTACCACCTCAGACGCTTGAGAGACTTCAGACTGCCCTCCAAGGTGCTCAGGAATTTCTACTCCTGCACCATAGAGAGCATCCTGACGGGAAACATCACGACCTGGTTTGGAAACAGCACCATGCAGGACAGTCGAGCTCTACAGAGGGTGGTCTGATCAGCTGAGCGCATCATCCGCACAGAGCTCCGTGACCTGCACTCAATCTACACCAAGCGGTCCAAGGCCAGGAAGATCGTGAAGGACCTCAGCCATCCCAACAATGGACTGTTCACTCTGTTACGGTCTGGGAAGCGATTCCGCTCCCTGAAGGCCAACACAGAGAGACTGAGGAGGAGCTTCTTCCCGCAGCCGATAAGGTCTCTCAACCACACCACTATGCACAATCTTTTAACATCCATGGACACTATGGACAAATCCACACACATCTACAGTCACATCTACACTTACATGTTTACGTTTACATTCTGGACAATTGCACAAAGACACTTTAATAAGGCACCTTAATAAGACACTTTTTATGCATATTTGCTCACCATCTTTCTTTCAACAAATCAAAAAATTTCTTAAATGTTCTATTGTGCAGTATATTTCTATTTATGTACAGCATATTTCTATTTTCATTTCTATTTTTATCCTAGTTAAATAAAATTTTTCTATCGTATTTCTTTTATTCATATTTATTTCTTATTATAAGCTTTAATTCTCTTTTTAAGGTCACTGGCGGTCGTATAAGCATTTCACTGCATATCGTACTGTGTATGACTGAGTATGTGACACATGTCAAGTGTGTATGTGTGACTGAGTATGTGCACATGTAACAGTGATCAGTTGGTAATACTTCAATTCTCTTACACCTACACCATGTTATCCTGTATACAGGGACATGGGGGGACCATGAGCCTTTCCCAGGAGACTAATGACACAAGGCATTGGATAGACACTGGATAGGGTGCTCGATCGAGAGCACACATACATACTGTATACACACTCACACATTACGGGCAATTTGGGAATTCCAATTACATTTAGGCATTTGGCAGACGCTCTTATCCAGAGCGACTTACATTTTTATCTTAATATACATTTGAGCAGTTGAGGGTTAAGGGCCTTGCTCAAGGGCCCAACAGTGGCAACTTGGTGGTTGTGGGGTTTGAACCTGGGATCTTCCAAACCGTAGTCCAATGCCTTAACCACTGAGCTACCCCCTATTAGCCTAATCTACATGCCTTTGGACAGTGGGAGGAAATCGGAGGAGACCCAAGAACATGCAAACTCCATGAACACAGGGGCGGGAATCGAACTGACAGTGCTAACTAAGCCACAGTTCTAACAACTGTGCCACCCCCAATTAAATTAAAATAAATTTCATTTAATATATTTTTATTTTTATAGTGCATTTAACAATAGTCAATGTTGTAAATCAGCTTTAAATAATTAAAAACCTATGGATATAAATTATAATGATCAATTTGTCCCTGATGACCAAGCCAGAGGTGAGAGTGGCACGTAAAATACTGGAAGAAATCTTGAGAGGAACCATATTCAACAGGGAACCCATCCTCATTTGGGTGATAACGGATAGCATGACTGCAAAACACTCTCTGTTATATCTGTGTGCTATAAAGCAGTTCAGTAGAACAGGAAGGGTGTCAGGGTTAATATAGTTAAGAAAGTCCACTTTCATAGATGGAGACTGAGGTACAACACTGTATGAATTTCAGTCCTAAAACTATTTAGCGACTGGGGTCACAAGTCAATCACAGAGATACTGCCTGCAACAGCCGAGTCCAAAGTCATCTTCATTGTCGTAAAGTGGAACAGTTCTCGGTCACCATACCGTATGCATCGCCAATCAGACCACACTGGGCCATCCTCAGCAGCAGCCAGAGGCCTCAGACAAGAAGCAGGATGTCTCAGACAAGTCCGGAGGGCAAAAGGGGTTGGTATTGTTGCCAACTCAGGAGTGTCAGAAATAAGAGAGAGAGGACAATAAGCTGACATAATATATAAAGTGAATGTATATTTTGTGCAGAGTGCAAGCAAGGACTCTGGCAGGTTTAACTATGACAGCATAACTAATACAGGCAGTCCCAGATTTGTGAAGATTTGAGTAACACATTTCCGCAGATACAGAAAACTGCGGACCCTAGTTATATGTCTTGTTCAATTATAGCTCATATGTATTGTACAAAGAAATAGATACTGCAGTGCACCAGATACCAATATTTACAATTATATACAATATGTTCAGTGGGTAAGTGAGTGTATAAAATGTCTAAAGTCCGGTATATTGTATGTTTGTGCATGTAGTGGTGAGGTAGAAATGAGTCGGCCTCACCGGTTTCAATGAATCATTCTGGAAACTCAATGATAGAAAATGACTGTCCTATAAAGCGGTCCTGAAGGTGAATAATCCTAATTTCGGAAAATCATCAACGAGTTCACAGTCCAATACAGTGGAAAACAGCTCAAAAAGGAGAGAAAGCAGAGTGGAAAACGAGACAAAATGGCTTCTGGGATTCCCCTTGTGATTAAAAGGCACAAAAACAACATTTCACTGTGAGATTCATTTCGTTAGGTGCGGCCACAAGATGTCAGTGTGAGGAAAGGGAACTGAGTTAATCAAGTCAATTGGAATTATTTACATTGTATATTCGTGTCAAAGGTGTATAAGTCTCAGACTTAAGAACAAATCAGACTTACAAACATGCTCCAGGAAAAGAACTCGTTCGTTGTCGGGGGCTACCTGTAGTCAACGTCATGTTACCTACAATACATTTCCAGTTGTATATCTTACCTTAAAACACAGTTATAGAAGGGATCTATTTTTGGCCTTACTTTCTGGTATCAACGAAAATGAGGATGGGTTCCCTTTGAATATGATTCCCCTCAAGGTTGCTTCCTCATGCTGTCTTGGGGTGTTTCCCCCTCACCGTCAGCACCTCCTCTTGCTCATTAGGAACAAACAGGTAAGGTTAAATACAGAATTTCTACTTCTGTAAAACTTTATTGTTGCAATGTCAAGTGTTTAAAGCAGAATATGAATAACATGTAATAGAATTTAGTTAAAATCGTTATTTCTTTTATTCTGTTGTTAACAGATAGCATGTAAACAAACAAACAAAAGCTATGAAAGAGGGAATCAGATTTGTTTATATTTGGCTGTAGTGTCCAAATGTGGGCTCTTTGCTGACAGCTTCTCATCTGGACGAAGGTGCTGATTTGGGATAAACTAGGATTTCACAGCTATTCCTCTTTTGCAGCATACCTTTTATTTTGCTGTTAACTTCATCAGTTTTAACTTTCGCTAAGCTATCATAGCTGGATTCCCAGATGTACCACGTTTAGCGGCATTAAGCACTTTATACTTCCGTACAGCTCTCTGCTCCTGCTGCTTCTGGCAGATCCTGATGTGCAACCTCCTGCTGTTTGTTCTCCTGTCCTTCAGACACTGCCTTAAACACCTCTGCTGCATTGATTCTTCCTCCTCCTCCTTCTTCAAATTCCATGTGCAATTCACTTTCTAGGACCTTCCCTAGAGAGCTGTTCTTCCCAAGAGCTTTTGCCCTGATTTAGAAGTGGCTGTCTCCCATCTTATTCGTTGATCTGAGTTTGAGCATTGAGTAATTGCAGAGCTAACAAAAGGTCTGGAGTTAATTATAGATGAAGCACTGGCATCTGGAGTCTGTCTCTCAACATGAAGATGGAAAAAGTGTCAATCGCTAAAAAAGTAGGACATGAGGCTCAGATACTTCAACGGGAGGCTAAACGTCAGAAGACCACGAGAGACCACAAGAACATGGTCAGAAACATGCTAATGTGTTTATATCACAGTCAATGATTAAAATTTTTGTTTATCATCAAACACCACTTCCTATGATCAAAAATTCTATCAAGCTCTTGCATAAATTTGATTTGTGTGTGTGAGATAAAAGCCGTGCCTGAGCTCTTATGCTGAATTTGACCTCTGATGAGGGGAAAAAAAAATTAAGACAGTCCTCAAATCGAGTTCACCGAGTGACTGATTGAAAGAATCAGCACTCAATCCAGATATGATGCAGAAACAACTTGTTACATTGTCACACTTTAACTATGCATGTGTGAAAAACAAAAACTGACATTGAACACTAAAGAGTGTCTCTCATGGCCTGTAGAATCCTGTTCACTCCAAGCACAGTGTGTGTGTGGAACAAAAACAGAACCGACAGCTACTGTGTGATTAATCACCACTTGCACTCTCTCTCTCTCAGATGCACAAACACACATACACACACAAACACACACATACTGCAGCGTTGCCGCAACATAGCACTCAACTAAGACGAAGACAGAAGGGTGCGGCACTACAGACACACTCTGAGGGTTGTGACATGATCAATCTTTCTCACACACCAGTTGTACTTGGACTTGGTCTTGGATGAATCTCACACATACACACTGTATAGATGGAGCATGTGTGCAGTTTATACATCCATCATACATCATGCATAAATTTCTAAGCATAAATACAGAGGTTCCTATATGGATGGTTTATATATAGGAACGCCTGTAATCCCACTAGGGACCATGGAGGCCAGTGGTGACCACTGCATTTATTCTCATTTCCAACTATTGTACAGTAGGATATTCACACGTGCTCTCACACACAACGAGGAGCACCAGTTAGCCAAATCTGCATGTCTTTGGACTGTGGGAGGAAACCGACCAGAACATGCAAACTCCATGTAAGCAGAGCACGAGGCGGGAATCGAACCCAGACCATATATATACAGTATATATATATGCATATATATATATATATATATATATATATATATATATATATATATATACAATCCGGATTCCAAAAAAGTTGGGACACTAAACAAATTGTGAATAAAAACTGAATGCAATGATGTGGAGGTGGCAAATGTCAATATTTTATTCAGAATAGAACATGTAAATGTATCATTTTAAAGGAAAAATATGTTGATTCCAAATTTCACGGTGTCAACAAATCCCAAAAAAGTTGGGACAAGTAGCAATAAGAGGCTGGAAAAAGTACATTTGAGCATAACGAAGAGCTGGAAGACCAATTAACAGTAATTAGGTTAAATTGGCAACATGATTGGGTATAAAAAGAGCTTCTCAGTGTGGCAGTGTCTCTCAGAAGCCAAGATGGGTAGAGGATCACCAATTCCCACAAAGTTGCGCAGAAAGATAGTGGAGCAATATCAGAAAGGTGTTACCCAGCGAAAAATTGCAAAGACTTTGCAGTTATCATCATCAACTGTGCATAATATCATCCGAAGATTCAGAGAATCTGGAACAATCTCTGTGCGTAAGGGTCAAGGGCGTAAAACCATACTGGATGCCCGTGATCTCCAGGCCCTTAAACCACACTGCACCACAAACAGGAATGCTACTGTAAAGGAAATCACAGAATGGGCTCAGGAATACTTCCAGAAGCCATTGTCAGTGAACACAATCCACCGTGCCATCCGCCGTTGCCAGCTGAAACTCTACAGTGCAAAGAAGAAGCCATTTCTAAGCAAGATCCACAAGCACAGGCATTTTCATTGGTCCATCCATCCATCCATTTTCTTCCGCTTATCCGAGGTCGGGTCGCGGGGGCAGCAGCTTCAGCAGGGATGCCCAGACTTCCCTCTCCCCGGCCACTTCTTCCAGCTCTTCCGTCGGGATCCCAAGGCGTTCCCAGGCCAGCCGAGAGACATAGTCACTCCAGCGTGTCCTGGGTCTTCCCCGGGGTCTCTTTCCGGTGGGGCGGGTCCGGAACACCTCACAAGGGAGGCGTCCAGGGGGCATCCTAAATAGATGCCCAAGCCACCTCATCTGGCTCCTCTCGATGCGGTGGAGCAGCGGCTCTACTCTGAGCCCCTCCCGGATGACTGAGCTTCTCACCCTATCTCTAAGGGAGAGCCCAGACACCCTGCGGAGGAAACCCATTTTGGCCGCTTGTATTCGCGATCTTGTTCTTTCGGTCACTACCCACAGCTCATGACCATAGGTGAGGGTAGGAACGTAGATCGACCGGTAAATTGAGAGCTTTGCCTTTTGGCTCAGCTCCTTCTTCACCACGACGGACCGACACAGAGCCCGCATCACTGCAGACGCTGACCCGATCCGCCTGTCGATCTCCCGCTCCATTTTACCCTCACTCGTGAACAAGACCCCGAGATACTTAAACTCCTCCACTTGGGGCAGGATCTCACTCCCAACCCTGAGAGGGCACTCCACCCTTTTCCGGCTGAGGACCATGGCCTCAGATTTGGAGGTGCTGATTCTCATCCCAGCCGCTTCACACTCGGCTGCGAACCTATCCAGTGAGAGCTGTAGGTCACAGGGTGATGAGGCCAACAGAACAACGTCATCTGCAAATAGCAGTGACCCAATCCTGAGCCCACCAAACTGTACCCCCTCAACGCCCTGGCTGCGCCTAGAAATCCTGTCCATAAAAATTATGAACAGGATCGGTGACAAAGGGCAGCCCTGTCGGAGTCCTACTCTCACCGGGAAACAGGTCCGACTTACTACCGGCAATGTGGACCAAGCTCCGACACCGGTTGTACAGGGACCGGACAGCCCTTAACAGGGAATCCGATATCCCATACTCCCGGAGTACCCCCCACAGGACTCCCCGAGGGACACGGTCAAATGCCTTCTCCAAGTCCACAAAGCACATGTAGACTGGTTGGGCAAACTCCCATGCCCCCTCCAGGACCCTGCTAAGGGTGAAGAGCTGGTCCACTGTTCCGCGACCCGGACGAAAACCACACTGCTCCTCCTGAATCCGAGGTTCGACCATCCGACGGACCCTCCTTTCCAGGACCCCTGAATAGACTTTCCCAGGGAGGCTGAGAAGTGTGATCCCTCTGTAGTTGGAACACACTCTCCGGTCCCCCTTCTTGAAGAGGGGGACCACCACCCCGGTTTGCCAGTCCAGAGGCACTGTCCCCGATGTCCATGCAATGTTGCAGAGACGTGTCAACCATGACAGCCCTACAACATCCAGAGCCTTGAGGAACTCAGGGCGGATCTCATCCACCCCCGGGGCCCCGCCACCGCGGAGCTTTTTGACTACCTCGGCGACCTCGGCCCCAGAGATGAAAGAGTCCACCTCTGTGTCCCCAGACTGCTTCCTCATCGGAAGGCATGTTGGTGGAATTAAGGAGGTCTTCGAAGTACTCCCCCCACCGACCCACAACGTCCCGAGTCGAGGTCAGCAGCGCACCATCCCCACTATACACTGTGTTGACCGTGCACTGCTTTCCCCTCCTGAGACGCCGGATGGTGGACCAGAATCTCTTCGAAGCCGTCTGGAAGTCATTCTCCATGGCCTCCCCAAACTCCTCCCACGCCCGGGTTTTTGCCTCAGTAACCACCGAAGCCGCGTTCCGCTTGGCCTGCCGGTACCTATCAGCTGCCTCCGGAGTGCCACCAGCGAAAAAGGCCCGGTAAGACTCCTTCTTCAGCTTGATGGCATCCCTCACTGCCGGTGTCCACCAACGGGTTCTTGGGTTGCCACCGCGACAGGCACCGACCACCTTACGGCCACAGCTCCGGTCGGCCGCCTCGACAATGGAGGCGCGGAACATAGTCCATTCGGACTCAATGTCCCCCACCTCCCCCAGGACGTGGTTGAAGCTTTGCCGGAGGTGGGAGTTGAAGCTCGTCCTGACAGGGGACTCTGCCAGACGTTCCCAGCAGACCCTCACAATACGTTTGGGTCTACCAGGCCTGACCGGCATCCTACCCCGCCAACGGAGCCAACTCACCACCAGGTGGTGATCAGTTGACAACTCCGCCCCTCTCTTCACCCGAGTGTCCAAGACATGTGGCCGCAAGTCCGACGACACGACCACAAAGTCGATCATCGAACTGCGGCCTAGGGTGTCCTGGTGCCAGGTGCACATATGGACACCCTTATGCCTGAACATGGTGTTCGTTATGGACAATCCATGACGAGCACAGAAGTCCAATAACAAAACACCGCTCTGGTTCAGATCGGGGGGGCCGTTCATCCTAATCACGCCCTTAAAGGTCTCACTGTCATTGCCCACATGAGCATTGAAGTCCCCCAACAGAACGATGGAGTCCCCAGGAGGGACGCTCTCTAGCGCCTCCTCTAGAGACCCCAAAAAGGGCGGGTACTCCAAACTGCTGTTCGGCGCATAAGCGCAAACAACAGTAAGGACCGGTCCCCCCACCCGAAGGCGGAGGGAGGCCACCCTCTCGTCCACTGCGGTGAACCCCAATGTACAGGCCCCGAGCCGGGGGGCAATAAGTATGCCCACACCTGCTCGGCGCCTCTCACCGGTGGCAACTCCAGAGTAGAAGAGAGTCCAGCCCCTCTCAAGGAGACTGGTTCCAGAGTCCAAGCCGTGCATCGAGGTGAGTCCAACTATATCTAGCCGGAACTTCTCAACCTCACGCACTAGCTCAGGCTCCTTCCCCGCCAGAGAGGTGACATTCCACGTCCCTAGAGCCAGCTTCTGCAGCCGAGGATCAGACCGCCAAGGCCCCTGTCTTCGGCCACCGCCCAACTCACACTGCACCCGACCTCTTTGGCCCCTCCTACAGGTGGTGAGCCCATGGGAAGGGGGACCCACGTTGCCTCTTCGGGCTGTGCCCGGCCGGGCCCCATGGGTGCAGGCCCGACCACCAGGCGCTCGCCATCGGGCCCCACCTCCAGGCCTGGCTCCAGAGGGAGGCCCCGGTGACCCACGTCCGGGCGAGGGAAAACGTTTTCCAAAGTTTGAATTCATCATAAGAGGTCTGCATTTTCATTGGGCCAGGGATAATTTAAAATGGAGTGTGGCAAAATGGAAGACTGTTCTGTGGTCAGACGAGTCACGATTCGAAGTTCTTGTTGGCGCCATGTCATCCGGACCAAAGAGGACAAGGACAACCCAAGTTGTTATCAATGCTCAGTTCAGAAGCCTGCATCTCTGGTGGTATGGGTTTGCATGAGTGCGTGTGGCATGGGCAGCTTGCATGTCTGGAAAGGCACCATCAGTGCAGAAAAATATATTCAGGTTCTAGAACAACATTTAGTCATCTCTTTCAGGGAAGAGAGCATTCCTTGAGAAGCTTCGAGCCGCCGCGCATTCCTGGCTTAAAACTCGTGCATCTGACAGAGCTGCGGGAGACGGAGGTAAGCTCCCTTCTTTCACGTTCTCATCACAAGAATTCCTCTCTTGCTTCCGCGGAGATGGAAATAGCCTTAAGCACTTAAAAACATTAAACGGCAGGTTCTGTCGGGTGGCCGGGAGGCGGAGCCTCAACGACGCTCTCTCCCCTTACTTAGCTATCTCCATATGAGTTAACCCTTTCATGGAGTAAGCTGTATTCATCCCATGTTTTCCTGCCATCAACTTATTTATTTATTAGATATAGTTGATGTGGAAGCGTGGGGTTATATGATGACGCCCAGATAGAAGAGACGCTTCACAGGCTCTCCTGGGACATCATCCTTCCTGGAAAGCTTATACTTCTTTTCCAGATGTGTAGACTTTCAACTTCCCTGGAGGGAAAGGCTTTTCAGGCAGCAGGTCAGCTTGGTGCTCCTCTGCACACCATGGCGGTTTTGCAGGCCTACCAGGCTGGCCTGCTGAGAGACTTGAGTACTGGCGGGGCTCTTCAAGATAAGGCGTATTGGAATTACACCGAGCTACAGACTTGTCTCTTCGTGCAACACAGCAGATGGCTCGTGCCATTGGCCGTTTTATGGCTGCTATGGTTTTCGCAGGAGGCACCTGTGGCTAAATCTCAGGCGCATCAAAGATAGGAATGTTAGCAATGTCGTTAACTCGGTCGCCACTAGGTTCTGAGGCGAAGTTATATGAACAAGCTTTCGGGAAATTCCCTCCCCGCCATGCTCAGGAGTCGGGATTGTCGGCCACCCAGTCTCGACCAGGTCTGACTCTTGCGAGGTGTAAAACATAAGGAGGGTGTTTTTTGGAGCCGGGCACCCCCTCATAAAGATTGGGGTGCGCCGCATTGCACTATCCGCCTCAAAGAGGTCAGACTGATAAAAAAAATAAAATAAAATGGGGCTGGCCCCCCCAATAGGGAGCGGCACCCAGAATTCCTTTCAAACGAATGAAGTGTTCTCCCTGGCACCCCCAGGAGGTCGGTGTTCTTGCTCCGCCACCACTGGTGTTTCGGGCAACACCAGTCTCCAATAGGCTGTTAGTTCTTCGTTTTCTTCCTGCCATGTTTCAGGATGCTGAACATCTAGCATCCCCCCTGTTTAACCAAGCTGTAGAGACTTTTGCCCTTTTCTGAGAATCTGGCAACGTTGTAGCTACTGCCAAGTACAGTATATCTCCTTGGGTACTAAGCACTGGAGAGAGAAACTACAGGATTCAGTTCTCACTTCACCCTCTGTGTTTTCAATGGCATGATCTCCACTTCCATGAAACCGGAAAGTGCGCATCTGCTGACAGAAGCTGCTGGGGAATGGGGCCATGGAACATGTTCCCATACCAGACAGTGAGTCAGGCTACTACGGTCTGTATTCCTTGGTTCCCAAGAGGAACGGGGGCTGCGTCCAATTTTTCTGATTTTGCGGGCTCTTCCGCTATCTGAAAATCAATAAATACAGCTTCAGATGTGACTGTCAAAGTCATTGCTCTCAAATCCTACCAAGCGATTGATTTCTGACAATCGATTTAAGGACGCTTACTTTCATATAGAAATATTGCCACAACACAGGAGGTTCCTGAGGTTCGCTTTCAGGGGCGAAGCTTACCAGTATCGGGTCCTTCCATTGGTCTAGCTCACCCGCACATATACAAAATGCATGGACTTAGTCCTGGCTCTTACGAGAGTCCCAGGGCATCCGGTAGCTAGCGCTTCGACATCAGCATGTCGTCCTAGCTCATCTCTGTTTCTTACGATTGAGACCCAACGCCATGAAAGCGTGCTCCAGCCTGGGCTGTGGTCTAAGATGACTGTCCAGCCCAGGGAGCTGGAGAGGCCATCTTCTCGTGCGGCACATCAATTGCCTCAAGATGATGGCTCTATTTCTGGCCCTAAAGCACTTCCTCCAGCAGTTGAGAGGCTGCCATGTCCTAGTGCGGGTGAACAACACTATGGCAGTCTGATATATTATCGCCAGGGCAGACTGTGCTCGTGCTGCTAATAGCTAGCGCACCAGGTTCCTGTCCCTCAGGGCGATTTGAATTCCACCATGAATGTGGGAGCAGTAGTACTGTCCAGTCTATCTCTGACACACGGGGAATGGAAACCCCACTCCGAAGTAGTCAGGGAGAGATTTCATGTAGCAGAGGTGGACCTCTTGCCTTGCAAGATATACTTCGCCTTTTACTGCTCTTCAGATTTACGTCCACCGCATCAGCTAGTGGCATAGGTCAGAGCAGCTTTTACATGTTTTGGATCAGAGATGCTATTGCCCTCTCCTATGAGGCGCGTGGGCTCACTTCACCTCTAGGAATCAGGGCTCATTCAACCAGGGGGATCGCCTCATCTATTGCACTAGCAAGACGTATTCCCCTGCAGCACGTGTCTGCTAAGCAGGTAAACCCAGTCCACTGCCGAATTGCTTCAGTGCTGGAGTTTCTGTCCTCGGGTTTGTGCCCTAGTACTCTCAGGACGTACGTAACTGCATCCTCTCTCAACTATCTTCTGAAAGTTCCATAAACCCAACATGCACCCTATTGTTTTTGAAGCCTTCTGTCTTCCGCGTTTACAGCTTCAGAGCAGGAGAGACTTTACTGTATCCAGCGCATGCTCTTCAGATCTACATCCGCATCAGCTAGTGGTGTAGGTCAGAGCAGCTTTTGCATGTTTTGGGGGCCGTGACCGGTGGGCGACCACCCCTACACCTAGTAGATGCTTTGCCCTCTCCTATGAGGCACGTTCGACTCTAGGAACCAGGGCTCATTCAACCAGGGGATCGCCTCATCTATTGGATTAGCAAGAGGTATTCCCCTGCAGCAAGTGTGTGCCAAGCAGGTAGACCCAGTCCACTGCCGAAATGTTTCAGTGCTGGAGCTTCTGCAGGAAAAGCTTGTCCTTGGGCTTGTGCCCTAGTACCCTCAGGATGTACTTAACTGCATTGTTTTGAAGCCTTCTGTCCTCCGCGTGGACTCACTTTGCCTCTAGGAATCAGGGCTCATTCAACCAGGGGATTGCCTCATCTATTGCACTAGCAAGAGGTATTCCCCTGCAGCAAGTGTTGCTAAGCAGGTAGACCCAGTCCACTGCCGAATTGCTTCAGTGCTGGAGTTTCTGCAGGATGCACCTAACTGCATTGTTTTGAAGCCTTCTGTCCTCCGCCTTTTACAGCCTCGGAGCAGGAGAAACTTCACTTACTGTCCAGTACGTGCTCTTCAGATTTATGTCCACCGCACCAGCCAGTGGCGTAAGTCAGAGCGCCACTATACTGGGTGAGAGATGCATATTGCCCTCTCCTATGAGGCGCGTGTGTTCACGTCGGCTCTAGGAAGCAGGGCTCATCCAACCAGGGTGATCGTCCCAGTTTGCACCAGCAGAAGGTATTCCCCTGCAGCAATTGTGTGGCGCAGAGGGTTGGTCCTCTCCGCACACATTTCTTACATTTATAATCTGGATGTTCATGATACTCTGGGCTCATGAGTTAGCTGCCCAGGCATAGTTCTGAGACCTTCTCGGCCTTGTGCGCACACGCTACACAACCTTGGGGTCCAGACACTTGCAGTGCAGCGGCGTTGGTATTCTCGTTCCCATAGCGTTTTCACGCAGCATCGAGTGTAGCCTTTGAAAGGGAACGTCTCAGGTTACTTTGCTGTAACCCTGTTCCCTGAAAAGGCGGGAACGAGATGCTGCGTCCCAATGCCGCACTGCCTACGTGACCTGACGTCCGTTCAGACAAATCAATCTGAGGAATGTTCCGGCTCACTCCTATTTATAACCCTCCAGGTGCGTCTCATCAGATGACATCACCTGACTGAGGTTACTGTATATATTTGGCGTGTTTATACACACATGCTTCAAAACCGGCAACATGACAAGATGTTTCCCATAGCGTTTTCACGCAGCATCCCGTTCCTGCCTTTTCAGGGAACAGGGTTACAGCAAAGTAACCCGAGACGTTTTCCATGCATGTTAAATTAACCATAAATAAATTAACATGCACCTGTGTAATGGTCATTTAGACCTTAACAGCTTACAGAAAGTAGGCATTTAAAGTCACAGTTCTAAAAACGCAGGACACTAAAGAGACTTGTCTACCGACTGTGAAAAACACCCAAAGAAAGATGCCCAGGGTCCCTGTTCATCTGCGTGAATGTGCATTAGGCATGCTGCAGGGAGGCATGAGGACTGCTGATGTGGCTCTAGGGCAATAAATCGCCATGTCCGCACCGTGAGACGCCTAAGACAGCGCTACAGGGAGACAGGAAGGACAGCTGATCATCCTCACAGTGGAAGATCACGTGTAACAACACCTGCACAGGATGGGTACATCCAAATATCACACCTGCGTGACAGGTACAGGATGGCCACAACAACTGCCCGAGTCACACCAGGAACACACAATCCCTCCATCTCACAGCAAGAACTGACAAGTCTGGTCCAATCCATGAGGAGGAGATGCACTGCAGTACTTCAAGCAGCTGGTGGCCACCAGATACTGACTGGTACTGACTGATTTTGAGCCTCCCTTCATTCAGGGACACATTGTGAAACATTTTTACTTTATGTCTTATGGTGTTGACTCTTTTAGTGTTCATACAAATATTTACACATTAAGTTTACTGAAAGTAAAAACAGTTGAAAGTCAGAGGACGTTTCTTTTTTTGCTGAGTATACTGTATATATATACACACATAAATGAAGGTGATGAAGATCAAGGAGGAGAAAAGGAGGAGAAAGAAAGTTTAAGATAAAAAAATCTAATATTAAGATCATTAAATGTACCTACTATACAAAAATCCTATGATGAAAGAAAACAAAAAGACTTTAGTAATAGTTCTTTAACAATTAAAAAATTGCACTTGTTGCCATCTTGTGGTACAAGAGGAATAAAACATTCAGGTGTGAATTTATTGGAAAATAATCCACATTTATCGCACATCCATTTACTTATTGTTTTCCAATAACAGCACAACTCAAAATGTTTTTTTTAATTGTTCTTTCTTAAGCTTTCTGTACATTTTTTTTTCAAGCATAAATGTATTTAAATTAAACTAAGAGGTTAAACATCCCACGTATAAACATTGTTAACTGTAGTTCAGAAAAGCTTTCAGTTTTAAAGTATATCTTGATAAAAGCTCATCAGTTTAATTACAATTACTGATGGTCAAGACACTTCTTCTGTGGATCTTAAATCAGAACCTGCGCTTCCTACTTAGTCAGGCACTGTGTGTTGAACTTTCCTGATCTTTCAGACACTTTTACTGCATCTTCACCTCAGTGCAACAGCTATCAGATCCTCTCTGTATTATTTTTATTTCTTGCTCACAACAAAGTGCCTTGCAGCATTTCAGGAAAAAAAAAATCAAAGAGAAGCAGAAGCCAAGCTGTCGCCGGATGAGTGCAGTTACATCAGCAATGTTTGATGTTTTATTTACAGCAGAACGTAGGCAGTAGATTAGCACTTAACAGCCGCGGTAAACACATGCTGTCACTGGTAAACAGCCTCCAAGATGAACGCTTTACTTTATGACATTTTATTTCCTTCTTTTATTCACGTGAAGAATATATAAGCGTTACTGCTTCACCTACATCTGACTGCCATCTTCCTCTCCCCAAGCTGACCGACTGCCTCAGAACCGTCCCCATACTTCCTGTGCATGATAAGACATTTCTCTCCATGAACTATTGTGGAAATACAACAACAGACATAATTCTGTTGACATAAGTCTCATTTCAACATAGAATGCCATAGTTCTTCCACTTAAAAAAGATAAGAGAGGCCTTTCATTTTCATCATAGGTACAGTATACCTCAACTATGAGAGACAAAATAAGAAAAGAAAAATTAAGAAAATCACATTGTTGGATTTTTAAGGAATATATTTGAAAATTATAGTGGAAAATAAGCATTTGGTCATCTATAAACAAGCAAGATTTCTGGCTCTCACAGACCTGTAGCTTCTTCTTTAAGAAGATCCTCTGTCCACTCGTTGCCTGTATTAATAGCATCTGTTACATTCTAAAAGACACCTATCCACAACCTCAAACAGTGACACTCCAAACTCCACTATGACCAAAAGAAAAGAGCTGTCATAGGACACAAGAAACAAAATTGTAGACCTACACCAGGCTGGGAAGACAGCAGTAGGTAAGCAGTGTGGTGTGAAGAAATCAACTGTGGGAGCAATTATTAGAAAATGGAAGACATACAAGACCACTGATAATCTCCCTCGATCTGGGGCTACATACAAGATCTCAAACCATGGAGTGAAAAAGATCACAAGAACTGTGAGCAAAAATCCCAGAGCATTTGGATGATCCAGAAGAGGATTGGGAGAATGTCATATGGTCAGATGAAACCAAAATAGAACTTCGTGTTTGGAGGAGAAAGAATGCTGAGTTGCATCCAAAGAACACCATACCTACTGTACTGTGAAGCATGAGGGTGGAAACATCATGCTTTGGGACTGTTATTCTGCAAAGGGACCAGGATTACTGATCCGTGTAAAGTAAAGAATGAATGGGGCCATGCATCGTGAGATTTATTTTTATTGAAAACCAGAAAAAATTGAAAAATCTACTCTTTTGGTTAAAAATTAGGTGAGAGATGTCTCCAGCTGAAAAAAGAAAGAAAGAAAGGAAGGGACGAAGAAAGAAAGAGTTTTACATTGCTCTGTTTTATTATTTTTATTAACAAAGCACCTACAGCACGCTTTTTAACTCCACATGGTTTGATGCAGAACAGGAAGAGAACTAAGGCCACCTCACTCAGACGTTCTCAGACCTGAGTTTGATAGATGCTTGGAATTAGAGACCATATACTGTAGGAGCAACAAAGGCTTCACATGTCAATATGGGCAGAACCAACTCACTCTTAAGAATCCCACTTTAATTTAGCGCTTGTTTTTACATGTTATTTAATTTAAAGGTGCCTGAAAACTAATCGCCATAGCAACATAATCTAGAACATTACACAGCATCCTTCAGCAGTCATATGACATCAGAAAGGCCTTGGCTGCTACCATGGCGACAACACACACACGCTGACAAACAGCACGAAGACGTTTTACATGTGTGAGAGCTTGGACAAGTTTTATTCTCGGAGTGCCTCAGGGCTGAGAGGTAATTAATGTATTCCAATGTGCATTACATTGTGTACACAGCTCTCAGCCAACTGAGGAAATAACTGAGCTAAAGCCTAGTGTTCGATATTGTAGTGTTGAGTAATGGGAGACATTGGAAAGCCTCATGAAGCAAACTCTCTTACATGCTTTCTATAATGTATAGCACATCATGATTGGCGTGGAACATAATATAGCAGAAAAATCCCCTTTTAAATCAATTAACCATACAAGTTTATATATATATATATATATGTATAATTACCTGTGGCCCCGCTCAACTCGCTGCCACTTCTTACGCTGCTCCAATGTTTCGGCAGCCCTTGATTATCCCTGTCGTATTTAATGAGGAACACCTGTGACACGCCCATTGTACCGTTTTTAGGTTGTATTTTTCTCTTAAAAAACTGATGACACTAGGGTTGGACACGAGCAGCATGACATAAAAGTTGATGTACTGTATGTTGACCATGTGATGGAACTACCTGTGTAAACATCACAAACCCCGTCCACTGAGAATTTCTGTTTCTGATTTCTGTAATGACAAAAAACCATGCATACTGTTAGTAGCAGCATTTCTGAAAAACATAACAGAGGAGAGAAAGGCTATAATCACATGGATACTAAGCCACACCTACTGTCCATTTGGCTGGCTGCACATCGCTTCGTCTACCATTTACAGTAAATAGTGGTAGATAAAGATCACCTAAAAGAAATTCTGTACTTCAGGAAAAGTAAACATTCCCTAGAAAAATATTACTCCAGTAAAAGAAGAAGTGGTTCATTTTCATTTTTAATTGAGTAAAAGTACAAAAGAACTCACCTTCAATTTAACTAACATGTCAAATGTACTAAGCCTTGTATATTGTGTTTTAACACGAGAAGGCAAATCACGCCATTATGCACAGTAGTCCAGAGGTGTTTATGTTCCTGTTTCAACTAATACACACCACTGTGGTTATGTAAGATGTAAATGTAGTGGAGCTAAAGTAAAAAGTTTCCTAGTTACCTTCAATTTAACTGTAGAAAAAAAGTGATTTTGTGAAAATCACATTTTCTTAAAATTAAAAAGAATACCGTAGGAAAAAAATAAAACGTATTTATACAGTACAATGTAATTTAAAAGATGCAAATGAAACTGCTCAGTAATAAATGAAGTACTTTATCCTCGTTTTTTGTCACAGTTTATGCAGAGCCTGTCCTGAGAACGACGTGAGAGAGCTGGGAATACACACTGGATGGGACACCAGTGCACAATGTATACACACTTTTACAAAACCAATTTTAAGAGAATTTATCTCAGGCAGTTGAGCTCAATGTTTTCTTTTTTTTTTCAGCTGTATGAGGAAACCTGAGAGCTTGTAGGAAACCCACACAGACCTGTAGAAAACCCGTACACAGACAGTAACCTGTGACCAAGTTCAAGTTCATGACCAAATCCAGGACCCTGGGGAGGCACCACCTTCACCATGTTAACCATTCAAAGCACTAATAGATTGTATGTTCTCTTTTACATGTGATACATAATGAAATATAGAAATGCACACATCATTCGCGATTCCATTGTAAGGACCAGTGGTGTGTAGGAGGAAACTCTACTGTATTAGCTGAGAACTTTATTTTATATTTTGCCATTGGTTTTGGAGTTATGATCTACAGCCATATTTATTTGATTTGATTTATCTGGCAGATGCTTTCCTAGATTCTTACAAAAAAAAGCACAAAAACATAAAAGGAGAGGAATGTTGTATTTTTTTTTTCCAGAAAACATGTCCTTGTTGATGTGAGGGGTCAGTTAGTGTAGGAGTGAAAGGTGGAAGTAAGAATAGCTGCTAAAACTTTGTGAAAGATGTGAAAATCTAAAAATCTTTTATATAAAAAAAACTTTTTTTTTTTCTTAAAACCGTTTGTATTCCCCAATGTTCTTTATCCTCCAAGCTATTATATAAAAGTGCTCTTCTTCCTTGCCAATTAAGCACCGCAAAGAATTGTGCTCATTAATTTTAAAAGGGCAGTAGCTGCCTTAAAATAATAATGTCTTGGGCTGTATTAGTCCACAAAATGCATTTTTCAGAATTGCCTAATAAATAGTGGATTTGTGTTGCAAACACATAAATTCATAACCACTTACATTAACACTTACAGTGCAAAACATGAAATAATAGACAGTGAAAAAACTTAAGCAGTTACGCAGGTTGGCCTTATTGTGTCACTTGCATGAGTTGACCCTTTTACTGTATGTCAAACAGTGCTAAATGGTAACTTTGTTTTTGAAATTATGTAAATCACAACACAAATCTTGTTAACTAATAATAAAAAAACCCCAGAATGTGTCTGGTTTAGTGAAAATGTGCAGATTCATTCATTTGTGAACCGAAAGAAGCAGAATTCTTAAATTACGTAGACAAATTTTAACAAACAAAGAAATCACCAGAAATTAATTAAATTAAAATTAAATGGGACTTGCAATTTCTGGTGAATGAAAATATAAAACACTGTACGGTGATGAGACGTTTAGCTGCAGTAAAACATCTGAATGGTGCAAACGTTTTTAAAGAATGCCGATGATCCAGGCTCACTGCAGTCGTTCCTGTGAACATTCAGCTAGTAAAATGCCTGAATCTTTGAAAATCATTGGATAACTTGTCACCCAACTGACGAAGAGATGCATCTGTCTGCGTGAACTGTACATAATCCCTTACCAGCACCACTTGCACATTACAGGAGCTCGACTGGGAGTTATTGCCACATCCCCAGTACAGTCCTGACCCTCGCTCCAAGCCATTTCCACATGTTTGGTCCATTAAAAGAGTTCCTGGGAGGCCAGATGGGAAGCAGGCAGTCTGATCATGGCCCGGGATACTGAGAAGTCTTTCTACCTTGATGGTGTCCAGCACTAGTGAAACACTGGGATGAGTGCATTAGTGTAGGAGGATATTATATAAAGAAATAAAGGGAGTTCTTACTCTCAGAACTGTGTTCTCTTAGTTTGTACAACCAAAAGTCCTGGTTTGACTTGAACACCACTTGTATAATTTATCAGAATCCTTTTATCAGATTAGCGCACTCTCTTCCAGCACACAGCTTAACTAAAAAAAATTTCTATTTGAACGATTAGGAAGAAAATCATTTATAAAAGCCTGAGTGCTTTTCGTCCATGTTAGATAAGTTCTTATTCACCTAAAGCCTAAATGCAAGCTTAGCAGATCACTATCGCCGCCCCAGTGGCTGGAATAAGATCTTATCATCACCTCCAGCGAGAGGCCCCGGTGAACATTAAGCACAGCCCATGATGTCGGGTGTATTGTTTGCACAAACTGACCACATGACCTTACCAAGAGACTGGGTTTGCAGAGCGGAGCACAGTCAATCAGCCTTTAGCTACAGCTCAGCATGGAGGAGAAATGAGAACCCTGAGTCTGAGGCACTGATAATTCATCATCATTTGACTGCATATTAAGTGCGAGTCTCACTCGAGATGCACAGGACAGTTAAGTATGCCGAGTTGTATCTCGTTTTATTAGAGCGACCTCACATCACGACCATCGCTCATTTCCGTTCAATTTACTGCAGAACTGCTGTGTCGCTGAGTAATGTCTCCTCAAATGCAGACAAAATGAACTGTATATTTTAGTTATGTTTATGTAGAACAAAAATCCTTATTTGTCAATTGGAAGAAATTTTTCTATTTACCCTTTTTTCCGAATGATTCCATAATTGCAATGCATTTAGCTTTAGGAACTCTTACAACAGAACCTGTATTTATTAAAAAGAATTTATGTTTAAATTAGTTACCTGGCATTAAATTAAATAAAAAATTAGTAACAAGAATGAGCTTTGTGTGTGTGTGTGTGTGTGTGTGTTTAGAACCAGCAAGTATGCAAATATGCAAAAATATAGTTTACTAGCATCCAAAGATATTCTACTGATTTATTAAGTGAAATGCTTTAATAGAGTACATACAGTACTGTATATTTTTATTCCATAATTCAGCAACTTTGCACAAGAGGGTGTGCTGTTGTACACGGTTGATATGTGCTGCTATCCAGCGCAACCTCAAGTGTAATATTGCTTTAATACAACAGTTCCAGAAACACCATTTATAATCAACATATTATCAACAGCTATTTTGCTCCGCCAAAACAATTCCTTCTGTGTCTGGCAGAACTATCTAACTGCAGCTGGCGACTGAAAGTCTGTGTAATTAAACAGGGGTGAATGTAGTTTTATATTCTTTGGTACTATGTAGCCAAAAGTACAATAAACCATTTACATTTAGGCATACACTCTTATCCAGAGCGACTTACATTTTTATCTCATTACACATCTGAGCAGTTGAGGGTTAAGGGCCTTGCTCAAGGGCCCAACAGTGGAAACTTGGTGGTTGTGGGGTTTGAACCTGGGATCTTCCGAACCATAGTCCAATGCCTTAACCACTGAGCCACCCCCGGCCCACTTATTCCGCTTTAGAATGTCAGTTAACTTCCTGGTTCTGGGGTTGAATCCCATATAATACTGGAAATAATGGAAACTGCAACCTTGCAGAGTGTGCAATGCCTTGTTCCACACACCAAGTAGTTCCTTCAATCAATTCAGAATTCTGAATTCAGTAGTTAGCTTTGTAGCTTGTCTTAACCGCGAACAACATGGACAGATCAGAGGCGATTTAAAATGACTTTGAAGTGAATTCATGAACACAATAAGTATTGTTTAACATGACTGGTTTCAAAAGTGTTTTTTTATCTTTCTTTTTTCTTTACCCGGTACAGCAGATCATACAGACCTACTTTCACCCATGCCGCGATCGACAGTTAGTGTAATGAACAATTGTTAGAATACCTGTCACGCAAACTGATATGGATAGTTAAGCTTTACAGTGCTGTTATACTCTGTATCATCACTGGTGCAATGCCTCTCTTCCACTCATTTCCCACGGTTGGAACAAACTGTTGTATAATTTGCATTACAGATTTGGAATTTTCAGATTGACTTTGTTAGTCAAAATACAGTAACTGAATAATCAGAAACAATAATGAGAAATAACTACAGTGGATGCAAATTATTGTTATTCCTGTTATTACATAATTTGTAGAACAATTCAAATTTGTTTCTAGGAGCGAATTTTTTATATATTACTAATAGATAAAAATGTTATTAAAATGATTTAAATATTAATGCAATAATAATACAGGTCATACAATATGTGACAAAATACACAGTAGTTTGGGTGACCAGAAAGGCTCCTACTGTATCTAAATAAAACGCATTATTATTATTATTATTATTATTATTACTGAAATTACGATACGCGCAACGTAAGTGTTTTGAAGTGTGTGTGCACCACCTCGCTTTACAGTACATATCCCGGAACAAAGGTTGCTGCAGACCGTATTATACTGTATTTAGTTTAATAATTATATTTTGGGTTAAGTATAGATGTAAGCGACTGGGACAGTCTTTTTTTCATTTATGTACTGTATGTAAATAAGTTGTTTGAAAAGACCCGTCATTTGTGTTTAAAATGTTATTGCCTATATATATCACATATGTGATATATATAATCATGCGTTTATGTCTCTCATGTCATGGCACTTAATAATGGAAAAGCTTTATTATTGCACACAAACACACACAATAAGTGGCGGCACGGTGGTGTAGTGGCTAGATCTGTTGCCTTGTACCTCAAGGGTCCGGGGTTCGATTCCCATCTCTGTGTACATGGAGTTTGCATGTTCTCCCTGTGCTTGGTGGGTTTCCTCCAGTTTACTCTGGTTTCCTCCCACAGTCCAATGACTTGCAGGTTAGGCTAATTGGTGATTCCTGTGACAGTCAATAATGGATTGGCACCCTGTCCGCCTGTCTGCCCTAAGTCTCCTGGGATAGGCTCCAGGCCCCTGCGACCCTGAATACATTTACATGAATCCTGAGTCGATCAGTTCCAGGCTGTTGATCTAATGATTAAAGCATGGGATCTAAAACAGAATTCTCGTGTAATTATTCAAAAAATGCTAATGAGCATAATGTTGCTGTTACATGTTTATTGCTGTTCTTCACAGTGTGTTGACCTGCAGCATTTCCTCAAATCTGTGAAATGTACTGATAATTATCACACCCGAATCCTAACCCACACCTTCTGTTTCCTGTGTCACATGGTTTAAATAGATGACATTTAAATGATCTCACAACAAGCAATCCAGATATTATTCTCGGTAAAGCCTGGATGCTTAATGGACATGGCTGTTGGTGGTTCGCTATTATAAGTGTTGTGCCTCAGCGGCATCTCAATCAATTCCCGTTTCATTTCCATTTGATTACATGCTGAATTAAAGACTAATTGGCTTCGAAATGAAAGACTGAATAATATATTAAAATAATAAATTATCCTGAGATGAAGGTTGATATCTGATGCTCTCCTGCCACCTTTGAAGTGGCTGAGGAGAATTATGGAAATTGTTATTATTATTTTAATATATTTTAAAGCCTAGTTGACATTTCTCCTGTTTTTTTTTTTATATATATAAAATTAACCTTTCAACATGATTAAACTAGTATAATTGTAGACAAGAGCATTGGCAAGGGAGTGTGTGTGTGTGTGTGTGTGTGTGTGTGTGTGTGTGTGTGTGTGTGTGTGTGTGAGTTGGTTCAACTAGTTGCTTTATGTTCCCGAAAAATGAGCAAATAATTTTACAGCTTGGTGCTTTCTTCCTGAAAATTAAAATGAGGTTTATTCTTTATTCAAGGGAGCCTTGCAATTACATTCATACTCCATTCATGGATTCTGATAATAGTCAGAAGGTGTTGATTAGTTTTCCACATTGGTAGCTCTGACAGGAGGCCCATCTTTATTTCAAATAACAAATATCAAATCACTTTTATTTGATTCATGTGGTATCACAACTAAACTTGTGTCGTACTTTCTGGAAAGAACATTTGTTCTATGATGCTAAAACTTTGTAGTAGTTTTTGATAAAGGACATTTTTATTATCGAGATCAGAGAGAGAGAGAAGGCCAACGAGGGAATGTTTTTAGCCAGGATAATATACAATAACTGCAACAGCACCAAATGTATTCTTCATAATTTCCCAAACATTAATTATAACCATAAAGGGATAAAAAAAAAAACATATCAATTAATGAAACACTACCATTTTTTAAGCAATTAAACGAGCGCTAAATTAAGGTATTAACCACAGTTATGATGTTGTAATACGTTTTTTTGGCATCTGCTCATGCATCATCTTTCACCTCCTGAATAGATTTCACTGCCTCACTGATTTCAGCAAATGAGGTGCTGTGGAGTAAACAATGAACAAGAAGTCTGCAGCAGATTTATTTTGAGTGACAGCCCTGTTTAATGCCGGGACTTTTATCTTTCACTCGAGTCCAGAGAATTTTCTCCAGACTCGTTTTTGTCAGGAGTAATAAGGTTTGAAGTGAACAGCGAGGTCTCTATGTGCTGCCCAGAACTCTAGACAATCTAGGCTAATCCAGGCACAATTACGTCTGTCTGAAGAACAGTTATTAATACCCACCGTGTGCCCTTCTCAGGGACTAAATCGTAGAGGAGCTAACCTACATCACTTCCAAACTTCTGAACTTACCCTACCTGACCTTACCTCTCACAGTCCTCAGTTCTAAACAATGATATGGAGTTGGATCAGAACAATACTGATTCTGGATATGACTCAATGTGTAGCCAAACAGTGAAATGCCCCATGGTCTGACAAAATGAAATCTCTCTCAGCTGGCTTGCTGACTACAATTAAAGACCCATATCTTAGGGGGCAGAACTGCAGAAAGTTTACTTGCCTCCAGGCATCAGTGGCCTTTGCACCAAACGCTTGACTGAATTTGACCTCCCACAGATGAGGCGACCTCTAAACTCCTCAACACCAGCTTTCAATTTAGTCTCATTCCAGCTAAACCAACTAAGCCTTGGATTAAATTGAATTTTAACTTTTCATTTTAACTTTAATTTAAACTTTTATTCTATCTGTAGACTATAAACTAGTGGGTGTCTTTCTGTAAAGACAAAAACAAAAACAATGGCATTATCATTCATTCATTCATTCATTCATCTTCTATACCGCTTAATCCTGTGTTCAGGGTCGCGGGGGACCTGGAGCCTATCCCAGGAGACTTCGGGCACTAGGCGGGGTACACCCTGGACAGGGTGCCAATCCATCGCAGGGCACACACACATACACACACCCAATCACACACTATGGGCAATTTAGGAACGCCAATTAGCCTAACCTGCATGTCTTTGGACTGTGGGAGGAAACCGGAGTACCCGGAGGAAACCCACCAAGCACGGGGAGAACATGCAAATTCCATGCACACAGAGACGGGAATCGAGCCTGGCCTGGGAATCGAACCCAGACCCTGGAGGTGCAAGGCGACAGTGCTAACCACTACACCACCGTGCCGCCCTTGGCATTATCATGTTTCACATTTTACATTACCACATTTTACATCTGCATTTAAACAAATTTAAGAAGTTAGTTGTTGGGATAGCCATCTAACTAGGTTCAACAGAAAATATTATAAATATACTGTACTATATGGGGGCGTGTGGGTAACACCGTCGACTTGAACCTCCAGGGTCCCGGTTCGATTCTTGCCTCGGGTCTGTGTGCATAGAGTTTGCATGTTCTCCCCATGTGTGGTGGGTTTCTTTCCACAGTCCAATGACATGCAGATTAGGTTACCTGGCATTCCGAAACTGAACACGTGTGTGTATTGGCACCCTGCTCAGGGTGTACCCCACCTCGTTCCTGAAAGACTGCCTTCCCTGTACATGATAAGCGGTATAGAAAAATAAATAAATGAATTAATCAATGAACGTATTGTATAGCTTAAAATCCTTTCAGAAATGTCCTTTCTAGTGTTTCTAACTCTAGCAACGAATATAATAAGATTCATCATCATATGTAAGGAATACATGGCTTTGTTGTGCTAGTAGTATTAAATGATGCTTAAATGGATCACGTAAACCTGTTTCTCAGATATGCAAGTGGATCTTATTTTCACTAGCCGGCTAGCACTAACAGTGCTGCTAAAGATCAAATATTGAAAGATTAAAATATTTAGAAGAAGTTAGCTAATGTTTTGTTTATCTTTCTGGCTGTAGAGGTAAAAAATAAACACCTTATAAAAAAAACTGTCAGGTTATTTGCCTGGTTATCTCATTTTAGCCGTGTAGTTTTGGCCTTGGGGGTTATAAATATTCATTCTGAGTTAGATTTTTAGGAATCCTGTCAGATAAGTTATTAAGCTGGCAAATGTAAGCAGTGGGTATTCTTAGAAATGCTCTCTAAACGCCTGTCAGGTTAGCTTAGCTTATTAAACAGTGTGAATATTTAATAATTTATGATTGTGTTACAAAGTTTTATTAAAAGGAAAAAAAAACATAGTTCTCAGGTTAGCCCAAGTATGCTATTATAAATCTGTATATACAGTATAAGTCTATATACTATACAGTATATACTGTAGTGACGGCGGATATAATTCCTTTAATTCCCGAACCTGGCATGCCCACCTCTGCACAAAAATGGCAATGTTTTAACACTAGAATCGCAGAGTACCGGTCATTTGACCGCAATGGGGGAAAAAAAATACTTCACACTCGATCAAATTCCAGGACTTTTCCTAGATCTGTGAGCTTAATCAACCAGCATGCCTACATTTTTAAAATCGCAACAGTAACAGCCAGTATAAAGCTATTTTGCTCTTATTTACGTGAAATTCCTGACAGCTGCGCGGCGGCATGACGTTTCCTGCCTTTTCCAACCTGCGATTCTCATTTCTCTCAGCAGATGGCGCAAGGGATCGCTCATACTATCTATGCATCATTCAGTGTGTATATTCCATATACAGTATGCAGTTTATATATAGATCTGAAAGCGCGTTTCGAGAAAAGGGATCCCGCGACTTGCCGGTATTAAATACAACCCATGAAAATCAGTTATAGTTTACTTACAGTAAGATTATGAGTTAGCAAACAAAATACAACATAATGGGTATATTCTACCTATATTATCTATTTTTTAAAGGTAATGACTGCAACACTAAGGTAATGACATTTTCCGTGTGATTGGCAACACGGCTGTGGAACCACGATTAGTTGAACTACAGGTAAGTTAATATTTAACTTGTTGAAATCATAATGAATGCAAATGTTAAATTGTTTTAATGGTAAAATCTAACAGATGATTAGTAATTTGTGCGCTTTCCTGTCTCTGTTGTAGGCACCACAGTCTAGGGTCAAATTGACCAGTTAGAGCGCATTGCTCAGTACTTGCACCTACGATTGCATGTAAACATCTACATTCATGACTGAATTTTCATAGTTGTTAACGTTAACTATTACGTGGCTGAAACTGTTGTACAACGGCGAAGCTGCTGCATGTAAGTGGTTGAACGCACACTTTGACAGGTGCAATCTCAGCCACTCGCGGAATTACGGATATGATAAATTATCATATCGCCATATCATCTATCAGGGAGATCACCCTTAATATCGCATGGGGGGAGGGATGTGTAATATTTAAATTTGTTCATATTTAATCATTTCTGAACGTAGAACAACATTCAAAATAGGACACTTGTACTGTATGAACGCGCAGAGCCTCCCTGATTGACCCGCGCTTTTAGGTGGAACATATACACTCATCTCAGCAGCACAGAAGCACGACTCACTAAAATCACGTGTTCTTAAATTTTAGACAAATCCATGAATATACAGTATATGAAATTGAGCCAATCTTCTCAATTACCAGTTCCTTCCACACTAATTAGCTTGATAGCTTGTGGCTTAAAATAAAAAAGAAAAGACAAATATGAAGGTATCCATGGGTTTTTATTTTCACTTCATAATATAAAATCCATCAAGGCCGCTAACATTCACAGCAATCACTTAGAGTTAAGTCATATTGTATGCAACATAAATGGTCTAAAAAAAATCCCGTCAAAAACCCTGCACAGTTACAATAGCTATTTAATATTAGCAGCCAATATTATCTTTTTTTTTTAATGATTTACAAACTTTAGATGAGTCCTGTTAGGTGAGCTTGTTCATCTAGCTGGATAATATTAAGAAGGGGTATCAAAAAGTTTTGAGATTAGCCCTGTTTTTTTTGCCATAAGTCCTTAAAACCTGGCAGTAGAATTCACTACTGACAGTCTCGCACCTGTGTATGAATTGTCTACAGTGGCGGTTTTAGGCATGGGCGAACGGGGCGGCACATGAACTTGGAGGAAAAAATAATAATCTGTACCTCTAAGCGGTTTTCTATTATCTATGATACCTTTGCCGCCCCTGCTGCTGAAGGAGCCGCACAGAAGCTGAGCGAGTGGAGAGGAGAGGGGATGGGGGGTGGGGGGGGAGGTGGTGGGCTCAGAGAACAATTCACCTCTACCAAATGAAGCGGACACTGAGGGGGGATAAATTATGTCAGTGACACCTGACTTTCTTACAAATAACGCACATTTCATTCAAAATGAAACACAGACCAATAATTTACACTTTTTTCATTTATTTAATTGTGTGAAATGGCTAATAAAAACAGGTAATAAAAAACGATTATGATGTGGAGGTGAATTGGTTTAGTCTTGACTTCTGGTCGTGTTGTAAGTAAACACAGCGATGGAGAGAAAAAGGCCAAAGCTGTCAGGTGCCCAATTTAGGAAAAAAAAAAAGAAAAGAAGATGAGGAGAAACGGGCAATGTTCTCTCTGTATGATTAAGTTATTCATGTCATTATGTTCATTAGTGGTATAAAGTTAACTCTTAGGTTTGTTAGACTTCGTGCTTATGATGGTTTGCTACAGTATGCTTACCTTGCTAAAAAAACACACAATAAAAGCCTAATATGCAAACCATCACAGAAATTCTAATGGTTTCTATTAAATACCATTATGAACCCTTAACTTTTTCCAGTGAAACTATTACAAAATTCCTTATTGTAGTGTGTTTTGGGCACTTTTCCAAAAGGATATACCATCATATACCAGCAGTACATTGTTATACTTACCATTAAAACCAATACAATTCCCATTCTAACCATTAAATCCATTACATTTTCTATTATTTTTGGGCAGGGTTCTATTGTTTTTTCAGCAGTGTATACAACATGAGATCTAATTAAATTTAACCACGAAATTATGCTTTGCAACAAAACTGTTGCAAGTACAGCTATTTATTTCCATTGTTTATGTTAATGTTGGCTATAGCCAATCATTCATTCATTCATTCATTCATCTTCTATACCGCTTTATCCTGTATTTAGGGTTGCGGGGACCTGGAGCCTATCCCAGGAGACTCTGGGCACGAGGCAGGGTACACCCTGGACAGCATGCCAATCCATCGCAGAGCACACACACACACACACACACACACACACACACACACACACACACACACACTCATTCACATACTATGGTCAATTTGGGAACGCCAATTAGCCTAACCTGCATGTCTTTGGACTGTGGGAGGAAACCGGAGTACCCGGAGGAAACCCACCAAGCACGGGGAGAACATGCAAACTCCATGCACACAGAGACGGGAATCGAGCCTGGCCGGGGAATCGAACCCGGACCCTGGAGGTGCAAGGCGACAGTGCTAACCATGGCTATAGTCAATATATTTACAATATATTTACAGTATACTGTAAATAGCCAGTGTAATTTACATATGTGTAGATAGTTTAAAATACATTTTCCATTTGCTATAACTCTGTTCTTAAATAATATTTGTTTGTGCAGAGTATATTTATTTAAGTTATTAGTATTTTATTTATTTTTTGCAAAAATTGGTCTGTTATGGAACGATATGTAGTTATTACTACAATAAAACGTGTGGTGTGTACAAAATGTGAAGTTTTGTCATGTCTTTTTTTGGAGGGGGGTTCGCTTTGGGTGCCGGGAGGGAGTCTCGCCCTGGGAGCAATTCAGTGTAGAACCGCCACTGATTGTTTATGCACAATACTGCAAATGCCGTACTGTAAAAACTGTTGCTTCGTCTCAGCCTGGGGACGAACTTTGCAGCAACATAGTGCGCAGTTAATCATACTTGAGGATTGCCTGGATTGCCTCATTCTGTATGACACAGCAACAATGGCAGAAATGTTGTGGATTGTTCTCCGACAATCATCATGCACGAATTGGTTTGCCGAATGGTTTTGACATTTTTGGTGGTGCTTACTGAAGGTCTTCCTGATCTCTTGTCGTCTTCCACTGTTGAAGCACACATTCCACTCAAAACACCTAGAATGCTTCATTGCAACAAATTGACTACAGACATCTCTGTGGCAGATTTGCCCAGTTTCATGCATAATTTCAGGTTTGCTCTTTGCCCTAACGTGCTGTCCAAGATGAAATTTTAGATGTGGTAACATGGTCAGAATAGCACCAGCTGTACAGCTCCTGATTTACACAGGGTGATGTCTTTTGGCACACTGACTTATGAAGGCTGGTGCTCCCTGTGACTGTGCGTACAGCATTGTGCTGCCATGTGCTGGCTTGTTACTGGTCTTGAAACGTTTTGCCCGTATTAGCCAGTGTTAATAATATGACTAAATATGACTTAAATATCCTCATCGAAATCTCAATAAGCTTGCTGATTAAAATAAATATTATTAACATCTATAAATATGATTTTAAATTAATTTCTTAAGCTAGGTGTAATCTTTAAATATGACTTCTCTGATATCTGATATCAAGCATGGAGCTGGGTAGGTAGGAGTTAAGAGGAAAATCATCTGCAAGATGTTAGTCATGATAAAGCCAGGGGAGGAAAAAAAGGAAATTTGATGTGTGAGTCATCATTCACTGCTCAGTTCAGGGGACGGGTGCAGCAGCGGCACAGCTGAGGTTATAAGAACAGATTAATGCAGAAATGTTCTTGAATGTTTGTCGCCTCCTTTGATCTTTCGTCACTTTGTGAACTAGAAGATGAGAGCAGGTGGTGAAGGATGAACAGACGACATGGAAAATTTGCATTTCTGTGGTTTAGATGCTCACAAGTCACACAGAGGAAGTGAGATATGCACAAAGATCAGTAGAGGTAAAACCAGTGCGGTTG
This sequence comes from Channallabes apus, assembly GCA_030522415.1. Classification (NCBI taxonomy): domain Eukaryota; kingdom Metazoa; phylum Chordata; class Actinopteri; order Siluriformes; family Clariidae; genus Channallabes; species Channallabes apus. Next base: position 4,131,830 of record CM060120.1, on the reverse strand, counting down.
AGTAGGAGGAGAGAAAATAGATAAAATTATGTGTGATGTGATTTTTTTCCCTCTCAATATCATAGACTACGTATATCATGACATGTCTACATTTTAACATTATAGCCAGAGACTTTTTAAAAAAGAACTGGACAAACCCATCATGACATCACCCACTTGTTTTCCCGAAGAGCACTTTTGAAGCTCAGAAGAGCTCTGGCCGCTGACAAGTTGGCAGAAGCTGAAACCACCTTAACCCTGGTGGAGCCTGGCTGTTGTTGGAACACGCCTACTGTACTTACCTAACATAGCTAGCTTTAGCTGAGCAGCATAATGGTTAGCATTGTCGCCTTGCACCTCCAGGGTCTTAGTTTGATTCCCACCTTGGGTCTGTGTGCATGGAGTTTGCATGTTCTCCTCATGCTTGGTGAGTTTCCTTCAGGTACTCTGGTTTCCTCACACAGTCTCAAAGACATGCAGGCTATGCTAACTGCTGTTCTCAAATTGCACATAATGTGAACGAGCATGTACAGTACTGTATGTGTGTGCCCTGCAATGGTTTAGTACCCCACCTTGTGACCGAAGTCTGTTGACGGTGAGTGTGAGTTAAGGTAGCTAGTGTTAATTTATATGCTAAGATTACTTTGCATTTGATTGAACAACATCTGTACCCTACACGTTGTCCCGTGAATAGGAATGTTCTGCGTGGTCCAGTTAGCTGCCTAGCTAAAGTGATGCATTGCAGACACCTAGCGGTCTGACACCTACAATGCAGCTGTCACTTACAGTAAATCAGCCATGCCCATAATTATACCTAATATTATGGCTTAATATTATTACATTTTAACTGATTAGTTACTTAACAATTTACTCTCTGTACAGTTGTCGTAACTGGAAAATCTGTTTATTGAGACCAAAAGTAGGTTTGTACGAAGATGCAACAGAGACAATAGACTCACCAGCCCCTAGTGGCCATTCGAGAACTGCAGGTTTGGCAGTTACTAGGTTATAGCCTTAACTATGACTGTTACAAGGTGCTGAGACTGGAGACTCCTTCTATGAATTTTAAATAAACATTATAAATAACTACACAGTGTAGCCTAAAAGTCTGGATGAATAGGTATTTTCCTTATATAATATTTTTTTCTTTTTTTATCCGTTACCTCGTTAGGAAAAAGAAATAATCTCTGCATGTAACATTTCTTCTGTTTTCTTTAAAAATTTTTATATTTTTCCTTTAGATCCACTGGATCCTTTTAATTAACCCTGTGTGTTCTTCTTCATGAAAAAGCAAAACAATTTGACAAACCGGTTTATCAGAGGTACGCTATGTGGATCATTAGCTATGCAATAATGCAAAGTCCTTGTGTAATTGTTTACCATAGTAATGATAGTAATTGACTTTTGATAACTAATATTAATATATAAAAAAATATAAACCTGCCATTTGAGCAGTGTAGGAATGACAGGACTGTGGGTGAACAGCAGTAGCTTGTTCCAGGCTTGGCCGGTACATCCATGCTGAGCGCTAATCTCACCCCGGCTCTCGATCTGGGAAGCGTGCCACACTGAATATGGATTAGCACTGAGCTAACAGCGTGCTCCTGCTGGGCAGAAAAAAGGGCAGCATTACTTTTACAACCTTTTTACAACCTTTGAAAAGTAGGACACTGCCATAACTCATGCACTAGAGCCTGGAAGTTGTCTGTGCATCTTTTAGCTGAATTCAAAGCATGACAATATCTCTGGAAATCCTTCAGAGTCTTTATTCCTAGACAGCTCTCTTCTTTTTCAGAAAACCAAGGTACTCAAAGGTCCCCCCCCCCCCCAAAAAAAAAATCTTCAACTGTGATGCCAGACGATTTTTTATGCATTCCATAATGTAATCATTGGCACAACTGTATATACATAGTTCAGATGTTTGTTGTTGCTTCACTACATTGAGTGGGTTAGCCAGTCTGCTGTACAGTATATTAGTTTACACAATTAGCTTACTTTCTGAGTTGAGGATTGCCTGTAGTTTAGATCTCATCCTCTTGTGAAATGGAAAATAAAAAAACCTGAAGGATTTAATAGTTAGAGTTAATAGTTAGTTTTGATACAAAGCTGTTACCAGTGTCCAGGTGGTGACAAAAGTAACTTAGTAATTCATTCATTCATTTTCTATACCGCTTAATCCTGTGTTCAGGGTCGCGGGGACCAGGAGCCTATCCCAGGAGACTCAGGGCACGAGGCAGGGTACACCCTGGACAGGGTGCCAATCCATCGCAGAGCACACACACATACACTCACACAATACGGGCAATTTAGGAACGCCAATTAGCCTAATCTGCATATCTTTGCACTGTGGGAGGAAACCGGAGTACCCGGAGGAAACCCACCAAGCACGGGGAGAACATGCAAACTCCATGCACACAGAGACGGGAATCAAGCCTGGCCGGGGAATCGAACCCGTACCCTGGAGGTGCAAGGCGACAGTGCTAACCACTACACCACCGCGCCGCCAGTAACTTAGTAAAGTCAGTAAAATAGCCACAACTCAAATGAAAAACCAAAACACTACAGTAAGTTGTTAATGAGTTGTGACTCAAAAAGACCTAGTAGAAACTCATGAGGAAAATCTAATTGGTATTACCTGTTTTGTTACTGGAGCAGAATTGATAGTGTTTATATGTATTGTACAGAACTGTAAAATATTGTTTGGGGCTGCATGAAGGTGCCTGATGTATTTGCGGCCAAAAATGCAGGTCACGGTTATTTATTGTGCTGGAGAAAAGTGTCAGCGGTTAATGCCAAATGAGGTTAAAAAAAAAGGCCTCAGGATAAACAAACAGTTGCTGCAGTCAGCAATAGATGGACAAGAACAGAGCAAATAACTGTCCATGAAGCAGCGATAAAAGACCAAGAAAATCCAACCTACTCCATGTACTTTAAACTGAACTTAACAGAGCTTGACGAGAGATAATTATTTAGGAACAACTTGTGGTGAAAAGTTGTGAAGATGGAAAGAAGACAAAAGGAACTTGTAAAGATGTAAGAAATCTAAACGATGAGCCTCAGAATGGGAAAACAATTTCTATTATTCGATATAAAGTACAAGGGATGTGAAACACAGACTTGTGATGAAATTTCTGGTGATTGAAGGCATAAAAGCGATTGATATTTACTGAAGACTTCAAAGCACAGTACGGTGATGAGACTCTTAACATGTGAACGGTGCAAACATTTTCAAGAAACCAGCACATCTCTGAATGACGTGAATGAGGTGGTTCGGTGCCCAATGCTGTCGTTCCTGTGAACATTCAGTGAGTGGAACGCCTGATCCTGAAAATCAACAGATAACTAATCAACAACTTGCACAAGAAACGCATCTGTCTGTGGGAACAGTACACAAACATTCATTCAGCAACACCACTTTACACATTACAGAAACTCGGCAGGGAGGTTCTGGTTCATAGTTCCACATGTTTGGGCCATTACAGGAGTTCCTGGGAGGCCAGCATTTCAGATATGAAGCAGGCATTCCAATCAGGCTTCAGGGTACTTATAAAATGTAAACACTGAGATAACTACCGGAACCAGCTAGCTAACTAAGAGGCCTAATTGGCTGACTACACTGTAACTCAGATATGACAGAATTTACATTTTTTATTTTTAAGTTAACCTAAAACTATTTCTGGCGGCACGGTGGTGTAGCGGTTAGCACTGTCGCCTTGCACCTCCAGGGTCTGGGTTCGATTCCCCGGCCAGGCTCGATTCCCGTCTCTGTGTGCATGGAGTTTGCATGTTCTCCCCGTGCTTGGTGGGTTACCTCCGGGTACTCCGGTTTCCTTTACCCCGCCTTGTGCCCTAAGCCTCCTGGGATAGGCTCCAGGCCCCCCGCGACCCTGAATAGAAGGATAAAGCGGTATAGAAAATGAAAAAATGAAAAATGAATGAAAACTATTTCTATACAAAAAAGAGACAACAATAGACAGCAGACAACAAAGTGCATGTGGAAATGTTCAAACAAAGAGCTACAGAGTGACAAACACAACAACGTAACATGTTTCAGTACTTTTTGTGGTAATCACATACGAGTTGAGGTAGTGAGGAGAAACATTAAACATTTGACATTCCTGAAGCAGCAGAAATTATTTCAACAATGATTTATTCTGCATGATCAAAAGTCCTGGTTTGTCTGGACCACCGTGGGACTTGTGTATAATTCAATACTGTGGTGTGTTCAAAATTTTTGAGAAGTTCCTGAAGAAGATTCATTTCATAAAAACCTTTAAAGATCACTAGCTGATTTTCATCAGTTTTGCTGAAGCCAGAGTAACACCAAAGAAGGTCTAGTTTCAGAAGTCTGTGAGCTTGCAATTGATGGAGGAAAGTGATGGAGAAGAAGTTTCTAAAGCTGTAAGTGTAAATTTGAAATGTCATACTCGCCATAAGGTGGTATTATAGAGAATAACTTCGCTGAGTTTTTTCTTACGGCATAATGTATCTCTATGTCTTACTCTATCTCTCCATCTATAAGCCAGTCCAAAGACTCAGCGGGTCTGGAACTGTATCAGCTTCTCAGCACAGACAGAAAAAGCTTCAGAACTCCACTGATTAGAGGAGGTTAATGTGCTCTGACAGAATCTTCCTCTGGGCGTTTCTGCCAACTCGCCCTGTATGCATCCAGGGAGCAAGAGCCAGAGATGAAATCACAAGCATGTGGATGTCTTTGAGATTGCTCTATTAACCACCTGGCCAGTGGAATCATGAACCTGTCACACTGAGGGCTCCTAGGCCAGTCTAAAGAGTGTCACTTGAATACGGTTGGTGCCAAACTTATAATAAGGTTACCTGAGCTAGCAAGAAGCGAGGGCAGGCTTAGAGTAGTGGATCATTGTGTTTATAAAGGGCACTTGAATGTTAGATTTGATTTGAGGCTGCAATAAAAAGATGTAGAAAGTGTGAACTTCAGCACCTGTACTCAGAAATCTAGTGAAAATAGGAATTGTTGTTCTTGTACAGTAGTTCAGTTGTCAATGAACAAGCAGAAAGGTATAACAAATATATTAGACGTATAATGCAATACAGTTGTCTGTATTGTATACTGTATGTATGCTCTACATACTTATACAGTATCTTGGTTTAAGTGGGCATGACTTCATTTTCAAATAAAATAAAAATAAAAATGGATGCTTCTACAAAACTTGAGTATTCTGCACATTATTTTTTTGTATATTTAAAAGAATATACAAAACTTTTTCGACCATTTAACAGGCAGCACTGTGGTCTAGCACCAGCATGGTTGGGGTTCAGAGTGTGAGTTTGAGTGTGTGTGTGAGTTTGCATGTTGGTGAGTCTCCCCTGGGAATTGCGGTATCCTCCAACAGTCCAAAGACATGCAGATTAAGTTGTTTATATACACTACCGTTCAAAACTTTTAGATGACTTTCTAACTCCATGATGGTTCCGGATTTTTATTTCTTTCTACATTGTAAAGTTTTGCTTAAGGCGTCCAAAAACTGCATGAATCTCCTTTGAACAGTTGATATTGAGATGTTTCTGCTACTTCTGCTCTGTAAAGACTTCATAACGCCTCTAATCTGAGCTGCTGTTAATTGGTCATTTTTCAGGCTGATAACTCTAAATGAACTTCTCGTCTGCAGCAGAGGTAGGTTTTGGTCTCGTCCTCCTGGGACGGCCTTCATGAGAGACAGTTTCATTATGGTGCTGGACGGATTTTGTAAATGCACTTGACACAATACTGTTCTTGCAAGAACTATTACAGAAAGGCCGACCTCTGTGTCTTACAATAACTGTTGTTTTTGTTGTTGTTACATAATTACCTAATTCCATATGTGTTATTTTATAGTTTTGAAATCCACAGTATTGTTGTAGAATGTAGAAAATAAATCACTAAACAAAAACAAAGAAATTTGCAAGTAATCTAAAACTTTTGAACGGTAGTGTATATACAGTGGTGTGCAAAACTATTTGCCCCCCTCCTGATTTCTTATTCTTTTGCATGTTTGTCACACAAAATGTTTCTGATCATCAAACACATTTAACTATTAGTCAAAGATAACACAAGTAAACACAAAATGCAGTTTTTAAATGAGGGGTTTTATTATTTAGGGAGAAAAAAAATCCAAACCTACATGGCCCTGTGTGAAAAAGTAATTGCCCCCTGAACCTAATAACTGGTTGGGCCACCCTTAGCAGCAATAACTGTAATCAAGCGTTTGCGATAACTTGCAACGAGTCTTTTACAGCGCTCTGGAGGAATTTTGGCCCACTCATCTTTGCAGAATTGTTGTAATTCAGCTTTATTTGAGGGTTTTCTAGCATGAACCGCCTTTTTAAGGTCATGCCACAACATCTCAATAGGATTCAGGTCAGGACTTTGACTAGGCCACTCCAAAGTCTTCATTTTGTTTTTCTTCAGCCATTCAGAGGTGGATTTGCTGGTGTGTTTTGGGTCATTGTCCTGCTGCAGCACCCAAGAATGCTTCAGCTTGAGTTGACGAACAGATGGCCGGACATTCTCCTTCAGGATTTTTTGGTAGACAGTAGAATTCATGGTTCCATCTATCACAGCAAGCCTTCCAGGTCCTGAAGCAGCAAAACAACCCCAGACCATCACACTACCACCACCATATTTTACTGTTGGTATGATGTTCTTTTTCTGAAATGCTGTGTTACTTTTACGCCAGATGTAACGGGACACGCACCTTCCAAAAAGTTCAACTTTTGTCTTGTCGGTCCACAGGGTATTTTCCCAAAAGTCTTGGCAATCATTGAGATGTTTTTTAGCAAAATTGAGACGAGCCTTAATGTTCTTTTTGCTTAAAAGTGGTTTGCGCCTTGGAAATCTGCCATGCAGGCCATTTTTGCCCAGTCTCTTTCTTATGGTGGAGTCGTGAACACTGACCTTAATTGAGGCAAGTGAGGCCTGCAGTTCTTTAGATGTTGTCCTGGGGTCTTTTGTGGCCTCTCGGATGAGTTGTCTCTGCGCTCTTGGGGTAATTTCGGTCGGCCGGCCACTCCTGGGAAGGTTCACCACTGTTCCATGTTTTTGCCATTTGTGGATAATGGCTCTCACTGTGGTTCGCTGGAGTCCCAAAGCTTTAGAAATGGCTTTATAGCCTTTACCAGACTGATAGATCTCAATTACTTTTGTTCTCATTTGTTCCTGAATTTCTTTGTATCTTGGCATGATGTCTAGCTTTTGAGGTGCTTTTGGTCTACTTCTCTGTGTCAGGTAGCTCCTATTTAAGTGATTTCTTGATTGAAACAGGTGTGGCAGTAATCAGGCCTGGGGGTGACTACAGAAATTGATCTCAGGTGTGATAAACCAAAGTTAAGTTATTTTTTAACAAGGGGGGCAATCACTTTTTCACACAGGGCCATGTAGATTTGGAGTTTTTTTTCTCCCTTAATAACGTAAACCTTCATTTAAAAACTGCATTTTGTGTTCAATTATGTTATCTTTGACTAATAGTTAACGGTTTTTGATGAGCAGAAACATTTAAGTGTGACAAACATGCAAAAGAATAAGAAATCAGGAAGGGGGCAAATAGTTTTTCACGCCACTGTATATATATATATATATATATATATATATATATATATATATATTTTTTTTTTAGAACTCTCACATGTATGCAAGATAGTATTCTTCACAGACTGTAAAGACATTGCTAATAAGGTTTACTGCCTTTTCATGTGTGCTTATGGATCTGGTTTTTTTGGGGCACCTTGTACTGTATGTTCTCTAACCGTAACAGGAATTTGAGCAGCAAAATATATAGATCTACAGCCACCTTCTGCTGCTCCAATAATGGGAGACAGGGATATCTTGAATGACATTGACATGTTGAGTGTGTGTTAGTTATGCTTACCCTCCTAATACAGGGCCTGAAAGGAGGCCAAGCAACTTTGCCAGAAGGAAAACAGCCAGGCTGATTGACTCCAATGTGCAGTATAACCTTTATTCTAAAGCAAAGCCTCTTGAGTCAGCTTATGCTGTACCAAAGTATTATGTTAAATATGCTAGCTTGCACAGCTCAGCAGATTCGCATGCCTCTCATCTGTTAGAGGCTACACTACAGCTCTGCTTCCATGCTCATTTGTTTGGCCTCATTGGGTCAGTAATGAAGGCTGGCCGAAGGGTGAGCATTATGAAAAGTGGCCTCTGTTTATTCCAATCTGACAGCCCGCATTGGAAAGCACATTTAGACGAGACGTATGGGGAATATTCCAAATGTGTGTGGGCACTAATTTTAATGCAGGCTGTCAGCTTAGTTACATGCACATTTTTCACATGCTCAAGGATCACTTGCTATTGTTGAAACTCAAATGTGAGTGGACATGACAGAAAGAAATGGTTTATTGTTTGACATTTCAATTTTCTGCCATCAGACTGATTATTTGTTGCCACCATAAATTCTGTATTATACATGTATTTTAAGTCAAAAGGTATAATAATAATAATAATTTTTTTTTTTTTTTTACTAGATTAGTCTTTGTTTTGTGCTGTAGCTTAATGTCTTTTCACCTTTGATAGATATGACACAATTTGGGTCGAGAACTAAGGTATAAACAAGAAGATTACAATTAAAGATCTGAAAACCTCAAATTCTCAATGAGAATTAATGAGGGGGAAAAAAACCTAATAATAATTCTGTACACGGTAAAAAAAACGTAACAGGAGATCGGATAAAATCATTCTAAAACTTTAGAAACTTATTAAATCATAAATTTTAACCCTTTAAAACACAGAGCCCGAGGTTACTGATTGGAAGGTCGGGGGTTTGAGCCTCACACCGCCAAGTTGCCACTGTTGAGACCTTGAGCAAGGCTCTTAACCCTGTCCAGGGGGTGCTGTATCCTGGCTGACTCTGTGCGCTGACCAGTGGTGTCAAAAGTATTCACATTCATTACTTGAGTAGAAGTATAGATACTAGGGTTCAAAAATACTTCTTTAGAAGTTGAAGTATCAACCCAAGCTTTTTACTTAAGTAAAAGTTTAAAAGTACTGGTTTCAAAACTACTTAAAGTATACAAGTAAAAGTACCGTGAGGGGCGAAAAAAACATTAAGGTCTCGCTTTCATGCACCGGGGGTGGTTGGGGGGGGGGGGGAGGGTGCGTTGTGCGCGTTCCTATCATGCGACCATGGGGTCGCATGATGTAAGGATGTTCTACTCCTTACATCCTTAAAATGTAAGGAGTAGAAAGTACAGATAATTGATTAAAAATGTAAGGAGTAGAAGTAAAAAGTCGGCTGAAAAATAATTACTCCAGTAAAGTATTGATACCCAAAATTTCTACTTAAGTAAGGTAACGAAATATTTGTACTTCGTTACTTGACACCTCTGGCGCTGACCCCATTATTATTATGTTGCGTTCCTGGCAAAAGCATATAGACTCTTTTAGTTACCCTTTCTCTCCTTTCCCCCCTTTCAGCAGAAAAAAAAAATCCATGTTGATATGTTTTGCTATTAAATGCTATTATCAAATTATATACCAGGATCAGCGGCATGGTGATGTAGTGGTTAGCACAGTTGCCTTGCACCTCCAGGGTTTGGGTTCGATTCCCGTCTCTGTGTGCATGGAGTTTGCATGTTCTCCCTGTTCTTGGTGGGTTTCCTTTGGGTACTCAGGTTTCCTCCTACAGTCCAAAGACCTGCAGGTTAGGTTAATTAGCATTCCCAAATTGACCATAGTGTGTGTGTGTGTCAGTGTGCCCTGTGATGGATTGTCACTCTATCCAGGGTGTACCCTGCCTTGTGCCCAAAGCCTCCTGGGATAGGCTCCAGGTCCCCGCAACCCTGAATACAGGATAAAGCGGTATAGAAGATGAATGAGTGATTACTGATATACCTCCCCAGCTGATTCACTGCATCATAATAGTTGAATTTTGTATTGATATGCCAGTAGAACCAGTACACTTTAAATCCGATTTTCTTTCCATATGTAACACCCAAATTACAATATTGCAATTACTGTAGTACTGTAGGATAACAAATATACAAACACCCCAGTGCTGAGTTTTAGCCAGACTTGGATGACTACAGCGACGCACGGTGAGTTCTCAATAAAGAGTAACTTCTGCTTGAAAGATATCTCAACGTCTCCTGGTCTCTGCTTCAACAAAGGAAAAAGTTTCCAACAGTACTTTGCATCTTTTTATTTTCACTATGAATCCTTCTCTCTGGAACCCATTTCTCTCATCCAACAACTACCACCTGAAGAGGGTGAAACCTATCACGCTTCCTCCACATTTTTGAGCAATAACTCACACCAGCATACTCCTGCAATAATTAGTGAAATCCCCTTACTCTGTTTTACAGTCACATGCTCAAAATATTACATATCAATGATCTACATTGATTTTAAACCCTGGAGTGTTTCAAAAATACCCAGTGGAAAAAGAGAGCAATGCCCGAAGGTGACATCATTGAGAACCTTCATGTATTAAATAACAGCTATAAAAATTGACCAGGGACATTTTAATGCATCTTCGGAGCAAATTGTGTCAAGCATTGTCACATGCAACTCTAACCAAAAGCTGGAGCAGTGCACAATTATACCAGTTAACCAGAAAATCCAAGCAGCGACTTTATTTCTGCTCTCAGTGTCAAGTGTTTCCTGAGGAAGTGGTTGTCAGGTAATTTGAGAAAAGTGCCATGTGAAGAGTCCAATTTTCAGGAAGAGGTACAGTAGGTAAAGTTGAAGGTAATAAACTTTTCTTTGCTCCCCATCTTTTGTCTGTTGCTCCTCTTTTTGGCAGTGATGGGGGAGGGGTACTAATGTGGTTCATCGCTAGACGACACGATCAGGCTAGACGTCTGATTGTTCCTCAGGCACAAAAGCTGAAAAAGTAAAGAATATAGTGCCATTTTCATTAAAGGTTAGCTGTCATGTAACCTCCTTTAGTAGCTTCTCTTCCACACTTGGGAAATACTGACAAGCCGTCATCCCACAATTCCCTCGGAAGGAAAGAGCTGCCTGGGTCCGTAGCTTGAACGATAGACTCTCAAAGTCAAAATAGGCCAATGAATAAAGCTGTAAGAAAAGCATGGATGTGTTATCTTTGTTTTAACCTCCTACATTGTTTGTAAAGTATTTTAAGCAAAAGTGAAAAAAATTACATTTAAGAAATAACCCTTTAGTGGGCTAAAAGATATCAACTACTATAATTAAACTCAAACATATTATTATGTGCACTTTAAACTGGAAAATAAATATTAAACTATAAAACCCAGAGGTTAGCTGACCTTATGTACTGTATCTCCAGTCTCTATTTTTGCCTGAAGATGTATCTGCATGTACGTACTGTATAAGCTTCGTAGTAATGTTCCTAGCAAAAAATAAAAAAAAAATTAATTAAATAAACAAAAAAGTTTGTTGACGTAATTTCCTTGCGTTTCAGTTAACTTTGTCGATCTGTCAACAAGCTTTCATATGTCATCATTAAAAAAATGCTTTAGGCTGAGCTGCGAGCCATGAGTGCATCACTGTCTTCACATTAGAAGTGAATCTTTGTCCTCATAGGGCCAAATGGCTGAAAGTCAGAGGGAGCTTGATCAGGACTATAGGGAGGATGCTTTAACACCCCAAAACAAAGTTTTTGAGGAGAGTAGACAGTGTGGGCAGAAGTGTGTCAGACGTGCATCGTTATGCAAGCTCATGACGCCCTTGAATAGCAGTCGTCTGCATTTAATAAAGTTTAGACTTCACAAGCACTGCTGATTGTTGGACATTTTTCCTGATAATGTTCCAATACTGGCCCTTGAGAATCCCCGAAAAGTGTAAGCATACATTTTTCAGCTGATGGTTGACTTTTGAACTTTTTCCTCGGTCAGCAATTGGGGGTGTTATTACCAGAGTGCGGATAATATTTGACTCATCTTCGTATATGCTTTTGTGCTAAACACTGCCTGGAGTTTAGTCACTGTTTTTATACTCTGTCTTACTCTGGGAATGATCTACTGCATGGTGGTGTATTGTATATTTGAGGGAAATGGGAGGAGCAGGACATTGGAGCTCTGCAGAGTTCTACAATTAGTGAGCATCTTAGACACAGCACCATGGACATACTGTACCACATTGTCATCCCAGGGTCTATGCCCACATGCATTTTTGTGAGATAAGGGTTTCTTGCTTCTAGACTGCCCTTCCTTGGACCATATATTCCATCTGACAGAAGGGTCCTCAGTTACATGTGCATGTGACATTCTATCTTCTCAGTGCAGAAGGTCATCTATCATCCTTCACATAAAAACACCGGCAAGGAGGGTTAAGCTGCACACTGATGAAGCTCTCCTGTGTGTGAGAAATTCTATTGTTGGAACCCATCCTTGCTGTTTCAAGCCATACAGCTCTGATAGACCTTCAGCTCCTATTTCAGTGGGGAGGGTGTGGTGGAACAGCAGAGGAACATTGTTGAGCATGCAGTCTGTGCACAAGACAACACAGAAAACAAAGCCATCCATACTGTATGTTCTATGAAAGATATACATTCCAAAAGATCTCATTCACAAAGCGAGCATTCTGAATATCGCATTCCTGCTTCTTGATTTCTCTTTATTCAAAGACAATATGATCTGACAAACAGCACTGATGATGACAGATCCAATGATGTTAAAAAATACATTGCACATGATATGGGAAGTTAATTCCAGCACAAAATATACAGAATTAAGGTGTTTGGTATGTTGTCGTTATGTAGACACCTTGAGACTATTTCTTTCTAGTGTGCACAGTGAAATAGCAAGAACATTTGTAGATGCGAACAAATCATGGAAGTAGCTCACGTGTATTGTACAAAAAATAGACACAATAGTGCACTAGATATACAATATTTACAATGAATATTTTTAGTGTGTTAGTAAATGTCCAAAGTCTGGTATATTACTGTATATGTGTGTGTGTGTGGAGGGTGTGGGAGAAATGAGTATGCCTCATCGGTTTCAATGAATCAGTCCGGGAGTATGAAGATAGAAAATGGCTGTCCTGATGGTAAAAAAAAAAAAAAAAATCCTCAATGAGATAGAGGTCACAGTCTGAAACAGCCCTGAGACAAAATGGTGTCCATTCTGGTGCGCAGTCAATTCAACACCATGCAGCCCTATCCTCCTCTAGAAGTCCTCCTGGGCTCCCTTTAAATGAAGTCAGCTGAAGTCCATTGCGTCACTGGGATTCCCCTTGTGATTTATAATGTGAAAGTATAATGTGGAACCAAATCACCAAACCTGTGTGTAGGCTATGGTGAGTGTAAAAACATAGTGTAGGTAGGTATATTAAAAAAAAGTCTTTCCTGAATTAACGATCTTGCATCACTGCATTATATTAATGACACAAATTTTATTAATTGTGTATCTGCAAAAAGTGTTTAGAACTTTCTGGCAGAAGCTACATGTATGTGAGCAAAGTGAAGCAATTAATTACTTTAACAATTAATTAGAAGGGTGACTCCGCCCACTTCACATAAACTGACCCAACTGCCATCGCTCCAACCAAGAATCAAATCATAACAAAACAATAATAATAATAATAATAGAAAAAACACGTTCTATTTGTGATTCTTCAACACTGTTATTAGTTATGTGCTTTAATCAATTTCAGTGATGATTTTTTCCGTGTTAAATCTCTGCAGAAAAAAAGGGTTTAATAAAAAAAAGCAGGGCACAATAGTCACAGATAGCATTACAGAAAATCAATCTGCTGTCTTTTTCTCCGGCTTGCTTGGAACACTTCCCTTTGCTCTCCCACTTGTTTTCTTATAAGCGTTTCTTTATTGATTCTTGTTTTCCCCTTTGTCTTTATTTTGTGAGCTGACCTTGTGCTGTTTTTTTAACTGATTCTCGTAAACGTGTCTGTGAAAAGTAGTTGGAAAATGTTTGAAAAGTAAAAAAATATTCTTTATCCCGAAAGGGCAGTTTGAGCATCACTGAATTATTAAGTATAATAACATTTAAAGAAAATGTAAGCTTTAATACACAGTTCTAATTAGTAGAATGAAACATGCCCTGTACAATTCTGGCAGAAGTTATTGAGCCACTGGGGAAAATAATCCTCAGAACTTGGAGAAAAATCATGTACATTTCATGTAATTAAATGCAATGATGAGCCATAACACTGCAATGCAAAACTTTATGCCCAGTATTGTATATGTTCCCCTTGGGCCTCCTGGATGGCTCTGGCCCCTCAACACGTGACTCCGCAAGACCTCTGGGGGCAGGACTTTGGCAGTAGATGCATTGGGTGGTGTACTGTATGTTGTAAGGTGGGGCCTGCATGGATTGGAGTTGTTTTATTGGCGCATGGGTGCTCAATTGGATTGGGAATTGGGGAATTTGTAGTCTAGATCAGTGGCATTGGGCTATTTGACAGCTGGGCTCTGCAGACTGTGGTGCACTGGGTGTTCCGGTGCCTTTTTATAATGGCTAAGATTGACTTATTTTCCTGTGACTTTTGCTGCATTGGGCTTTCTGTAGGATTGGACGAGATGGCCTGACCTTTGGTCTCCGCAGGCGCGGGTGAGCCATGGGTGTCCATGATCCTTACTGGGGTATAGTTGATACTCAGTGTGTTAATAATGTGTTAATATTTTGTAAACAAATAAGAAAATTTAAATATAATGACGTATACTCTATATAACAAAAAATGGCATTTGTCCATTGACATTTTCTTTTTCTAACACACAACCTAAACATTTGTCCCCCCAGGTGATTTTTTTTAGAACATTAAATTAACAACAGCAATAGAATCTCCTAGATTCCTGATTTTTTTTATTTATTTCGTTTTGGGTCTTTTATTAAATTTCAGCAAGAAGCCCGGTAGAATACATTAGATTAATCACGACCCCCTCCTTCTCCTGTGGAGCGTAGGGACATCTCTAATTAAATAAAAGGGGTTGAGGAAGTTCAGCTAACATTAAATCAGTCAAGATAAAAACAGAGCTGCACAGAACTGCGGAGCTGAAAGTGTGAGAAATCCATTTTCTAAGAGAAGCAATAATCTATTTCTATTGCTGGTTGAATTCGAGAACTTTCATGAGTCATTAACGTTCCCCCTATTTGTCTGTACACCACTGCATTGGAAAATGATCCTCAATAACTATGCTTATTCCTTTAGAACTTAATTCCTTTAGAACTTAATTAATAATTCCTTTCCTTGGAGGATTAATATCACTGTCAAGGGCTTTGAATCGGTAACTGAAGCTTAGCCACTAAGAAACTCTCTGTTACACTTAATTAATTAGCATAAAGCACAGATTTGTTTCCTAAACAAACCAGTGTCTGTTTTCCCTCCCTTTGATATAGGACTTTTAAAAAACAAAGAAACAATAATTCATTTAAATGAATAATAAAAACATGAGGGATCAATCAGTCCAACATAAAAAGTAATAAAAAATAATTAAAGTGAGAGAAGGGGGGAAAAACAAGGTATAAAAAACAATCAGAAAACACACAGAAGGTAGGAATAACTGTCCAGAGGCTTGTTATAGTGTACAGGCAGAGGTGGAAAGTAATGAATTACAGTACATTTATTCGCATTACTGTAATTAAGTAGATTTTTTTGTGTTCTTCTACTTTTTAAAATCTGTAATTTGACTTTTACTTAAGTATGTTTTGTTTAAAGTGTTGTACTTCACTACATTTTAAATCGTATTCGCTACTGAGTAAAAAATAAATTAATGAAAATGAAAAATAATACAAATAATACAATGGGGAAGGGAAAAACATTGCACCCCGGAAACCACTGCACTGATTGATTGATGGAGAACAAACGTGCTAAATTCACAAGAATGATGGAGACGGACAAAACAGATGCCAGTGATGCAGACACAGCTGAAAGTGAGATGCTTTCTTATGAAGCAAACCCCTGGTCATATTTAAGCGACCGCTTTGATTTCAAGCACAACAAAGGGAACAGATTTATGATGCCAGGGTGTTCCATCCCCCACCCCACCCCCGCTGTAAAAAAAAAAAAAAAACTAACTCAGTAACTTTTACTCTGAGTTAATTTTTAATGAGCTACTTTTTACTTTTACTTGAGTATATTTTCATAAGATTTTCATTCATTACTGTGGCCACGTGTGTGTGCGTAAAACATAATTTATTTTGTGTCTGTAGGCGTATGTGTACTGTTAATTATAACACACGTGTGCACACGTGTAAAGCAAAAGCAAGTCGCATTAAAGAGGTTAAAGATCGATTTTCATTATTTCTTATGGGAAACTTCGTTTTTGGTTTATGAAATTATAACACTCGTTTTTATATTATAAAATGAATTATACTCATAATCCAATATATATATATATTATGTAATATATATATAATATATATATATATATATATATATAATATATATATATATATATATATATATATATATATATATATATATATATATATATATATATATATTAGGCGTTCTACTTCTGAATGTTTACAGAAACAACTGCAGTGGTGTACATTCTTTAAAACATTTGCACCATTCAAATGTTTTACTGCGGTTAGGCGTCTCATCACTGTACTCTGCTTGTGGTCTTCAGTAAATGTGACTCGCATTTATGCCTTTATTCATGACAAATTTCATCTCAAATTTGACTTGAATGCCCCAAATAGCTAGATAGTTAGATGTTTGCGTAATAAGTACTCACACACACAGTAACAGCAGTCACAGCGTCTCAGCACATTTTGTGCACATTTAATACATGTACATTTCATTACTACTTTGATTAAACTAAGACATAGTTATTTAATCAATACAAACATGGGTCGTGTGCTCAAAATTAGGATAAGTAAATTAATACATCAATAAATTAAAGTATTTTCTATTAATTCTTGTATACTAGAACAATACCAAATACATCCAAACTCTGACTCTGACTTACTCACTCACTGATCGTCTATACCACTTTATCCTGAATACAGGGTTGTGGGGTGACGGTCCCTGGAGACATTCACACACGACAGTCAATTTGGGAATGCCAGGTAGCCTAATCTGCATGTCTTTGTACAGTGGGAGGAAACCGGAGAACCCGGAGGAAACCCACCAAGCACAGGGAGAACATGCAACCTACATGCAGGTGTGTAGAAAAGTGTAGAAAAAGCTTAATGATGCAGTCGCCTGGAAATATTATCAAGCAGTCTGCTCTAGAAGGAGTTATATACTGTAGGAGCACTACTTTAGTTAACTGCCAATAGTGTGTAAAGCTGTCGTCTAGTAAACAGTGAAGAATCTATAGCAGGGTGGGTAAAAAGTAATTAAGCATTAAAAATTGATAATAAAGTTAATATTTCTAATATAAATTTATTGAAACAAATTGTACATGTACTTTATCAGATAGGAAAATGAAAGCAAATTTTTAAGTTCTAATGTAAGCACCAGTGGCGTCAACCAGTTTCCTCAAATGACCAGGGATGGAATGCACTTCTGAAGTCATTTGGGATGTTATTAACAACCTCCGGAATCAATGCCTCCGATTCCTCCAGTGTGTGATGTTTTGTTCTGTATACCCTTTCCTTTGGGAAAAAAATCACTTGAAGTGAGATCTGCACACCTTGGAAGTCATTGACGATGTCCACGGCAGCCCAGCCAACGTCCTGGAAAATGCTGGTCTAACTGCACATGCATTGTAAGAGCAAGAGCAAAAAGGGGTGGTGCTATTATTTGTGTGTTAATTTATACTGAAGTTTTGATGACCTTAATGCCATTAACTTTAAATTTAGAAAACCATATTAATGATCTGATATGATAAATCAGGTGAGCTTGTACTGTAGCTAGGAAAAAGCTAAAAAGTACAGGGCTCTGGATTTTCCATGACTAGGGTTGAGAAACCCTGTCTACAATGTAGAAAATAATAAAAGTAAAGAAATAGCCATGAGTGAATAAAAGTTGCTGAAGAAGCTGAAGAGTGACTGGTGCTGAAGATAGATGGATATATGTGCTTGACTGAACCCCAAGAAAACATTGATGATGTTTTTAGCTACTGTATTACATCACTATTGGTGTAAAGTAAATATTTTAAGACTCATGCTTTAAAATCTCAGAATCCAGTATCATGCTGTATATACTCTATATAGGTCCTTCTCAAAAAATTAGCATATTGTGATAAAGTTCATTATTTTCTGTAATGTACTGATAAACATTAGACTTTCATATATTTTAGATTCATTACACACAACTGAAGTAGTTCAAGCCTTTTATTGTTTTAATATTGATGATTGTGGCATACAGCTCATGAAAACCCAAAATCCCTATCTCAAAAAATTAGCATATCATGAAAAGGTTCTCTAAACGAGCTATTAACCTAATCATCTGAATCAACTAATTAACTCTAAACACCTGCAAAAGATTCCTGAGGCTTTTAAAAACTCCCAGCCTGGTTCATTACTCAAAACCGCAATCATGGGTAAGACTGCCGACAGCTGACTGCTGTCCAGAAGGCCATCATTGACACCCTCAAGCAAGAGGGTAAGACACAGAAAGACATTTCTGAACAAATAGGCTGTTCCCAGAGTGCTGTATCAAGGCACCTCAGTGGGAAGTCTGTGGGAAGGCAAAAGTGTGGCAGAAAACGCTGCACAACGAGAAGAGGTGACCGGGCCCTGAGGAAGATTGTGGAGAAGGACCGATTCCAGACCTTGGGGGACCTGCCGGAAGCTGTGGACTGAGTCTGGAGTAGAAACATCCAGAGCCACCGTGTACATGCGTGTGCAGGAAATGGGCTACAGGTTGCAAATTTTGCATGTCATTCGGAAATCAAGGTGCCAGAGTCTGGAGGAAGACTGGGGAGAGGGAAATGCCAAAATGCCTGAAGTCCAGTGTCAAGTACCCACAGTCAGTGATGGTCTGGGGTGCCATGTCAGCTGCTGGTGTTGGTGCACTGTGTTTTATCAAGGGCAGGGTCAATGCAGCTAGCTATCAGGAGATTTTGGAGCACTTCATGCTTCCATCTGCTGAAAAGCTTTATGGAGATGAAGATTTCATTTTTCAGCACGATCTGGCACCTGCTCACAGTGCCAAAACCACTGGTAAATGGTTTACTGACCATGGTATTACTGTGCTCAATTGGCCTGCCAACTCTCCTGCCCTGACCCCCATAGAGAATCTGTGGGATATTGTGAAGAGAAAGTTGAGAGACACAAGACACAAGAATCTGCAAAAGGATTCCCGACCAAGTATTGAGTGCAGAACTGAACATAATTATTTGAAGGTTGACTTTTTTTGTATTTAAAACACTTTTCTTTTATTGGTCGGATGAAATATGCTAATTTTTTGAGATAGGGATTTTGGGTTTTCATGAGCTGTATGCCACAATCATCAATATTAAAACAATAAAAGGCTTGAACTACTTCAGTTGTATGTAATGAATCTAAAATATATGAAAGTCTAATGTTTATCAGTACATTACAGAAAATAATGAACTTCATCACAATATGATAATTTTTTTAGAAGGACCTGTATATATACCCAAGTAAAACTCAAAAAATTGTAATATTGTGCAAAAGTTCTGTAAGGATTTCTTGGTTTTTGGTAGTCCCCCCTTTTGGTCTACTCAGTGCTCCGCCTGCATTCTGCTGTCCCGCCTGAGCTCAGGGAACCCCTCAATGAATCACACAGACCAGTGCTCAGTGAGACGTTCAAAGTTTATTGTGGAAAACAGGAGTATATATATATGCACACACACACACAAAAGTATCAAAAAGAAAGAGCAGGTGGTTAAATCTGGTCCATAATGTTTATAAAAGATAACATGGAGAAAACCCGGAGTTTGGGAGTTGTCCTTCACTAGGAGCCTCCAACGGTTTTACGACCTGAACATAGATTATACTAAGGAATGTGTTTGCTGATAGTGCAGCGTGTCGAGGTCAAAGAAAGAAAGGACTCTGTTCTCGTGCACACATAATATCATGGAATACACTAGAAAGTAAATATTCCCTGCAAGTTCATTTATTTCAGTAATGCAATTTAAAAGGCAAAACTAATATATGAGATAGACTCATTACATGCAAAGCAAGATAGTTTAAGCTGTGATTTGTCATAATTGAGCTCATGAAAATCTCAAATCCACAATCTCAGAAAAGTAGAATATTGTGAAAGCGTTCGATATTTGAGGCTCAAAGTGTCCCACTCTAATCAGCTAATTAAGCCATAACACCTGCAAAGGGTTCCTGAGCCTTTAAATGGTCTCTCAGTCTGGTTCAGTAGGAAGCACAATCATGGGAAAGACTGCTGACCTGACAGTTGTGCAGAAAACCATCATTAACATCCTTCATAAGGAGGGAAAGCCTCAAAAGGTAATTGCAAAAGAAGTTGGATGTTCCCAAAGTGCTGTATCAAAGCACATTAATAGAAAGTTATGTGGAAGGAAAAAGTGTGGAAGAAAAAGGTGCACAAGCAGCAGGGATGACCTGATGGCCTGGAGAGGACTGTCAGGAAAAGCCATTCAAAAGTGTTGGAGACTTTCACACGGATTGGACTGAGGCTGGAGTCAGTGTTCAAAGAAAAAAAGACCTGGGGCCTCATGTACAAAGACTTGCGTTGAGTTCATACTAAAACATTGCGTACGGACAAAGCTGTAAATGTGCGTACGCAGTAAAAAAATCTGATGTATGAAACACTGCGTACGCGGAATCCCACGCATATTCTCTTTGTTCATCGAATTAATGTGAAATTGAGCGCACGTGCACAAAACCCCTCCCTGCCTCCTCCCCCATATAAATATGGTTATGACTCCACTTTGGCATAACCAAACGAAAAAGCAATGGCAAAAGCAAGCAAGAAGAGAAACTTCACAGAATGTGAATTAGAGGTGCTCCTATCGGAGGTAGACCAGAGAAAAACTGTGTTATTTGCAAGTTTGTCCTCTGGAATTAATAACAAAATAAGAAAAACTTAGCTGGAATAATATCTTTAAATACATCACTCACCAAGAAGCCACCCATCGCGCACCCTGCCACCTTGGAGCCTCATCCCAGCCATGCTGTTCGTGAGGATGAATGAATCATGGGTTGACCCAGGCCACTTCGCCACAATATTTGTTAGGCGCATTTGAGCATCACATATTATTTGCACATTTATTGAATGGAAATGTTTCAGATTCACGTATGCAAATTCGTCTTCAGATGGAGCCTTTATAGCAATGTGCGTGCAGTCGATGGCTCCGATTACATTAGGAAAACTGGCGATCGCTGCAAATTGCGCTTTAATGTTTGGCTGGTCAACTGCATGGTATGGAAACCTTATATACCTGCTAGACATGCGGATGATCCCCTCCAATACAGCTGGCATTGCACGGCTCAAAGACGACTGGCTTAACCCCGAGCGGTCTGCCAGTTCCCTTTGGAAAGAACCAGTTGCCAGGAAACCAAGCGTTGTCAGCACCTGTAAGGGAACAGGTAATGTGTGGCTCCTCGCCGTCTCTCTTTCCAAATTTGGACCCAACTCAGCACAGAGCTCCAAGAGGATATCTCCTGGAAATCTGAAATGGCTAATAAGCCAGTCATCATCGTGGGGCAGAAAATCCCTGTGATCCCTAAAAACGTGTTCCCTTCGGATTCGGCCATTGACAATGTCCTCTAATAAGGCCAACACTGCCATTGCCATAGACTAAGGGTTGTATACATTTGCAAATGCTTTTATATGTTCTAAATCACATAATTCGTTGAAAAATATTGTCAATTAACCCATTTTATCAATTATAAATTAATAGCAATGTGTTGGTGTGCAATTTAACATAATTCCCTCTAGGAGTCGCCAACGGAAATAAAACAAACACACACAAGAAATACACGTACGCCAGACATGAAGTTGGCGTGGAAGAACGCACATTCTCGCGTTAATTTCACTGTTAGTAAATCCGACCGTGAGCGTGAAAACTGGCGTAAGCAACGTTTTTGTGCGTACGCAGCGTTGATACATGATGCCCCTGGTCTTTTGTTCAGTCCAAAGTTCTCTTTTCTGATGAGAGTATCTCTTTTGGAAACAAAGGACCCAGAGTCTGGAGAAAGAATGATGAGGCACACATTGCAAGATGCTTGATCTCCAGTGTGAGGTTTCCACAGTCTGTGTTGTTTTGTGGAGCCATGTCATCTGCTGGTGTTGGTCCACTGTGCTTCATTAAGTCCAGGATCAATGCAGCTGTCTACCGGGAGATTTTTTGCTGACTTCATTTTCCAGCAGGACTTGACACCTGCCCACACTGCCAAAAGCACCAAATCCTGGTTCAATGGCTGTGGGATTACTGTGCTTGAACTCGCCTGACCTGAACCCCATAGAGAATCTATGGGGCATTGCTAAGAGAAAGATGAGAGACTTGAGACCAAACAATGCAGAAGAGCTGAAGGCTGATATTGAAGTGTCTTCCATAAAACCTTAGCAGTGCCACAGGCTGATAGCTTCCATGCCAAATCGCATTAAAGCAGTAATTGCTGCAAAAGGGCCCCAAAACAAGTACTGAGTACATACTGTATGCATGCTTGTACTTTTCAGAGGTTCGATATGTTCTATGTACAATCCTTGTTTTATTGATTGCATGTACTGTAATATTCAAATTTTCGGAGATTGTGGATTTGGGGTTTTCATGAGCTGTAAGCCTTAATCATCTCAATTATGACAAATCACAGCTTGAACTATCTTGCTTTGCATGTAATGAGTCTACAGTACCTTGTATATTAATTTCACCTTTTAAGTTGCATTATTGAAATAAATAAATAAATTTTTGCATGATATTCAAATTTTTTGTGTTTCACCTGCATATACCAAACCCATTTCCACTTATTAAGGCCTTTGATCACAGTATGGTATACACCAGCACAATTCTAATCAGGTTCGAAAGTTAACCATACCTAAACACAGGCACACCAATGTTTGTGTTGTGCACACAAATGAGTGTGTTAGTGTGTGTATGTCCAGGGTATCCCTGTCTTGTGCTCTAACTCTCCTGGAAAAGGCTCCAGGTCTTCCATGTCCCTGTATACAGGATCAAGCCGTATATACTGAATGATGATATTAGTAAAAGTAGGACTACAGTATTGCTAAGGTCAACTGTCTTGTACTGTTCTTTTTCTTTGTGTTTATTGAGCACTCACAAACCATACCACCACCTACTCTGTTGGATGTGGAAGTGCAGGACAATATTAAAGAGGACAATATTGATAAGGTGAAAACTTGCCATATAAAGATGGAAAGAGGAACAAAGTGCCAATCATTTTCAGGCAGTTTAAAAAGGAATCAGAGTAAAATCATTCTTAGAAATGCAAAGTGTAAAACCATCCATCGTTTGACTTTGATTGACATCAAACACCTTTTTCAAGTGGACGAATATAGTTACCTAATTTTAGATGCAAAGCTCATATGTAGGAGTTTTTTAATTTGCTTGGCTTAGGCAAACATATTGACAAATATATACTGTAAATTTAGAAAACAAATTTATTTTTCCAACTCAACATTCCATTCCATTGTACATGTATAAAGACATCCAAAGTATCATTTCTTAAACATCAAATAGATTGCTTGTGTGCATGGGTTTTGGCATCCATGTTGATCGAAAAGTGAGGTCTAACATATACTGTATACTCAATAAGAAAGTGGCTTTGACAGTAATCCGGCGGTAAATCACAGGTTTGTTTTAATTTGCTTATTCCAAAATGTTTATATTACGTTAAAATTTAAGGTCTATTATAAATGGTGTCGAATGGGAGAAATTTTACAGTTTTCTGGAAGGAGAAATGTACAGTATGTAACATTTGTAGAAATCCTCAGTGTTAGTGCTCTGCAATTGTCAGAGGTAAAGCTGTAACGTTATGCCTTGTGGTATTTTGGTAACAAGACAATTACAGTAGCTTTTTTTTCATTAGCATTAAAATGGAGGGGTAAAATAGTGTCTGACTCTATGACTTTAAAGCTGCTGTAACCTGATTTCCTTACAATTTACAACATTCAGTGTAATTATGAACAGATAAAATAAGACATTGTGTGTTTCTAAATAAAAGAAATATATGAAATTGCTATAATAAAGGGACAATAATACAGTGGGAACTTGCAGTAGGGAAATGGTACAATGTAACTCTGTATCTATGGCAGTGTTTCAAGTGGTGCTCATATTGATTGCCTCATATTTTAGATCATAGTGATTTATCTGAACAGCGTAATTCCATGCTTTTGATTTTTGCAGTTCAGCAGCAAGATGCTTTTGATGAGCTTCTTGAACACTCTGAAGGAAATACCCATGCTGCTGCGTTCTCTCTCCGTGACATTGTCAGTGGTTATCTTCCAGTTAAGAGCAGGAAATAATAGTGTTCTGGAACGTTCAGGATGTGAAGGGTACCGCCTTTGATTCAGGGGGTTTAGCATGATCGTGTGTGTTTCCTAAAGCAAAGTCAACATTGGATTTCTTTTCACATGTACAAATACAGTCGGGTTAAATGTCACATGTCTAAGGCTAGTGTATGATTACAGAAAACAGTGTGCACAAAGGACAATGCAATGAGTAGATGGTTATGGGGCAAGAGCAGTATAACATATAAATCGTCTCGGGTTACTTTGCTGTAACCCTGTTCCCTGAAAAGCCAGGAACGAGATGCTGCGTGAAAACGCCAAATTTTGGCTTATATAACATCGGTCGTGTGATGTCATCTGATGAGACGCACCTGCAGGTTATAAATAGAAGTGAACCTGAAACATTCCTGAGATTGATTTGTCTGAACGGACGTCCGGTCACGTAGGCAGTGCAGCATTGGGACGCAGCATCTCGTTCCCACCTTTTCAGGGAACAGGGTTACAGCAAAGTAACCCGAGACGTTCCCTTTCAAAGGCTACACTCGATGCTGCGTGAAAATGCTATGGGAACGAGAGTACCAACTCCGCCGCACTGCAAGTGTCTGGACCCCAAGGTTGTGTAGTGTGTGCGCACAAGGCCGAGAAGGTCTCAGAACTATGCCTGGGCAGCTAACTCAGGGACCCGTGAGCCCGGAGTAGCATGAACATTCAGACTGTAAATGTAACAAATGTGTGCGGAGAGGACCAACCCTCCGCGTCACACACTTGCTGCAGGGGAATACCTCTTGCCAGTGCAATAGATGAGGCAATCCCCCTGGTTGAATGAGCCCTGATTCCTAGAGGCGAAGTGAGCCCCATAGGAGAGGGCAATAGCATCTCTCACCCGGTTGCTGCCCCAAAACATGTAAAAGCTGCTCTGACTTACGCCACTGGCTGATGTGCTGGACGTAAATCTGAAGAGCACGTTGCGGGCCCAAAACTTGTAAAAGCTGATCTGACTTACGCCACTGGCTGATGCGCTCAAAGTAAATCTGAAGAGCATGAACTGGACACAGTAAGTGAAGTCTCTCCTGCTCCGAAGCTGTAAAAAGGCGGAGGACAGAAGGCTTCAAAACAATAGGATGCATGTTGAGAATGGAACTTTCGGGAGATAGTTCAGTGAGGATGCAAAATGGCCCTGACTAGCCCAGGGGCAAAGTCTAGGCAGGATGGGGACACTGACAGATCTCCAATCCTCTTAGAGAGGTAACGGCCATTAGAAAAACCAGGTGTCAATTGGACCTTTGAGCACGATAGATAAAACCCACAAAAGAGACCATGGCTCTAGTGGGTGGCCTCAACCGTTTAGCTCCATGAATGGAACGGGTAACTAAAAGGGTGTTTTCCTACAGTAACCCCGTCGATCAGGACGTGGCACGCTGAAATATCAGTTACGTACGTCCTGAGAGTACTAGGGCACAAGCCTGAGGACAACTTTTCCTGCAGAAACTCCAGCACTGAAACAATTCGGCAGTGGACTGGGTCTACTGTATCTGCTTCGTCATGCACCAACTTTCAAATACATTCCTTTTGAGGGCATAAGCTCTTCTAGGGGAGGGAGCCCTAGCACTTAGAATAGTCTTAATTATGCTGGCTGGAAAACCAGCTTGACTTAGTTGGTCCCGTTCAGGGGCCAAACGTGAAGGTTCCAAAGCTCGAGCCAGGGATGAAATATTGTCCCCTGCGCCTGAGACAGAAGATCCCTCCTCAATGGAATCACCATGCCATCGAGCCATCGAGGAGAGATACTGGATCCGAGAACCAAACTCTGGTCGGCCAACACGGCGCTATCAATAAGACGCGCAAACGCTGTTGATGGACCCTCGCCAAGACTCCTGGGAGCAGAGCTATCAGGAAAAATGCATAAAGTCGTAAACTGGGTCACGTACGGGCCAAGGCGACCAGACCCATGGGAACTGGAAGAGTCAGAGAGTAGCAAAGGGGAAGTTTGCTGATCTTGCGAGGCAAAGAGGTCTACCTCTGCTACATGAAATCTCTCCAAGATTGACTGACTACTTCGGGGTGGGGTTTCCATTCCCCGTGAGAATTGACTGGACAGTACAACTGCTCCCACATTCATATGCCCTGGAATGTAAATTACCTAGAGGGACAGCTACCTGGTGCGCTAGCTATTTAGTTATATATGAGACTGCCATAGTCTTGTCCACCTAGCACTAGGACATGGTAGCCTCTCAACTGCTGGAGGAAGTGCTTAAGGGCCAGAAATAGAGCCATAATTTCGAGGCATCTGAGCATCTGAGCCGACAAGATGGACTTAGAGTGGGACCCAGAGTCAGAAACCATGGTCTGAACCACATACATTAGGAAGGGTACGAAGCACCTGGCGCGTAACCCTTATTGGGGATTGGCCCTCAAGTGAAAACCCCTGGTTCTTAGCCACAGCTGAAATGCTCTCACCGTGGATACAGCTGTCATGAGAGCTAAATGAGAGCCATTGAGGGTGTTGAGAATGGATTTGACACGAGCGGGAGACAGCTGTGCCTGCTTACAATCCAATTCCATGTGACACCCAAATATGTTGTCCTCTGAACAGGAAAGAGCACGCTTTTCGTTGGGTCTCAATCCTAAGAAACAAAGATGGGCTAGGACAACATGCTAATGTCGAAGCGCTAGCTACTGAGACTGGGCTAGCCAGTCATCTATGTAATTCAAATACGGATGTCCTGGAGTCGTAAGAGCCAGAACTACATCCATGCATTTTGTATATGTGCCGGTGAGAGAGCTAGGCCAAATGGAAGGACCCGATACTGGTAAGCTTTTTTTTTTTTTATATTTCTATATGAAAATATGCGTCCTTCAATCGATTGTCACAAATCAATCACTTGGTAGGATTTGAGAGCAATCACTTTGACAGTCAACATTTTGAAGCTGTATTTATTTATTTTTATATAGCAGTACAGGCCGCGAAAATAAAAAAATTGAACGCAGCCCCCGGTTCCTCTTGGGAACCAAGAAATACCGACTGTAGTAGCCTGACTCTCTGTCTGGTAGGGGAACGTGTTCCATGGCCCCATTCCCCAGCAACTTCTGTCAGCATATGCACACTTTCCGGTTTCATGGAAGTGGAGACCACATCGTTGAAACGCGGAGGGTGATGTGAGAACTGAATACAGTGCTTAGTACCCAAGGAGATATACTTGGCAGTAGCTTCCATGCTGCCAGTTTCTCAGAAAGAGGCAAAAAAGTCTCGGCGGCTTGGTTAAACGGGGGGGATGTTAGATGTTCGGCATCCTGAAACATGGCAGGAAAAAAAAACGAAAAACTAACACTTTATTGGAGACTCGTGTTGTCCAAAACACCAGTGGTGGCGGAGAAAGAACACCGACCTCCTGGGAGTGCCAGGGAGAACACTTCATTCTTGAAAGGAATTCTTCGTGCCACTCCCCATTCGGGGGCTACCCCCATGGTCCTGGGCACATGAACCATAGGGCTTCTTTGTGAAGAAGACAGTATGCCAGTCTGACCTCTTTTGAGGCAGATTGCGACAAGCGGCGAAACGCACCCCAATCTTTACGAGGGGGTGCCCGGCTCAAAAACACACTCCTTGTGTTTCACGCTTCGCGAGAGTCAGACCCGGTCGAGGTGCTTCAGTCGAAGCAGTAAACTGTAGAGATCGCCTTCCGATATGAATTATCACACACGGAGGGACATCTCGTTTAAAACTCTGCCATATCTGTGAGTTAAACACTTTCTTATTTTGCTGGTTTAAACACAGATACGCATTACACAACTAGGCTGTCAGTGAAGACAAAAGATCTGAGGAATGCTTCCGGTTTACTCCTATTTATAACCTGCAGGTGCGTCTCATCGGATGACGTCGCCTGACTGAGGTTATATAGGCCAAAATTTTGCGTGTTTGATACACACATGCTTCACAACCGGCAACGCGAAAAGATGTTTCCGATGAAGTAGTATGCTCTGGTCCCATCCCAATGAGACGTGGCGACATAGCTTACAGCAGGTTATGGTCGCTGAACCGCTGGATGTCCAGGTGGTGCTCCAAAAATAATGTGGGCTACATAGATAATTGGAAGACCTTTGAGGGCAAAGCTGGCCTGTTAGGGCGGGACGGTGTCCATCCCACTCGGGAAGGTGCTGCTCTCATTTCCTGTAGTATAGCTCATAGTCTCAGTAGAGGTCTAGTTAATCGGTGACAATCCAGAGCCCAGGCCAGGGAGCAGACAGACAGGTTAAACCAACCGTCTGCTAGCTGCATAGAGTCGTCACTCAGGGTTCACCTTATTGAGACTGTGTCTGTTCCCCGATCTAAGCAAAAATGTAGAAAGACCCAGAAAGTCTGTTTCAATAATCTAATTAACATAAAGTCCACAAACTCCGATCATACTGAATGCGCAGCCGGCACCTCTGATCTGAAGCTAGGATTGTTAAATATTAGATCTCTCACATCAAAAGCAGTTATTGTTAATGAAATTATCACAGATCAGGCGTTTGATATACTCTGTTTAACTGAAACATGGGTTAAACAGGACGAGTATGTAGCTCTAAATGAAGCTAGTCCTCCTGGATACAGCTACATACACCAGCCTCGGTTAACTGGTAGAGGAGGAGGCGTCGCAGTTATTCATAATGATAATCTGTCTATCGTACAAAAACACCGACACAAATTTAACTCATTTGAAATTCTATATAGTAACATAAGTGTATTTAAGTATATTAAATCAGCTCAGTCGATTCCACTAATTATAATTTACAGACCTCCAGGGCCGTATTCTGAATTTCTTAGTGAATTTGCAGATTTCATCTCAGACCTGGTCATTTCTGTAGACAAAGTGTTAATTGCTGGAGATTTTAACATTCATTTTGAGAATCCAGAAGACCCTCTGAGAACAGCATTTATATCCATACTGGACTCCGTAGGTGTAAATCAGTGTGTAGTAGGACCCACTCATAAAGCAGGTCACACTTTAGATTTAGTAATATTCTTCGGATTAACTATAAGAAATGTGTTCACAATTCCACTGTCTGAAATTATCTCAGATCACTATCTTGTCTCCATTCAAGTGTCTCACAGTGATAATGTACGCACAGTACCGCGCTACCGTATTAAACGTACATTCACATCAACTACCACACAGAGTTTTATCAGTAATCTCCCAGAGTTACCAACTTCGATTAGGCCACCGTCTGACCCCACAGAACTTGATCAGGCGACTGAATATTTAGAGTCGACACTTCGTTGTACCTTAGATAATGTAGCTCCAGCTAAAAGAAAAATTATTAGAGATAAGAAACTCGCTCCCTGGTATAACGATCACACGCGCACTTTAAAACAGACTGCTCGGAAATTAGAGCGTAAATGGCGTCAAACTAAATTGTTGGTATTTCAAATAGCATGGAAAGAGAGCATCCTGAACTATAGGAAAGCTCTTAGTGTAGCTAGATCAACGTATCTCTCCACTCTTATAGACGAAAATAAAAATAATCCTAGATTTTTATTTAATACCGTAGCCAAATTAACCAGAAATAAGACCACTACAGAAATCTCCACAACATCATGCAATAGTGAGGACTTCATGAACTTTTTTAATAATAAAATTGTAAATATCAGGCATAAAATTGAGGCTTTGAAACCAAACAATGTAATTGATACTGATGTTAACCTAGCCATGTCAGATTCAAACCTAGAATACTTTACTCCTCTTGAAGAGAATGAACTAATTTCACTCATCTCTTCTGCAAATTCATCAACCTGTATATTAGATCCTATACCGACACATTTTCTTAAACAGATAGCACCAGTAATAACAGAACCGATGTTGAGAATAATTAATTCCTCACTCAGCATTGGTTATGTTCCAAAATCTTTTAAAGTAGCAGTTATTAAACCAATAATTAAGAAACCTGACCTCGACCCCTGTCAGCTGTCCAATTACAGGCCAATATCAAACCTCCCCTTTATCTCTAAGATTCTGGAAAAGATAGTAGCGGAGCAGCTATGCTCATATCTACATAGAAATGGCATACATGAATTGTATCAGTCAGGATTTAGGCCTCATCACAGCACAGAAACAGCACTCGTTAAAGTAGTAAATGACCTCCTATTGGCCTCTGATCAGGGTTGTGTAACTATGCTTGTATTACTCGACCTCAGTGCAGCTTTTGACACTATTGATCATGCTATTCTTCTTCACAGATTAGAAAATTTAGTAGGAATTAAGGGTACAACCCTCTCCTGGCTCAGATCCTATTTGACCGATCGTTATCAGTATGTAGACTTAAATGGTGATTATTCTGCATGTTCTCTAGTGGAGTTTGGCGTTCCGCAGGGTTCAGTTTTAGGCCCACTGCTTTTTTCCCTTTACATGCTTCCTCTGGGCAACATAATCCGTAAGCATGGTATTAGTTTTCATTGTTATGCTGACGACACACAGTTATATGTCTCAACAAAACCTGATGAGAAAAACCATCTTACTAAAGTTGAGCAATGTGTTCAGGACATAAGAAATTGGATGCTAATTAACTTCCTTCTGCTTAATCCGGATAAGACAGAAGTTCTAGTCATAGGACCGCATACAGCTAGAAGTAAAATCTTAGATCACACCGTAACTTTAGATGGCCTTTCTGTTCCGTCAAGTGCAACAGTAAAAGACCTCGGCGTGATTATAGATTCCAGCCTTTCATTTGAAGCTCATGTAGATAATATCACCAGGATAGCATTCTTTCACCTTAGAAATATCGCCAAAATAAGAAATATATTGTCGCTAAATGATGCAGAAAAACTAGTTCATGCTTTTATCACTTCTAGGTTGGACTATTGTAATGCCTTACTGTCTGGTTGTTCAGTTAGGTGCATAAACAAGCTTCAGCTAGTCCAAAATGCAGCAGCGAGAGTCCTCACTAGAACCAGAAGATATGAGCACATCACCCCTATCCTATCTTCACTGCATTGGCTCCCTGTGAAATTTCGCATTGATTTTAAAATACTACTCTTGACATATAAGGCATTAAATGGTCTCGCGCCGCAGTATCTGAGCGAACTGCTAGTGTCTTACGATCCGCCACGCCTACTTCGGTCAAAGGATGCAGGCTGCTTATCAGTACCGCGTATTATGAAAACTACAGCTGGGGGCAGAGCTTTTTCTTACAAAGCCCCAAAATTATGGAATAGTCTTCCAAATAGTGTTCGGGACTCAGACACAGTCTCAGTGTTTAAGTCTAGGCTAAAAACCTATTTATTTAGCCAAGCATTTTTATAAATAGATTTGCCATAAGGTAAAGGAGCAGATCTGGGGGACTCATGGACGTAGAGTATTATGGTGAACTGGTATGTTTAGATGCTGTCTTCCTCAGTCTCATTTGATCACTCAGGTTTGTTGACGGTGAGGTGATTGTTTGCTTTACATCTCAGGGAGCCCTCATGTTTGTGTTTCCTTCTGGCTCTCCCTTTTAGTTATGCTGTCATAGTTAGTCCTGCCGGAGTCCCTGCTTGCACTCTACAGTAAATATACATTCACATTAGACATTGTGACTGTGACCATACCTAATTGCAATCTCTCCTCCTCTTCTCTTCCTCCCCCTCTTTCTCTTTCCTCTCTCCCCCTGTCTCCCCCTTTCACTCTTTCTCTCTCTCTCTGTCGAGCTACACATGTGGTTCCTGAGCTGCCAGTGATCCAGACTCCCTCTGCCCTCCGGACCTGTCTGATCCATCCTGGTGCCCGGTTTCTGGTTGGAGGTCTCATCGCATGGATGCCCCGTGTGTCTCTTTAGGATGCGTCTGGTGTCTGGGGATGATTCTCTATACTTAGAAGATGGTTCTGGCCTCGACTGGTGTGGTCAGCTGTTTCTCTGAGGACTTGACAATTCGATAGTTCAGGACTGGAACTTTCTACAAGTCTATCTGAGTCTCGAATAACTACTGGACTCCATTTTACATCAAGTATTATAACATCAATTAACATCAACTATTATAGCTGAACCTAACACTTAACACTGTATAAATGCAGATCATTTCCTGCTATCTGTTTCACCCAGATGAGGATGGGTTCCCTGTCGAGTCTGGTTCCTCTCAAGGTTTCTTCCTATTACCGTCTCAGGGAGTTTTTCCTTGCCACTGTCGCCCTCGGGCTTGCTCGCCAGGGAATATCTGAACATTTTGATTCATACATATTCACATTCCATACAAACTTAAATAATTCTTTTGATTGTGTAAAGCTGTTTTGAGACAATGTCAATTGTTAAAAGCGCTATACAAATAAAACTGAATTGAATTGAATTGAATTGAATGTTCCCCATAGCGTTTTCACGCAGCATCAAGTGTAGCCTTTGAAAGGGAACAATAGTTAGAGGGCTAAGGCACTGGGTTACTGATCGGAAGATCGGCGGTTCGATCCCCAGCTCCACCAGTTTGCCACTGTTGGGCCCTTGAGCAAAGCCCTTAACCCTAACTGCTCCAGGGGCACTGTATCATGGCTGACCCTGCGCTCTGACCCCAGTTACGCTGGGATATGCGAAGAAGGAATTTCACTGTGCTGTAATATATATATGTGACAAATAAAGGCTTAACTTAAAAAACTTAAAGATAAAAAGGCAGTGGGCTTAAAACATAACCTTGAGGAACAGCAGACTTTACATTATTAAATCAACAACAAATATTATATCATACACTAATGCAGGTATCGCATGATGAGCCATGATTAGACTACCTGCATCACATCTCCCAGAATGTATTCACATGTGTAAATGGTTAGGAGCGAGGTTAGGACTGTATGGGGTATGTGACAATAACTCCCAGATGATTTCCTGTAATGTGCAGGTGGTGTTTGCGAATGATTATTTGTACAGTTCCCACAGACAGATGCAACTCTTTGCAAGTTGATACCCATGCTTCAAATAGACTAGATCTAACTAATGCTTCGGGTAACACCTAAAACCCTAGGTAACATCATATTCCATAGAATAGAATCTCATATAATCAGAGCTCTTGCAGCAGGCTTCTCAACTTGTGCCTCAGCATGGAGAGCAGTCCGAAAATACAATTTGTGACCCTGTGGTCATGCTTTCGCATTAGTGTTAGCTTTGCAATTACATCATCACCTATTGACCCACTGTGAATGCACTAATAGCAGAGTGGTAGAAATAATAAATTATGCTTCTCTTGCTGTTAATAATGAAGAAGGAATGACTAAAGAAACATTCTGCACTCGGTACATTGAATAAGCTCAATGTTTTCTATGGTAAATATTTTACACTTTCCTCTAGTCCTAGATTTCTGATGGGGTGAGATGTTGAAAAGACTGTGTCTTAATCAAACACCATATCAGTCCTGCCAACGTTATTTATTTTACATATACGCACTTTGTTTTAACATCGCTACAACATATTAAGAAATTCACCATGTTCCATCTTTTAAAGCCTCGTCTAGTTCCTGCATTTTACACTAGGAATGTATTGATCCATACTTATGGTGCCTGAATGATGAATTGATATCTTGGACAAACAAACATAAAAAGTTATGTTTAGATGAAAAACAGGATGAGGACGTTCTTCCCTTGGCTTTTCCACATTTTAAATCCTAAGACCAGAGGTGGAAAGTAACGAATTACATTTACTCGAGTTACTGTAATTGAGTAGCTTTTTTGTGTATTTCCTCTTTTTAAAGTAGTTTTTAAAATCTGTAATTTTACTTTTACTTAAGTACGTTTTGTTTGAAGTATTGTAATTCGCTACATTTTAAATCATATTTGCTACTGAGTAAAAAATAAATGAATGAAAATGCTAAAATAATGATAATATTACGCTCGCGTGTGTGTATCATGTCCTGGTCGCGCGCCGCTCCAGACTCCACTCCAGGTTTTCTGACTGTCCCCACATCGGCATCTTCCTGACCTTCCACACGGTCGCTTCCGCCCTGAGAGTGACGTCATCAACTAGCGCGACCATATATAAACCGAAGAGAGACGCGGGAAAGAGATTGTGATTTTGGCGTTTTGATATTTGGTTGTGTATTCCGGTTTTGACTTTTTGCCTCCCATTGACTTTGATTATTGCTTTTTCCCTTTGGTTTGGTTGGTCTTTGTATATATTTGTAGATAATTTCACAGTATGTGTGAAATTTCACTGTATTTGTGCACTCACTAATAGTAGGGGCGTGGCTGCCATTTATTTTGGGAAGATGGAATTTATTCAATGTTTTTGGTTTATGGAGTCCGGGAAGGTACCTGTATTTTTGTTTGTGGATTTTTATTTTTTATTTTTTGGCAGGTAATCTATCTACTAAATATATATATATATAATATATAATATATATAATTAAATATAATATAAAATATAAATATATATAATTATTATATAAATATATAATAATATTTTATATTATTTTGGGTCCACCCTGAATCTGATCCTCCTCCTCCTGTGTGTGTGTGTGTGTGTGTGTGTGTGTTTGTATATACAAACCTCATTATTTCATCAGTTAATGATTGGATCTAGTTCTTTCTGCCATATACCACCATTTCCATACAGTTATATATATTATAAATAGAACCCTGAACCATTCTTTTGCTGTATGGCCCTAGACTGGGACGTAACACCATATTTAAGTGACCACTTTGATTTTCAAGCACAAGAAAGACAACAGCTTTATTATGCAAAGGTGTTCCTTCAGTTAAAAACAGCTACGTAGTTTGAGATTTATATCTGCTCATCTTTTTTGAACTACACTAGAATGCCTCATCCCACCCCCGCTGTTAAAAAAATAAAAAAGTAACTCGGTAGCTTTTACTCTGAGTAAATTTTTAAATGAGCTACTTTTTACTTTTACTTGAGTAGATTATTATAATGGTAACTTTACTTGTACTTAAGGAAAATTTCACTGAAGTAACAGTACTTGTACTTGAGAACAAAATTTCCACCTCTGCCTAAGACACATTGTGTAATTAAAAATTTTAGAAAAGGTTTAAGGGAAACCAGAACATCCCCAAAGAAAGAAAACACAACAGGGAATGCTATTGCAGAAACATAACCCACATTGTCATGATGTGATATAAGATGATCCTCTTCATGTCTATCTTTTACCACCCCAGAGTGGATCATGTCCTGAAATGTTTTAATCCTCTTGTACCACAATGATTTGGCTGGGATTACTTACAATTTATTAATTTTTTTAATGGATACCTTACAACAAATTGGAAACCTGTGCAAGGGTATAAAAGCCCAAATCGTTAAAAAGAGGCTATGAGATGGAAATCACATTCAGCTCCTAGAATCACAGACATACAGATCCTCATTGTGGTGCAAATCCACAGGTAAATGTTGTTAGGAAGGGGACGTATGCGGATTAGTGCAGAAAATCCATTACCGCTACAAGGCTTTTCAATCCAAGACTTAACCCACGTATGTGTATGTGTGTGTGAAAATGTTGACTGGTGCTTGTGTGTACAGATTAGAAGTGTCTTCTGGCCCAGTTTTCTTGCCCGATATGTTACAGGTCATCACACAGGCAAGGGGTAAACAGTGATGTGGGTTCTTTAAAATGAAATAAATCGCCATGAGCAGTAACACTAATGCGGCGAGACAAATTAAATGGATGCAGAGTCAGCATACACAGCACAAATCATGACCTGGAGCTAGTATTTCCCAACCCTAATGCCTAATACTACTGATTTTACCATAAGCTTGATGAAGTTTATCATGACTTATGTATTTATGATGTTTATCTACAGTATGAAGTGCTGTGCAAAAGCTTTGAGATCCTTATAATTTCTTCATACTGTCTACCATCTACACAGCTGGAGCCTATCCCAGGAGACTTAGGGCATGAGGTGGGGTACACCCTCGTCAAGGTGCCAATCCATCGCAGGGCACAGTACAAGTTTGCAAAGTGCATCAATACTATTGGCTATTTATGTAACAACCTCAGCAGCAACCTCATTTCCCCTCTCGTCTGTTCCACCCACTCAGCACCACCAGTATATTAATCACCGGTTTGATCATCCATCATTATCTGCACCTGTTTCTCACATGCAAAGTGTGTCAACTGGGGTAAGTAGACAGTTTCCAAATAATCAAGGGCTTGGTATGTTCCACCTATTGGCCATTTATGGATTTAAGGTTTAGGCAGAGTCAGCTCCTGATAATGGTGATAACCAGACCTCAAACACCTCTTCAGAAATCCTGTGGGTGATGTCATGCAGAGTTTGTCCAATTTTTACTTATTACTGTAATTCAATTAATTGTCACATTTACCTTACAGCACACTGAGTTTGCAAAAAAATAAAAAATACATATCCCAGTTAGCAAGCTGGGGGTCAGACTGCAGGGTCAGCCAGGATACAGCACCTCTGGAGCAGATAGGGTTAAGGACCTTGCTCAATCACTTACCAGTGGCAATGTGGCGGTGCTGGGGCTCAAACTCCCAACATTCTGATCAATGACCCAGTAACCCACACGTTTGACCACTTGAGCCACCACTAACCCAGTTCTTCTACAGTCTACGGTGTTAGGTTGTCCTAAAGCTATACTGTATATTCCTTGGTGATTTTACATTAATTATCTGTTTTGAAAATTAATGAACAGCTCATCATATTTTTGTCCTTCTAATGGCGTGGAACGTCCATAATACACGTTACTGGAGACCCCATTCATGAATGTCACATAAAAATGTTCTTACAGAAAACCTTCACCACATCACTTGTTCTTAAATGATCATTTGTAATCCATTTATTCTTGGTCATACACATGAATGAGGGAAAAAAGTATTTGATCTTTTGATCACCAAGCAAAACATGACTTAGTACTTGGGAGAGAAACCCTTGCTGGAAAGTACAGTGGGAAGACGTTTCTTGTACAGTAGTTGTTTACCAGATTTGCACACATCTTGGGATGCATTTTGATCCATTATTCTTTACAGATTTTCTCTAAATGTTTATGGTTTCTTGCCTGTTGCTTGGCAACTCGGAGTTACAGCTCGCTCCGTGAATTTCCTATTGGATTAAGGTCTGAAGACTGGCTAGACCACTCTATGACCTTAATGTGATTCTTCTTGAGCCAATCCTTAGTTGCCTTGGCAGTATGTTTGGGGTCATTTTCATGCTGGAAGACCCATCCACAACCCATCTTCAGGAGGTTCTCAACCAAAATTTTACAACACATGGCCTCATCCATCGGCCCCTCAGTGCAGCAAAGACAATCTTTACCTTTAGCAGAGAAACAGTCCCAAAGCATAATGTTTCCACCTCCGTGCTTAACTGTAGGGACTGTGGTGTTCTTAGTGTCATAGTCAGCATTTTTCTTCCTCTGAAAACAGCAAGTCGAGTTGATGACAAAGAGCTCAATTTTGGGCTCATCTGACCACAGCAGTTTATCCCAATCTTTCTCTGTTCATTGGAAATCCTCAGACGGGTCTGTACATGTGCCTTCTTGAGGAGGGGAAGCCTTGATGTGCTGAAGAATTTCAATCCATACCAATGCTTTGTTTGGTGACTGTGCTCCCAACTGCCTTGAGATCATTCACAAGCTCCTCTCGTGTAGTCTGTGGCTGGTCCCTCATTTTTCTCATGATTATTCTTACTCCATGAGGTAAAATCTTGCATATAGGGCCATTAATGGTTACTTTGTATTTCTTCCATTTGTAAATAATCGCTCCAGCAGTTGTCTCCTTCTCACCAAGCTTCTAGCTGTTGGTCTTGTAGCCCATTCCAGCCTTGTGCAGGTCTAAAATCTTCTTCCTGACTTGCTTTGACAGCTCTTTGGTCTTGCCGATGGTGGTGAGGTTTGAATGGAAGATATAGATTTTGTGGACAGGTGGCTTTTATACACATACCACATTGTTGTTAGGAGCACCTTCTTAAATTAATATTAAGAGCACATAACCAGTCTGTGAGAGGCAGAATTATTGTTGGTTGTTAGGAGATCAAATACTTATTTACCTCATTGAAATGCAACTTAATTCATAACATTTGTATCATGTGCTTTTTCTGGATTTTTGGTTGATATTCTGTGTCAATCCTCTACCATAGACCTATGATAAAAATTATAAACCCTTCAATTCTTTGTAAACTTAGAAAATCTGTACGGGATCAAATACTTATTTCCCCCACTGTATAATGCCTTTTTACTGCATTTATCTTCCCTCACTGTATGTTACATAGCAGTTGAAAGTGGTTACATATTTATAAAACTGAGTATGTTGTTATAATTCATACAATTCACATTTCCACGTTTTTATTTATTTATTTTGAAAGACTGCAATGGCTTCCTTATTGCACATTTGTACAAATTCTCAACCCACATACGAGCAAGAAATCCAATCAAATATGCAGATTTTTTGGTATGAAATGATATATAGTAGTAGTTTCGAAGGCAATACGCCCATCACTGATACAACTTTACCTGGAGTGATGCTGTAGGGTTAATGAGAGATCAGGAGAGTTTAGTACAGGTGCAGATATTAATCTACAAAAGTCTTTTTCTTAAAGAAACTGAGCTAATTAGTGAAATCAGAAGGGAGCTGTGTAGGGAACGACTACCTGCAAGTACACAATTCATGCATGTCACTGAAACACTGCTGCTACCAGTCTCTGTTGTTTTAACAAGTCCTCTCATTAAGTTCCTTTTCTTTTTTTTTTTTTCTTTATTACATTTTAATTTTGGAACATGGTCATTACACCACTGTCCCTGCTGGCTTATTAGAAAATTTGCCCAGGACTAGCGACAGTACACATGGGATAAGGTAACCAAAGCAGAAAGATGTAGTTGAATAATAAAGCTGTATACAGTATCTCAATTAAAACACTGTAAGAAAAATACAAATCAAATTAAAACTGTATTAGGAAACTCTTACTACGACCGGTTTGTCCAACAGTGCTTATGGAAACACAGACTAGTTTAATTTTTTAAACTAGTTTAAAATAGGTTAAGGACGTAAACACTTCTCTTGGTGTTGTTATGAGAAGCTAATCATTGTTTCATATGATAATAAAGAATTAGTTATAATCACAAAGGTATTTTATAAGTAACTAAGTAACTAACTAAACTTATTTTATAAGTTTATTATTATTTTTTTTACAGTTTTTCTATAATAGAATGTCCTGAACTGTTTTATTCTTTTTATACCCTAGTGATTTGCCAACATCTTGTAGCGCAGCCACACAAAAGGGACTCGTTCATACACAGGGAATTGGTTGTGGAGCTAATGCTGCTCACCTGTGGCCTAAGGCGTGCCCTAGCGGTTTCTGGTTCCCCATTGACAGTGGTTTGGTCACCGGGCAAGTTCCCGCGCATGCGCGATCGCGGCGCAAGGGAACCCGGAAGTGACGTGGGTCACATGATCCGGCATAAAGCCGGAACCGGCAAGGTAGCCGACACGGAGAGATGAGGACAGCGCGCTGCATTTTGTTTGAGACTGAGAGCCTGTTTGTGGATTATTGTGGATTAATTTAATTCAGTACCCAGCTCATTCCGTTTCTCGATCTCCCAGAACTTCCATCTTCATCTGGTGAGATCGATCCATCTCTCCAACTCCACCCATTCCTACCTTTTGCCATATATCAGACACTGGACAATCATACACACACACGCACACCCGCATACATCGCGCAAACACTTTTGCTATTTGTATATATTTTGTATATATTCGTTTGTGGTGCACCGTGTTTGTTTATTTATCTGTCTGTCTGGTTTAATACACTTGGTCTAATTTATTATAATTGTTTTGTGTCGCGTCGTGTTTTTAGTCCAGCTGCGGTTGCGCAATACCGGAAGTATTGTTTTCAAGCCCCAGTTTAGATTCCCGAATCAGTTGTTCTTTTGTAACCAAGCGGTTTTCTAAATCCAAGCGTTACATAGTGGTGGCCCGTACGGGGAATCTGTATTTAGGGATATTTTCAGTTTTTTTTGTAAAAAGGCTGAACAAAATGGACGCTAATGCTAGTGCTAAAGCTAATACTAAGGCTAATGCTAGTAGTGCTGCTAAGGCCGACTGTGTAGTGGATAATAACATGCCGGTAGAAGTAGAGGATGCATTTAATACACGCCGTAACCCTACAACTGAATTAACTGCATTGATTAGTTCACTATATATATCTGATAGCCATGATAATGACAATAATGATGATGATGATTTTATTGTTCATGGGTCTGATATTGGGGTAGTGCACACACTACAGACTGAACTGTATCAATGTAAGATGGACTTGGGGGCGCTTTCTGATAAAGTGAGCTCCATGGAGCAGGATTTTAGACAATCCATGGACAGCAGTCTCAACCGGGAACTCAGTCTTCGTGACGCAGTGGACGCGAGCTTGGAAGGGCTGCAGCGCTACTGCCAGGAGACTCTCGAAAAGATGGAGAGAGCCATCGTTGACTGTTTTCTGCGACGTGACGCCATCTGGGAAAAGCGGATGAAGAGACTTCGTCCCACTTGTACGCCCACCGCCCACTGGGTACAGGCCTACACCCCTACACCATCTCCTACACAACATCGGCCCAGCACTCCAACCTCTACAGCCAAGGTAAAGCTACCAAGCACTCATGCCAGCTACGACGTTCCTACTGGTGTTCCCGCACACTCCTCGGCTCTGCTCTCCTCCCCACTCCCTTCTTCTTCTCTTCACACTCATCCTTCCATCTGCGTGGAGTTTCCAGCCTTCTGTGACGCGTCAGAGACAGCGGAGGTATGGAACTTCATCGAGCAAGCAGAGAAGTACCTGGAGATCAGACCCCTGACCCGACCAGAGCTGCTGGGAACCCTCGGCACAGTTCTACGAGGGCCTGCTCTGAGTTGGTGGAAGGCGGAGAAGGGCAAGGTGAAGGACTGGCAGTCTTTTAAGCAGGCATTCCTTGCGGCGTTTATACTGGATGACGACCTCGACGACGAGGAAGACAACCTGAGGTCTCCGGTACAGCAGCCAGGGCAACGCCGGGAGACTATGCCGATGACCACCCCGCCCTCTGTCTCATGGGAAAACCTGATATCTCCGAGGAAGAACTAGTGGGGCAAACCCGGGAGAACAGCAACGCGAGAGTGGCGTTAAGAGGAGCGGCGAGCACCGTGGAAAAGCAGGTGGAGAGAGGTGATAGGTGACTAAGATGGCGCCGGTGAGGTCGGCTGCCGTCACGACTGCTCCGACCACCTTTTCTTTGTTTTTTAAGTTAGTTTTCAGTGTTTTAAAATCGGCAAAATCACCACCATTGAGTACATTAGGTATGATAGAGACACTCTTGTTTCTATTGGTATACAATGTACTCACAATTCGACGGTTTTAACTCCGGATCCGAGCTGGCCGAGTGAGATCCTGAGGGAGAACAATGGACGCGACGCGAAGCGACGGACCCGAGGGAAACGAGCTGGCGTGAGGAACCGGCTCCGAGCCCGTGCACACCGCACACCTCTGCCTAGCATCCTGCTCGCCAACGTCCAGTCACTGGAGAACAAACTCGATGACCTCAGGGCCAGGATAAAGTTCCAGAGAGACATTCGGGACTGCAACCTTCTCTGCTTCACCGAGACATGGCTGAACCCAGCGGTGCCAGACCACGCCATACAGCCGGCCGAGTTCTTCTCGGTTCACCGCATGGACAGGACGCGGGACTCGGGGAAGTCAAGGGGAGGCGGCGTGTGCTTAATGGTGAACAACAGCTGGTGCAACAGCGCGAGCGTTGTTCCTCTTACACGCTCCTGCACACCAAACCTGGAACTACTGTCCATCATGTGTCGTCCATTTTATCTTCCACGGGAGTTCACATCGGTCATAATCAGCGCCGTTTACTTACCTCCACAAGCGGACACTGAAACTGCCTTATGCGAGCTGCATGAGGCGCTCACACAGCACCAGACACAACACCGGGACGCTGCGCTCATTGTGGCGGGGGATTTTAATAGTGCCAACCTCAAACGCGCAGCGCCGAACTTTTATCAGCACATCACCTGCCCCACCAGGGGCGAAAGGACACTGGACCACTGTTATACCACGGTCAAAGACGGTTACAAGGCACAATCTCGTCCAGCGTTTGGTAAATCCGACCACGCCGCCATTTTTCTCATGCCAAAATATAAACAAAGGCTGAAACAGGAAGTGCCGGCGCAGAGGGAGGTCGCGCGCTGGACGGACCAATCGGTGGCCGCGTTACAGGACGCACTCGATGACGCAGACTGGGACATGTTTAGAAACAGCTCCGATGATGACGTCAGCGTGTTTACCGAAGCGGTTGTGGGATTTATTGGGAAGGTAGTGGACGATACGGTGGAGAAAAAGACTATCAGAACGTTTCCCAACCAGAAGCCGTGGGTGGATAAAACCATCCGCGACGCTCTGAGATCTCGCACAGCTGCCTACAACACGGGACATGCGTCGGGGGACATGGAACCATACAAGGCTGCGTCATATAACGTCCGGAAGGCGGTGAAAGAGGCGAAGCAGCGCTACGGGAGAAAACTAGAGTCACAGCTTCAACAGAGTGACTCTAGGAGCCTGTGGCAGGGACTGAGAACAATAACGGACTACAAAGCACCAACATCCGGTATGACGAACGCGGACGCGACTCTGGCAGACGAGCTGAACACATTTTACGCTCGCTTCGAGGCTGCAGCTAAAGATGCTAGCAATGCTAATGCTAACGGCGCTAATGCTAACGGCGCTAATGCTAGCGGCGCTAACTGCTGCAGACAGGAAGACACAGTCAGCACCGGGAACGCGCTCATCATCTCCGAGCACGACGTGAGGAGAGCCTTCAAGAGAGTGAACACCAGGAAAGCAGCAGGACCAGACGGCATCTCAGGTCGTATTCTTAGAGCCTGCGCAGACCAGCTAGCACCTGTGTTCACTGAGATATTCAACATCTCTTTATCTCAGTCGGTGATCCCCACATGCTTCAAAGAGTCCATTATTGTTCCTGTTCCAAAGAAACCACATCCTGCTTCTCTCAATGACTATCGCCCTGTGGCCCTCACCTCAGTAGTGATGAAGTGCTTTGAACGCCTTATCAGAGACTTCATCATTTCTTCACTACCCGACACACTGGACCCACTACAGTTTGCATACCGTCAGAACCGCTCCACAGACGATGCAATCTCTCATCTCCTCCACACATCACTCACTCACCTGGACACTAGGAAAGGGAATTATGTTAAAATGCTCTTCATCGACTACAGCTCTGCTTTTAACACAATAATTCCTTCCACACTCACCACCAAGCTGGAGCACCTGGGACTGAGCTCATCTATATGTCAGTGGATCTCCAATTTTCTGACTGGCAGACCACAGGCAGTAAGGATGGGCGGACATGTCTCAGCTACACTCACTCTCAGCACTGGAGCCCCCCAGGGTTGTGTTCTGAGCCCCCTGCTGTACTCTTTGTACACCCACGACTGCGTGGCCACTACCAACTCCACCTCCATCATCAAGTTTGCTGACGACACCGTCGTGGTCGGACTGATCACCAACAATGATGAGTCGGACTACCTAGAGGAGATTGGAAATCTGGAGAACTGGTGCCAGAGGAACAATCTCCTCCTGAACGTCAGTA
This sequence comes from Channallabes apus, assembly GCA_030522415.1. Classification (NCBI taxonomy): domain Eukaryota; kingdom Metazoa; phylum Chordata; class Actinopteri; order Siluriformes; family Clariidae; genus Channallabes; species Channallabes apus. The sequence continues at coordinate 4,088,032 of CM060120.1, read as the reverse complement.
AGACAAAGGAGCTGATAGTGGACTTTAGTACAAAGCAGGAGAGGAACTACCAGACCCCCGTCATCAACAGGAGCCCAGTGGAGAGAGTGGACAGCTTCAGATACCTCGGTGTTCACATCACGCAGGACCTATCATGGTCCTGTCACATCAACACCGTGGTGAAAAAAGCCCGGCAGCGTCTCTACCACCTCAGACGCTTGAGAGACTTTAGACTGCCCTCCAAGGTGCTCAGGAACTTCTACTCCTGCACCATAGAGAGCATCCTGACGGGAAACATCACGACCTGGTTCGGGAACAGCACCATGCAGGACAGACGAGCTCTACAGAGGGTGGTGCGATCAGCCGAGCGCATCATCCGCACTGAGCTCCCTGACCTGCACTCCATCTACAGCAAGCGGTGCTGGACTAAGGCCAGGAAGATCATGAAGGACCTCAGTCACCCCAGTAATGGACTGTTCTCTTTGTTGCGGTCTGGGAAGAGATTCCGCTCCCTAAAGGCCAACACAGAGAGACTGAGGAAGAGCTTCTTCCCGCAGGCGATAAGGTCTCTCAATCACACCTCCACACAGGACTAATAACATCTTTTAAGCTCACAACACTGACTGGATAATCATGGACACATTCATACACACTTGCACTAAATACTCATACATCTGGACAATTGCACATGTCACCTTTCATGCATATTTGCACAACCACTGACACTTTAATACCATATTTCTATATTTTTGTAATATTTTATTATGCCCTTATGCACAGTTAATTTTACAAATTTTACTAGTCAAAATTATTTCTTTAGTATTTCCTTTTTATTGATTATTTATTTTACGTACAAGATTTTATTTTCTTATTTTTTTATTTTTATTTTTATTTTTATTTATTTATTTTTTTATTTCTTTATTTTTATTTATTTATTTTTTTTAAGGTCACTGGCGGTCGTATAAAAGCATTTCACTGCATATTATACTGTGTATGATTGTGTATGTGACTAATAAAAATTTGAATTTGAATTTGATAGGGGAGAGAAAGATCGCGAGGACCGCCCTTTTCCAGGTCCACATGCCATACCCCGAGCACCCCCGCCACTGAATGGAGCTGACACCCCACGTCTACCCACCACGTCCACTAAAGAGGCCTCCAGCTTCCCGAGAGACCTGAGCGAGATCATCAACGCCCAACAGAACGACCCAACTATCACGAAGCTGCTCTCCAAAGATCACCCAAGAGGCATACAAGATCAAAGGGTCACCTTCGAAGGTCGTCAGGGCGTGCTATATCGCCGGGTACCGGTAAGGAAAGGAGAGACATTTCAGCTCGTTGTCCCCCAGTCTCTAATAAAGATTTTTATCCAGTATTATCATGACAATTCACTGGAAGGACACTGGGGACAACTGAAGACCCTGCTGAGGTTACTAGAGGTGGCGTGGTGGCCGACTGTGCGGAAGGACGTCTGGCAATATACAAAATCTTGCAGCGTTTGCCACCGACACAAGGCAGGACAATCATCAACACCCCGACAAAGACTTATCCAGGAGGAGGTGCAACAAAGAGCACAACAACTAGAAGCCACACAAGCCAGATATCATAATACCCGGAGGAAAGCAGCGCACTTTCAACCGGGAGAACTGGTGTGGAGAAAAGCTCAACCACACTCCTCCACAACAAAAAGATATTCTGCAAGGCGAGCGCCCCAGTGGGAGGGTCCAGCAGAGAAAAAAAACAAAAGAGGACCGAATAAATACACAATGTCTTGGGGCTACCCACAAAAAGCCGAGGATTACAGTGTGGCGAATTTAAAGCGCTTGTGCGGACGTTCTCCTCAGACGCCGGAGGCTTGGGGGGGGGTCTATGTAGCGCAGCCACACAAAAGGGACTCCTTCATACACAGGGAATTGGTTGTGGAGCTAATGCTGCTCACCTGTGGCCTAAGGCGTGCCCTAGCAGTTTCTGGTTCCCCATTGACAGTGGTTTGGTCACCAGGCAAGTTCCCGCGCATGCGCGATCGCGGCGCAAGGGAACCCGGGAAGTGACGTGGGTCACATGATCCGGCATAAAGCCGGAACCGGCAAGGTAGCCGACATGGAGAGATGAGGACAGCGCGCTGCATTTTGTTTGAGACTGAGAGCCTGTTTGTGTATTATTGTGGATTAATTTCATTCAGTACCCAGCTCATTCCGTTTCTCGATCTCCCAGAACTTCCATCTTCATCTGGTGAGATCGATCCATCTCTCCAACTCCACCCATTCCTACCTTTTGCCATATATCAGACACTGGACAATCATACACACACACGCACACCCGCATACATCGCGCACACACTTTTGCTATTTGTATATATTTTGTATATATTGGTTTGTGGTGCACCGTGTTTGTTTATTTATCTGTCTGTCTGGTTTAATACACTTGGTTTAATTTATTATAATTGTTTTGTGTCGCGTCGTGTTTTGTCCAGCTGCGGTTGCGCAATACCGGAAGTATTGTTTTCAAGCCCCAGTTTAGATTCCCGAATCCGTTGTTCTTTTGTAACCAAGCGGTTTTCTAAATCCAAGCGTTACAATCTTCCAACTCATTGTAGGGCACAAAGACACATGCTCATACACTATAGGCAAATTGGAAATGTCAATCATCCTACACTGCATGTCTTTGGTCTGTGGGAAGAAACTGGACCTGGAGGAAACCCACTAAGCATGAAAAGAACTTGTAAAGTCCATGTACACAGAGACCGGATATGAAATTCAAACAACCAACCCTCAAGGCAAGAGTGCTTGGTGGCTCAGTGTGTTAAGGCTCTGAGTTACTAATAGGAAGTTCCGCGGTTTGAGCCCCATCTTCACTAGGTTGCTGCTGTTGGGGTGTTGAGCAAGGCACTTAACCATGTCTGCTCCAGTGGTGGCATATACAGTAATGGCTAACCCTGCACTCCATCCCCAACCTAATAACAAGAAGCTGGGATACACGAAGAATAAGGAATTTTACTGTGCAGTATTGTATATGTGATGAATAAAGGCTGAATTGAAAAGTGCTAACCACTAAGCCAGGAAGCCATCATATCTGTGTTTCCTTCTGGCTCTTACTTTTAGTTACGCTGTCATACTGTAGTTAGTCCTCTGGAGTCCCTGATTGCAATATACACTAAATATACATTTACCTTAAACATGTGACTGTGACTAAACCTAACTGTTATCTCTCTTTTCCCTGTTGACCTACACATGGCGCTCCTGAGCCCCTGGTGATCCAGACCCCCTCTGCCCTTTGGACCTGTCTGACTCATGCTGGTGCCCAACTTCTGATTGGAGATTTTGTCACATGGAGGCCCTGTGTGGTCTGCTTGTGGTGACTGGAAATGGTTCCACTTAACCATGAGGATGGTCTTGGACTATTGGATGCATTTAAGTTCATGTAAAGCATCTGAGGTGCAAGTCCCTGGGAACGCACTGTTACTTGTTTAACACACAAACTATAGTAATGTGCAAAAGTCTTGAGACCCCCACATCTCATTTCTTCTTATCTCTGTTTGTTTCTAAGGAGCCAGAGTTTCTTGTATTCTTTTGTGTAGTCTTGAGAACCTGTTCTCCAGGATTCCTAAAGGACTTTTTGTCTCTTATTTTCAGTCCAGTCCCTGTACCTGGCCAGTTTCAGAGGAATGTTTTTGTGTTTGTTAAGCGACACAGTGACCTAGCCATCATTCAAGCATCATTCACGGATGTATGGCCTTCCTTAAAATTCATTTGAATCGTACCCAGGATTGATCACCACCCCCCTGCTAGACAGTTTTGGTACAGAGATTTTGGAGGAGACCAACTGCACTGATGACATTACATCGAAACAGTGATCTACTTCCATGCTCAGGTACAATTGGCTTCTGATTCAATCTGTGCCTGAGTATGTTGTACTGTGCCCAAGACCACCACTCTAAGTAAACTTGGGCATGGTTCCCGAGCCTGGAACGATTGTGTTCTCATTGATCAAAACGAACCAGGCTTTGTGTTCTAGGAATGGATCTCAGAGCCCTTATGTATTAACTCCCCCTAAGTCTCATATAAATGTCAAGTCCTGGATTCAGTTGAACACTCCTCATATTTTGTTCTTTTTCTGTCATCCATATGGCATCTGTCTTAGACAAAATGCTCTCCAAATGGATTTATTTGTTAGGTGCAAAGAAATGGACCCTCAGAAGAATTACACAAAAAACAAAGACAAAAGGTGAGCTATAGTTGGGTCCCCAGAGTGATATGACAGAACATTAATATAAAGTTCCCTTTCAAAGGCTACACTCGATGCTGCATGAAAATGCTATCGGAACATCTTGTCATGTTGCCGGTTGTGAGGCATGTGTGTATCAAACACGCCAAATTTTGGCTTATATAACCTCGGTTGGGTGACGTCATCTGATGAGACGCACCTGCAGGTTATAAATAGGGGTGAACCGGAAACATTCCTCAGATTCTTTGTCTTCAGCTAGTTGTGTTGAGCGTGTCTGTCCTATCTCTCACTTCCTCGTTGGATCGGGAAATCTCTCTGTCCGCTATCAAGCGCGCCCTGCGCTTCTTGTGAATGGGCAAGGATAAACAGCCTCCAAGCACTTGGAAAACATTACACAGCAGTTCCTGTCGGGTGGCCGGGGGGCGGAGCCTCAACGACGCTCTCTCCCCCCTCTTAGCTATCTCCATATAAGTTAACCCTTTCATGGAGTAAGCTGTATTAATCCCATGCCATCAACTTATTTATTTTTTAAAATATAGTTGATGTGCAAGCGCGGAGTTATATGATGACGCCCAGATAGAAGAGACGCTTCCAGGCTATCTCTCTCCTGGGACATCATTTTTCCTGAAAAGCTAATACTTCCTTTCAAGCTGTGTAGACTTTCATCTTCCCTGGAGGGAAAAGCTTTTCAGGCAGCAGGTCAGGTTGGTGCGCCTTTGCACACCATGGCGGTTTTGCAGGCCTAATAGGCTGACCTGCTGAGAGACTTGACCACTGGCGGGGCTCTTCAGATAGGGCGTATTAGAATTACGCGGGGCCACAGACTTGTCTCTGCATGCAACAAGCAGAAGGCTCGTGTTATCAGCCATTTTATGGCTGCAATCGTTTTCGTGGGGAGGCACTTGTGGCTGAATCTCAGCCGCATCAAGGATAAGGATCGTGACATTCCTCCTTGATGCCCCTATCTCGCCTTCAGGCCTGTTTGGCGATATCGTTAACTCAGTCGCCACTAGGTTCATGAGGCTAAGTTATATGAACAAGCCTTTGGGAAATTCCTTCCCCGCCGTGCTCAAGAGTCGGGACTGTCGGCCACCCAGTCTCGACCAGGTCTGACTCTTGTGAGGCATGAAACACAAGGACAGTGTTCTTGAGCCGCCCACCCCCTCGTAAATATTGGGGTGCGACGCGCCTCACAATTGGCCTCAAAAGAGATCAGACTGGCATATTGTCTTCTTTACAAAGAAGCCCTGAGGTTCATGTGCCCAGGACCATGGGGGTGGCCCCCTAATGGGGAGAGGCACGCAGAATTCCTTTCAAGAATGAAGTGTTCTCCCTGACACCCCCAGGAGGTCTGTGTTTTGCTCCGCCACCACTGGTGTTTCGGGCAACACCAGTCTCCAATAAATTGTTAGTTCTTCGTGTCTTTCCTGCCATGCTTCAGGATGCCGAACATCTAACATCCCCCCCCGTTTAACCAAGCCGCCGATACTTTTGCCCTTTCTGAGAAACTGGCAGCGTGGAAGCTACTGCCAAGTACTCCTTGGGTACTAAGGACTGTAAAATTTTACCACTATGACTTATACAGAACAATCTATTGTCATTATCTCTGGAACATATATTACCTTGGCACTCTCTTGGTTAAAAAATGCTTATGGGTTTTGTTTTAAGGTAAACTGGTGGGACATGTTGGACATTAACTGCCTAACGCGTGCTGATGAGCTACAGATTTACCCTGCCTGACCTTTTTCTCAGGATCTGCCAGGTTGACTTTTGTGTGAGCAGAGTGCATGGAAATGTAAATAATTCTCTCTTCACACAATGACCATCTGAATGATTTTTTCCAATATTGACAAGTGTGATAAAAGGATTTATTTAACCCTCACCTCACAGTTCAGTCTCCATTTGCATTCAGTTAGGAGAAGTGGAGCAAAGCCCCTAATCCTACAGTCACAGCTCACTGAGGGGTTTATCCAAGGTTTAGCTCAGAAGAGGCCACTTGTGGGTGTCTCTGTGTGTTTGAGAGAGAGAGAGAGAGAGAGAGAGAGAGAGAGAGAGTTATTTTAGTATTTTAAAGATGACTACTAAGTCCCTGTTTATGTTTATGGATATTTTTGAAAATGTGGGGTTTACGTCCTGTCCATATGAACAGCATTTTCACAAACATCTTTGTCAACAGTACACAAGACACTCACATGAACATGCCAGCCCAGTAGAGGGCGATAGTATGTCATGAACAGATTTGGACAAACTCTTTTTGTTGAGACTATGCATTTGATTAGACAAGAAGCATTCCAGGAGGGCAGTTAACTCTTGACTCTGTCTGTATCACTGTACCTAGTGGCTTGGCCACAAAAACTTAAATTTCTAGCCAACATGTTGTTTACATTAAATGTCTTTGTGCGTTACATCAATGCCAGCACACAATTCTCTACTGTATATATCTATAGCTTTAAAGAAAATTGCTTAAAAAACAACTTTCATGGGTGGAGCAAAACTAAACAACATCCAAGGAGCATTCAAGTCAAACTACTGTAGGACTTACATTTATGTAAAAGCTAATGCAGTTATTTGAGTGTTACAGTATCCTGGAGCTATGATTGGACTTCCTGGCCGGCCTCCCAGGAATCTCTTTAAAGGAGTGAGCTCAAAACTGTATGACAATAACTGTCAGATAAGTGGTGTTGGTGAAAGACTGTTGGTAAAGACAAACGCTTCTCTTCTGCAAATTATCTGTTGATTTTCAATGATCAGACGTTCCACTCGCTGAATGTTCATGGAAACAACTGGAGTGTGCTCTGAGCTCTCAGCTGAGGTCATCATTCACGGACGTATGGTCATCTTTAAAATGTTTGCACCATTCAAGTGTAAGACTACTTACTAAAAGTCTTATTATCATACTGTGCTTAAAGTCTGTAAATGTCAATCCTTTTTATATTTTCGTTAACAAGAAATTTCATCACAAGTCCTGGGCTGACTCGAACACCCCTTTCATTTAACCATATTTTGCCCGATATGTATCTATATGTTTTAGATATACATGTTTTAAAATAATATTCAGATTAAATGAATAAGACCCAGGATTTGTTTTAAAAAATAAAGGGGAAAAAAGGCTTCACTACAATTTTAACTCTACAATATCACCACGGAGGTGTGTCCTCATATAAGAAGAGCCTGTCTTTGGGTTTGTTGCATTGCTCAGCTCTAATGTACTCCTGTGGGCGTGGCTCAGCAGTAGGTCTTTTACATAGACACTGAAACAGTATGTTTGGTAAAGGAGAGAAACAGAAGAAGTTTGTGAGGAAAATATGACACCTGTGTTTACTTTTTAAAGAAATACTATAATATGGGACTTGGATTCACAGTCCCCTGCTGGGTTTAGTCTAACGTAATGATTTGCATTTCCTCAAATCAGGTTATAGCTATCCAGGTTTCAGTGCTTAATCTCACCCGGACAGTGTAGATTTGTAAATAATAGCTGCTGCTCCAATCATAAGGACTGTCTTGTGCTCATCCTAAGACTTGTATTTACAATCTGCTTATACAGTATTGGTTCCTTTTCCTTCAAGACATCGTTTTATTGTAATGATTTACAGTATAATTGCATTATCAGTGTCTCTCAGAGAAGAATGGGCTCGGTTTTGAATCTGGTTCCTCTCATGGTAAGTGTTTTTTTTTTTTGCTCATGTCGCCTCTGGCTTGCTCATTAAGGTTTTAAATCAACAACAGGATTTCTGCATCATGATAGAAATGATCACAACCTTTAAGCTGAAATTGCTTCCACAGCCCTCAAGACCAAATATCACAGCTTTACACATGACCTTAGAACGTACTTCCCTGATTTATTTCTCATTCGCTCCCATTAATGTTCATCATCTCATTATTTTTGCAAAGCAAGGCCATTTTCTAAAGCAATTAGTCAAGTGGAGTTATTTTTGGGCCTTCATTTTCATTCCATCTTCCTCTCACCGTGTGTTTAAACATGTCTGTGCGGGTGAACAGACGACCGACGTGCTCCGCTGACTGCTCAGATTATCCCCATCCATCATTTCTTTAGGTGCTCATTTAAGGTCCGGAGCCAGATTAGTCTGCAAATTCTAATTTGTCCTTAAATCACATAAGGTGAATGTCATCACTGTCCTTTTGGTTTCGCTCCACTTATTTTCTCTCTACTTTGTTTTTACTTTTTTTGCACAGCTAGAACAGAGAATAGATGCCCAGGGTGTTGCTTATAGTTGAAGTAGGGCAATATGACATTTAACATGTTTCCCTCTACTTGATGACTTGATCATTTAAAAGGAATTATCAGGAAAAATATGGGATTCTGGGAAGCTCTGGAACCAGCTAGGGGTAATTTAGTGTGCTTTAGTATAACGCTACCGGAACAAAGAAAGTTGCCGTAAAATCCATTATTTATTTAATTTCAATTGCATTGATACAGTATTTAATTTATTATTGATAGTAAAAAAGAAAAACTCAAATTCAACAATGGTTGCGTGTTGCGTTTATGGAGGGGGGTGGGTGTGGCATAATTAGTGTGTTGTGGCATAATTAGTGAGTTTATGCAACTAAACACTGACAGCAGCTTCAAGGCCAAGCCCAAGCCTTTTTCTCAACCCATCTCAACCCCTGACTCTGGTGTGGACACCTTTACCAAGGTGAGGATGTCACTCCATTTCTCCACTCCAAATGTTGCTCTGAGTTACTGCCCCATGGAGAGGTTTAATCGGTGTCTGTGCTCTGCTGAGGGAGTCACTCTGCCTCCTCACTTCCCTGGGGGCATCACTGCTTCCACTGGCTTCATGGTGTACCTCGCCCACCCTTCGTGCTTGGTTGAGAACGTCACTCCCTGTTACCATTTTGTGATGGACCTCACTCCCCCTGCTGGCTTTGCAATAACCAGTACTCCACTTTCACATAAATGTTCTAGGACCCCCTCTGTTTCACAAGTCAGGAGCCTCATGGGAGTGGGAGATTGTCAAAGTAGTGCCACAGAGTCTTTGGACTGCACTTCCCATCAACTGCAGCACATCGCATATCTTGATCACATTCATTTGTGTTCTGTTTATCTACAGTGCTATTTTCTTTGGCTCTTTTGGCATACTTCATTTAGTTTTTACTGATGTATTGCTCAGAAACTTCTGAAGAGTCCAATGCTTTCTATCATGGTTCACGTTATATCCTGTTCTGTGTTTGTTTGGTATCATTGTCAGCACTTTGACACATTAAAACGATCTGCACTCGCATCTACGCCGCCACTGTCACTAGTGTGACAGTAATACACTTGTCATGTTGCAGACTTACTCACTACTTACTGCTTTTATGTTAGACTTGTCCTACTGGTTTTCTAAAACATTTATGCAACAAAAAAGAGAAACAAACCATTTATTTTTAAACTCAGAATTTACCCCCAAATGGCTTGGAACGGGTGGGAAACAATTACACATCAAATCTAGATTAAAGTTGCTCAGCCACTGTTAACGTAACTCTTATGCAGCACATGAGGCCAATGGAGCTTTCTAACTATTTTGTAAGCATTGATTTAACTGTAATTGTACTCTGCGGATGAGAGCATAAGAGTCTGAATCCTCGATTACCAGATTACTTCTCACTTCTCCAGCTGAGTGTGTAAAAACTCATTATTGTACAAGGTGCAAAGTAAACTGTGCCTCTGTCTTAGAATACAAATCTGTTCATACAGAGTGGGTAAAAAAGTAACTAGGCATAAAAAATTGGTAATAAAATCCATATAGATTTATTGAAGCAAATTGCACATGAACTTTATTACTTTGGAAAATCAAAGCATATCTTAAAATTTCACTTCTTCTTGCTTTGTTCACCGAGCCTGTGGTCATCAGCTTGGCATGACAATCTTTTATTTTCTCTTGACGTAGTGTTGCATTCCTCCCTTTCACTGTACGCCACTGTCTCTGCACAAGAACAATGGGATTACACACTTCATAGCGGGCTGCAATCTTAGCTCATTCCTGAACAGTCAAGCTGTCGGCCATTTTTGTTTACGTTGCATGTGCTGCCTCTCACAGCCGATACCTGTATTATTGATGCAGAAAATATGAAATCCTATTTACTATCATCTATTTACAGGCTGTTTTCATTATGACTCAAGTGATACTACAAGTTCTATAGCCATTAAATATTGCCTAGTTAATTTTCACTAACCCTGCATAACTGAAAGGAGCAATTAACAGGGCTACGATTTATGAAATCCTAATATGAAAAAGGGTAATGCAGATCAATTTCATGAATTCATCAATTATTTCATGCATTATTTATTACAGGTGAAATGCAGCAACACGATCTAAATCTGCATCTGTTTAATCCTCCACATTCGCTTTTATTATCTATATTTGAAGCATCTGTTTAGAACATATTATCATTGCGATCTAAATAATGCACCGTATTCGATTACACCCTCACTGTCTATTGATGAAGCGTTCACTATGAATGGTCTTCTGTCTCCAGCCTAGGGAGTTTATTCTTGACACTGTTGACGTTAGCTTGGTTGTGGCAAAAAAACTAAAGATAAATAAAAAATAAATAATTAAATATATATATATATATATATATATATATATATATATATATATATATATATATATAAGTCCTTTAAATGGCATCCTCCTGTACGAATGAATTCAAAAGTTCACGTTATTCTGTCACCCTATATTTCTTCGAAGTGTTTCAGCCATATTTTGAGGAATTGCATCATCAGTCAAGGCTTCATGCCAAACACAGGAGTTCAAATTCAAGGACTGCTAGAAAGCTACTGCTGGCCCAGACCCTCACCAGCTCAGCTTGAGTTCTGGATTGCATTTTGATCCACTTGTAAGTGGATTAAACCACCAGCCAAATTAATAAATGTAAATTTAGCTTGCCTAAAGAAGAGCCAAATCTCCAAAACAGCATGATGCTTCTAAACCTTTGGTATTTGGCCAACCGATTATCTACAGGCCCTTTCTAACCAAATTGCCTTCAGAAACCATCCATCTAACTCTGATTTTCCAACGTGAGTCAGGTAACGCTGCATGGCTTTATTAAAGCACTCCATACATGTGTGTGTGTGTGTGTGTGTGTGTGTGTAATATATATATGCTAGTTAGCTATGCAACAAGGAATTCGCATATCACTGCAGCACATCGAGCCTCAAGTATCACCTAGGTTAATATAAAATAAGGTCAAATATTTATATGCGAGTAATTTCGATTCATTAATTACAAAGCCTCTAATTAATTAGATTATTTTTTAATCGAGTCCCGGCCCTAATATATATATATATATATATATATATACATAAACACACACACTACCGTTCAAAAGTTTTAGGTCACTTGCAAATGTATTTATTTTCTACATTCTACAACAATACTGTGGATTTCAAAACTATAAAATAACACATATGGAATTAGGTAATTACGTAACAACAACAAAAACACCAGTTAGTTGTTATTTTAAGACACAGAGGTCGGCCTTTCTGTAATACTTCCTGCAAGAACAGTATCTTGTCAAGTGCATTTGCAAAATCCGTCCAGCACCATAATGAAACTGGCTCTCATGAAGGCCGTCCCAGGAGGACGAGACCAAAACCTCCCTCTGCTGCAGACGAGAAGTTCATTTAGAGTTATCAGCCTAAAAAATGACCAATTAACAGCAGCTCAGATTAGAGGCGTTATGAAGTCTTTACAGAGCAGAAGTAGCAGAAACATCTCAATATCAACTGTTCAAAGGAGATTCATGCGGTTTTTGGACGCCTTCAGCAAAACTTTACAATGTAGAAAGAAATAAACATCAGGAACCATCATGGAGTTACAGTAGAAAGTGTTCTAAAACTTTTGAACGTTTGGTAGTGCATGTGTATATATATATATATATTACAAAAACAGCAACAATCTGATTGAAGTCCACTTATGTTATAAGATTACAATTGAATTTGACATTTTCTGCAGCCAGTTGTTAGGTTTAAAAATAGAGCTTGCTGAGCAGAGTGTGTTAAAGAATGCTGACCTTATGCCAAGCCCTGGAGAAACTACTCTTAGCAAGATTTACCCATGTACAGTTGAACTAGTTGGACAAGAAAATGAAAGGGAAACCTCAAAAATTTTATATCATATAGCAGAAAAAAAAAATCAATAATGCACTTTCACAAAATACATGACCCAAGCTCCGGTCGATACTGAATAATGAAGAACCAAATACTGATAAGATTTTCTGTGAAGATTGATGTTGACCCTTTTTGTCCAGATATTATCTAATAACCCTGATTGTCTAAACCCATAATTCAATTTCAGGACATTTTCCGTTATATTGCAATAAGAATGATGCTCTTTAGTATTGTTACAAAAAGTTATGCAATTCATGAATGTATTTAGTGATTCACAAATAAATGTTACATGATTCATGGATGTATGTTGCATTTACTAACTTCTAGCCATTTCCGAACATCCGTGCATCTGAGTGTGGATTTTTGAGGTTTCTCTGATGCACTTCAATCCACAGGTGCATTTATTAAAAGGAGAATTCCATCCAGCCTATCAGAAGGCTCCTCCAATTTCAGGCAGCTACATGAATATAATTTCGGGGGTGTGACTGAAGTCTTCCAATATTGCTTGACATTTGTGCAGTGTACTGTATGTCGACTGCTACACTGTGGTTAAGTGGCGAGGAGTATGTACATGCCAAATATATTAATTTGTAAATTATGACACTGGTCTGACTCCATAACTTGCCTTCCTCTAGCTAGCTCTCCTTCTTTTATACCTTCTGTATGATGAGAGTGTAGCCTTGTATATGCTTCCTCTGAGAGAAGTGAAGTCTTCACATCTTTTGCTCATGCTACGTCACAGGGTTGCTGAACACTCAAAGGAAAGTACTGTCTGCAGTCTTTCACATAGATAAGTTCAAGGACACTCATGATTGGTTAGTGTCAACTTGATTGACAGGTAAGAGAGTTATGCTGCCCCTTTCACTTTGAAAAGACTCTTGAATCTTTTTTCCTCCTGAACTCTCAGTTCAAAATCACGACTTTATAATGACTGGGCAATTGTTGGTTGTGCCACTTTAGGTTAAAGTTTTACATCTATAAGAGCAAAATCTGGATAGTTTTAGCAATAAATTTGGGGGAAAAAGATACCCTGTGAATAGGGTGTTGGCGCGTCCCATCGCAGGTCATTATCAGATAATGATGTGCGATGGAAAGACTAGGTTCATTAATTTTATTGCACAAACTGAGAATATTTAAATATTTGACTAATTTAAAAGTAGTCACATTAAGCTTTGTATACATATATTTATTATGTCAGTGTGTCAAGTATTCACTGAGTTTCCGTTTCTTTTTAATGACACGTTTCTCAAAGATATTCACAAAATTGAGATGACTGCAAGCGCACCATGTTTATTTTATTGTTTCTTTTTACAAAAGCACAATGTTTGGTTGATATTATGTGTTTACAAATAAATACAGATTAAAATGATGTACTACACTTACAGTATGTGTACGATCAAAATTGGCAGAACGTTTTAAGTTATTTCACAGCTATCAGGAAAAAAACAGTTATGATAGCCGACCCCAGAGGGTTTAAAATGACATAATACTTACACGACAAGACATCAATAAACCACTTTAGTGTCAATGTGGTCAAACTGAATCACTAGTTAAACATGCTGATACTGCATGGACAAACTTACTGTATGTTCCTGATCTGACAATTTCTAACCGTCATGCTGTTTGCTGTTATTGTAAGCTCTTCTCTTATGGAAGGTTATCAGTGGGGATTTGTGTTTATTCAGTTACAAGGGCATTAATGCAGTCAGACACTGATGTCAGTGATGTCACTAGGAGGCTCCATTTCCAATGCAGTTCCAATGGTGCTCAATGGGGTTGAGGTCAGCAATGTATTCAGGACACTCAGGGTGTTCCACACCATGCTTAGATATCTATTTTGTTTATGGACCTCAGCGCTGGTGTGCTGGTGGTATGAGTGTGTGGGCCTGTGTGTGCCCTGTGGTGAATTGGCATTCGGGCCCTTGTGTTCCCCGCCTTGTACAGGTACCTATAGTCTCCAGGCATATAGGCTTCATGCTTCCAGTGACACTGTACAGGATAAGCGGTATAAAAAAAAAGGAATAAATGTCAATCAGTGCATTTATAACACAGCTGATTTTAATTGTAGTCACGAACCACTAAACTACATAGGGGGAAATAATCTAAAACAAAGTGAACAGTGTCAAAATCTATGGGGAAAACGAGTGTGAAATTTGTTTTTCTGGAGTCATTCTATTTAGTACTTGCTCCAGGGTTTTGGGTCATTGCATGTTAGTTTCAGCTGATGTCACATTTTCCTGAAGAATTTTTTGATACACTTGGAAATTCATCTTCCGAGCAGGCCCAAAGCAGGCCCAGTGGCAGGCCCAAAGCAGGCCCAGTGGCAGGCCCAAGTAGTGGTGTCCTGCCATGGACCTCCTACTTGTTCAATGTTTTACTGTAGACTCATGAACACAGATGTTAATCAGTTCTGATGACGCCTTCAAAACGTTGGCTCTCACTTGGGGTTGTTTCTGTACCTCATTGATGAGTCCTAGTTGTGCTCTTTGGGTCATTTTGACTGGGTGCCCGCTTTTCGGTATAGTATCCACAGTCCCAAAATGTCTCCATTTGCCAACTGTAGACTGGTGAATTTTGAAATTACTTTATAACCTTTTCCAGTTTTATGTAAATCAGCAAATCTTGATAACATATTCACTGAAAGCTCTTGTTGGGGAGCCATCGTTTACATAAGCCTATTGTTCTTGTGCGTGGTAAAGTCAAAACTTTCTAATAGTTTTTATTAGTCAAAGTAGCTCTATTGCACCTACAGACTTATTTACTTAACAAGACTCCATGTATGCTAACACCTGACTTCAATTAGCTTTTTTGAGGTCATTAACTCAAGGATTCATATACAGTACGAACACTATGAGGTACAGTATACATGTTCTTAATAAAGTCATGAAAGATCAGATTTTTTTTGGTAATATTTTTGTTATTATTTCGCCACATATATTGACGTATATGAAGATCAGATCACATTTTAAGACAAATTAAGAAAAATCCATGAAATTCCCTGTCACTGTATGTAAATTTGCATGTTGTAAATCTACAAATCAATCATTTAATACAAAAATGTTCTCACCGGCTTTCCCTGAAGCCCCTTTTTGAGTAAATGCAACTGTTAATAATTTATTAAATGAATTAGTTTGCATCCAAATTAGGAAATGTATTTTATTTACTTAGAACTTACAATGCTTTATAATGAGCCACAGAATAAAAATTTGTTATGTATTGCATATTCTCCACAAATGTTCTGATCCTAAGCTAGTTTAATTTACAAATAATATTCAAATAAGTCCAATTGAATAAACAAACAAACAAAAAATATATTACATAATTTGTCACATCAAACCTAAGTGCAAAGACAAGAAGGAAATAACGTTTATCTTTTATAAAACATAGTCACAAAAAAGAGTTGTTCAGAAATAATACATTTTTCTGAATCACCTATCATAAGAAAGGCAGCAAGGTCAACAGCATAAACACAGATAAAACCTTGTTTCTTGATTGAATTTCAGCAAGCCAGCCATGTTTCTGAGCAGACAAAGCAGACAGGCGTGTGATGAAGACAAGGCCTCTTGGGGTGCAGAGTGGAAGATGGATGAGCATTGGCTTTGCTTGGCTCAGCATTCCTTTATATTAGATAGAAAGAGGGCAGGAAGTAAGGTAGGAAAGCATGTCATCTTCTGCTCGAGGCAGTGCTATCATTTAAAGAAATGGAGAGCAAGAATAAAAAAAAAGGAAGAATTCAGGCTTAGAGACTAATGCCATGGGGTTGTGAAGGGTTGTGAGGGGTTAGGTTCAGCTTTACAGAGCCAAAAGCATTAATTCCCACAGAGTCTCAGCCTCAGAATGCCAAACAGCACACTGAAAGTCTCAAGGCCAACTGAAGAGTACTTGTATTGCCAGCTTCAAAGCTTTCTCAAAAAGAAAGTCTGTTTATCATACAGTACAGTGGGGCAAAAAATATTTAGTCAACCACTAATTGTGCAAGTTCTCCCATTTAAAAAGATGAGAGAGGCATGTAATTTCATTCATTCATTCATTCATTTTCTATACCGCTTAATCCTGTGTTCAGGGTCGCGGGGGACCTGGAGCCTATCCCAGGAGACTTCGGGCACTAGGCGGGGTACACCCTGGACCGGGTGCCAATCCATCGCAGGGCACACACACATACACACTCACACACCCAATCACACACTACGGGCAATTTACTGTAGGAACGCCAATTATCCTAACCTGCATATCTTTGGACTGTGGGAGGAAACCGGAGTACCCGGAGGAAACCCACCAAGCATGGGGAGAACATGCAAACTCCATGCACACAGAGACGGGAATCGAGCCTGGCCGGGGAATCGAACCCAGACCCTGGAGGTGCAAGGCGACAGTGCTAACCACTACACCACCGCGCCGCCGGCATGTAATTTGTTTTCTGTAAAAAAAAAAAAAGGCAAAAAAATGGAGGAAATAGTGAAGGTGTGCACATGCTGGTCTGGAGGCAGTGGACAGCTAATATGCGGGCATGAGGCTGGTGAGCGAAGGCGCTGAGCAGAGTGGCAGGATGGGCCTGCCTGGGCAGTGTTTCCTGCATGCTCCCTAAAACGGCTCCTCTTGCTGGCTTGAGCCATTTTAGCCATCCTATTGCTCTTTGGGGGCAGGAACACGAGGGCTGGCTCTAGGCGAAAGTGAAAGTGCCATGGGAGCTTGTGCAGTTCAGTATCAGCTGTTCTTAAAGATCAATTGGCTACATTCAGTTATTTTCTTTAAAGTCAATGGGACACATGACATCACCCTGCTTGCAGACCACTGTTTCCATCTACAGTGGTGTGAAAAACTATTTGCCCCCTTCCTGATTTCTTATTCTTTTGCATGTTTGTCACACTTAAATGTTTCTGCTCATCAAAAACCGTTAACTATTAGTCAAAGATAACATAATTGAACACAAAATGCAGTTTTTAAATGAAGGTTTACGTTATTAAGGGAGAAAAAAAACTCCAAATCTACATGGCCCTGTGTGAAAAAGTGATTGCCCCCCTTGTTAAAAAATAACTTAACTGTGGTTTATCACACCTGAGTTCAATTTCTGTAGCCACCCCCAGGCCTGATTACTGCCACACCTGTTTCAATCAAGAAATCACTTAAATAGGAGCTACCTGACACAGAGAAGTAGACCAAAAGCACCTCAAAAGCTAGACATCATGCCAAGATCCAAAGAAATTCAGGAACAAATGAGAACAAAATTAATTGAGATCTATCAGTCTGGTAAAGGTTATAAAGCCATTTCTAAAGCTTTGGGACTCCAGCGAACCACAGTGAGAGCCATTATCCACAAATGGCAAAAACATGGAACAGTGGTGAACCTTCCCAGGAGTGGCCGGCCGACCAAAATTACCCCAAGAGCGCAGAGACAACTCATCCGAGAGGCCACAAAAGACCCCAGGACAACATCTAAAGAACTGCAGGCCTCACTTGCCTCAATTAAGGTCAGTGTTCACGACTCCACCATAAGAAAGAGACTGGGCAAAAACGGCCTGCATGGCAGATTTCCAAGGCGCAAACCACTTTTAAGCAAAAAGAACATTAAGGCTCGTCTCAATTTTGCTAAAAAACATCTCAATGATTGCCAAGACTTTTGGGAAAATACCTTGTGGACCGACGAGACAAAAGTTGAACTTTTTGGAAGGTGTGTGTCCCGTTACATCTGGCGTAAAAGTAACACAGCATTTCAGGAAAAGAACATCATACCAACAGTAAAATATGGTGGTGGTAGTGTGATGGTCTGGGGTTGTTTTGCTGCTTCAGGACCTGGAAGGCTTGCTGTGATAGATGGAACCATGAATTCTACTGTCTACCAAAAAATCCTGAAGGAGAATGTCCGGCCATCTGTTCGTCAACTCAAGCTGAAGCGATCTTGGGTGCTGCAGCAGGACAATGACCCAAAACACACCAGCAAATCCACCTCTGAATGGCTGAAGAAAAACAAAATGAAGACTTTGGAGTGGCCTAGTCAAAGTCCTGACCTGAATCCTATTGAGATGTTGTGGCATGACCTTAAAAAGGCGGTTCATGCTAGAAAACCCTCAAATAAAGCTGAATTACAACAATTCTGCAAAGATGAGTGGGCCAAAATTCCTCCAGAGCGCTGTAAAAGACTCGTTGCAAGTTATCGCAAACGCTTGATTGCAGTTATTGCTGCTAAGGGTGGCCCAACCAGTTATTAGGTTCAGGGGGCAATTACTTTTTCACACAGGGCCATGTAGGTCTGGATTTTTTTTCTCCCTAAATAATAAAATCCCTCATTTAAAAACTGCATTTTGTGTTTGCTTGTGTTATCTTTGACTAATAGTTAAATGTGTTTGATGATCAGAAACATTTTGTGTGACAAACATGCAAAAGAATAAGAAATCAGGAGGGGGGCAAATAGTTTTTCACACCACTGTAAGCAGCCACTGCGTGACTCTACTTTACAGACCTCCGGAGATCCATTATAAATGATGATTTTCCAGCCGTGCTCCTTCACCCACCTGCAGAAGGGAAGGCCACCTACCTAGTGGGCCTACATAATAAGCAAAGAATGACTAAATGTGCATGACCCTTTCCCTGAAGCACACGTTGACCTAAGGAATGCCACTTACTAAGCTGGACATAGAGCTCTGTTGATGAGAAATTAATATGATGCAATATGCAAATTAAAGAATCATGAGACAAAATAACATGAACAAGAATGCACTTAAACAAATCATGAATAGTGTACCAAGAAAGACAAAAGCACCATAAGTGCAAAATAAGAGCCGCTAATCAATGTGAAGATGAGTTACTTGAGAAGTAGTCATATATCCTGGTGTTGTGGTTGGCTGGTGTGCATAACATGGTGGGAAATGTAATCTAACGCTATGTTCATTGCATCCCTAACAATGCCCCCTATCCCTTAAGGAGCAGCTCAGACTGTATAAATCACAATCAAGAGACAGGCCTGGACATTCATGCGAGATGGTCTTTATCTGTAAAAAGGCTCTTTGACTGACGAGGTCCTTACACAAGCCACATTGATAGTGTGCTCTGTTCTGAATGGATAAGAGGAGGTGCAACATCCATGGCAGAGCATGAAAACTGAATGACGGGCTCAGAGAAGCCAGCGAGGGGAGCAAAGCCCAAGATAGTGGAAAGACATACATCACAAAGCAAGAAGGGCGAGTGACGTTCTCAGTGGAGCCAAAGGGTGGAGGTTATAAGAGAGAGAGTCACACTCCTTGAATCAAGAGGGTAAAACAAGCAAAAGGGGGCAGCGACGTACACCAAGTAGCATGGAGAAGAAGCAGAGCATAATGGTGGAGTGATGTCCTCAGCAGAGAAAGGAGGTTAAATATTTGACTCCTGGTCAAATATTTCTCCAAGACAAGTGAAGGCTGTTTTATTTTTTGGCAGTTTATTTAAGGTACTAGAGTTCTAGCTAAGTACTCCAAAGTAAATTTTTCCTTTTAATGTAAACGTATGGCTCTTCTGCCACCACATTGCGTTTATATAACTTAATGATCCTGAAACAACTGACTCTTTCTGTGTGTGTGAGTGTGTGTGTGTGTGCATTTAATGTATGGAATTCATGTACACGCAGCTTGATGTTTGATCCATTATTCATCGTGGATCTAGCTATTTTCTTACACATTTTCCACTCTGTGTATGCCATTTGTCATGAGAGATACCAGGACATTGAGTGTGCTGTATAAGAGCTCTTCAAATGCTTGCATGAAAGACCTGAGGATGCCTCTCAAAATGCTGGGTTCCATTCAATGTCCTGTTATTACACTAAAAACGTCTCCTTGTTGTCCAGCAATCAGTTGTTGTGGGTTTTGTATGCAGTCCTCCTCATCATCACTGTGGCTTGATCAATCATATAAAGCATATTGGAATTCCGAAATGGAATACCTGAATATATCTACACCTGGATGACCTTCATCAACTCTTGTTTTTACATTTAAATTTACCTCATTTAGCACAACCATGGACAACCTTATCCAGAGCGACTTAAAGTTTTATGTCATTGTAAATCTGAACTGTTGAGGGTCAAGTGCCCAAAAGTGGCAATTTGATGGTACTGGAGTTTGAATCTTGGGACCTTCCAATAAGTAGTCCATACCTTTATTCATAGATATGTAATGATGGCAGGCCACTCCTCACTCTAGGCCAAAGAATCACTTCAGAACCACAAACAGCTCCACTGCTCTTTTAAGAGAGGCAAGGCACCGAAAATTCTTCTCTGCCGAGGAATGGCCATTGCAAATACAATCTCAAATTAACCTGAACAGTAAGATATGACTTTTTTTTTTACCTTGCCATTATTTATTTAGCAAATATTAATCCAAAAAGAATCTGAATTAGTTGTTAGCACTCTTGCCTTGAACCTCCAGGATCATGGTTCAATTCCCACTTAGGGTCTGTGTGCATGGAGTTTTCATGTTTTCCCAGTTCTTGGTGGGTTTCCTACGGGTACTCCAGGTTCCTCTCATAGTCCAAAGACATGCAAAATCAATTTATTTTAATTTTATTTGTATAGCGCTTTTAACAATTGACATTGTTTCAAAACAGCTTTACACAATCAAAAGAATTATTTAAGTTTGTATGGAATGTGAATGTGTATGAATCAAAATGGTCAGATAGTCCCTGGTGAGCAAGCCGCGGGCGACAGTGGCAAGGAAAAACTCCCTGAGATGGTAATAGGAAGAAACCTTGAGAGGAACCAGACTCAACAGGGAACCCATCCTCATCTGGGTGAAACAATGAGGCTTTTTTAAAAACAAAATTAGGCTTACTGGTGTTCCTTAAATTGTCTGGAGTGTGTATGTGTGTGTACGCGCACACACACACACACACACACACACACACACACAGTTATACAGGTCTCAATGTTAGGCAAATACAACCAGATGAACAACAACATATAACTTTTTTTTAGGGTGCCATTATTTATTTAACAAAAATTAAGTGACAAAGAATAAAATTATATTAGCTCTACTAAGTGACTCAGTAGCTCGCTATGATCAGATGATTGTTTTATATTTTTTACACAAAATCCGGCCGTTGGTCCTTCCTCGGCGGTGCCTCATGGAGAAGAATTTTCAGAGCAGTCAAAACAATCGTGAATCAAACCTCTAAGACCTGCTGCTCCCCAGACTGATGCTTGGCTGGTCTTTTATAGGCAGTCGATGACAGCGGGATAGTGGATGGTTATTTGTTGCCAACTCCGGTGAGATGAGCCACCCTGCCCCTCTTAAGCAAGCAGTGGAGCTGATTGTGGTGCTGAAACAATTCCTTGGCCTCGTTTTCCCAGGGAACATGGGAGGATGAACATGGTAAGTGCTGGCTGTAGACCCGCTGTCACAATATATATACACTACCGTTCAAAAGTTTTAGATCACTTTCTAACTCCATGATGGTTCCTGATTTTTATTTCTTTCTACATTGTAAAGGAATGCTGAAGGTGTCCAAAAATGCATTAATCTCCTTTGAACAGTTGATATTCTTCTACTTCTGCAAAGACTTCATAACGCCTCTCATCTGAGGTGCTGTTAATTGGTCATTTTTCAGGCTGATAACTCTAAATGTAGGTAGGGGTAGAGGCAGAGGTAGGTTTTGGTCTCGCCCTCCTGGGACGGCCTTCATGAGAGACAGTTTCATTATGGTGCTGGACGGATTTTGCAAATGCACTTGACACAATACTGTTCTTGCAGGAACTATTACAGAAAGGCCGACCTCTGTGTCTTAAAATAACAACTAACTGGTGTTTTTCTTGTTGGTACGTAATTACCTAATTCCATATGTGTTATTTTATAGTTTTGAAATCCACAGTATTGTTGTAGAATGTAGAAAATAAATCACTAAACAAAAACAAAGACATTTGCAAGTGACCCCAAACTTTTGAACACATACCGCTCAAAAGTTTGGGATCATGTTAAACACCATGGTCATTCCTGAGATTTATTTCTTATTACAATGTAAAATGCTAGCAACCAAAATACACAATGATCTCATTTGAACAGTTGATATTGAGAATATCTGCTACTTCTGCTCTGTAAATCCTTCATAATGGCTCTAAGCTGAGGTGCTGGTTATTAATTGATGATTTCTGAGGCTGGTAACTCTAAATTAACTTCTCTGCAGCAGAGGTAAGTTTTGGTCTCGCTTTTTTGGTCTGTCTTCATGAGAGACAGTTTCATTATGGTGCTTGATGGGTTTTGCAAATTCACTTGACAATACTGTTCTTGCAAGAACAATTCTAAAAAGGATGACCTCTTACTGTACAGTATGTCTTAAAATAACACCTGACTGTTGTTGTTTTATACTATATATATCTCCAAACAAATTGTACTTGATGTAAGAGAAGCTTGATTGATTGCTCCCACTGTGATTGTGTTACAGCCAACCAGTTGCTTACTGGTAAATTATTTCACATGCGTACCTGCATCCCGGCTTGAGTCCCGGCTTCGTTTATTGATTGCGCCTCATGAGACTGTCCAGTACCTCAGCAACGAGGGCAGCAGCATTGCTGTGTATCCCTGAAATAAAATAACTCAATGGAATGACGAACTCAGGCTTCACCTCATAGCACTGCTTTTTGAATGATAGAAAATAAATGAAACTGTCTCTCTCTTTAGCTTTCTCTCTCTCTCTCTCTCTCTCTCTCTCTCTCTCTAACTCACACACACACACACACACACACACACACACACACACTTGGCAAAACTGCCACACTAATTAAATTTGATTGGTAATTACAGTACCATAAAAGCTGCACTGTTGTTTGAGCATGTGGATTTTGTGTCTTACAGAATCATTCCATTTTACACAGACTGTCGAATTTCTCATCAGTCGCTTAGAAGAAAATGTAAATATACAAGCAAGTAAGTAATTATAATTACAATTGTCAACTAATAACAGATAAATGTGAGTAATTTAAAAACTTCAGTTTTCACATGCTGCACATACAGTAGTCATGCTAACAATAGGATTTATTTGTGTTTTTTATGTATATTGTATTGTACTGTACATTCACTCAGTAACTCACCCACTTTTTAGGACCAGGTCTGATCAGGGTCACATGAATCAGGAGCCTTATGCATTTCTTTCTGCTGAAACTTCAGTTAAAGCGTAATGAGCCTTCTCAGTAAAAGCATTCTTTTCATGTCTAGCCAGAAATGGAAAACTTAGAAATTCCTCCAGAATAGCACTTCTAAAAAGCACACACTGAAGAACATGTTCTGGTTTGCTGTTCACACAATATCATGGGTACAGGCGGCTGGCTTTACATAAAAGCCCAGACATAGCTAAAGCGCAATTACATAGAGAGCGTGTGTGTGAGAGCAAGAGATAGAGAGAGAGAGAGAGAGAGAGAGAGAGAGAGAGAGGCGGTGTGTGGTGGTGGTTTCAATAAACCAGGCATTCATGGTTCAGGTCTCTATCATGGTTGCCGGGTTCAGATGTCAACAAAAAAGTGAATTTTAAAAATTCCCTCTCATTTACAAACAAACGTCAACAACAGAAGGGAACATGGCAACAGGCAGTGCTTTCAAAATCTTACACCAGGAATGTATTCCACAGAAATTGAGCGAAGGTCTGAGACAACCAAAATGATTGCAATACCCAAACTGTCAGTCCAAGGCAAGAAGAATGAATGAACTCAGATGTACAAAGCTGATAATTGAAACTGTAACTGACTGCAGCTAAAGGTCCAAAATGAAAAAAAAAAAACTCAACCTTAAGTGAGGCCAAGCCTTTATTTCAACTGATTGCTTTTGATCATACATTGATCAAACCATTGATTTACACCTATGACTGCATAGCCACTACGAACTCCACCACCATCATTAAGTTTGCTGACGACACCGTCGTGGTTGGCCTGATCTCTGACAACGACGAGACAGCCTACCTGGAGGAGATTGGCAATCTGGAGAACTGGTGCCAGAGGAACAATCTCCTCCTGAACGTCAGCAAGACAAAGGAGTTGATAGTGGACTTTAGCACAAAGCAGGAGAGGAACTACCAGACCCCCGTCATCAACAGGAGCCCAGTGGAGAGAGTGGACAGCTTCAGATACCTCGGTGTTCACATCACGCAGGACCTGTCATGGTCCTGTCACATCAACACCGTGGTGAAAAAGGCCAGGCAGCGTCTCTACCACCTCAGGCGCTTGAGAGACTTTAGACTGCCCCCCAAGGTGCTCAGGAACTTTTACTCCTGCACCATAGAGAGCATCCTGACGGGAAACATCTTAACCTGGTTCGGGAACAGCACCATGCAGGACAGACGAGCTCTACAGAGGGTGGTGAGGTCAGCTGAGCGCATCATCCGCACCGAGCTCCCTGACCTGCACTCGATCTACAGCAAGCGGTGCTGGACCAAGGCCAGGAAGATCATGAAGGACCTCAGCCATCCCAACAATGGACTGTTCTCTTTGTTGCGGTCAGGAAAGTGCTTTCGCTCCCTGAAGGCCAACACAGAGAGACTGAGGAGGAGCTTCTTCCCGGAGACGATACGGTCTCTCAACCAGGCTAACACACAGGACTAATCATCTCTGTGTTTGAAACATTGCACAGAAATGGACACTCATGAACATTATTCATCTGTGCACACACCCCTAGGCACTGTACACCAGACAATCATGGACAAAGCACAATTGCACAAACAATGCTCAATTGCATACTTCAGATAATTTTCATTTATTTCATTTATTCCACGTATTATTTGCATTTAAGTTAATTTTTGTCTGTACTTTCTTATAGTTAAGATATTTATTTATTTATTGCCTCTTTTCTATTCTCTCTCTTTTTTTTTTTTTTGAGGTCACGGGCGGTTGTGTAAGCATTTCACTGCATATCGTACTGTGTATGACTGTGTATGTGACAAATAAAATTTTGAATTTGACATTGTGCCAGTTCATTTTTTTTTTGTCATTATTTTCAAAAACTCTCATCCTGGAATTAGAAAGTCCATTGTTCAAGTCTCAGACAAGTCCAAGACAAGTCAATACAAAATTCCTTCTGAATGTTTAATTGAGTATAACTCAATTATGGAACATAATGGGTCTTTTAAAATAATCAAAATATGTCAAAATCCGTTTTATTTGTCATTTCACCCGTATATAACATTGCCTGTGGTGCGACATGAAGAAAACAAAACCACATGAGGTGACATATAATTGAATGGAACTACAACATACAGTATACCTACATAAAGTATATGTGCACAAACGTCTGCAAACATGACAGTACAATTAATACTTAGAACCCAATATAATAGAAAACAGTTCAAACCAAGAGAGAACACTGAAGCACTCACCAGTAAACATTTCTACTGTGAATAAAATGGCAAACAAACAAACAAACAAAAACCATTGGATGAGAGCCAATCCACACGTGGTGATAACTATACTGTATGCCAGCATTGGTGAAGGTACAGTAGGTTTGTTCAGTCTGCAGTACTGCAGAGAGGGAGAGAAACTGCTTGCTGAATCCCACAATCAAAACCAGTTTCAGTAACAACACACATCTCATATCTTATATCTCATTATATCATCTTAAAGAATAAGTTGCCTTCTTAGTAATTGCTTTAAAGTTGTTCCGAGTTGCCTCTAAACCATGTTGTTCTGTCCACAGCTAACATGAACTACAAAGCTAACTAGCTTCTAACACAAGGCTGAATCCCACTATCCCCTTATTAAGGGCACTACTTGGTACATACAGTACATACTGTAGTGCGCTAGCGTTCTTTTTAGTGAGATTTGGGATTCAGCCCTGGAACCTGGAATTTAATGGTGTTGAAATTCTAAAGTGGAAATACAGTATAAAGTAAATCTCGTGAGTTTCTCAGGACTGTCCACAGCCTCCATGCTTTATTCTCCTCCCCTTTTGTCCACATATCACCGGTAAGAATGTAAAACTACAGTACATTTACTCCTGTTAATTACACTAATTGTCAGTTGTGGTTGGTTAGTTCTGTCAGATGTGGAAGGATATTTGTTGGCAGATGGAAAAAAAAAAAACTGGTTAAATGAACAATCAAATCACCATGCTGGTCTGCAGTACATGAGCACTCGATTTGTTATTTTGTTTAATTATACAAATAGTTGAAAATGTAAACATAATTATAAACATAAAACACTTGTTTGTAGCAATAATGCGACTGATCATGGTAATATTTCCTATATTTTCCCTTTTCATGAATTCAGAATTCTTTTAAGGCTTTTGTAATTTTTTTAAAGGATTTTTTATTTCATTACAAAGTATACAAATAAGATGTTTATCACTTATGTTTATCACTTTCTGATGACCCATGGTGGACCTGTGCGACACTTGATTTTTTAATTTACAACAGGTGGATTAGTGAAAAGTCCAACCCTAAAATAAGCTCAGTCTGACCCTGGGCATGTTTTATCTTTTCAGACACAAAGCATTTGAAGTATGATTCACCTGCCGTCTCTTCCCAGCCATGCTCTTTCGACCCTGAGTGCTCGTCGGACATGCTCTCTGCTCTATACTATAGACATCTGCTCCATTTCTCCTCTTTGAATGAAAGCACTTACTGTAGGTGTTTCATCTTTGCTGTAAGTACTGTTATTATTAACAATGGTCTAACAATGAAAGGTCATGGCCTTATGGTCTAGGGGAAGTTTAAAACCAAAAGCATGTCACTAGCTCAGGAAAGCACAAAAGCTCTGATGCACAAGAACCTCACTGTTGTGAGTGGAATATTAATGAGTACATCAGGTGCAATATAAAGTATAAGGGTGACAACAGATATATAGAAAATAAATTAAATATTCAAGAATATTATTCATTTAGAGTTAATTAAAACAATAATGCAAGGAAGATGTTTATACTTACGGTCATATTTACTGCAGATTGCTGCAAGACAGAAGAAGACGAAGAAGAAAATGAAGATATAAATTATATAATTATTAATTATATTTAAGGACAATAAAAAATTAAATGAAGAAAAAAAGAGAATCGTTGAAGAAAATAAGGATGGGAATGGAGAGCCTCAGAAATCAAGGGTAAAACTGAGGGGGAGAGTTGGATAAAACTGTTCTTTGGGTTCTAGGGTTTTTGCAAAGTTAAGCATCCTTAGTGCCCTTAGGGAGGTAACTGAGTACATTTACTTTATTACTTATTTCACGTATCTGTACTTTACTTGAGTAGTTTTATTAGAATTATTTTTATTTAAATAAAAAAAAAAGGGAAAAAAACCAACAACAAAAAAGTGACAATGTGCACCAAAAGGTGGAAAAAGAAGAAGTGGAAGAAGTAGAAGGAGGAGATTTAATGGAAACAACCCAGTAAAGTGAAAGACCAGGCAGGTAACTAGGAGAATAAAAATAAAGAGAAGGATGAGAAATGGTGAGATGAGAGCAGAGGAGGAGGAGGAGGAGGAGGAGGAAAAGATCGAATAAGAAAGAGGAAGGTGTATCAGAGCTACTGTAAGTGTCTGTTCTTCACTCCCAAACTGAATGCTGGTTAAAGGGAGCAGACTGCATGTCGAGTTACCTACTTTGTCTCTGTTATGAGGATGATTAATCCGAGGGGAGTGGCTCTTGACTCTGACATTTTCACCACCAGCTAATCTGCATTCATTAGGAAGGAACGCGGTGCCCTAATTACATCGCAGCCTCGTGTCTAACAGCAGAACAGAGGAAAGGGAATGAAAAGTCACTGTAAGAAGCCAGATGTTGATGACTGAGTTCTGTTGAAGAACATTGTGCACATTTATCATTCATTATAGCACTTTCTATAATGCTGATCTTGTACATGGTCATGGAGGCCTGGAGCCTATCCCAGGAGACCGAGATAGGCTCCTCACGTGGGGGGTGGACAGGGTGCCAATCCATGGCAGAGCACACAAACACGCCCATTCATGGCAATTCGTGGCAAATCTGCACATCTTTGGAATGTGGGAGGAAACCATAATAACGGGAGAAAACCCATATAAACTCCTCCATGTGCACAGACCTGAGGCAGGAATCAAACCCACTGCTATTGTTCTGCCTAGTGTGTAATTTTTTAATGTAAAATGTTATTACATTATTATATTTAAGCTTAAAAAAAATAATGGGATAAACAGGAAATATGTGTGAGGTTGGCCAGCCCTGCCAACCTGACATTTAAACCATTCACAATAAAATGCATAAAAATACTATGCTTGCGTTGTTTCACTTTGAGGCTTTTTATACCTCAGACAGGAAGAAATGTTGGAATGTAAAATGTTGATGTTTGATGTTGGAATGAATGACATTTAAAAAGCATGAAAATCCTAATGCAAAACATTCAAATACCGAACGCTAAAGCATGACATCAACGAGCCTTTTATAAATGATTCACCATGAAAAATTGTTCTCATTTTCTACCTCCGTATTTCATGCGCGCGGTTTTTCTTTTCACGCTCCACGTTCCAGCCGAAATTAATTTTCACCTGTTTTGATTTACATTTATTAAATTTTTGTGTCAATTAAAAAGCAGACCTTTTCACTTACACAAAACTGATAAATGAAATAAGGATTTTTTTCCTTTGACTTAACCACTAGGCTTTCCTGTGATAAATCACTGCCATAAAAGAAACATGCATACAGTACTTAAATATTTGATTCCTAAATGTTGAGACTAAAACACAATCCATGGTTGAGTTACTTAACACAAATAATATCATGAAAAATATAAGGTTTATTTGTATTTGTGGAGCACATGGACCAATCCCATTTGGCCAATAAACACTAAAAAGTGTAGACTTTTCTTTCTTTTTTTTATACACTAAGCACAAAGTAGTGGCACGGTGGTGTAGCGGTTAGCACTGTCGCCTTGCACCTCCAGGGTCTGGGTTCGATTCCCGTCTCTGTGTGCATGGAGTTTGCATCTCTCCCCGTGCTTGGTGGGTTTCCTCCGGGTACTCCGGTTTCCTCCTACAGTCCAAAGATATGCAGATTAGGCTAATTGGCGTTCACAAATTGACCATAGTGTGTGAATGAGTGTGTGTGTGTGTGTGTGTGTGTGTGTGTGCTCTGCGATGGATTGGCACCCTGTCCAGGGTGTACCCTGCCTCGTGCCCGAAGTCTCCTGGGATAGGCTCCAGGTCCCCCGCGACCCTGAATACAGGATAAAGTGGTATAGAAAATGAATGAATGAATAAGCACAAAGTATATTTAAAGTAATTTAAGGTTCAAGATTAAGCCTTATTTGTTTGTTAGTTTGTTTATATCTTAATTTGTATTAAATTATTTATCTTAATTTGTATTACTTATCAATTTCTTGGGTATTTTACTGTATATAAAATATATTTTTTTATTTGTTATGTATTTTTTTATTTTTTTATTTTTATAAATATTTCTAAGTGTGTGAGTGTGTGTATGTGTGTGAGCCCTGCGATGGATTGGCACCCTGTCCAGTGTGTACCCCGCCTAGTGCCCGAAGTCTCCTGGGATAGGCTCCAGGTCCCCCGCGACCCTGAACACAGGATTAAGCGGTATAGAAAATGAATGAGTGAATATTTCTAAGATTCAGACAGTCAAAATTGAGTTGACCAAAAACCATTTTGGCAAAATAATAATGACCTTATGGTTTGTGACTGCATGGCAGGTTAGGAAACTTTACGCACCCTTTATCATTAAAAACACATCATATCTGTATTTTATTGCTATATAATTGCACATATGTAAAGGGCACATTAACAGCCAATTCATCTACAGCTTTCGCATTACTTATACTCTACAACTGAGAAACACACACTCAAGGTTCTTCACAGTCATGATTGGTCATGGATGACTAAGACCAATGGAGCATGTTTCCAGCCTCATGTCCCTGGGCTCGTCCTCATGCCGCGCCGGCGATTATCCCGCCCTACAGTCATTAAACCCCAGCAGGTGAAGTGCTGGCCTGTCGGGACCTATATGCTTTGATAAATTTGCCCTATTATGTTGACAGATTAGTCCATAGCTGAAGCCCAAGTGGTGGCTGGTCACACAGGTCAGCATGTTCATCATTATGCTGCTAGGATGTCACTCTCCTATCCTTCTGGCTGAGATGAGACAAGTGAGTGTTGTGTGTGAAAAATTCAGCATATTCAACGTCCAATGATGCAGCAAATGTTCTCCCTTTATTGTTACAAATAGGCCGAAATGCTCGTTCAGGCTGGCCTCAAACCGATCTGTGCCAACCACAACACAGCGTGCATTTATCTTAGGTGTTTATCATGGAAAGTCCACCATATGGCTGCCATTTATGGGAAAACATTTTATTTTCTATGCTAACATACAGTGGTGTGAAAAACTATTTGCCCCCTTCCTGATTTCTTATTCTTTTGCATGTTTGTCACACTTAAATGTTTCTGCTCATCAAAAACCGTTAACTATTAGTCAAAGATAACATAACTGAACACAAAATGCAGTTTTTAAATGAAGGTTTACGTTATTAAGGGAGAAAAAAAACTCCAAATCTACATGGCCCTGTGTGAAAAAGTGATTGCCCCGCTTGTTAAAAAATAACTTAACTGTGGTTTATCACACCTGAGTTCAATTTCTGTAGTCACCCCCAGGCCTGATTACTGCCACACCTGTTTCAATCAAGAAATCACTTAAATAGGAGCTACCTGACACAGAGAAGTAGACCAAAAGCACCTCAAAAGCTAGACATCATGCCAAGATCCAAAGAAATTCAGGAACAAATGAGAACAAAAGTAATTGAGATCTATCAGTCTGGTAAAGGTTATAAAGCCATTTCTAAAGCTTTGGGACTCCAGCGAACCACAGTGAGAGCCATTATCCACAAATGGCAAAAACATGGAACAGTGGTGAACCTTCCCAGGAGTGGCCGGCCGACCAAAATTACCCCAAGAGTGCAGAGACAACTCATCCGAGAGGCCACAAAAGACCCCAGGACAACATCTAAAGAACTGCAGGCCTCACTTGCCTCAATTAAGGTCAGTGTTCACGACTCCACCATAAGAAAGAGACTGGGCAAAAACGGCCTGCATGGCAGATTTCCAAGGCGCATCTCAATGATTGCCAAGACTTTTGGGAAAATACCTTGTGGACCGATGAGACAAACGTTGAACTTTTTGGAAGGTGCGTGTCCCGTTACATCTGGCGTAAAAGTAACACAGCATTTCAGAGAAAGAACATCATGCCAACAGTAAAATATGGTGGTGGTAGTGTGATGGTCTGGGGTTGTTTTGCTGCTTCAGGACCTGGAAGGCTTGCTGTGATAGATGGAACCATGAATTCTACTGTCTACCAAAAAATCCTGAAGGAGAATGTCCGGCCATCTGTTCATCAACTCAAGCTGAAGCGATCTTGGGTGCTGCAGCAGGACAATGACCCAAAACACACCAGCAAATCCACCTCTGAATGGCTGAAGAAAAACAAAATGAAGACTTTGGAGTGGCCTAGTCAAAGTCCTGACCTGAATCCTATTGAGATGTTGTGGCATGACCTTAAAAAGGCGGTTCATGCTAGAAAACCCTCAAATAAAGCTGAATTACAACAATTCTGCAAAGATGAGTGGGCCAAAATTCCTCCAGAGCGCTGTAAAAGACTCGTTGCAAGTTATCGCAAACGCTTGATTGCAGTTATTGCTGCTAAGGGTGGCCCAACCAGTTATTAGGTTCAGGGGGCAATTACTTTTTCACACAGGGCCATGTAGGTTTGGATTTTTTTTCTCCCTAAATAATAAAACCCCTCATTTAAAAACTGCATTTTGTGTTTACTTGTGTTATCTTTGACTAATAGTTAAATGTGTTTGATGATCAGAAACATTTTGTCTGACAAACATGCAAAAGAATAAGAAATCAGGAGGGGGCAAATAGTTTTTCACACCACTGTACTTGAATTTATATTTCATCAACTAAATCATCATTAGCTCATAAGAAATAAATCCAGTAAATGTTCACTCTAAACATGGCAACAACCACTGTACAAGAAACCATTAGAACTGTAGGTAGGCACTCGGGGAGATGCTGTCAGGGGAAAATAATCAATAACACTGGATGATGAAGCGGAGTTAGTGCGACCATCCTAAACCACACATCTCGACATCAAACATCACAGCAAATTGGCAACGATTACAATATTTAATTTATTATCACACCTCATTTTTATCTGCTTATTGCTACAATTGCAAACATGTTAATTCCTGCTGTCACTTATGTCACAGCAGCTACAGTACAATATAAACACTCGCTCCCGTACAAGCTTTCCGTTTTTATCTCTTGTAGTCTTTGTCATGTCATAAAGTTACAGCATTGCATCTGACCTTTACAAGGTGCTGGCACTGGAGACTGTTTGCATAAATTGTTTAAATAGAAAATCTTTTTATTTTTTTTGTTTCGGTCGTCTGCCTTCTGACGTTTTTGCCCATAATTTGTGCAGGAACTGATTATGATCTACTGTATTTGACAGATATAAATAAATAATTCAACAAATACATATATTTGATGAATAGCAATTTTCAACTCTTGCATTGTATATTGAATTGAATTCTTGAAAGTTTTGCCACACTGAGGTTCAGTTCAGCGGATTTTAGGCAATATGCTTGGTCGCTGTCGGAAAGGTCTTGTTAAACGTCTTGTGCTTAGTTAGTTAATCTAAGTTCATTTATCTCTATGCACTGTTGCTTTGCTGTAAAACAAGCCAACAACTGGTTTAGGCTAATGAGTTTAATGAGCTACTAATGATGCTAAATAACTGAAATGAATCTGATTAATCCACTGTTGCGGGATTTCGCATCCAGGAAAACAGTGAAAAGCCATGAACATTGAAAATGAGCTCATATCGGTAAGAAGTATGTAATCCTGTATTATTACCCACGACAAAATCTCTAAGGTGTACAGGTACCTAAAACATGCCATTTGCATCATGGCACACATCCAGGATGGAGGGAAACCGTGTGTAATGTTTTTTCTTGCGTTCACATCCTACAGCTTTATTAGCACTGTGGGGTTTCTCCTGAGATGCAAACACATCGTGTACCCCATGGAATTCCTCTAATATTTTAAATGTCAACGCTTTCTGTTTCCTTCAGGAGGAAAACACCTTTCGATAAAGTTGTCATTATTGTCGATGTTTTTTGTCGCCTCTGGAGCTTCATTATTGTCCTTCACCATGTCAGGTCTGTCAACAGAAACATCATTCTGACACTCAATTCCAAAACTAAGATCCAAAGTTTCACCCACAGAGAAGGTAAGATGGCTGTGGGGCTTTTGCTTATTTTTCTTACTGTCAGAGCCTTCCCAAAGGTTTCCATAAAAATATTTCATGATACCATTTGAGTCAATAAAACCATCCTCGCTGTCAAAAGAACCAGAACACGAGGGAGTGATGCAGATGACAGCCTGAGAACAGCTTGTGATTGTTCTGTCCCTGATGGGTGGAAGGTCAGTCGCAGTTTAACGTGTTGGGAAATGAGAGAGCATGCAGAACTCTGAAATGAGGTGTTCACCTGTCTGAGAGAGCAATTTGATGATTATAAATGAAAAAAGTGACAGTTGAACATCGACTTAAACGTTTCATATGCTAAACGTACAAGACACACACATTTAAAATAAATAATAATCTTACTTAAATTTGCTACTTTAATTCTTTATTATTTGTGTAGCGCTATTAATGATACACACTGCCACTTTACAGAAATCAGGATGTTGGTGTAAATCCATGACAAAGGCAATATTAGCGAGAAATCACATCCTGAGATGGTGAAAGAAAGAAATCCTGAGAGACCAAAAACGGGACTCGATCATCTTTTTTTGGTGACATGAGATAGAGGGACAAAATGGATGAGTCTGATTTTATTGCAAACACTTTTACAGGGACAGATGTTGCCAGATGTACATAATGTGCGGAGATTTAATTAGAGGAAAAAGGTTTTGTCCCTGAACTGATTTGCTGCTCTTACATCAGGGTCTAGCTATTTTCTCATGAGAATAAGAATATAATAACTATTAATTATCACTTTTCTGATCTTAATTAATGAGACATGTTTCCTACTAAGAGCTTTAATCATGATCATCTATACAGTAAATATACTGTAGATTATAGTTGACATGGAAGGGCATGATGAAGAGTGTAAGACAGCTATGTTAACTTGTGTCCAAGCAGACACATCACACTGTCTGGATGCAAAGATGGTGTGTTTTTTCTTTCATTTTTTTGTATTGCAGGAACAAATTTTTAAGATAGGATGTTGGACAAATAATTGATTGATTGATTGATTGAATAAATGCAACAGTAAGGTCTGGTTAAATGCATTATTAATTTCTAAATGGACAAGACAGGAGCAGTCCATGATAGGATATCCTGGCACAACCCCACATGGACTCACTCCATATAAACCTTAATTGTTGAATTACAGCATGTCAACATTCCATTTGTTCAACCCTTTACACACCTTCTTCCAGCATCTTTCGTGTAGTGTGTGAAACATTTTAATAGTTTCTCTGAACTCTTTTATATTATAAGAATTTATGAGGTCATGTTGATCCATTACAGTTCTGTTGCAAAATTAACTCATGCGCACAAAAAACGAGAACCAGATTTTGATACCTGAGCTAATGATAATATGCCAAAGTACAGTTTGTTATGCAGAACAAAACTAAAATACTGCTTGGGTTGGTGGATTCTGCTCACCAAAGCTAATTAGATTTGACATGATTGCAGAGTTTTTCACATAATCCCCCTTTGTTTCCTCAAAACTAACTTAATTAGTATAAAAACTTTAATAACATAATCAAGTCTGTCTGCATTTGACCCTGTCATGTTGGCACAGAGTACAGACGCAGATGCAGGGTAAACTGAAATCAAGTGTTTTTATTCCAACGCACAGAAGATCCTTTCACACAAAATCCCCAAAATAACGTGACCCTTAATCCCAAAAAAGCAGCTGGTGTGCTGAGCACCTTAGTCCACAGTGGCAGCGTAACTGGGGCTGTCTCAGTCCTGGAAACAAAACATATAAAAAACAAACGTAAAGATCCGCTGCGAAAAGGCAGCCAGAACACACGTAAAGTGACGAGTCGCGTCAGTAACGAAGCACTCGCAGGAACACGTACGAAACACAGAGAACACGTATGAAACACGGTAAGATTATAACTGTGGACGAACAGTGGGCTACGGGGTCGGCTGGTTTAAATAGACACACACATCAGGAAGATACAGGTGACACTAATTAGTGCTTGTGACATGACGTACACACACAGACACACTAGGGGGAGACGGCAGCTCAGTAGTCCGGGGAACCCGATCTTCTTCCCTGAGGCCGTGCTGGCCCAGATGTTACAGACCCTTACTGTACCATAATTTCGACTGGTGGATATTAATAAGAAATTAATCAACTGCAAGTTCTATTTCCAACCTAAAGTTGATTATTCTCCAATAATACAGTAGCATGTAAAACTATAACTACAGTGGAACCTCGGATTACGTGCATAATTCGTTCCGGAAGCGGGATGATCTTCCAAAACACTCATAAACCAAATCTATTTTCCCATAAAAAATAATGGAAACTCAAATAATTTGTTAGTGATAAATCATTACCCACAATTCCACAGCGCAAGAGAGAGAAAAAACAATGGCTCAGTTGTGATCATGTGACGCTCTGCGTCAAAACAAGAAGCGCATGCATGATACATGATACTCGGTACTCGTAAACCAAGACTTGTTCGTTTTCCAAGTCAAAATTTATTTGAACACTCGCAAACTGCGTTACTCGTAATCTGAGGTTTCACTGTATAACCAACCATACAAAATGATTGCGAAATATGTTAATTTTTAACAACAGCTTTATTAACAAAATATAAGCTTAATTAAATTAACTTGGAGCCATTAAAACAAAAACCTGCATTTAAACATACATTTCCATGGCTTTCATCTGGGGAGGATAATAAGAGTACAATAAAAATCTACATAAACATTAATAATTAAATAATTTTATTTAGTATTATTGTAGTTTTGTATGACGGCGCACCAGTCTCTCTCTCTCTCTCTCTCTCTCTCACAACTATTTTTGACCCTTTTGTACTCACGCATGTACAGTTGGTGAAGCCACAAAGTTTATGGAAAAAACAAAACCTCTTCTCTAAATTGAGAATTAAATTACACAAATTGGGTAAAGAACTCATCTTTAATCATTAAAGCTGTCAGTCATTTTAAAAACTCCTGTGTTAAACTGAATCCTTGTTTTTAATCGCATCTCCGCTGAGAGGATTTGTGCGTATGTATCATACCTTCAGTTCTCTCCTTTTTGAAATAAGTCAAAAGCTTGAAATGTTCTCTTGGCCAGCGCGAAAATGTAACCAGTGCGACAAATTACGCAAACTTGCATGAGCTTGTGAGCAGCGCATTACAATATTGCATTTTGATTGGCTAATCACCGTTATTCCTAAGTTCGTAGATGATCATATATAGAGAGTTTCAATATTTCATTTTTATGACAAATTTGACATAATACACAGCATTATTAATCTAAAGGGAATGGTAAGGAGGATGATGGTTTTACAGAATGGATGGCTTTGCATTTTAGTGTAAAATCACTACAGCTATGCTTTGCATCTTAGATATTTTTCCCACATGGAAAGAAGTTTAAAGAGCCAATTCAGCCAGAAGCATAAGTCGCTCACTGCCTGCACATAAACGAGCATCATGGCTGGAGATGTGTTGATGTTCGTCCTCACGCCGCAAAGTGAGGCATCATGCAGACTCTCATGTGATTTTATTTTGCCGCAGATGAATTATCTTGACTGCTACAAAGCAGTTAAAGTTTCTCTGTGTAGTCAAAAAGAGGCCAAAGACACTTGTGATTCTGGTATAAGAAACTCAAGTTGTGTAGAGGGTGTGAAACATATTTTTATTCTAAGGATAAAGATCTTGACTGGGATGTTTATAAATTTAAGCCTAGTACATTGGTATAAAATATGTTTTGCTTAATACTGTATAGAGCAAAAGATGTAGTGGTCATAGCAATGTGGCAAGCCGCAGAGGCAAACAAATAAACAAAGAAGTAAACAAAAATCATGGTTGCATGCAAGGGTTTGCAGATACAACTTTTTTGTACATTATGAATATCAACATTGTTATACAATCATATGATGCATGGGAACACCTTCTCACTCTTGTACTCTGTATGTCACATTCTGAACCAACATAATTTAACCCCGCCAACATAACTTTAAATCCCTTAATTAAAGTCAATATTTAGCCAATAGGGCAGCATGGTGGTAGTAGTTAGCACTGTGACATCGCACCTTCAGTGTCAAGGGTTTGTTTTTTTGGCCTTGGGTCTGTGTGCATGGAGTTTTCATGTTCTTCCCATGCTTGGTGGCTTTCCTCCATAATCATGCAGATTAGGCTAATTGGTGTTCCCAAATTGCTCAAAGTATGTGTGTGTGTGCCCTTCGATGTACTGGCACCTTGTCTACTTTGCCTTGTGTCCTATTGGGATAGGCTCCAGGCCCCCTGCAACCCAGTACACAGGATAAGCGGTATAGAAGAAGAATGAATGAATGAAGCCAATATCGTTTAATCATATAGAGCATAGATATGTGCTTTTCAGACATCCCAAAGATCTTCCAGATTTGAAAAATAATAATGTTACATATAGTACATGCTAATCATGTGGTTTGCAGATTTACTTTATTTGTAATGCATTGCTAAAAATATATATTTTTGTTACTTCTAGGTGTATATTGTTAATATTAGTTTTTTTTCAATACATTTTCCATCTCTCTCTTTCAGTCAGGGAAGAGAGATGGATGAACAATAGAAATCGAAATAATGAGAGTAAAAACGATATAATCCCTAGATAAACTAATGCACTTGTCCTAGTGTTTTACTTGTGCTTGGACACCATCAAGGTAGAAAGTTTTCTTAGTATGTCGGGTAAATGATGAGACTGCTGCTTCACATCTGAACAACTGGCCCCCCAGGAACTCCTTTAATGGCCAAAAACATGGAAATGGCTTGGAATGAGGTCAGGACAGTACGAAGGATGTAGCAATAATGTCTTTTATGAACGTTGGTGACAAGTTACCCATCAATTTTCAAGCATCAGGCGATGCACTCGCAGAATGTTCATAGGAACGACTGTTTGCCAACATACAGTTTTCTCTAAAAGGATAGCACCATCTAAATGTTTCGCCGCGACTAAGAGTCTCATCACCATACAGAAGAACATCCATCTTATACAGTATATAATATGTTCAATATATAGGTGTATGTAAGGGTATGAGCCTTGTCCCCTGTCTATTTTACTGGTGTATCACTATATTGTGTCATGATTCTGCTCACTTTTTCTCTTTTAAATATACTGCAGTGTGCTCTAAACTCAAAAAGTTGCTTTTTCTTTTTTTGCTTCTTAGTTTAAAAGGATTCCGGTGTCCAGAGCAAGTTCAATTTATACAGCATTCAGATATAGCATATCTGAATTAGATCAAACAAATTAAAATGATCTACATTAATTATTTTAGCATGATTAATGATGAGATGTGACGTTGAAGACAGGTCAAATAATGTTATTTTCATGCACATAAAATTTATCTGTCATCATGGTCTTAGATCTTAGTGCTACCCAAAAGTGTGTGTGTGTGTGTGTGTGTGTGTGTGTGCTTGCACGCGTGTTAATGCTGAAGCCGTAATTCTATTTAGATAATGCATTTTTCATACCACAAACTCCCTGTGTTTCACTCTGCCACTAAACACACGGTTTCAGCGTCTATATAATGTAAAGGAACTACTGCTGAGCCACGGCCTTACACAGAACAGCAGAGCTGAGTATCTAACCACGGCATGGTACTGTATATTCTTATATAAGGTTACATTATGAAAAAATTCAATTGGTTTGTTTGAACCTTGGCCAAAACAAAATAAAAAAAAGGATAAAAAGGTTTTTTTTTTTTTGGCTTTTTTGTGTACATACACAGTGGAGACTCTTGCAAATGTCTAAACATACCTAAAAGTACATTTTTCAAAATAACTCCCGTTTAATTCAAGTAAGGAAAGGGAATTATGTGGAAAAAACGATATGTTTGAAATTGGATGTTGCTGAGGCTTATAACCTGACTTAAATTCTCACTTAAATGCATTATTCCTTGTCAGAAGCTGGGTTTTTTCCAAGTCTTTCTAAATTTCTGAATTTTGGTGGTCCTTAGTTCCTTGTTTATTCTGCTTCTATTTAGTATGAGTCAGGGTACGCCTCAGACATGATACCAACACATCTCAAGACACACAAGGACACACAGACCTACTCACACACTATGGGCCATTTTGAAACATCAATTAGCCTAATCTGCATGTCTTTGTACATTGGGAGGAAACCAGTAGAATCCCACCAAGTACAGTGGAACCTTGGATTACGAGTAACACGGTTAGCGAGTGTTCCGCAAGACGAGCAAAGATTTTTTATAACTTTTGACTTGAAAAACGAGCATTGTCTTGGTTTACGAGCAGCGAGTATCATGTATCACGCATGCGCTTCTTGTTTTGACGCCGAGTAATTTTATTACTATTTCCACCTCTGTGTACAGTGGAACCTCGGATTGCGAGTAATGCAGTTTGCGAGTGTTCTGCAAGACGAGCAGAGAACGTTTTATCTCTCTCTTGTGCTGCGGAATTGTGGGTAACCGTCTCCCCTGCTGGGTCTTAGTGCTCGTCTCTTACTTGTATAATCAACATCTGTGCACGCGTGTACTGTTTACTATAACACTGTGACCACGTGTGTGTGTGTGTGTAAAACATATTTTATTTTGTGTTTGTAAGCGCGTGTGTACAGCGCACGTGTACTTAAATTCAATTCAATTTTATTTATATAGCGCTTTTAACAATGGTCATTGTCTCAAAGCAGCTTCACAAAAATGAAAGAAATTTAACAAAAAAAATAAATAATAATAATAAAATAATAATAATAATAATAAAATTCATAAATAAAAAATAATAAATAAATAAAATTAAAAATATATAATAATAATAATAATTATTATTATTATTATAGAAAAGAAAATAATTGGAAGTGTGGATGTGTGAGAAAAATGTGCAGATAATAATAAGACGAATGAATGAAATTTCTCTGATGAACAAGCCAAGCTGACGGCGACGGTGGCAAGGAAAAACTCCCTGAGATGGCATTAGGAAGAAACCTTGAGAGGAACCAGACTCAACAGGGAACCCATCCTCATTTGGGTGATAACAGATAGAAATGATATAACATATTGTGTGTTGTGCAGGTGAAAATTCAATATGACAGAAATTATTTAAATTGACATGAAGAACAGTTCAGCATAGGGACGAGTCAGTAGGTGCAGAGGGCAGATGAGGTCTGGATCACTGGAAGCACAGGAGCAGCATGTGTAGCTCCAACCATCATAAAGCTGAATCCAGCTGGAGCTGGTCCTTCTCTGGATGCCTCAGGAATCTCGCAGGGTCGGCCTTTGTCTACTGAAGCTGGCAAAATCTCCCGATGCCTCGGGATGGGTAGAGAAATACAGAACAGATGGGGAGAATTAGCGTAGTTGCCATTCGGGATAGGTGTACTGGAGTATGAGGTTATGGGATGAGTTATGTGTATGCCAGATTAAAAAGATGCGTCTTGAGTCTACTTTTGAACTGTGTACTGTTTCTTATAACACACGTGTGTGTGCGCGAGTAAAGCAAAATAAAGTCTCAAAACAGAGATTAAAAATCCATTTTCTTCCTCAGGCCATCGCTATGTGTGCATAATTTGACACTGTGCCGGTTCACACACTCTCTCTCGCCTTAATGTGTGTGCATGTTTGTGTGTGTGTGTGAAGCACCTCCTCTGCTTCAGAAACACACACACACATTAAGGCAAGAGAGAGTGTGTGAACCGCCACAGTGGCAAATTACACGCACACACACTCTGCTCTCCACAGAAACAGTCGCGATTCTTTTCAAAGGTAAAGTGCAGGTTAATTTGTTTGTTTGTTTTACTTTACCGCAGTGATTCTGTTAGTTTGCACTCACACGAGTGTCATTAGCAATGTTTATTGCTAATTTTCCGACAAAACAGTGTTGCAGGAGAGAGAGGTTGATTTATGACAGCTGTTTACGGAAGTGTAGTCCAGTGCGGGAGATGCATTGTGGGTAATGCAGTCCGGTGTGTGTGAACGCAAATGCCAGATGTAAGCTAGGATATAGAGCCTGCGTTTTGTTTTCGTTTCAGTAGTTTTTTTTTGTTGCATTTAAGTGCAGGATCCACCCAAAAGTCACTATAGCCTGACAATGCAGCAAATAAAAGAGTTTTAAAAATAGTACAAATGTTTGTCAATCTCATCACTACTGTACATGAGCATGAATTAATGGGCTGTTATGCTGCTGCAAGCAACATTACAAATAAAGCGAAGACGCTAACAACAGTCTTTCCGTTAATGTGTGTGTGTCTGTGTTTGTGTGTGTGTGTGTGTGTGTGTGTGTGAAATTCAAACGAAAGGAGAAAGATTTATTGTGTAAGATGCAGGCACGTGCACTCATAGGAGGCAGGTGAGGCAGTGCCTCACCTTGCCACCAGGGGCGGTAAAGGGCTCAACATGGTTTCCTCAGCTGTCACCATAAGTTGTTAAAAATTAATAATATAATAAAACATAATATAATATCTGTCCTGTGGTCTATGCTTTTAATGCAATTTTGGTGTGTTTCCTATACATTTGGATCATTTTCATAGTCAAAATAGCTGTATTTCTTGTTCAAATAACAACGGGAGACGAGAATCATGGAGGCTGAGGCAGTGACAGGTAGTGCCTCTCAGCGCGTGCGTGTGAGAGTGTGCACCACTCACACACTGTACTGAGCGCGTGCAAACGGCGCGTGCTTGCAGTCAGCGGGAAAATACAGGCCTTGAGGCAGCCAGTACCTTTGCCTCAAAGATGGGGGCGATAGTGAGCCTGCGGCTAATAGTTCACGACACGAGTAAATGCGAGAGTAAATTAAGAAGAAAAAAAAGAAAAGAAAAACAACCAACAACATTCGGTGCTAACGCGTTGCTATTTGGCTTTATTTTCCCTGAAAATGGAGGATATAATCTCGAAGATAAGAAATTTTTCAAAACTTCATTTACAAGTAAAGGTAAGAATACTGCAGTGGTGTGTTTAAAATGTTATTAAATATAATCAAGAATGGGATAACAACCATGTATGCTTGTAAATCTGACTTGTGAGTCAGTGCCTTAGCTTCATACAGTACGTTTGTAAATCTGACTCTGAGTCAGTGCCTCACCAACCCCAACCCTCACCGCACGTCACTGGTAAGATGAGAAGAGGTAGACAGGAGGGGCTGAAAGCAAGAGTCTAGCCACACACACACACAGCGCCTGCGCTCATAAACGGAAACACTTATCCGCAGGGATTTATTTTTTACTTTTTTTTTAAAGGTAAAGTGCAGGTTAATTTGTTTTATTGGGCTGTAGAACTAATAATTTAAATTTCCATTATTTCTTATGGGAAAATTACATTTGGTTTACGAGTGTTTGTAAACTCCCTCCCCTCACGCACACAGACCCAAAGGCATTGCAAGGCCAGTGCTAACTACTATGTCACTGTACCGCCCTTTATTTAAACTTTCCAGACATTTAAGATTGCATGCTACAAATTGAGCGCAAATATAATTTTATTAACTGCATCATCAAATAAAATAAATGACAAAATACATAGACATGCAGCAAACATTTTTCCTTGCGCAAACATACTTAAGAATTAAATGTCTGTTACTGCATGTTGTAACAGCTGTAGGCAGTCTTTCTTCTTTTTTTTATTTTTTTTATTTAAACAATATTTAGCTCGTTTCCAAGAAACCATTTCTTTATTTTCTTCATTAACTAGAACATATTATTTCAATATGTTTAATATATGTGTAACACTATATGAAGCATTTTCTCTGTAAATGAAACATTATTATAGACATAATAACATTAACTTTTTCATATTACACACATTAATACATTAGTATGCCTGTGATTTGCAGATGCACTATTGTCGAAGATGTGGAAGAAGTCAATTATTAAGTAATAAATATATGTTTGTTTTTGTAGCTGACTTGCTTTTTCAAATGAATTTAAATTTCCCAGTTGCTTCAATCACTTTCTATCCATACAATCCTTGAAGCTTGAAGTGTCCATTAGTTGCTCCCTTGAATAATTTTGTTGTTTTTGCTGTGCTAAG
Source organism: Channallabes apus (assembly GCA_030522415.1). NCBI lineage: Eukaryota > Metazoa > Chordata > Actinopteri > Siluriformes > Clariidae > Channallabes > Channallabes apus. The sequence continues at coordinate 4,044,546 of CM060120.1, read as the reverse complement.
TATTTCACATCCATGGTCCCCTGGGGAACAGTTAATTATTTTGTACAGTCCACACTGGAAGCCTTCAGGTACATTTACTTTAACTTTCTAATCAGGTTGCATAAATTCCTACCAGGTGGCCCTGTGCTGGATGTCAGCAGAAGCTGGAGTTGCTTGAGAAGATAAAGTCTTGCTCAATCATCAGTAAAAGTGTCAGTTGTCCGTCTACCAAGAACTCAAGTGTTAGTGAAGGAGATGAGTAACCATGCAGCTGTAAAGGGCAAAGAGAAAATCCCCTGGATATACATGAAGCCGGTGACCTTTGTAGCGAGTTTTGAGCCTTGGAGCATCTGTAGCCAGGTAGACCACAGTAAGACTAGGAATTCCCAAAAGGTTAGACTCGGAGGAAAAGTCAATACTCCTCTTTTTTTCCCCTTCTAACTGCTATAAATGAGCACATCTGAGTTACAAAGATCCATCTTACTGATCATAACTTTTAACGCTAAATCAATACTGTCTATCTGCTTGTTTGTGTCTGCTCTCTGAACAGAACATTATACAGCAATTACTTTCAAACCTGGAGTGTTTGCGTTCCCTCATGCCTGCAGGTGGCCTGAACATTTGAGCCACTGGGGTCATCCATCCAGAGCTCAGTTCCCATACAGAGCTTCTGTTGCCAGGAAAGAAACAGTTTAGCACAGCATGCAACTAAAACAGCAGCAAGATCACTTATGCTAATTAGGTTTCACTGGCCAATCAGCCATTAAACTGATGCGCATAAGAAATTTTACTATGGTAAACTGTAGACAATAATATTCCATAGTGTCATTATGAACCATGTCACCATAGTGTCACCACGGACAGTACCATGGTGGGTGCTATAATTACGATATATAAATACCATGGTACTTATTGTCTACCACAGTGGCTAGTTGAGCAGGTATCTAAAATTATATGTTTGTACATACTGCACTATATTAGATATGTTAATACATACTACTGGTATGGTATAGTACAGTCTGAACATATACTTGGTATTGTATTAATATTACATACAAACAATGGTGCCATACTATAGACATACTGTATTACCATTATGGGAAAACAAATAATTAGAATCCTGTATTGTCCTGCATATTGTCATACTATGGTACATGGTAGAATCATGTTCTGTACCATGGTAGAACCATTTACAGTATACACCTACAGTGCACCAGAGTATCATATTGTACAGTACTATCCAATATGTACCAGGATACTGTCAAAATATGTTATACATGTTTTTAATTTTTCATAATGGTAATTTTCATATAGTCACTGTATTTATGTAACATGAATTAAATACCATAGTGTATATTGAAACTCTTGATATTACCTACAATTAGAGATGTTCCGATACCATTTTCCCCTCCCGATACGGATTACGAGCCTTTCCAGACATGCAAGCTGCCCATGCCACACGCACTCATGCAACCCCATACCATCAGAGATGCAGGCTTCTGAACTGATCGTTGATAACAACTTGGGTTGTCCTTGTCCTCTTTGGTCCGGATGACATGGCGTCCCACATTTCCAACAAGAACTTCGAATCGTGACTCGTCTGACCACAGAACAGTCTTCCATTTTGCCACACTCCATTTTAAATGATCCCTGGCCCAATGAAAACGCCTGTGCTTGTGGATCTTGCTTAGAAATGGCTTCTTCTTTGCACTGTAGAGTTTCAGCTGGCAACGGTGGATTGTGTTCACTGACGATGGTTTCTGGAAGTATTCCTGAGCCCATTCTGTGATTTCCTTTACAGTAGCATTCCTGTTTGTGGTGCAGTGTCGTTTAAGGGCCCGGAGATCACGGGCATCCAGTATGGTTTTACGCCCTCGACCCTTACGCACAGAGATTGTTCCAGATTCTCTCAATCTTCGGATGATATTATGCACAGTTGATGATAACTGCAAAGTCTTAGCAATTTTTCGCTGGGTAACACCTTTCTGATATTGCTCCACTATCTTTCTGTGCAACATTGTGGGAATTGGTGATCCTCTACCCATCTTGGCTTCTGAGAGACACTGCCACTCTGAGAAGCTCTCTTTATACCCAATCATGTTGCCAATTAACCTAATTACTGTTAATTGGTCTTCCAGTGTCACGTTCTGCTATGATGTTGGACTGTGGGCTTGGTGTTGAGGCATAGATGCAGAGGGGATGCAGTGAAACAGAGAGTCTTTAATATTAAAACAAACAAGCAAAACATGAACAAAATATGAACTAAGAGTTGGCTAAAAACATGGAGCATAATGTAACAGAACTCATAAACACTTAGACATAAGACTAGGAATTACATACATTGATACAATACAGACATGGGATACAAACTGGACAAGACAAGACACACGAAACAGCCTAACGGACTAAACATTAGGGACTGTGCATGCAAGGGGTAAACAAACAAGACAGGCTTGGCTAGGTCTACTGGCTGAGCTGCACATTAGCTGCTAAGCTAGCTCATAGCTAATCAGACTAATGGCTACACCGGCCAGTAGCCTAAGACACAAGGGAATGAACAGACAAGGTACACAGCAGACTAGGTATGAAACAGACTAAGAACTCTAAAGGTTAGTGGCTAAAGATGTTAGTACCTAAACAGACTAAGAGCTAATCAGACAATGAGACTAGACAGACACGAAGACTAGACAGACTAAGATCTAGACATGTTAGTATCACCCTCATTAGTATTGAAACAGACTACTAGCTAAACATGCAATGGGGGTTACTTACACAAAAGGGTAAACACAAAAGGCTAATTCTCCTAGAGGCTAATCCTGCTAGGAGACACAAAGACAAGGACATCTCAATATAAACAAACTTAACTTAAAGTGCTCCTGAAACCAAAGGCCAACTATAATCAAATCAAACGAAACTAAAACAGAACAAAACAAAACCCACATAACAGAAATTATATCACTTTAATGCTCGACCCAGTTTCCCAGAACAAACAGGTATTTATAACAGTGCTAATGAGCCTCCTCAGTTCAGGTGAGCATCCACATCACCTGACTGAGGAGGCTTCTGGGAAACTGGGTCTAGAAACAAAAACTACAAACTAAAAACACTGCCCTCTAGTGGGCAACCCTCACATCCAGCTCTTCGTTATGCTCAAATTTACTTTTTCCAGCCTCTTATTGCTACTTGTCCCAACTTTTTTGGGATTTGTTGACACTGTGAAATTTGGAATCAACATATTTTCCCTTTAAAATGATAAATTTTCTCAAATTAAACTTTTGATCTGTCATCTATGTTCTATTCTGAATAAAATATTGACATTCGCCATCTCCACATCATTGCATTCAGTTTTTATTCACAATTTGTTTAGTGTCCCAACTTTTTTGGAATCCGGTTTGTACTTCATTTTCCTTCCATAGTCCAAAGATTATGTTAATTGCTAATTGATGTGTGTCCCCTTTGATGGATTTGCACCCTGTCCAGGGTATACATCAACTCTTGCCCTAAGTCCCCTGCGAGCGGCTCCAGGCCACTGTGTTGCCTGTACAGGATGAGTGGTATAGAAGGTGAATACTGTAAATGAATGTACTACATTGCACCATGGTCCATTTCAAGGTTTAGGTGCATATTATTGTACACACAAATGTACATACCATCTTATCAAATATGGCTGTACCATATGTCGTTATATAAACATACCGTAATGAATACCTGCTGTACTTTGGTTGCTTTTGGTACCCAATTAATACCAAAGTGTTGTGGCATACACTATGGAACTATCACAGTACCCACTGAAGTACACACTACCTACCCTGGTATCCACCAAAGTACAGTGGGTCATATAGTTCCATAGTACTACCACGATACCCAGTGAAGTGCCACAGGATCTCGCCTGATACTCTATAAATACTGTATGCATGTGCTGGGCTTCCAATCCATAAGGTGTTCCTTCCTAATGCATGGTATTCCCAGGATAGACTCCACTGTGACTCCCACCAGCACTTTCTGACAGCATGCTGATATATGAGCTATGAGCTGTAATTTTCTTTTTTGTGTTAAAAAAATGGTTTTAAGAAAGAAAACTCTCTTCATCCACAACCACCAGGGGACAGAAACAGATTTCTTTTAACAGAGATTAATGAGTGAAGAAGAGAACAGTCTCTATAAGGAGAACAATTTTGCTTTTCATCCTGTTTTGTCCTTACATTAACATGATTGGGTGAAGGAAAAATTAATTAGAGCCAAAAATTTGAAATTTGCATGAATCATTAGTTTAAGCTCTGGTTAATTTATCACATCCTGTGGATGTTCACCAACACTTCAGCATCTTTGGGTTTTGTTTATAGATGAGCTTGTCAAATTCCAAGAGATAACTCATGTGTATTATTCTGATTTACAAACCACGCAAGGCAAAGACATCAAGAGTAACTTTGTATTGGCTGTTTGTTATATAGCGGTGAAATACACCCTTGGTTAACAGGGGAAAAAACAAACCGGTTTATCAGAAATGCCTTGGTGCGACTCTACAGAGCTCTTGTGTGTGACAAAGCAAGCCAGAGGACATTTTGTCTGGCAATCTGTCTGTGGTCTTACAGAGCCAGATGAGGTCAAAAACCTAGAAGACAGTTTAATCCATTTCCAACTGACAAAAAGAAAAGTGATTTGTGGGTATCAGGCATCCAGGGGAGAGAAGAGGCCAATTCTGGTCAAATAATAGTAACGCATAGTCATGAAATAAACGTATAATAAATATCCAATATACTGTACATGATACACTTGTGGTACTTTTGCTCATTTAGAGTGCATGCGGGGGTTTAATTGGCCTGGCCAACTCATGTATTTATGTTTTTAACTCAATGTTTCCTTAAAGCCTAAATTAAGTTGATTTATTATTTTTAAAAATTTTATCATATGCACTAAATGACGGATACACAGAGCCATCGGTCACCCCTCAGACAGCACAGACAGCAGACAGACAGGTGAACAGCAAGGTAAGAAGAACAGGTGACTTGTTTAATAACAGAAAGTAAACTACGCTGATATTCTGCTTAAACAACTTTAAATATGAAATCTACCTGATGAGAAAACTGTAAATATCACCATATCATAAATCTGTGAATGCCAGTGCACTGTTCTCAAGTGTTTTAAAGAACAGCTTGAGCTTAATAAAAAATTATATCCGGTCTCACGTCACGTGGTCAGTAAAATCCATAGAGGTTAATTTACTGTAGCTAGTGATTCATCATTATCAAGTTTGGTGGTATTACAGGTATCTGTGGCGGGCTTGATAACCAGGACAAATGGAGAATGTTCTGATTGTGGATCACGTGACTGCATGGGGTCCATAAATGGTTAAATAATAAATAAATAAATAAATAAATAAAAGAATCATGTGTGTGCATGGAGTTTGCATGTTCTCCCCGTGCTTGGTGGGTTTCCTCCGGGTACTCCGGTTTCCTCCCACAGTCCAAAGATATGCAGGTTAGGCTAATTGGCGTTCCCAAATTGCCCGTAGTGTGTGATTGGGTGTGTGAGTGAGTGTATGTGTTGGATTGGCACCCTGTCCAGGGTGTACCCCGCCTAGTGCCCGAAGTCTCATGGAATAGGCTCCAGGTCCCCCGCGACCCTGAACACAGGATTAAGCGGTATAGAAAATGAATGAATGAATGAATGAATGAATGAATAATAATAATAAGTGGGCTGTAAGCGAAGTCGCGGCTTGTCAACAGGCAAGGCAAGGCAGCCTGTGGGCAATAGAGATGAATAACTAATTCATTATTTACGGCCGGTGACTATACAGTAGTTCATATCAGGGAATCTTCTGAATCTGCTAAACTTCTCAGATCACACCATGGCTACAAACATGGCCGCCAACATGAACTCATCCTCCATTCAGAGTCACATGACTTTTAATCATACACATCATGAAGTAATGCTCAGTCTCACCAAGCCTGTACTGTAGTTGTCTGAACTAATAACCATGTTTTGATTTTGCTTGTATCTGTGCTTACGGATTATTGTCTGCATATTGCCATGGTTTGGACTTGTTCACCTACACCTGCATCTTCATTTGTTCAAGTCCCCTCCTCTCAGAGTTCATTTACAGTACATTACATTTACATTCACTGCATTTGGCAGACACTCTTATCCACAATGACTTGCATTTTATCTCATTACATACAGTATGTGAGCAGGTGAGGGTTAAGGGCCTTGCTCAAGGGCCCAGCATTGCCAGTGTGGCAGTGCTGGGGTTTGAACCTGGCACCTGCTGATCAGAATTCCATTGCCTACTGGCCCATAGTTCTGCTATTCACCACCTTGTTATGAAATATTTTTGTGTAGCAGCATGACCAAGAGTGTTTTTTTTTTTTTTTTTTTGCTACTTTTTGAAAAAGGAAAATGACATGCTTACTCACTGAAATTGCTAGGGGGAAAAACTTATTATCTCCACCCGCTCCAGCTGTATCAAATGTCAGTTTTGTCCAGAGGTCCTTTCAATATGGCTGAGCATTCTGATATGCAGACGTTGTGGAAATGGGAATAAATGGGTGTTAACTCTGCTGAACACACAACAGTTCCAGGCATGCTACCATAATGCTGCCTACAGCACTGTGCTGCCATATGCTAGCCTGCAGATAAGGAAGTGCATGATTCCTATTTTTTTTATTATTGTTAATACTATACAGTACAGTATATGGTCAGTAAGCTGTATGTGCATGCTGTTTTTTTCTGTTTCACCATTTCCTGCTTATCCTTATGCTTATAGTATGTGTCCTTTATATTTTTCATCTGCTTTCGCTGTAAATACTGTATGCATTTAGATACTCACAAGAACCACAAATTGTAAAGATATGTTTATTGACCATTTATGGAATGAGTCTCGGGCAGCATGGTTGGCTTAGTGGTTAGAGTGGCACCTCACAACAGCAGGGTTCGGGGTTCGATTCTTCTGTTGTTGGTCTAGGTTGATGATTTTGTGTGTATGTGCTTGTGCCCTGACAACTCCATCCAAGGTGTACCCCAACTTGTGTCTGAGGTTCCTTGGGATTGGGTCTGCGACACTCCAGAGGGTAAGTTCTAGAGATGATGAATGGATGGATGGATGGATGGAAAGAATCCTCAATGTCAGTGATTTCTAACAGTGAGCTAAATCTGTCACTTTAGCTTCTAAATACACAGGAAAGTCTTTAAGGTTTGTGGTTAGGAAATTGTTTCACTGATGTAAATGTGGTTAGCACTGTCACCTTGCACCTCCACCTGGTCTGGGTTCAATTCCCATCTTGGGGTCTGTGTGCATGGTGTTTCCATGTTCTCCCCGTGGTTGGTAGGTTTCTTCCTGGTACACCGGTTTCCTTTCACAGTCTTGTTCTTGTTCATTACACAAAATCGCCCATATTGTGTAAATGAATGTGTGAATGTTGACCGGAGGTCCTATCACAGCCGTAAAAGTGGGAATAAGTACAGTACAATGGTCACCACTGGCCTTCACAGTCACTAGTTGGATTACAGAGGCAGGTAGTCTGAAAAAGGACAAAAAATAATTAGATCCTTCCTTAAAAAATGAGGAAAAACATAATTGATTATTTGTTTTGATTTATTAATTATGAACTAAAATCCTACTGAGAATTTCGTTTCTTTAATCATAAAAAAGTTCTTAAAATGTACCTGTAATTCTATTTATAGGATATAATTTTTCTCAATCAATAAGTATGAATGATTTTTTTTTTACCCTAATCCTTTCCTTAATTAATATTTGCTAAAAGCTTCCAGGCACATATACTAATAACAGTCTTTCTGTAGAACAAACTGTATAAAACTACAGTATGTTTCTGAGCCTGAAAATAACACAGCAGGAGTACGAAACCTCGTTAAAATGACAAGACCTTAGAAATGTTTCATGAAATCTTTACACCCCATCAAGATGCTGAGCAGAGACAGATTATGAAAACTAATGAGCATGATGAGACGTAAAATGTCAGGAGGAAGCGTATAGAGAAATATCGACCTTTAAAATGTGGATTTATTACTGATGATTTCTCTCACGGTTGTTCTGAGCAGTGCTTACAATTCACTGTTGTTGTGTGTGTGCGTGTGTGTGTGCGTGTGTAAAGAAGAAAACAATATGATTTTTTTCCTCTGTATGTACAGAGATAAACATGTCCTGTGTTTTAATTAATCAGCATTTGCAAACATTGTGCACAGTCAGTCGCCCCAAGAGGTGACTTGGGGTGACTCACAGAGCGGGCCTGGATCATCATCTTTCTCATCAGTGCTTTCTTGAACAGGCTTGTGAATTGACCTTTGACCTCTCCTTGTGAGTCTAATTTTCCAATTTTCCAAGAACTGAGCCAAAAGGCAAAGCTCTCAATTTACCTGTCGATCTACGTTCCTACTCTCACCTATGGTCATGAGCTGTGGGTGGATGGATGGACAAATACATGGTGTGTTATGTGAGTCCAGAAAGCACAATTTAATATTTTTAATATAGATGTATAGTATTTGTGAGTGTCTCCTGATTGCTCAGATATTAAATGTTTGCTACCAGAGGCCATGTTTCCAACTACAGAAAGTCAATTCCCTTTAGACGCCGCGCTGGTGATTTGCATTTATCTTCACATGTAAATTGATTGCAGATTTGAAGAAAATTCTGATTCGAAGAGATTCTTGTCCACCATCCGGCGTCTCAGGAGGGGAAAGCAGTGCACGGTCAATACAGTGTATAGTGGGGATGGTGCGCTGCTGACCTCGACTCGGGACGTTGTGGGTCGGTGGGGGGAGTACTTCGAAGACCTCCTTAATTCCACCAACATGCCTTCCGATGAGGAAGCAGGGTCTGGGGACATAGGGGTGGACTCTTCCATCTCTGGGGAGGCCGAGGTGATCAAAAAGATCCGTGGTGGCGGGGCCCCGGGGGTGGATGAGATCCGCCCGGAGTTCCTCAAGGCTCTGGATGTTGTAGGGCTGTCATGGTTAACATGTCTCTGCAACATTGCATGGACATCGGGGACAGTGCCTCTGGACTGGCAAATTGGGGTGGTGGTCCGCCTCTTCAAGAAGGGGGACTGGAGAGTGTGTTCCAACTACAGAGGGATCACACTCCTCAGCCTCCCCGGGAAAGTCTATTCAGGGGTCCTGGAAAGGAGGGTCCGTCGGATAGTTGAACCTCGGATTCAGGAGGAGCAGTGTGGTTTTCGTCCAGGTCGCGGAACAGTGGACCAACTCTACACCCTTGGCAGGATCCTGGAGGGGGCATGGGAGTTTGCCCAACCAGTCTACATGTGCTTTGTGGACTTGGAGAAGGCATTCGACCGTGTCCCTCGGGGAGTCCTGTGGGGGGTACTCCGGGAGTATGGGATATCTGATTCCCTGTTAAGGGCTGTCCGGTCCCTGTACAACCGGTGTCAGAGCTTGGTCCCCATTGCCGGTAGTAAGTCGGACCTGTTTCCGGTGAGAGTAGGACTCCAACAGGGCTGCCCTTTGTCACCGATCCTGTGCATAATTTTTATGGACAGGATTTCTAGGCGCAGCCAGGGCGTTGAGGGGGTACAGTTTGGTGGGCTCAGGATTGGGTCACTGCTTTTTGCAGATAACGTTGTTCTGTTGGCCTCATCATCCTGCGACCTACAGCTCTCACTGGATCGGTTCGCAGCTGAGTGTGAAGCAGCTGGGATGAGAATCAGCACCTCCAAATCTGAGGCCATGGTCCTCAGCCGGAAAAGGGTGGAGTGCCCTCTCAGGGTTGGGAGTGAGATCCTGCCCCAAGTGGAGGAGTTTAAGTATCTCGGGGTCTTGTTCATGAGTGAGGGTAAAATGGAGCGGGAGATCGACAGGCGGATCGGGGCAGCGTCTGCAGTGATGCGGGCTCTGTATCGGTCCGTCGTGGTGAAGAAGGAGCTGAGCCAAAAGGCAAAGCTCTCAATTTACCTGTCGATCTACGTTCCTACTCTCACCTATGGTCATGAGCTGTGGGTGGATGGATGGACAAATACATGGTGTGTTATGTGAGTCCAGAAAGCACAATTTAATATTTTTAATATAGATGTATAGTATTTGTGAGTGTCTCCTGATTGCTCAGATATTAAATGTTTGCTACCAGAGGCCATGTTTCCAACTACAGAAAGTCAATTTCCTTTAGACGCCGCGCTGGTGATTTGCATTTATCTTCACATGTAAATTGATTGCAGATTTGAAGAAAATTCTGATTCGAAGAGATTCTTGTCCACCATCCGGCGTCTCAGGAGGGGAAAGCAGTGCACGGTCAATACAGTGTATAGTGGGGATGGTGCGCTGCTGACCTCGACTCGGGACGTTGTGGGTCGGTGGGGGGAGTACTTCGAAGACCTCCTTAATTCCACCAACATGCCTTCCGATGAGGAAGCAGGGTCTGGGGACATAGAGGTGGACTCTTCCATCTCTGGGGAGGCCGAGGTGATCAAAAAGATCCGTGGTGGCGGGGCCCCGGGGGTGGATGAGATCCGCCCGGAGTTCCTCAAGGCTCTGGATGTTGTAGGGCTGTCATGGTTAACATGTCTCTGCAACATTGCATGGACATCGGGGACAGTGCCTCTGGACTGGCAAATTGGGGTGGTGGTCCGCCTCTTCAAGAAGGGGGACTGGAGAGTGTGTTCCAACTACAGAGGGATCACACTCCTCAGCCTCCCCGGGAAAGTCTATTCAGGGGTCCTGGAAAGGAGGGTCCGTCGGATAGTTGAACCTCGGATTCAGGAGGAGCAGTGTGGTTTTCGTCCAGGTCGCGGAACAGTGGACCAACTCTACACCCTTGGCAGGATCCTGGAGGGGGCATGGGAGTTTGCCCAACCAGTCTACATGTGCTTTGTGGACTTGGAGAAGGCATTCGACCGTGTCCCTCGGGGAGTCCTGTGGGGGGTACTCCGGGAGTATGGGATATCTGATTCCCTGTTAAGGGCTGTCCGGTCCCTGTACAACCGGTGTCAGAGCTTGGTCCCCATTGCCGGTAGTAAGTCGGACCTGTTTCCGGTGAGAGTAGGACTCCAACAGGGCTGCCCTTTGTCACCGATCCTGTGCATAATTTTTATGGACAGGATTTCTAGGCGCAGCCAGGGCGTTGAGGGGGTACAGTTTGGTGGGCTCAGGATTGGGTCACTGCTTTTTGCAGATAACGTTGTTCTGTTGGCCTCATCATCCTGCGACCTACAGCTCTCACTGGATCGGTTCGCAGCTGAGTGTGAAGCAGCTGGGATGAGAATCAGCACCTCCAAATCTGAGGCCATGGTCCTCAGCCGGAAAAGGGTGGAGTGCCCTCTCAGGGTTGGGAGTGAGATCCTGCCCCAAGTGGAGGAGTTTAAGTATCTCGGGGTCTTGTTCATGAGTGAGGGTAAAATGGAGCGGGAGATCGACAGGCGGATCGGGGCAGCGTCTGCAGTGATGCGGGCTCTGTATCGGTCCGTCGTGGTGAAGAAGGAGCTGAGCCAAAAGGCAAAGCTCTCAATTTACCTGTCGATCTACGTTCCTACTCTCACCTATGGTCATGAGCTGTGGGTGGATGGATGGACAAATACATGGTGTGTTATGTGAGTCCAGAAAGCACAATTTAATATTTTTAATATAGATGTATAGTATTTGTGAGTGTCTCCTGATTGCTCAGATATTAAATGTTTGCTACCAGAGGCCATGTTTCCAACTACAGAAAGTCAATTCCCTTTAGACGCCGCGCTGGTGATTTGCATTTATCTTCCCATGTAAATTGATTGCAGATTTGAAGAAAATTCTGATTCGAAGAGATTCTGGTATCTCTTCAGAATCTCTTCGAAGCCGTCTGGAAGTCAATCTCCATGGCCTCCCCAAACTCCTCCCATGCCCGGGTTTTTGCCACAGCAACCACGGAAGCTGCATTCCGCTTGGCCTGCCGGTACCTATCAGCTGCCTCCGGAGTGCCACCAGCCAAAAAGGCCCGGTAAGACTCCTTCTTCAGCTTGATGGCATCCCTCACCGCCAGTGTCCACCAACGGGTTCTTGGGTTGCCACCGCGACAGGCACCGACCACCTTACAGCCACAGCTCCGGTTGGCCACCTCGACAATGGAGGCGCGGAACATAGTCCATACGGACTCAATGTCCCCCACCTCCCCCAGGAAGTGGTTGAAGCTTTGCCGGAGGTGGGAGTTGAAGCTCGTCCTGACAGGGGATTCTGCCAGACGTTCCCAGCAGACCCTCACAATACGTTTGGGTCTACCAGGCCTGACCGGCATCCTACCCCGCCAATGAAGCCAACTCACCACCAGGTGGTGATCAGTTGACAGCTCCGCCCCTCTCTTCACCCGAGTGTCCAAGACATGTGGCCGCAAGTCCGACGACACTACCACAAAGTCGATCATCGAAATGCAGCCTAGGGTGTCCTGGTGCCAGGTGCACACCCTCATGCCTGAACATGGTGTTCGTTATGCACAATCCGTGACGAGCACAGAAGTCCAATAACAAACCACCGCTCTTGTTCAGATCGGGGGGGCCGTTCATCCCAATCACGCCCTTCCAGGTCTCACTGTCATTGCCCACGTGAGCATTGAAGTCCCCCAACAGAACAATGGAGTCCCCAGGAGGGACGTTCTCTAGCGCCCCCTCCAGAGACCCCAAAAAGGGCGGGTACTCCAAACTGCTGTTCCGCGCATAAGCGCAAACAACAATAAGGATCCGTCCCCCCACCCGAAGGCGGAGGGAGGCCACCCTCTCGTCCACTGCGGTGAACCCCAATGTACAGGCCCCGAGCTGGGGGGCAATAAGTATGCCCACACCTGCTCGCCGCCTCTCACCAGTGGCAACTCCATTGTAGAAGAGAGTCCAGCCCCTTTCAAGGAGACTGGTTCCAGAGTCCAAGCTGTGCGTCGAGGTGAGTCCAACTATATCTAGCCGGAACTTCTCAACCTCACGCACTAGCTCAGGCTCCTTCCCCGCCAGAGAGGTGACATTCCACGTCCCTAGAGCCAGCTTCTGCAGCCGAAGATCAGACCACCAAGGCCCCTGTCCTCGGCCACCGCCCAGCTCACAGTGCACCCGACCTCTTTGGCCCCTCCTACAGGTGGTGAGCCCATGGGAAACCATGTATTTGTAATAAACAATTTTTCATTTCATCTCTATTAAAAGATTTGTCTTACTATATTGGTGTATAACTTGTCCATGCTGACTGATTCAGAAGAAACACACATACTGTACACACGGCAAGCTTGATGCGGTGTGTGCGTGTGTGTGTGTGTGTGTGTGTGTGTGTGTTTACTGTTTTCACTTCAGTGATTGACATGTGACCTACAACTAAAGGTAACAGGAGCTTGACTTTCTGGATTTTTGGCATTTAATCTGTGTCGGAGAATGCAACCTTCCAGGTTTGGTAGAAGGTGAACTGATGCTGTGTGTGCTGTAAATCTAAAACTATCCTTGATCTTTGGTGCATGTGCACGTGTCAGGATGTCTGCACTAAAAAACTCAATTCCAGACTCTGTTTCTTTTATATATATATATATATAAAAAAAAAAGATGTATTTTATTTTTATCTGAAGAATAGTAAGTCAAAATGAAAAATAAAAATTAAAAAGGCAAAAAAATAAAAAATGACAGTATATATAGTATCTGGAAAATTCTTAAAAATAATTTATGGGCGAATCTGAACGGCCCCACCTCAGGGAAAATTTATGGTATTTCAGACATGGAAAACCAGGAATGTCCTTGGGTGCACATTGCATTCACATAAAAATTCTCATGAATATTCACATGTACAAAATAAAGAGTCACCACCAGCACTAAAATGTCATTCAATTTCTTTTAACTACCAATTAAGAATTTTGAGATATCAGCAAATGCACTTTATACATAAACCTGCTAAAATCTATTATGACGCAGTGCCTCCCGGCCAGGCTCGATTCCCATTTCTGTGTGCATGGAGTTTGCATGTTCTCCCCATGATTGGTGGTTTCCTCCGGGTTCTCCGGTTTCCACGCACAGTTCAAAGACATGTAGATTAGGTTGATTGGCGTTCCCAAATTGCCCGTAGTGAGTGAGTGTGAGTATAACAGCAGAACAGATGATGATGCAGCTGCAACTCCTAGCTTTACAATATTTTAACAATGATTAAATGCAACAGCAATAAAATGATTCACTGACATATGTGTAGCTGTTTATCAAAGAAAGGTTTGATAACAAAATGCAATAAATGCCATTTTTGGACTTTAACTCCTTTTGCCAAATTACTTTTTTCTGACACACAGGATTGTCTCTAAAAAAATCAGCATTTTACTTTTGAGCAAATCAAGACTGCCATGACAAATGCTGCCGTATCATGATGAGTTAATTGTGTCACTATCATGTGACCAGTAAAATTAAAATGTTGAAGCCAAGAATTTTTTTTTTTTTTGTTGCTGTTACCGTAATTTCATAAACCTTATGGGATGACTGACACACACATGGTTGTATCATGCTAAATGACAGATAGGCGGTGCTTACTGTACCTGTGCTATAACAGGGAGCTGTTGTCATGTACAGTACATGTACAGTAAGTGAAACTAACCCTGGTAGAGGAGGATGCTGTAAAGTTTTTGTATGTCTTATAAGGTTTCTTACTGTGTGATCTTTGTCATTGGAAAGGTTTTTGATCCACTGGGACAAAACTGTGGGAGGTAGAGTTATAGCTCTTTTAAAAATCTAACAAAATTCACACTTATTCATTCAAAATATTTTAAGTCACTTCTGTGATTCAAAGAAAAAACATGCATGAATATACTCTACCAAGGTGCAATACTTCTTGCTTCATTTAGGGAAAAAAAAAAAACTGCATGAATAGCATTACCTCACTTTGTTGCCAAACTGTTCAGATAGTTGTTGCTCAAGTAAAACCTTTCAAAGGTTTCTTTCACATTTACAGAAGAAGACAGTACATATTTAAGTTCTCCTGGGAAAGGATTCAATACAATGATATTTATGCTGTGGTTTTCTCAGTAACGTGACAAGTTGAGAGACAGAAGTTGATGTGTAGATAATGAACAGAAAAAAAAAACTGTTGGCTGTTGTGTAAAGAACAGAATACGCCACCTCAGTAGCACAAACTTGCTTCATCACACCAGCCAGTGTTGATGCTACAGTATAACAGCACATGTGCCTTAGTTCTTAGTAATTTGTTGTACTAATGCACAATGAGATTCAATTTGACTCATCCTAGAAATCCAATTCTATTATTCGATCATGTTCCAATTTCCAATATCAAACAACATCGTCAGCAAGTCGCTTTTATCCCAAGATAGCAGTCAACTCCGAGCCAAATATGGATTATTTAATGCACAGAAGCATGAGTTATGATAATGGTGAGAAAATGGGCCATCTGTAAGCCGCCACAGTATTTGGAGTACAGCCTGAAATGGCTCAAATGCAACCAACCCCGTCTAATGTCTCTGCTGCATAGTCATATCATATGTGAGATACACAATCAATCAAGTCGGAGCCGTGCTTGTGTTCTGGCAGACACTTTTGGATGAGTTTGTCACTTTGGGCTAGATGAAACCCTGCACCGGCTCGGGGCCATCACTCATTTTGGAGCATCATCTGGGCAGCACTTCAGAGACGACATCCGGTTGTTTCTGGCTAAGAGAAGACACGGAACAGCAACTGATCTGCTGTTTGATTTGTCCAATGTTCGATTTTCCATCATGTACTGCGGGACATTTTTGAAAAACACAGCAGAACAATTCCATCTTGCTGACAAGGGAATCGACGTTCATGAAGCCTTTGAGAAAAGTAATATTTCTATTTGGGAAGCTTTTTCCTATTTGACACAGCTTAATCATTATAAGGCATTAGAATGTATAATGTAACAGTCATAACTTGATACTATTAGGAGAAATAAAGTCAATCTCTTTATACATCACCTTCAGTCACCAAACATTTTCAGCATACAAATCTAGAAAACAACAAACAGTATATCTGAAAAATATGTAGCAGGATGATCTGTGGTCTCATCATGACAGTTATATTTATGTGGGTGTCTTATTTATGACTTTTGTACAGTTATATACTGCCACACTCTTAGTTGGGGGGGACTTCCGGTTCACCTGGTTTGTGTTTGTGCTCACTCCAGACACTAGCCAATCTGCTTGCCTATGAGCTGTTATAAAGGTAACGGGACAGCCGTTCATGTAGCGCGCCCGCCTCCTTTCAGTCGTGTACCTGACTTCCGGTTTTGCCACAGGTAAGAATGCTCCTCGAAATCGCTCAGCTATGTTGATGGGCAGTGATACTTACCTAAATGTTTTCCTTAGGTTTCCTCTGGACTCGTTAACAGTGGGGTATTTCCCTACCAGCTCTGTAGAGTGCGTGCGCTGTTTTATGGTGCGTCTGACTTTCACTTTCATGTAAGGTATGAAGGCTTTTGCGATCTCTCTCCCATGTTTATGGACGGAGGCACTTATTTAAAGATCGGCTTGTAGACTCATCTTGGCTTTTCCTACAGTCATTTTCTGTGGATTCTCCTGTGCGTAGCGTGCACGTTGTTTCGCTGCGCGTCTGACTTCCGCTTCCGTCTCAGGTATGAATACTCTTCGCCATTTATTAATTTGGAAATGGTTATTTAATTGGAATTGTAGGTTTCTCCTGACTTTCCTGTAGTGAACTCTCTTCCTATCACCTCTTCGTTGTGTAGAGCGCATGCCTTTTGCTGCACGGCCAACTTTCCGGTCTTTGTTTCAGTTTTCCCCTAAACTGGTGGGTTCTTTAACATTGCCCGACTGGAGTCGGTAAGTGGCTCGTTCCCTGTACTTCCTGGTTGTACCGGGCTTGTTGGGGGTTGTTCATTCAGCATCCAGAACAGGTATGTACGTTTTATTAGTACATTTTATTGTTCTCCATGGTATGTATGTCCAACTTGTTTCATTTTAATTAGGAGCTGTATTTCGAAGTGGGTGCTGTGGACAAATGCATGAACGCTGCTGCTTTGCTTTGCTTTGCTTTGCTTGAACTGTGCATGCTTTGCTTCGCTTTAAATGCCGCTTTGCATGCCTGAATGCTGCTTTTGCCTGAAGGCTTTTGATTTTCTTTCTTTGTTTGCTTTATTTTGGTTTGTTTTACTGTCATTGGACAAATAGCTGCAATATAATTGCTTCACTGTTGTGTTGCATGGCTGATTTATTGGCGGGGTGCTTTGCTGCTGTGTATGCATTCTGTCTTTGAATTTGTTTTTAAATTGTAATTCGTCTGTCTTATCTTTCTCTCCTGTTATTTTAATGTCTTTCGTAGAGCTGTGAGCTGAAGGTGGTGGCAGTGTGATGTGTTGGGGTTGGTTTCCTTCTTCGTGTGCGTGTTGGTCACTTCTGTGTCAATTGTCACTGTGAATAGTGCGTGGATGTGATTCACGTGTGTTTGGGGTGACTTTGGCTGGGATATTCATCCCCTCCCTGTCTTTCATAGTCTGCCACCCACTGGTTAGCTCCAGCTCCAAAAAGGATGGTGTATGTTTTTATAATTTTTAGTATTGCATATTCCTGATGTCAAATTAAAATTATTTATGATATCTAATTGTTGAACTGTGACATTGTGTATTTTTCTGTGAGAGAATAAACATTTATGTACGAAATCCACGCCTCTTGCATCTCTGGTGAATGTACCTGGGTGCCTTAGTTAGTTTAATAGTTAGGGTTTGGTTTTATTTCCTTGGGTGCAATTCCCAAGGTGGCGTAATTGGCTACCATTGTTAACAGTAGCGGGGCGGCGGAGCTCAAGCGAGCCAGCGCCCCCTAGCGCTCCGCCACAATCTGGCGTAATCGGCAGGATCACTGTTTTAAGCGAAGGTGTGGTTCGCTCATATTTGTTTTTTTCTCTCGTGCTGTATTTGGTAATTTCCTTGTTTTTTTTAAGAGTATTTCAGTGTAAGGCAAAGCAGCAGTGTTCTGCAGTGGACCTCTAATTAGTGGGGTGAGATTTCTCTTTTGTGAGTGGGGTGTCAGAGCCTTAAATTTCGAGTGGGAATTCGATCTCGTCATGGAGGACGAATTGCAGGAGCTGAGGACCTTGGTTGCCCAGTTGAGAGCTGACAATGAACAGCTCCGCCAGGAGCGAGCTACTGCCACTCCAGATGCCAATGTTGTGCCTTCCACTTCACAATCCCAGCCTCCAACAGGTAATGTCTCTTCGGTTCCTGTGACCGAGCGATTAATTTTCGTACCTCGGGATCGGCGGTGTCCTATGTTTAGGGGGAAATGTGGTGTTGGGTTAGATGAATGGCTTGAGGAAGTACGAGCTTGTATGAGGACTCGCCATTTGTCCGCTAGAGATCAAGCATTTTTCCTGTTCGATCACCTAGAGGGGGAAGCTCGTGACGAGATAAAGTATCGTTCCACTGTCGATAGAGAGGATCCAGAGAAGGTTATTTTAATACTGCAAGAGCTCTATGGGTGTTCTGAGTCATATGTAGCGTTGCAGGAGGCCTTCTTTTCTAGGCGTCAGCTAGAGGGAGAAACCTTGCAGGAGTTTTCATTAGCTTTAATGAGCCTTATGGGGAGAGTAAAACAGAGTGCTCCGATCGCTATGTCCAATGCTGATGTTCTGTTGAGGGATCAATTCGTGGAGCATGTTCTTGACGGAGCTTTGCGTCGTGAGTTGAAGCAGATGGTGCGCAGACAGCCCCGTGCTACTCTACTGGAGATTAGAGGTGAGGCAATTCGGTGGGAACAGGAGGGTCTTCCTAGCGGTGCGAGAGGTCGCAGTCATTCTGTTCCATCAGCCTTGGGTTTTCAGTATGGGATTCAGAATAGACCTAGTAGTGTGGCCCATGCTCCTCCTGCAGAGATGGATGAGCTAAAGGAGTTGTTGAAATGTCAGCAGGAGCAATTAAAAAGTCAGCAAGAGCAGTTGCAGCAGCTTGCTCGTAGCATTTCTCGGTTACAGCCTTCGCAGCGTAGCCGTTCTCCTCGTGGAGGTCTTGTGTGCAGGCGTTGTCAACAGCCTGGTCACTTTGCACGGGAGTGTGATGGGGTGCGTGCTCCCCCTCGGTCTTACTCGTCCCATGTTCCTACGACATCTGACAGGCAGTCTCGTACAGCGCCGGAAAACTAGCACCCACCGCGCTGCAGAGCCACAGTTCGGGGGGGTATTTTACTGGCTCACGGGCCACCCCTAGGAGTTTAGGCGGTACTTCAGCCTTGGTGTCATCCTGTCCACACCTTGATATAATCTTGGGTGGAGTTAAAGTATCGTGCTTGCTAGACACAGGTTCAATGGTGTCCACAATTACTGAGAGTTTCTTTCTGGACAATATCCAGCCGTGGGGTCAGGAGCGTCTTCAGTCCTGCCATTGGCTGCAGCTTAGGGCTGCTAACGGGTTAGCCATTCCTTATATTGGTTATTTGGAATTGGACGCAGAGCTGTGTGGTAAGATAATGCCGCACTGCGGAGTGCTAGTGGTTAAGGACCCTCCCGGTGGTAGCCAGCCTCAAGTGCCTGGTGTTTTGGGGATGAACATCATCCGTCGTTGCTATAAAGAGCTTTTTGGAGAGCATGGTCTGGCTTTGTTTGACTCGCCCTCTGTTTCGGAGGTTTCAGCATCTGTCATACAGGCACTGCAGCAGTGTCATGAGACTAGTACTTCATCTAATCGTGAGCCTTCGGGTAGAGTACGGGTTCAAGGTAGGAGGACTTGTCGGATTCCAGCTGGCGCTATGAAGCTGGTAGCGGCCACCTGCTCTGACCAGTACTCTGGCTGTACTGTGCTATTGGAGCCACCGGATTCTGGTTTGCCGGCTGGACTTTTGGCATCTCCTGCCATAGTACAGGTGACGAGAGGTACAGTTTATGTTCCCGTGGTTAACGTGAGTTCTACGGAGGCGGTGCTGTATCCGCGTGTGATGGTGGGTACCCTCCATCCAGTTCATGTTGTTAGCCTGCCTGCGGGTATCACCGAGGTTCCAGCCTGTAATGTGACTGTGAATTCGCAGTCTGCTGTTCCTACAGTTTGGAGTCAGATAGAGGCCTTGGATTTGTCCCTGTTGCCTGCAGCAGCCCAGATTCAAGTGAGGTCTCTTCTTCATAAGTACAGCTCTGTTTTCTCTGTTCATGAGATGGACATTGGCTGTACTACTCTGGTGGCGCATGACATCCCACTCTTGGATGACGTTCCTGTCAAGCAACGCTATAGGCGTATTCCTCCATCGGAGTATGAGATAGTGAAAGAACATATTAATCAGTTGTTAGCGGCACAGGTCATTCGAGAGAGCAGTAGCCCTTATGCCTCTCCTATCGTCCTTGCTCGAAAGAAGGATGGTACCTTGCGGATGTGTGTTGATTATCGTCAGTTGAACGCCAAGACCAGGAAAGACGCATTTCCTTTGCCCCGTATTGAGGAGTCTTTGGATGCTATGACTGGAGCATGTTGGTTCTCCACTATGGATTTGGCCAGTGGGTACAACCAGGTCTCGGTCGCTGAAAAAGATCGTTCCAAGACTGCCTTTTGTACGCCATTTGGATTGTTTGAATGGAATCGTATGCCTTTTGGCCTCTGTAATGCCCCCAGTACCTTTCAGAGATTAATGCAGCGGATATTTGGTGACCAGCAGTGTCAGTCTTTGTTACTGTATCTGGATGATATCATTGTGTTTTCTTCCACTGTAGAACAGCACCTGCAGAGACTTGAGGTGGCGCTTGGCCGGCTGCAGCATGAGGGCCTCAAGGTCAAACTTTCCAAATGTGCGTTTTTCCAACGGGCGGTGCAGTACTTGGGCCATGTGATCTCTGATCAGGGTGTATCCACTGACCCAGGTAAAATTCAGGTGGTAGCCAACTGGCGACCTCCTTCTACTGTTTCAGAGCTGCGATCATTTCTTGGGTTTGCTAGCTATTATAGACGCTTTATAGATGGTTTTGCAAAGTTGGCAGCTCCTTTACATAGGCTGGTGGCAGATCTGGGTGGTGTTGGATCTAAGAACAAGCGGAGATCCTGTGCTATTGAGGCATGGACAGCAGAGTGTAGTGCCAGTTTTGAGGCGTTAAAAACCAAGCTTACAACTGCACCTGTATTGGCATATGCCGACTTTTCATTGCCTTTTGTTTTAGAGGTAGATGCGAGTCATTCTGGCCTGGGAGCGGTTCTTTCCCAGGAGCAAGAGGGAAAGCTAAGGCCAATAGCTTATGCCAGTCGGGGCCTCAAGCCCAACGAGCGTAATATGCAAAATTACAGTTCTATGAAGTTGGAGTTTTTGGCATTGAAATGGGCTATGACTGAAAAGTTTCGGGACTACCTCCTTGGTCAACGCTGCCTGGTCTACACCGATAATAACCCCTTGAGTCATTTAGATTCTGCTAAGCTGGGTGCTACTGAGCAGCGTTGGGCAGCTCAGCTTGCGTCTTTTAATTTCGAGCTCCGGTATCGTTCAGGTAAAAGCAACCGCAATGCAGATGCTTTGTCACGGCAACTTCACTCAGGTTCCTCAGTGGAGGCTATGGTTCCTGGTACGCCACTTCCGGTGTCCTTTCAGTGTGTTTCACCGTCGGAGGTGGCCACGGCATCTTTAGCCGTTGTCAACGCACTGCCTCATCAGACAGCTGATTTGCGGGTCCTACAGGAGGCTGATCCAGTGCTCCAAGAGACCCTTGTGTTCTGGAGACGGAATCAGCGACCTAATGTTGAGGAGCGTAAGCGGTTATCGCAGCCAGCCTTGGTACTTTTACGGCAGTGGGATCGCTTGGTAGAGAAAGATGGTATTGTTTATCGGCAGGTCTTTCCTCCTAGTGGGGGTGAATCTGTTGACCAGCTTCTGTTGCCACAGGTGTTAAAGCAGGAGGTTCTGACAGCTTTGCATCATGAGCATGGCCATCAGGGTGTTGAGCGGACGTTGGCTCTCCTACGACAGCGGTGCTATTGGCCCGGTATGTCGGTAGAGGTAGCTGAATGGTGTAAGGCCTGTGAGCGTTGCCAAGTTTCCAAGGACTGTTATCCTACTGTTCACAGTTTTATGGGGCATCTTTTGGCATCACAGCCTAATGAAATTTTGGCCATCGATTTTACTGTGTTGGAGCCAAATCGGAATGGTCTGGAAAATGTCCTTGTCATGACGGACGTTTTCAGTAAGTATACTTTAGCTATTCCAACTCGTGACCAACGGGCCACTACAGTTGCTCAGGTGCTAGTAGTGGAGTGGTTTTGTAAGTTTGGTGTCCCTGCACGAATTCACTCTGACCAGGGCCGCAATTTTGAGAGTCTCCTTATCCAGCAACTCTGTGGGATTTATGGGATTCAGAAGTCCCGCACAACGCCACATCATCCAGCTGGTAATGGTCAATGTGAGCGTTTTAATCGAACACTTCACAATTTGTTGCGTGCCTTACCAGTATCTAGAAAGAGGGACTGGGCTTCTTGTTTGCCACAAGTTCTGTTCAGTTATAATACCACGCCTAATCAGTCTACTGGTGAGTCTCCATTCTATTTAATGTTTGGTCGAGAGGCTCGGTTGCCAGTGGATTTTCTGTTGGGGAGAATTCAGGAGCCAGTGGCGGGCCCTGCTCATGAATGGATTCTGGAGCACCAGACTCGTTTGCGAACGGCATTTGAGGGGGCCCAGGAACGGTTGAGGCTTGCTGCCACTCGTAGAAAGCAAAACCACGATCAGCAGGTGCGAGGTGAGCCATTGAGGGAGGGTCAGTTGGTGTACGTACGAGATTTTAGTGCACGGGGTCGTCACAAAATCCAAGACCTGTGGAGCTCGGTGGTTCATCGTGTTTTGAGGGCACCCAGAGAAGGGGGGTCAGTTTATACGATTGTACCGGTGGGGGAGGTTGGAAGGACTAGGCAAGTACACCGTTCTTTGTTAAAATTGGCGGTCATTCAGAATGTTCCTAGTCCTGCTTCTCCGGATGACACGGTGTGTAAGGAGCTTGGCTTGCCCCCTGATCCATCCCTGGAGAATCAGTCTGACTGTGAGGATGACCTCTTGATTCTGGCTCATGAACCTCAAAGTTCTTGCCCTGCGTTGGTTACCTGCCCAGATATAGGTGTTTCAGCCACGCTTCAGCCGTCAGCTTTAGAGTCAAGTCGGCCCCTTGGTATGTCTCATCCTGTTGTAACATTATCAGGGGTAACAGATTCGCCACCTGTAGTCCCGGTGGTCTCGGTCCTGGATGACCAAAACAGTGGTAGGGCCATGGTGCGTAGGACAGCACGAACCACAGCTGGACAGCACACTAACGTCCACCATTTACCAAAATCTGTGGGGGTAGTTGCCCAGGGTGGCCTTGGTTCTGTGTGTAGTGCAGCTTCTGCTGTATTTAGGCCCTGGGACTAGTGGAAATGTGCATCGTCGGGTCGACGATTCAAAAAGTGGGGGGTAGATTGTAGCAGGATGATCTGTGGTCTCATCATGACAGTTATATTTATGTGGGTGTCTTATTTATGACTTTTGTACAGTTATATACTGCCACACTCTTAGTTGGGGGGGACTTCCGGTTCACCTGGTTTGTGTTTGTGCTCACTCCAGACACTAGCCAATCTGCTTGCCTATGAGCTGTTATAAAGGTAACGGGACAGCCGTTCATGTAGCGCGCCCGCCTCCTTTCAGTCGTGTACCTGACTTCCGGTCTTGCCACAGGTAAGAATGCTCCTCGAAATCGCTCAGCTATGTTGATGGGCAGTGATACTTACCTAAATGTTTTCCTTAGGTTTCCTCTGGACTCGTTAACAGTGGGGTATTTCCCTACCAGCTCTGTAGAGTGCGCGCGCTGTTTTATGGTGCGTCTGACTTTCACTTTCATGTAAGGTATGAATGCTTTTGCGATCTCTCTCCCATGTTTATGGACGGAGGCACTTATTTAAATATCGGCTTGTAGACTCATCTTGGCTTTTCCTCCAGTCATTTTCTGTGGATTCTCCTGTGCGTAGCGTGCACGTTGTTTCGCTGCGCGTCTGACTTCCGCTTCCGTCTCAGGTATGAATACTCTTCGCCATTTATTATTTTGGAAATGGTTATTTAATTGGAATTGTAGGTTTCTCCTGACTTTCCTGTAGTGAACTCTCTTCCTATCACCTCTTCGTTGTGTAGAGCGCATGCCTTTTGCTGCACGGCCAACTTTCCGGTCTTTGTTTCAGTTTTCCCCTAAACTGGTGGGTTCTTTAACATTGCCCGACTGGAGTCGGTAAGTGGCTCGTTCCCTGTACTTCCTGGTTGTACCGGGCTTGTTGGGGGTTGTTCATTCAGCATCCAGAACAGGTATGTACGTTTTATTAGTACATTTTATTGTTCTCCATGGTATGTATGTCCAACTTGTTTCATTTTAATTAGGAGCTGTATTTCGAAGTGGGTGTTGTGGACAAATGCATGAACGCTGCTGCTTTGCTGCTGCTCCTTTGCTGCTGCTCCTTTGCTGCTGCTGCTTTGCTGCTGCTGCTGCTTTGCTGCTGCTCCTTTGCTGCTGCTCCTTTGCTTTGCTTTGCTGCTGCTCCTTTGCTTTGCTTTGCTGCTGCTGCTTTGCTTTGCTTTGCCTGAAATTTGCTGTTTTGCCTTGCTTGAACTGTGCATGCTTTGCTTCGCTTTAAATGCCGCTTTGCATGCCTGAATGCTGCTTTTGCCTGAAGGCTTTTGATTTTCTTTCTTTGTTTGCTTTATTTTGGTTTGCTTTACTGTCATTGGACAAATAGCTGCAATATAATTGCTTCACTGTTGTGTTGCATGGCTGATTTATTGGCGGGGTGCTTTGCTGCTGTGTAGGCATTCTGTCTTTGACTTTGTTTTTAAATTGTAATTCGTCTGTGTTATCTTTCTCTCGTCATTTTAATGTCTATTTCGTAGAGCTGTGAGCTGAAGGTGGTGGCAGTGTGACGTGTTGGGGTTGGTTTCCTTCTTCGTGTGCGTGTTGGTCACTTCTGTGTCGATTGTCACTGTGAATAGTGCGCGGATGTGATTCACGTGTGTTTGGGGTGACTCTGGCTGGGATATTCATCCCCTCCCTGTCTTTCATAGTCTGCCACCCACTGGTTAGCTCCAGCTCAAAAAGGATGGTGTATGTTTTTATAATTTTTAGTATTTTATATTCCTGATGTCAAATAAAAATTATTCATGATAGTTAATTGTTGAACTGTGACATTTTGTATTTTTCTGTGAGAGAATAAACACTTATGTACGAAATCCACGCCTCTTGCATCTCCGGTGAATGTACCTGGGTGCCTTAGTTAGTTTAATAGTTAGGGTTTTGTTTTATTTCCTTGGGTGCAATTCCCAAGGTGGCGTAATTGGCTACCATTGCTAACAGTAGCGGGGCGGCGGAGCTCAAGCGAGCCAGCGCCCCCTAGCGCTCGCCACAAATATATATTTTTTTATTTCTAATGAACAGTCTCTGCTATGGGATTCTGTTCAGGCAGACCAACTGGCAACTACAATTCCAACGACTTGCCATGCAGGCAATCAAGAGAAATACATTGCACCTGGTCACACCTCTTTATAAACCTCTCAGTGACTTCACTCCCTGAGCAGATATTGGTTCTGCACCTGGTATGAGAATGGTATCGTGCTGGTATTTGAAAATGTTTAGAAAGAAATTAATAAATGAAAGAATATATTTAAAAAGAGAAAACGTATATCTGCAAAGAGAACAAGATATGTGAAAAGGAAAAAGTGGGAAAAAATGTATGTCTGGAAAATCTTTTTGAAAAGAGTAAAAGACCTGAAAAAGAACAAGACTTCTCCATGATTTACTAAAATTCAGTTTCATTCCAACCTCTGCTTGCTCGTCTCAGCAAGGAAGTACCTGATTACCTGATCCAAACAGGCACTCGACTCCAATAACATGCGCTTCCCCTCTTAGACATAAACAGGCACTGCTCGGTGCTCTCTAACAGCATGTACAGTACCACCCTTCCTGCAACAGTTTCTTTTCATTATTTACCCGTTAATTTTCCATTTTCTTTCACGTCTAATTAGGATTATAGCAGTGTAATTTAATCTCTTTCTAAACGACTAGTGAAACCACCAAGAAGTTAAATCTAGAGACTTGGAAACTCCGCTTATGACACATTAGAAAAGGAACACAGTCCCGTTGTGACATCACTTTACTGTTGGTGCACTGAGCACTTGATGGGTCACTGGTGTTCCACTGGTGGCCTGGTTTTCCACTTCGCAGCCAGTCCTCTATAGCCTACCACCGAGATTTGACGGCATCAGCATTAGTGTGCCCTGCACACTACAGACACAAAACAGGCATGTACAGTACAGTATATTCGGTTCTAAATTCCAGTACCTTTCTGTAACATGAACACGGATCATCTTATTGTACCAAAGTCCACTTAAAAACGTGGTCTCAGGTGTGAGTGATATGGTGTGGTTTACATCAACGATGAAGGTCAACCATAACTAAATATAGAAATGGACTGCTGTTTAGAACATATCAATAATATTAGGCCAGTGGTTCTCAAACTGTGGGGCGCGCCCCACTAGTGGGGAATACAGACATGACAGGTGGGGCGCAATGAACGGGAGGAAAAACAGGAAAGTACCTAATTCATGCTTTTCTTCATTCACACACAAATAAATGGATCAATAATACAAGTAAATTTAAAATAACATCAGTTGTGGGCCGGGAGAAAAAGTGGAACCATAGTGCAACAATAACAATTTAACGTCGGGCCAACTTGAGCAGCGCTGCTCGAATCACAAACCTGCGCGAGCCACTGGGCAGCGCTGCGCGACTCTGACAGAAATAAACCGCGCCGACCATCAAATTATGGCAAGGCGGAAACAATATTAAACAGTCCTGACATTTTTAATAAATTGTTTTTAAATAAAACACAGTGGGTCACACAGGTTTGTGATTCGAGCGGCGCTGCGCGATCCACCGGGCTGCGCGAATAAACCAGATCATCACTGCGCTATCCAGATAGTCGAGCTGCGTTGTATTTGCGCAGATATTTGGTTCAATCGGGTGCCGCGGTTTCGTCCCACTTTTGATGTGTTTGGCTTCACATACACTTCGACAATGGAAGAAGACTATATACAGGTGCAGCAGCAGTGAGTTTGCTTACATGTGACAAAACCAAGAACGAGGAGATTGTAAAGAAAAAAAGTGCCTCGTCTGTGGTGTGGAATTGGTTTGGGTATAAGAAAAGTGATATGAATGAGATGAACGCGATTTGTAAGGTACACAAGTGCACTGTTTTAACAAGGGGTGGAAACACATCAAACCTTTTCTATCATCTGAAATACAAATCGAATATGGCCAAAGTAAAAAAAATGCGGCAAACCTCAGCAATTCACAGTTTAAATAAAATTACATAAAAAAAATGAAATTATGTAAAACAATTTCTTTGTGTTTTCATTTTTATTTATGCATTTTCAAATACAAATTGCTATATTGTGATTGTGATCGTTATCGAGGTAGAAAATCGCTTCTCCTGTGATAGAAGATTTTGGTTATATCGCCCACCCCTAATGAAGTCTATCTTCAGCTTGGATTCATGGTGCGGATGCTGGGGGCAGAGGAGAGACCCGTGTGTGTTTTGTGTCTTAAACTGCTGGCAGCAGACCGCATGAGACCCAACAAATTAGGAAGACACTTAGAGACAACACACTCACCGTCACGTTAATAAGCCACTGGACGTCTTTGAAAGAAAGCTGGCAGAATACAGACAGCAGGAGAATCACATGGTAACATCTGAATCAGTGGACAGCAAAGCACAAATGGCTTCATTCAAAGTTACATACAGAATTGGCCAGTGCAAAAAAAAACTACAAACGATTACTGAGCAGCTAATAAACATGGGGTCAATTATGCAAAGATAAGTGACAACGTAAGCCTTTTATAACAATTGCACGTGTATTTTATCTATTTTTAACTTGGTGGTGTTTGATCGTATTGGTTTAGGAATTGATATTTCAATAAACAGTAAACTTGGCCGATTTCGTTATTATTTTGTTGACAAGTGGGGCTTGAAAATTCGCTCACCCCCTTAAGTGGGGAATGACAGAAAAAGTTTGAGAACCACTGTATTAGGCATACAATAAAGGATTTGCTTTCAGGGGTCTCTCAAACCAACTATGTGCCTACAGCACTGCCATTTTTTACTGGTTGTAAATACGAAAAGTCAAACATGCAAGGTACAGAATATTACTAATGTGAAATCTGGCTCATGAGAGAGTGGAAAAGATGGAGCAAACATACCCTGGCATAGTATAAAGCAATCATGCCTAGTGTGAAGGCAGCCTTAGTGCCTGTATTATGCACCAAAATTAAATGTCTGGATTAGATTATTATCTGTCGCACTTCCTAATGAAAACAACCGAAAGAACAACACCTTTATGGAATTTTAGTTCTATTTTTACGTGAGCAGTCTCATCTTTTCTCTATACTTCTTATCCTGTACGGTACAGGGTCATGGGAGGATCATGGAGCCAATCCCAGGGGACTCTGGGCAGTAAGTGGGGTACACCCTAGATGGGATGCCAGTCCTTTGCAGGATACAAGCACGCACATGAACACACACTACAGAAATGCCAGTTTGCTACTTGTTTACCGGAGCTGTAAGACAAATGTGTGTAAGAGCGAAAAAGTTAGCACGAACTATGTGTAAATCATTACTCACTCCTCTTGAACGGCTGTGTAAAGAAGTTAAGCATCTCAAAGTGGCTTGCTGTTGTGCTTGCTAACTCTGTGTGACACAGTCGTCCATGAATATGAACACAAATGGCTTACGGTTCCAAAAACAGCCCTATAAGAGCATCTTAATGAAAAATCATTGTCCTCATACTTTTAACACTTCAGAAGCAAACAATCACAAAACCATTCTTGATTGACTGCGATTTACAGAGGGGGGGGGGGGGAATAAACTTGTGATTTTCACTTTGTTCAATCTAATGCGTTTGATCCCATGATTTTCTCTCATTGGGGTCGTAGATGTAAATAGTAACAGCTTTTGTTCTCTTTCTGACAGACATGCAAGGCATTTAGCATTCTTGTCACGCACTCTCTTTTTCTTTATTGTAATATCCTCAAACGCCCTCTCCCAGTTCTCCACATTTCTCTGCCTTGCAGCAACAAGCTTTCCCAAAAGTTGAACTCTACTCAAGCAGATTAATGCAGATGGAAGACCTTGT
Source organism: Channallabes apus (assembly GCA_030522415.1). NCBI lineage: Eukaryota > Metazoa > Chordata > Actinopteri > Siluriformes > Clariidae > Channallabes > Channallabes apus. The sequence continues at coordinate 4,015,499 of CM060120.1, read as the reverse complement.
TCAAACGCATAACACAGTGTTCTCCCTCGTACACTCCAAAAAACAAAACAGAAAAAAAAACAACATCACTAAAGACCTTTTATGTGTCATATTTTTCGCTTTTTATTCATGCAAATACACTCGCACGGAAAACACTCATACAAGCCTGACTAATTGAACCCTAGTCCCCTGCAGTGCTGCTTTTAAAAGGGACCAATTATCAGAGGTGCAAAATGAACACGGAGCCATGCAAACACGACAGAAATCAGAGCAAATTAAACCAACGCTGGTGTGGAAAGAGCTTTAGTGTCGTGATGGATGAGGGGGATTTCGCAAAGAGACTAGAATCGAGTGATAAAAATAAGAACAACGAACGCAGAGCCGACTCCGGAAAGATAAGATGATGAGTAATGAGAGTGGTGTGGGTGAGGAGCTGCACATCAGTGTCTGTTTTGTTTGGTCTGAATTTAACCAAAAATAGGGATTTAAACTGAAATTGGAACGGATCGTGGGGGTGCTTTAGTAGGAAATAGCATTAATATGCAATTTTGAAACACAAAAGACTGTAGCTTCAAATAACCACCAATGATTCTGCTTATTAGTAGGAAGAAAAACGATTCTTTAAGGGTTCTATCTGTTTCCGCATTAGAAGAACCTTTTAAATGTTTTTTGTCCAATTCAGATCAGTGAAGATTGATCTGAATTGGGCAAAAAAAATTTGGAATTTGCATTCATTTGTAACTCCAGCCTCAGTAAAAATGCACCTTTTTAATAAGCCTGAATCATAAAAATGCAATGAAGGTGATAATGATTCAAAATATTTTCAGATTAAGAAAGTTGCTTGCTTCACCTTCACCATCAGTGTTTTGTACTTCAACAGCCTGGCTAGTAAAACTACTAGGGTTGTTCCGATTCCGATACTGGTGTCGGAAATGCTGCCGATACCACAAAAAAATCTGGCATCGGAATCGGCGAGTATTTGAGTCCACGTACCGATCCGATACCATTTTCCTAAACATAACCTATTTATGCCCGCTAGCTTTGCTAGCTTAGCTTACTTACAGAGTGTCACGGCGTGCGCCTGTGATGGGCGTGCGTCCAAATTGATATCGCTCCTCGCTCACTAGTTAGGCGGCCTCCCCTCCCCTTTAGGTATGTGAAGGAGCAGAGCCGCAGAATCAGGCAACAGCCCATGAGCTATCGCTGCTAATGATCCCGGCGCTATAAAACACAGCGGGGAGTGTAGCTCGGGGTCTGACTGGTGGGAAGCTCAACTTTGCAACGCGGTGGATTTTATGAGAGACAGTGGCACAAGAGCGGGACGATGTGGTGATCGGCGCCTTTGATCTCCGCGTGATGAGAGGAGCGCGTGAACGAGCTGCGCGAGCTCCCGCGGCACCTTCACTTCCGCGTAGAGCCCGCTTTCGGATCCCTGCCGCTGAAGTGGAAAAGGCCACAGAGAGCCTTTAACCCTTTTCTTACCCATTTTTCTAAATAAATGACCCTTTTTCCTGTAAGACCTCGCCTCATGTCCGTGTTTCATGGTGTCGCCCGTGCACTTAGGGTCGAACCCGTTACACAGGGCTAGTAGTATTTTACTTAAAAAAAGAAATTATATATATACACACACACACTGTACAGATACACACCCAGGTATCGGATCGGTACTCGGTATCGGCCGATACCCTGAGCTCAAGTATCGGAATCGGTATCGGGAGGGGGAAAAATGGTATCGGAACATCTCTAAAAACTACTACTAGTACAGATACATTGATCAGCACTGGCTCTTTTAATCACGAATCAGACTGTGGGCGCGTCTTAAATCAACGGCTGGACAGAATTCTATTAAACTTTTGCAGTAATTAGATATCAGCCTGAAGTTTAACCTGCAGCAAAAGTGAAATCAAAATGTTGAGTAAAAGCGATGTTATGGAGAGTTATGTGTCAGATTTCTTAATCTACTTTTAAAATAAGCTACTAATGCATTTATTGCTCAATGTAAACAAACACCTGCACTAATAGATATTAATTAGAAAAGATAAACTGAATATTTTACTTCATATTTTCACTTTCGCTCAAATAACAGCTGCTGAAGTGGTATACAGTAAGTGAATTTTTCCGATCTACTTCTTCCATTACTGAACAGGGAGTGTATTTGTCTGACGATGAAAGAAGTTTAACTTCGTGTAAACAAGCCGTAAGATTACTCGACCTTACAGAATAGATAAAGAGTTCTGCCGTACAGGAAGACAGACAGACATGTATGTGGGCTTCAACCTGGAATAATAATAATAATAATAATAATAATAATAATAATAATAATAATAATAATGATGATATCACTGATTACATTAAAGATCAGCAGATTATTTTTAGCTTTTAACCATTTCTACAAAGACTTAGACCGCCTTTAACAGGTAATACTGTTAGCTGATGATACTGCTTATTTAGAGCTCCAGTTTGAAACTAAAACACATCTTATTGGATTTGTAATAGAATATATATAATTTTTTTTTTTTTTTTTTTTTTTTTAAACACCTCCATTTTTAAACTTTTTTTAAAAAATAAAAAGCCTAGTTGGGAACTAAAGCAGAACTGTACAAACGAGACCCACTGATTCGGGGTCGGTGGCATTGAGTAAACAGAGCAGAACAGATGGAGCATGTCAGGATGTTGATTGTGCTCGACGAGTGTGTATTGGCAGCGAATAGCACTTCATCTGCTCACACACTGGCCTGTTTATGACAGCTTTGTTCAGCATCGGAGGTCATCCACTTCCCCTTGCTGACATCGAGCCAGAACGAATCACACAGAAAATACATGAGAGGGAGCGGCACAAGGATTTGTCCATGGTGCAAACTCAAATGCCTTTTATGTTTGGCTTTAATAATAGTTTTTTTTTTCTTTCTCTTTTTGTGTGGAAACTGAACTCGAACGTGGTTTCATTGGAGGAAAAAAGTTACAAAGTTAGAAAGGCATTCACAGCTTTAAAAAGAAGCAGAGTTTTTTTAATGAATTAATTATAATACAGGATTATACAAGTTTTGTATATATATATATATTTTTTTTTATTAATTTACAATTTTTTTTTTTGATAGTCAACAGACTCGCTGAGTTCAAACAGGACCTTTTGACCGATCATCAGAGCATACTGTATGATGCATGTCATTCAATCTCAACCCCAACCATAATTCTGGTAAACTCGGATATGTACTTCGACATTGCTATGGTGTAAACTATTTTAGTCTAATTTTCTTTGAATCCCAGACCGCTCTTCTTCTTTTGTTTTTTTCCAGTCCATACTGTAGGTCACTGCTAAATCTATGCTTCATCATTGATACTCAGATTTTTTTATTCTCGACCTGGTCGTTGGAGATGCACTAACAAACAAAATGGGGTGGAATTGCAGAACTGGTTCAAATAAATAAATCCAACAACTGTTCTCAGAACTGCTTGTGTTTGCATAGCCATGATTCCAGTTGTGTATCCATACTGCATATCCCAGAAGGCTTTGGGGAGTAGTGATTGGGTGGCATTCCTTCACAGGACACACATGCACACACTCACTCTTTCACACACACACATCAAGTAGCCTAATGTGCATGTCTTTGGACTGTGGGAGGACACCGGAACACCTGGAGGAAACCCACCAAGCACGGGGAGAACTCCATGCACATAGACCTGAGGCGAGAATAAAACCCTCCACGGTGGAGGTCTGAGGCTACAGACCACCAGAATGTTCATTTATTTGTGTTAAATCCTTTTAATACATTTAAGTATTAAATTTGCCACAATGAGGAGAGAATCTCTATCTTTAAGTCTTTGGTTTATTTCCTCCTTAACTACACCGGAGGATGTTTTGTCATCATTGTTGCTCTCAGATTTCTCACAGCTGTTGAAACGTACGTAATGGCTGAAGGATTTAAGTAAATTCCTCAATCTTGTGGTCAAAGGAATCCTGGGCATGCCACATGTACTGTACCTGTGCTTAAAAAATGTGAAAAAATTGTCATATTTGCCATACAGCTTACAAAGCAGGTCTGGGACCTCACTGTAAAATGAATTACCCAAACTTGTTCATTTATGATGTAGAACACTGTGAGGCCATCACCGACAAGTGGAGAACAAAGAGGGGCACCAGAGGTGTGACCTGTTTGTAAAGGATGCACTCATTGGGTAGAGAATTGGGTTCCAAATGGAAAGACAGTCAACCGAAACTATAACAAACAGGTTGTGGAAACTTTGCAAGAAAGAGCTCATAAATGTGGGAAAAGGGTTTCGTTTTGTTTGTGTTGCCTGCCAGAGAAACGAACAGCATAGATGACACACAGTGATCACTATCAGTCGTCCTGCGTTGGCATCGCCTGTTGTCCATCTCCACACTTGTCTTCTGTCCACAACTCCATTACATTTACATTTATGTACATTTACATTTAGGCATTTGGCAGACGCTCTTATCCAGAGCGACTTACATTTTTATCTCATTATACATCTGAGCAGTTGAGGTTTAAGGGCCTTGCTCAAGGGCCCAACAGTGGCAACTTGGTGGTTGTGGGGTTTGAACCTGGGATCTTCCGAACCGTAGTCCAGTGCCTTAACCACTGAGCTACCCCCGGCCCTTAAAACTAAGAACTTAAAACTATTTATGGAAATGTTACCGGAACAATTTTTATTAGAAAGCGCAGATATGAACGAGTGTATTTAGAAGGGCGGCGCGGTGGTGTAGTGGTTAGCACTGTCGCGTTGCACCTCCAGGGTCTGGGTTCGATTCCCCGGCCAGGCTCGATTCCCGTCTCTGTGTGCATGGAGTTTGCATGTTCTCCCCGTGCTTGGTGGGTTTCCTCCGGGTACTCCGGTTTCCTCCCACAGTCCAAAGATATGCAGGTTAGGCTAATTGGCGTTCCTAAAATTGCCCGTAGTGTGTGATTGGGTGTGTGAGTGTGTATGTGTGTGCCCTGCGATGGATTGGCACTCTGTCCAGGGTGTACCCCGCCTAGTGCCCGAAGTCTCCTGGGATAGGCTCCAGGTCCCCCGCGACCCTGAACACAGGATTAAGCGGTTTAGAAAATGAATGAATGAATGAATGTATTTAGAAGGCCGGGATGCTATGTTGCTAAGCACGTTCAGTACGCCCGGGAGGCGTTCAAAACTTGAAGCTTATGATTATTAAAATGAGATTATGATTATTATTCCTGTTCTTCTTCTTGTTATTCTTCTTCTTCTTCTTATTATTATTATTATTATTATTATTACTATTTTATTATAATGTTTTAAGACATAGCACCATGAATCATGGATGCCAAGAATCTTAGCAAGGACGGTGGTAAGAAGGAAAGGGAGTCGCTTGCAGTTGGGTTTTTAAAGCAGTTGGTGCCAAGAGGAATCAAATTGAAGTTAAGTGAAGTTTAATGTCTATTTAATCTTTTACATGTCTGTTCTAAATGTTTTGATTGTTTTTATATTCAAAAATATGATTATAGTGTTAGATATTGGTAATATTTTCAGGGGGCTGGAACCGATTGTCTACATTTACACTAACTGCAATGGGAAATGCGTTTCACAAAATTACATTTCTGCACATGCCACTGTACATACTTATTTATTTTGTTTGTAACATTACTTTTTCCAGCTTAAAAAAAAAAAACACGTGGAAGACTTGCATCTGTTTTTTTTTTTCTTCTTTTTTGGTCTTTTGTCAGGACACCATACTCTGTGCTTACAGTTTATGGTCAAGAATATTTTAATTCCCTCCCTATTCACCTGCTCCAGTGCCATGTGACTTTTTTTTCTCTCCCTAAAATCAAGCCAGCTTTTAAAAAAGAACAACTCAGGGACGAAGACCTACTGCACTGCTTTTGACTAGTGAAAGACCAGAGTATAGCTGCAGACGGGAAAATACTGTACAAAGGTATTTTGATATTTTCCATTTATTACAAATGAATTAAAGCATTTAATTTCATTAAGTTAATAACACCCTGAGTCTGTATCAGATATTAGCAGTTAATTTTTTACAAATTTAAGTAACAAAAGCCTGATTTTACTCAATGAGTCTAAATATTTTTCGATAAGAAATTAAATGGCTATTGAATTCATTTTATAATTTTTTTCCAGATCGTGAGATAAAAATCGTGTTGCAGTCAGGCTGCTGTCACACATTGTCTTGTGTGGTGTTTTTTTTTTTTTTTTTTTTTTCTCAGATGCACTTGTAAATTGAATGTGTGAGGAAATCAGCCGTAATGGAGTTAGCACTTAGCTTCTCTCTGACACTCAGCAATGCAGCTTAATTAGGGTTTTTTCCCATTTACACAGCACCCGTTTTGATTGATAATATGTGTGTGTGTGTGTGTGTGTGTTGCATGGCACTGTACACTCATGAGCATGAAGATAATTGTGTGTATCCACCAGCAGATAAAGTGTTTTAGGCGAACAGGTGGTGTGGCTCAGTCACTGTTCCAAACACGCACACACACACACACACACGTGAGTGTGAGAGTAAAAGAGGAACAGACTGTTGCAATCATGTTATTTGTCATTACGCTTGTCTCTCTGGCATTCTTCATTTCGGAGTGTATTTTTCTATGATTCACTGTCTCCTGTTTCATTACTCAGACTGCCACACTGCCGTTCAGCTGTCCTGCTATCTGTCCGTCACAGTGGGCAGAAACAGAAGGGTGGTGGGGGAGGCGGGGGTATGTCCGGAAACTCAAAGGGGACGCATGTGTGTTTGGGTTAGGGAGTATGTTGAAAACCCACATTGTGGGACCCTACTATGCTCTAGATGGGATGCAGGGTCTGAAATTCAAAGCTTAGTTTGTGTTCACATAAAAACATCCCTTTAGTAATTCATAGACATTCAGATGGACTCCAATGTGCAGAAAACGTTTTTTTTCCACCTTCCCCTGGCATGGCGCTCTACTGTTCTGTAGAGGGGCGTGCCTCAGCAAAAGCTCATTGACATCGACCCTGAAATTGCTTATTTGTGGAAGGACAGAAAATATATACGGAGTTAGATAATAGAAAAAAAATACATTTACAATTTAGCTGGAGCATTAACACAATTTGGAGGAGCTTTGAGACCTGTGTTTGCTTTTTCAAGGTCTCATATTTGATACATTTTCTTTAATATATTTAACAACCTGGCATGTGAAAAGTGATTTTTAAACATAGAATACAGCATCAAGACTTAAACATTTTATTTTGGGGAAACCATTAAACACACTCATCTTGTAGTAGTGCATGTATAGCACTAAGAGACTGCACAGATGTAACTATCAGAATAAAAGGAAAACAACGATGGTGGACACTTTCTTTTGAGGAACAGGTGTGTCCCCTGGCCTGTGTGTTGACCCTCCGTCAGGTCCATCATGAGCAGGGATAGCTCCATGGTTAAGGTGTTGGAATACTGACCGGAAGGTCTCGGGTTCAACCAAGTTGCCACTGTTGGGCCCTTGAGTAAGGCCCTTAACCGTAAACTGCTCAGATGTATAATGAGATCAAACATAAGCCTCTCTGGATTACTGTAAATGTCTACAATAGTGGATTCCCCTGGATTAATGGAATTAATGGATTATTAAAAGAATATAAAATATAAAATAACCATTTTCACATCAACACAATATACTCAGTTCTATTAAAATGCTGTTAATGTAAATGTTTAGCCTTTTATGATCTATTTACTTCTAATGCAATAGATCAACTATTTAATAAAGGAAATGAATTCATTCATTCATTCATTTTCTATACCGCTTAATCCTGTGTTCAGGGTCGCGGGGGACCTGGAGCCTATCCCAGGAGACTTCGGGCACTAGGCGGGGTACACCCTGGACAGGGTGCCAATCCATCACAGGGCACACACACATACACACACTCACACACCCAATCACACACTACGGGCAATTTAGGAACGCCAATTAGCCTAACCTGCATATCTTTGGACTGTGGGAGGAAACCGGAGTACCCGGAGGAAACCCACCAAGCACGGGGAGAACATGCAAACTCCATGCACACAGAGACGGGAATCGAACCCGGACCCTGGAGGTGCAAGGCGACAGTGCTAACCACTACACCACCGCGCCGCCCAGGAAACGAATGATTTTATTTTATTTTTTCCACTATACACAATATTGCAATGCTAAATCATTATTGAATAGTTTATTCCTTTTTCTTGGAACAACCGTTTAGTTGAACTGTTTTTTCATTAGCCTTTATTGGTTCTTTATTATACTGTTTGAGTCCACAAAGAGCTATTTTGAAAAAAAAAAAAAAAAAAAGGTATAAATATTTAAGAATTTCAGGAGTCAAACCATGAAAAAAAAACATCTTTCATTTTTATTCTCTTTAAAAACTTCTTTGTAAAACCAGAATTATAGTTCTTCTATTATACTGTAGTTTTACTCCTGATGAACTATTTCAGTTCCAAGAAGAGCTTTTATTTTTCTACGAGCGCATCACATCCAGGGTTCTCAGACTGGATTGCAGATCCACAGAGACCTTGAGAAGGAGAAAACGCTTGCTGAAAATGAATAAATGAATAAATTTATCATCTTTATTGATATGCATCGAGCTATTTGGTGCATGTTTAGTTTTTTTCCTCCTTTCAGGCCATTATTACTGCATTACTATGTACCAGACTACAAGATGAATCATTCATTAATGCCGTTAGCATTGAACTGCCCCATACACTGACATACACTCCATTCCTCTAGGATTTTATTTTTAGTAATGTTGGCAACTTGAGAAGAAGGACACATGAAGCATCACCTTCAAACTTGACCCAAATAAAGAACCTTTGGACAAACCGCTGTCCTTATGGTGCTTTTCAAATTTGACAATGATTGATTCATTTTAGCTACACGTTTATGCTAAATCTATTTAAATGTCATAGTTAAAAAAGTTCAAGCAAGTAAAGGTATGGTAGGTTGTTACTATACATGATCTGACAGCTTTGTAAAATCTGAATACATTGTTTTGCAATCGAGGAAAAAGTTTGTTTGCATAATTCTTCTTCATTTCATTTTCAAGAGATAATGTTTTTTGTCAATGCCAAAAGCAATTAAATCATTCTCTGGATGTGCTTAAACTGTGCGCCAGCGACGGCAGCCAGAAGACTGTGAGGAAATTCCATGTGGCAGTGGCACATGTGAGGGAAAATAGCAGCTGCTGCACCAGGGATTCATGTGACAGTGAAGCCATCAGACACACTTCCAACGAAGTAAAAGACATCTCAGGGCAAGTTCAGGCAAGCAGCAGCAAATCTGAAAAGACAGAGAAGCAAAAAGGCAAGTAAATAAAGGAAATATGCAGCGGTTGATGGATTCCCAGGGACTTGAGAACGAGTTGAAAGCTCTATGCCAACAGAATGCCATCCAATCCTTAAACATCTATTCATTGGACAAGTGCTTTTAAATCAAGACAAGACTGAAAACCACAAAGGCCAAACGGTTCCGTCAAGCATAAACACGTCCTCCACCACTTTATCTTTACAGTTAACATGTGATTATTATTGGTGTCCAAGGTTTGTTTGTATTAATGAATTAATTTGCGTATTGCACTAGAAACCCACTACAGACCTCACTTTACCTCTACTTACAGTAAAGACACTGATGCAGAAGAGCTTTAGCTTTAATCTGTCTCACATATTAGTACCTAGGCGTGCCATGTATGCCATGATTCACCTGTGTTGCATAACTGCAATAAATCTCCATCCCCTGTCTAAACACTGGAATTTTCCGTTAATGTGATGTTAAATGTTGCTGAGAAATAGAAGAAAACCACTATTGGTATTAATTTATTTTCAAATAAAACTTGAACTTCTTTGCTAGTGACACAAATATTTTACTAGAAACTCATAGAATAAGATGGTGACCTTGCTCCTCCAGGGAATCATGGTGGCATCATTCCCTGCCTCGGGGTCTGTGTGCATGGAGTGTGCATGGAGTGTGCATGTTCCACCCATTCTCAGTGGGTTTCCTTCAGGTACTCCTGTTTCCTCTTGCAGTTCAAAGACATGCAGATTAGGGTTATTGGCATTCCCAAATTGGCACACAAACCTGGGGGTACCCTGCCTCGTACGCAAAGTCTCCTGGGATGGCCTCCAGTTGCCCCACAACCCTGTAAATGATACTTGGTATAGAAGCTGAAATATTGAATGAATGAGCATCTAATATGCTCCAGGAAGGAGGTTCCTGTTTAAGGCTCCATATTTGGAACCAAAATTATTTTGGATACAATCCACGCCAATACAACAGAACTACTGATTGCATGACACTATTAATTACAAATGACTCAGAGTTAATGACTGCATTAACCGGAAAGATGTAGAAGCTTATCATGTCACTGTCCTAAAAACAGCAAAATGTTGTAATAAATACACTGATCAGCCATAATATTATGACCACAGACAGGTGAGCTGAACACTGATTACCAGCAAACTGGTGACAGGATCATGGGCACACAAGGCTCACCCATGCCCTTGTGGTCCAAGGACAAGCCTCTTTGGTCCTATCTAATGCACGATGAATTGCAGGAAAAAAAGTTGATACGGGGGATGAGAAAAATGCACCAGAACACCCACCATGCATGCAAAGAGCCGAGTGCTACTGACCCAGCCTCCAAACTCATCAGATCTCAATTCAATCTAGCACCCATGGGATGTGTAGGACAAAAAAGCCAATCCATAAAGGACACTGCTAACTTCCTGCCCTGTGGTGCCAGAGCTGCCCTGTTGGCACAAAGGGGAACCTATAGAATATTACATTTGGCATAATGCTTTGGGTTGTAATGTTCATAACTGAAAGTTTTTTTTTTTTCTCATCCTGCAGTATGTTGTTTTTTAATAATTTAGTCTAGCAGAGGATAATGGGCAGTTAGGGTACCACTGCCTTTATTTATGTACTTATTTTTTGATGACCCATGTTTTCTCAGCTCAGATGGATCGTTAATCTATATTCCTGTAAGCTCCTAAAACTCGTAAAAACCCTCTCTCACTTTAAATGCAGTGTACTGTTTGTAAAACAAAGCATTTCTTGACTTGACTAATTACCATCGATCTGTGTCTGGGCTTATTCCTCCTGTGTCAGGTGCATTTATTCAACATAACTTACAGTATAAGCAAAGTGGAATACAATCCATCTCACTTAACACAGCTGAAAAATCTCTTCATAAAAAACTAAACTGTTTGTTTCTGTAGTAGTCTTAAACGTACTACAGTACATTCTGCAGAGATGCCAATGTTTACGGGTTTTTCCCAAATGACTCGAATCATTTGTTGAACAAAACTGAATATGACGCACCTTTTTAAATTTGAAGGAATTGATTCATTAAAGTCAGAAAACATCGTGGGATGTTGAAAGAAAGAGATGCTTTTTTAAAGATTTATTCCTTTCACTATATCTAAGAGAACTTACCTGGAATTCAGGATCCTCATGCAGTAAAACACAAGGGGTAAAAGGGTAAAATATATTCAGCCAAATTCGGTATTGATTCTGTATTGGTGCTAAAAAGGGAAAAAGTGGATTTTCAGTATAACACAATTTTTCATAATATATTACGTAATATTTCTTACAGTATCTTCTGATCAATGCTTTGGTTTTTGTAAATATGCATACACATAAAAAGAAACACATTTGCTAAATACAATGTAATGCCCTTTCATGTTTTAATGTCTGCAACTTTCTGCAATCTTTCAATTATCCTAACTGGCAGCCCGGTGGTGTAGTGGTTCATACTTTTGCCTTGCACCTCCAGGGTCTGGGTTTCATTCCCAGCCAGGCTCAATTCCCATCTCTGTGTGCATGGAGTTTGCATGTTGTTTACATACATAAAATGTAGTAGCTTCTTTGGCACACAGTTTCTGTATTATTCAGTATGTACTCTGTGTTTTGACTGATTTGCAAAGGAAAAACAAGTTCTTATTGGAAATGGTAGTCATCCTGCTGTTTTTCTTTTTGTTAGCAATGCTTGGAGGTATATATTCTCCTTACTAGCATAAATCCTTGACCATAAATTTAAAGCTTGCACAGAGGAGTTCCTCAGAGCTCCTTGTTGGGAGGCATAGTAGTTTTATTAGAATTCTGTGTCTAAAAGTCAGATCTTTTTAAACATCTTGCTCTAGGGTCCCTTTGTAGACTAATAATGTGCATCACTAATTAAATGGATTCATTCATTTATTATCAGAAAAGTCACTTTTCACTCATGCATCCACACCTAGGGGCAGTTTAGCACAGCAATTACCATACAGGTGTTTTTCAGCAATGTGGGAGCCCATAAGAAATTTTGCCATAGGACGTTACCTTGGTAGTCTGAAGGTATCTCTCTGAAGGTACGGTATTATATCAGCACAATGAAAGATACTATGGCACTTCTGTATATTACATGTTATACCATGGTATTTTTCACTGTGCTGATGTAGTATAAAAGCCACACTATGGTACAGTACGTAGTTCTACCATATTTTAGTAAAATGTTTTACAACGTTGGACATACTTGTACAACAATGCGGTAGTATGGCACGCAGTTCTACCATGTACTGTAGTATGGTACTACTGTATGAAACCTGTACCATTATAATTTCAAATGTTTTGTTTATGTGCAGCAAGTCCACCAATTTACGGACATTCAAGTTACGATTTTCCGCAAATGCAAATGGACTGCGGATCAAGAAAAGTTCGTAGTTGCAAACAAATCATGGAAGTGTAGCTCACATGTATTGTACAAAAAATAGACACTGCAGTGCACCAGAGAAAAATATAAAAAGTTTTATGCAATATTTTCAGCGAGTAAGTGAATGTTGCTTTGTCCTCCCCAGACGGGTTTCCTTTTAAACAAAGTCAGCTGACCCCGCTGTGTCACTGGGTGTCACGTTTCGGTCTTCTGCGCCGACGTGTTTGTGTGTGTGGCTGTGGCATGAATGCAGGAGGCGAGCTGGCGGTTCAACAATGATGTTTATTTTAAGTAGCACCGAAAACAAAACATAAGCTCTTCGTGGAGAGCCACTAGAACTCTTTAATCTCACTTGAATACTACTCAACTTAACTAAACAAAACACAAACCATATGACGATTAATGCAACACAACAAAAGTCAACTCAAACAGGCTATTTATAGTCTTAATTATCATCCTCGGTTCAGGTGAACTTCTTCGTCACCTGACCGAGGTGCATCCTGGGAACTGAAGTTTAACAAAACAAAAGAAACTACAAACAAAAACTCAAAACAAACAGGCATTTTGGCGCCCTCTAGGGGTTAACCCTTACACCGGGATTCCCCTTACGATTTTGCGGTGCAGTCTCCCAAGAGTATAATGCGGAACCAAGTTTGTTTTTTATGCTTTACAGTGTATATTTGTGTCAAAGGTGTATACTGTAAGACTCAGGGCCTCTGAGTGGCGCCGTGGTAAAGTGCTCGCCCTATCATCTGGAGATCATTGGTTTGATTCCCGGATGATGCTGCTTTCACAGCTGGAGGTCTAGAGAGAGCTGATTGGTCGAGTTCTCTCAGAGGGAACGGATAAGAGGTACTTTATGCTCACACATTAATCACGGCTCTACAGCCAATCAGGGGCATCTGTGAGCTCACGCAAGCGGAAGGAGCGGATAGCGCTGTCCTCCGAGTTACGCCGCCCTGTGTGAGCGAGCTGTTCGAAAGGATGCGGTTGGCTGGCATCACGTGATTCTGAGGCTTTGGCCCTCCCAACTGAGTGGTAGTAGTAGCCTTAATGTGGGAGCCCCCTAGTGACGGGGAGGAATTGGAAACGACTAAATTAGGGAGAAAATCGGGGGAAAAAATCCAGAATAATAATATTTTTTTTAAAAAGGTGTATAAGAATCACTTTTGACTGACTTACGAACTAATCCAACTTATAAACGTACTCCCGGAACAGAAATCATCGGGAACTTACTTTAATGTAATGGAAATATTTGTTTATATACAGTAGTTTGCTAATATTTGTATGTATGTAAAAATAATTAAATACCAAGGTGTATGTTGTAACTCCTTAATTACATACACTAAAATGTTACTGCCTATACTATACCATACCAGTGGTATGTACTGTACCAGCAGATCACTTATGGTACTGTATGTACAAACATACCATATTAAATACCTGATGAACTTGGGTAGCCTCTGTTGTACCCAGTAAGTACCATGGTATTCACCAAGGTATTTTACTACACACTATACTGTAGTACTACCATGGTTCCCACTGAAGTGCCATAGTGCCTACCCTGGTATTCTATGTAGTCCAATGGTGCCTACAATGGTAATGTATGAAGTACCTCATTAATACTATGGTATATTATAGTAAGTATAGTAGTAAATATAGTTTACCATAGTTAAATTTCTTATGGGAGAAAACTGGTGAACCCAAAATAAAACTGCAGTAAGAACGTTGCCAGAAATCCTATACAGGTAGTAACCTATTTCTATGGTTGGACAGAGAACCACATTACAGCATTGTGATGGTCAAGACGTGAATAAAAATGATTAAAATTCTTCAAAAAAATTAGATTTATCTATTCCCTATCCTCCTCACCGAACCTCTGAACTTTGTCAAGATTCTCTTCTGATAATTGATTAGCCTAGCTCAATAGTGGCAGTGTGCTTTTCTGTGCTACTAAGTGTTTAGCTCAAATGATCTTAAGCTCTTGGATCTGCAAAACCTATCCATCTGCGTCTGCTCTCATTTTCTTTTCTGTAACGTATGCATTGAAACAGTTTTTTTTTTTAAACTGTTTTTGGCTCAGTGGCTGTCCCATCTGTCTGGCTTTAATCAGAAATATTGGACGCTGTGTGTAAAGCTGACTTTTAAAGACGAGCTCTAATCAGATGTGCGAGCCATGAAAGCTGGAGGTAAGCCAGGAATTTGTGTAGGCTGACCTAAGCTTCTCCTCATCCTTCACCTCTTTTCCTCTCCAGCTCTCCAATTAAATTTAATTTCCGCAAGTCAGGCGAGCTAAAATGGCTCTTTTTAAAGTTGGGGGAAGGGGGTGATTTGGGAGGTGGGGGGTTATGAAGAGCGATGGGGGACGGAAAGCTGCCTTTTCTGAAGACACTAAAATGAGTCAGGCTGTGAGTCACTTCTAAAGTCTTCGATAGTAAAGTCTTGGCTCTCTGAGCTTAAAGACATTATCATAAAGTTTTTCAAATATCTGATTGATGCATTTGAATACAACCCTACAACCGTAGCATGGACTGTTTTTGTTCTTTGACAGATGAGGTTTGAACACAAAAAGTTGGCAGAGAAAAGGGGAAAAATATATCAGTATTATGGTTTTCAATGTTATGACAAAATCTCTTTTTTTTTTTTCTATGGGAAAAAGATGAGACAGAAAATCAGTATACTAATAAGAATCGATGACCGAGCACAATTCTTACTAATTTTTACTTACAGCTTAGAGCAGTGGTTCTCAAAGTGTGGAGCGCCCCACTAGTGGGGAATACAGACATGACAGGTGGGGCGCAATGAACGGGAGGAAATTAGTGGAAAATAATAGGAAAGTACCTATTCTAATTCATGCTTTTCTTTATTGATAATGAAGAGCGTACTCTCAAAACTAAACAATCACACACAAATCAATGGATCATTAATACAAGTAAATTTAAAATAACATCAGTTGTGGGCCGGGAGAAAAAGTGGAACCATAGTGCATCAATAATGGTTTAACGTCAGGCCAACTTGAGCAGCGCTGCTCGAATCACAAACCTGCGCGACCCACTGGGCAGTGCTGCGCGACTCTGACAGAAATAGACCGCGCCGACCATCAAAGTACATTTTATCCCGCTGGGATGCGCACGTACAAACCAGGCATGGCAAGGCGGAAACAATATTAAACAGTCCTGACATTTTAAATTGTTTTTAAATAAAAACACAGGGGGTCGCGCAGATTTTGATTCGAGCGGCGCTGCGCGATCCACCGGGCTGCGCAAATAAACCAGATCATCACTGCGCTATCCAGATAGTCGCGCTGCGCTGTATTTGCGCAGATATTTGGTTCAATCGGGTGCCGCGGTTTCGTCCCACTTTTGATGTGTTTGGCTTCACATACACTTCGACAATGGAAGAAGACGGTGCAGCAGCAGTGAGTTTACTTACATGTGACGAAACCAACAACGAGGAGATTGTAAAGAAAAAAGCTGCATCGTCTGTGGTGTGGAATTGGTTTGGATATAAGAAAAGTGATACGAATGAGATGAACGTGATTTGTAAGGTACACAAGTGCACTGTTTTAACAAGAGGTGGAAACACGTCAAACCTTTTCTATCATCTGAAATACAAACGAATATGGCCAAAGTAAAAATAAAAATGCGGCAAACCTCAGCAATTCACAGTTTAAATAAAATTACATAAAAAAATTAAATTATGCAAAACAATTTCTTTGTGTTTGAATTTTTGTATGCATTTTCAGATACAAATTGCTATATTGTTATATATATCGTTATTGAGGTAGAAAATTGCTCCTACCATGATAGAAGATTTTGGTTATATCGCCCACCCCTAACGAAGTCTATCTTGAGCTTGGATTCATGGTGGGGATGGTGGGAGCAGAAGAGAGACTCATGTGTGTTTTGTGTCTTAAACTGCTGGCAGCAGGCCGCATGAGACCCAACAAATTAGGAAGACACTTAGAGACAACACACTCCAGTCACGTTAATAAACCACTGGACGTCTTTGAAAGAAAGCTGGCAGAATACAGACAGCAGGAGAATCGCATGGTAACATCTGAATCAGTGGACAGCAAAGCACAAATGGCTTCATTCAAAGTTACATACAGAATTGACCAGTGCAAAAAAACTACAAACGATTGCTGAGCAGCTAATACACATGGGGTCAATTATGCAATGATATGTGACAACGTAAGCCTTTTATAACAATTGCACGTGTATTTTATCTGTTTTTAACTTGGTGTTGTTTGATCGTATTGGTTTAGAAATTGATATTTCAATAAACAGTAAACTTGGTCGATTTCGTTATTACTTTGTTGACAAGTGGGGCTTGAAAATTCGCTCACCCCCTTAAGTGGGGAATGACAGAAAAAGTTTGAGAACCACTGGCTTAGTGTATCTGAGGACCTTTAATTCATGGAGTGAAACAGAGCGAAGATACAGTATGATTTCAGAAATGAAAAAAAAATCATGACGCATGTGATAGCTAAACCAGGAATCTCTTAGCTTATTTTGATTTTCAAAGAGACTTTCCAAGAGAAAGAGTGTGTGTGTGTGTGTGTGGAGCGGTGTGCGGTGTCCAATGACGCACGTGCACACAGACACAAAGTGCAGGCTAATACAGAGAGAGAAAATGGATCTTTAACCTCTCTAATGAGACTTACTTTTGCTTTACATGCGCGCTGTACACACATGCATACAGACACAAAATAAAAGATGTTTTACGCACACACGGGCACAGTGTTATAGTAAACAGTACACGCGTGCACGGATGTTGATTATACCAGTGAGTGACGCGCACTAAGACCCAGCAGGGGAGACGATTACCCACAATTTCACAGCACAAGAGAGAGAAAAAATGTTGGCTCAGTTGTGATCACTTGACGCTCTGCATCAAAACAAGAAGCAGGTACGTGATACTTGTTTTCCAAGTCAAAATTTATTAAAAATCTTAGTCCGTCTTGCGTAACATTTGCAAACCGCATAATCCGAGGTTTCACTGTACTACTATTTGCTCTGTTGTCACTTTGCCATATTCCACTGCACATCAAGGTTGACTACTTTTTGGTATTATTAAATTATAAAATTGCATTGGTTTAGCAAATTTGGACAGCTGTCACATTAGCCTGGGTGTACTGACTATATGTAAGATATACTGACTGCAATCACCTTCACAACCTGTCTTTGTGTTACTGTCTCTATTGCTGCTTGATGTCTTGAATTTCCTTCGGGATCAATAAACTCTCTCTCTAAGAAAAATATGGCAATTTTAATCCACAATTCAAAAACGTTTTGCCATAAACAGTTTTGTGTGCCAAAATTAATGAATAGCCCCATTTGCACAGGATTAGTATTACCTGTAGACCTCTGTCTGTAATATTAATTATGTGCGAATCGGCCATGTCTAAAATTTGTAAACTAAAAATTCCCCTGTAAATGACCTACTGTACCATATTTTTTCCGAAAACAAAGGTCCTGTGATATTAGTCCAGGGTGATTCAGCATGTCTGTGATTTGGACAAGATTTGGCCGGGGTTGTACATCAAAAAAATTAAAAATAAAAAAAATTGTTTTTTGTTTCTTGCGCCTTTTTTTTATCCATCTTCCGCGAAGAATAGAGACTGTGTTGGAGTGCTTTGAAAGTATTTTGGGTGCTGGGTCATATCACTATACAACAATACAATGTGCAGAAAGAGAAAGCTGAAAAAGCAAACAGAATGATTAGATGGAGGTGGATGACGTGTATAGCAGCAGGAGGTAAGGAACACTCTTCTGTTTACTGTATATCATACCACTAGACCTATAATGACAAGACATTTCCAAACAATATTAAAAAATAGTGCACAATAGAGGACACCTTGACATCATATCTGGGGGATAAATAAGTAAATAAAATCGCAGGTAAACTTTGTTTATCCCCTGCGAATGCGCCACACGAAATTCAGATCGTAGAGGGTAATTTCTAAATCACACAAAGTCCCCAGATAATACTAATCCCGTGCAAATAGGGCTTAAGTCTGAAAATGGCATTTGCCTCATTTTGCTTGACAAACTGTTATACGTCGTGGCAGTGTGTCCATACAGTACTCTGTTGATATTGTCGCTAAACATTTCTCTGCTTTAGGTTTCTTTGGAACCAGACCATGTTCCTCACTGCAGTTTCATACCTCGAGGCTTGTATAACCACAGTGACATGATTTCTTGACACCTTCGCTATACAGTAAGTGACACCCTGAGCAATGTGACTTTCATATACTTCCATAGAACTGTTGAACCCTTTTGGTTGGTGCTTTGGTTTTTCGACACTTTCAGAGGAATGTGTTCTTAGAGTTATTAGCACTGGTTAAATAACATGCTGTGTGTATGTGTGTGTATGTGTGTGTGTTAGAGAGAGAGAGAGAGAGAGAGAGAGAGGCAAGTACAGTATATAAAGATTTAAAGTAAATGTCTGCACATTTCGAATGGGAAATGTAATCAAATTTGATGGCAAAATACAGAACAACATCGACCAAACATGTTGAAACCATAACTTAGACACATAATCCACAAAAACACTACCAATTTTCTGCGTCAGCTTGTTTTCAGTTTTGCATTTTGGCTCTTTGGAAGCAGAAAGCAGTGTGAGTGCTGGGGTGTAATTATGTGGTGCTATGTCATAGAGTCCTAACAAATAGCTAAAAAAAAAAAAAAAAAGACCCAAACTGGATTTCTCTGCCAATGTTTTTCGGGTATTTTCAAAAATCTCAAATATTTCATCAAAATATTATGGAAATGTTTTAGTTTATAATCTTGGCTTGAAACCTCTCTGCAAATATTATGTTGTGTAAGGAGCCAGTTTAACAACACAGCAGTAGAACAATCTGCTGTCTGCCTAAAATGTCAAAATCCTAGCTGATAAAGTGTGTTAACTGATCGATCAATTTAGTTTATATGTGAATGTCAGGAGCGATGAGACAACACTTGTGAGGCTTGTGTTTTAACACCGTGAGTGATGAGTGCAGATTAAAGAGACGCGCTGCATGTCCATGTACTCGGTGCTGGGTTTAGACTTTAATGCTCATGATACATTCGACAAGACAATTCACAAAGCCATGCAGACACAAGAGGGTATAAATTGAGCTCACTAATGAAGCATTCCTACAAAACAAGTCCTCAAGTAGACATTTAGGTAACATGCAAATGATAAAAACAGGAGACTGAAACAGCAACAAAACAGAAACCAAGACAAAGAAGCACATTTTAGTGATTCTCACCATGGGAACCATAATGTGAAAGGGAAACCATGAAATTTAGATGAAGATTGTTGTGGATGATGATTATCATGAGAGGTTATTTCCAATGTTGAACACACATTGAAAAAATCTCAACAGTTTGTTAGTAATTATATTTTACCATAAGTAGTAGGCATTTGCTTTTCATAACCTGTAGCTCATATATCTTTTTCCTCTTGTACCCCTTTGATATTTCACATTCGATATATCTTTTTATTTTGTTGTAACTGTATATCTGTATATTAGATAGATTTGGTCACAGGGACCATTGACCTTTATTAGTCAATTATTAGAGAACCTGCAACTGGCGGTATTCTGAGCATGTGCATTAGCACATATGCTATTTCATATGCTATTTTAAGTTAGAAACAAGAGTTAATGGAAAATTCTGCATGAAACTGCATGTATTAATAGGCTGATATATACAGGGTGGGCCATTTATATGGATACACCTTAATAAAATGGGAATGGTTGGTGATATTAACTTCCTGTTTGTGGCACATTAGTATATGTGAGGGGGAAAACTTTTCAAGATGGGTGGTGACCATGGTGGCCATTTTGAAGTCGGCCATTTTGGATCCAACTTTTGTTTTTTCAATAAGAAGAGGGTCATGTGATATATGAAACTTATTGGTAATTTCACAAGAAAAACAATGGTGTGCTTGTTTTTAACATAACTTTATTCTTTCTTGAGTTATTGTAACTTATTATTAATTATTTTTAACTTATTATTCATTCATTCCTTCATTTTCTATACCGCTTAATCCTGTGTTCAGGGTCGCGGGGGACCTGGAGCCTATCCCAGGAAACTTCGGGCACTAGGCGGGGTACACCCTGGACAGGGTGCCAATCCATCGCAGGGTTAACTTATTATTAACTTATTATTATTATTAGTTATTGTTAGTTAACTGTAGCATGGGAGATGGGTGGTCTCGTAGGGTGTCTTGCATTGAAATCTGCTGCAATGACCTGGTTACTGCGTTCACCAGACATCAACATAATTTCCGTCCGCTCCTCATGTGTTAACCTCTGTGACATGTCAATGGCTGTAAACAAAGAGAAACTTGTAAATAACGCATGAAAGAATAAAGTTACGTTAAAACCAAGCACACCATTGTTTTTCTTGTGAAATTCCCAACAAGTTTGATGTGTCACATGACCCTCTTCCTATTGAAAAAACAAAAGTTGGATCCAAAATGGCCGACTTCAAAATGGCCACCATGGTCACCACCTATCTTGAAAAGTTTTCCCCCTCACATATACCAATGTGCCACAAACAGGAAGTTAATATCACCAACAATTCCCATTTTATTAAAGTGTATCCATATAAATGGCCCACCCTGTATATACATTGATCACCTATTACGTTTATAATAGGTGTTCATAGCAGGTGACATACAGCATACCTCACCGATCACCAGTTATTATAATACAGTAGAAATTGTCAAAATGTAAAGGATTTTCTTGTGTGTTCAGAGAGTTAGAGCATTACAAAGATCTCGCAGTGATTGAGAAATCCTTGCAGTGTTGGAGAACCCTTTGTTCTTTAAGTGAACAATGACTCAGCAGACAAGCACAATAAAAATGCAACGCCTACCACCAGAAGTAATTTGGGGGGTTTATAGCAAAAGGGGAGAATACTTACGCAATCTTAAAAAATATATATGTATTGTAGTGTTTTGGATTATTATCTCTTCTAGACTAATTACGTTTATTGTATTTTCTTATTAAAACAATACAATACAGTCACTATAACAGCATGGGCTTTCATCTTTAGCAATAATATAAATCAGCACAGGGAAAGGAAAGGAGAAACACACACTGTAGACTCATGGACAGGGAAAATATAGAGCACACAATCTTCAGTGAGCCTGACAAAAGCTATACCTGTTGTACTGATATTAAGAGATGTTGAAGCCATACCACCTCAATTTAAAGTGATACTGTAGATACAGATAGCAGATCCCCTAGGATCACTAGCTTAAAAAGGTAGGGGGTGAAAGATGGTTCACCACTTTTCCTGGGCAGAACATTGAAAACAGCTAATTTGGACCACACATTGTTCCCAAGATATAAGCATTTCTACTGAGAATGAGTGTGAGTGGATGGGGCATGGCTTTGCCCAGTTGCCATAAAAACAGGCTTATTTAGGCCACATGGCCCTGAATATTTAGAAGGGATTTTGTGCAAACTTGAGTGTTGTAACGTGTTTGATGCATGGGACACAAGGCGAAGTCTTATGGAAAAGCGAGTTAATTTATTAGAGATATTGGGAAAGGAAAGGGTTAAAAGGAGGGAGGAAGGGAAAAAGCAAGGAAAGGATGCGCATGCAGGTCTGTGGGCAGTGCTTTTCACGTCTGCCACATGACTCTGTTCTTTAGTTTTCCGTTAATTTCCAGGTCCAAACCAACAGACAGACAGCCCAACAGAACCGCAAGCGACACTCCCCACCATGTTTTATAGCCTGGGGAGAAGCCCGAGATCTTTTAGTAAAGATTAACCGCCAGTCAATGCCCATTCCCGCGACCCCGCCCCCCTCGCACACCTGCAGCAAGCGAGGCCACCTACAGTACCTAGTGAGCTACAGAGTGAGTGAGGAGTGATAGGAGATTTAGGTGCACTCCTTAGTGTGAATAAGCACTTTAGAAACAGAGGTAGTTTTTGCTGACTCACTTTCTTTACACTTTCTTTATTATAAAATCCCATACCTCTGTGATTAAACCAGACAGGCACAGAGACCACACCTCCTTCTCTGAGACCACACTTTGTTAACCAGCATTGGAAGCCACAGGACTCATGCTTTCTGTCCCAGAACTGACAGGCAAAGAGAACAGCCCTCCTTCAGTCAAACTGACAGGCAGAGTTGCCACACCTTCCTCAGACTGATCTGCCCCCATGCACAAATGCACATAGCCACAGCAGGAAAAGTGAACTCCACATCTATTTCTTCCACATGAAGCAATATAAGGCAGTGTGCTGACTTGTCTACTTTTGTAAACTCTTTACCCTCCTGTTCCTTTTGGGTCTGATTGCTTCCAAAAAGTGACACAGGTGATAAATGACACAGTGCACAAGCTGCCTGCTGCTGAGCCAACGCGAGGGGGGAAAAAGAAAAGCTTTTTATACTGTAAGCCAAGGCGATCATGCTTTCCTTTTTCACACAAAAGCTGTAATGGAGTAAACTTTCACTTCCATGAAGTGCTATCTAGTCTCCATTTTGAACAGTGACCTATTTCGGAGCTATGCCTGCTCTCTATCCTGTTCACTGATTAAAACTGTAAAAAAGTGCTAAGCCCGAGACTTCACCTCTATCCAAACCTATAACAGTACTCCTCTGAATCTCAAAAGCTATTTTTCAGATGGCTGACTATGAAACGACCCTCAGTACAGCCTGTTACGAGTTACTTAATAGGCTACTTAAAATTTGCAGATGAGGCTTTTTAAAATTGCTTTTCTCATTGAATTTCCATTTTTCTTCTAATTTTATGATCCAAAACAGTTTGAACCCTGTACAGAAACCAGACTGACACCATTCTCCTAAGAAGAAGAAATCCTGTAATTTCCAAGGCTTCTTTCTGCCTCCTTTTTATCTTTCAATCTCTGCAGTAATGCCCATGCCAGGCTCCCTGACAAGAGCATAGTACAGAATTATCCTAAATTCTAAATATCCCCAACCTTATCAGACTCTTGCTCAACAATACAAGGGGGGGGATCGAATTCTAACCCCAGAACATCAAAACTCTACAATCAAGCTCTAATCAGCACCACGGACAGCAATTTTTTTTTTTTTACTCTGGCCTCCATTTTGTTTCAACATCATTCATGTATCGTAACTTTAATTCAGTTTCATTGAAGATGAAGCCTACTGTGACACACATCTGAGCTCCATCTGAAGGAATTTTACCGATGGGTCTTCTATGACTCGTTCTCCTCCTGTCACATCAGATCTGTGCAATTGGCCAGGCGGGATAAGTAAACAGGGAGCCAGGGGACGGATTAGGCCAAGCAGACATTGCATTACATTACAGATGGCAGGTTTAGGACTTGGGATTTGCACAGAGCAAACTTTCAATGGCAGATTTCTCTGAGGGAGATGGTTTAGGTCTGATGGATGTGTTATTGTGATAGCCGGCCGATGAAAGAGGTTTGTGATTATCTTTTTCTGAAACACTCTTTTCATTTTTTTTCCTGCTCTTGCTCCTGACCTCCCTCCCTCTCTCTCTCTCTCTCTCTCTCTAGTCAACGGACTTACATCTGCACAGAATCCAAATGACTGGCATTCACAAACACACTACAGGAAATAGAAATCATGTCATTAACAGGAGCCAGAAGATATACTCTTAGTGTGTGTGTGTGTGTGTGTGTGTGTGTGTGTGTGTGTGTGTGTGTGTGTGACAGAGAGATGGAGAGAAAGAGTGGGGGTTGGCCGAACATCCCCATTCACTGCCAGCTAGTCCAAAGCCTGGTGAAGGGTACAAATCAGTGTTAAGAGCAGCGGGTGCCTCTGGCTGATTGGGACATAATTGAGTGTTGTTTTTTCTTTTTTTCCTTTTCCTTCCCAGGATGTTTCTCCAAGGCCTGAGCTCTGATCACTTTAATTTCTGCTTCGACTCGGGAGCTTATGACCTAATCAGAAACTCTCTCACTGTCTTGCCAGGGCCTGCAGGGCCACACACTGTTTAATAAAGCAGGCTTGTGATTAAACTCAGGCACTATGGAATGCAATTACACTGCAAAATGCAGATCCATCCTTTAATATTGTGCTCAACTATGTTTTTCTGGTGAATACAAATTCACAGTATGTTCTAAAAATCTCATTTACAACTTAAATCATAAAGGTTTTTAAATGCTGGGTTCATTGCTATAGCATATTGGGGCTTTTTTTTTTTTTTGCTCTACTGATTGTTTAACAAATGTTACTGAATGTCACAACAATATCGCCATCCCTAATGCTTGACCTAT
This sequence comes from Channallabes apus, assembly GCA_030522415.1. Taxonomy (NCBI): domain Eukaryota; kingdom Metazoa; phylum Chordata; class Actinopteri; order Siluriformes; family Clariidae; genus Channallabes; species Channallabes apus. The sequence goes on along the minus strand of CM060120.1, from coordinate 3,990,625 downwards.
AGCTAGACCATTGTTAATGAGTTAAAAGGCCAAGTCTGGCAGTTATAGTCCTGACTACCTTTTTTTGTTTTTTTGTTAGATGACCTCCTGTAGCCAAAAGCTCAGTGGCATAGATCTGTCCTGCCAGAAAGCCCGGCTCATGTGAGTTGTGACAGCATCTGTCCTTCTTCTGCCAGCTTTAATGACAAAATGTCACTGATTCCACAGAAATATCCGTCATAATATCCTTCTTTGTCTCTGCTCCAGCCGGGATGCCTCAATTTTCTCAAACATCTCTCCTTTTTTTGTCCTTCCATGGCCAACATATTATTTTCTGTTCTGTAGTTACCATAGCAATGGCAGCCTGTAGCCCATGACGACCGAGCATTGCAAACCAGAGCTGGAGCGCTGGGAGACGACTGCAGCCTCTTCGTCACCTCCATTTTTTTCACCATCTCAACAATCTTGCTGTCTCTTTTGCTCCATCTACTCAGACTCTCTCAAATCCCGCTCTCCAATCCCACATTCTCACAATCTCTCAGACATTTTGTGCTCATGGTTGCCAGATGTCAGCACCATTTGTGATCTGTCAACCTTAAAAAAAAATAATATTAATAGTAGTAATAAAATATTTTCCCCCTCCTCTTACCTATTCTAAATTTTCACAATATTTTCCCTCTGCTTAGACCATTTACCTGGCATTCTGTTTGGTAGAAATGCATAGAATGAATTATCACTTGTTATGCTACTATAATTTGGATGACACCAAGTCAAGATTACTTACTGTCTAATTTCAATGTACAAAACTTACTTTTAGTCCAATCACCATACAATTACAGATGGCGTATAAATAAAGGGAATAATAATGCATTAAGGCTTTGCTTTTCAATTTTCATTTTCCGGCAGAAAATGTATTGCAATGAAGTGCAAGATCTCCATCATATCACATTTTTGCTTTTGTGTTGCTTGCTGGGGAATTGCATTGAATAAGACCATTAGTACCTTCACTGGATAGCAAGAAAAGGGTGGAGAACATCTTGAGGGACTTAATTTCTCTTAAATCCCTTTTTTAATCCATCAAGACTTTTAGTTCCTTACACACCTTGCTCAGAGATACCTGATACTTCAAATCATGCACAAACCTTCAGGTCATGCACTAGACAGTTTAATGACCCATATCCAGAAATTTTCCATTAATATACCTTGCCTCATTCATTGCAACATATGCATGAATATCATTATGCACTGACCAGCTACAACAGTATAACACTCAGACACTTTTACTGCTAGTAGTGGTGTTAATGCTTTGCTGATCGCACACCATTCCAGTCACTGTGCTTCTGATTACTGTATGTACTCAATGTTCCATGTTACTCTTATTTGTCTTTTACAGTTATCATAGTGTTTGCAGAACAATGTTTCATTAGAATCGATACATGTACATGGGTAGAATTTTAAAGCTCTTCTTCTTTGTCTTTCGGCTGTTCCCTTTAAGGGGTCGCTACAGCGAATCATCTGCCTCCATCTAACCCTATCCTCTGCATCCTCTTCTCTCACACCAACTAACTTCATGTCCTCTCTCACTGCATCCATAAATCTCCTCTTTGGTCTTCCTCTAGACCTCCTGCCTGGCAGTTCCAACCTCAGCATCCTTCTACCGATATATTCACACTCTCTCCTCTGAAGATGTCCAAACCACCTCAATCTGGCTTCTCTGACTTTATCTCCAAAGCATCTAGCATGGGTTGTCCCTCTGGTGAACTCATTCTTGATCCTATCCATCCTTGTCACTCCCAAAGAGAACCTCAACATCTTCAGCTCTGCTACCTCTAGCTCTGCCTCCTGTCTTTTCTTCAGTGGCACTGTCTCTAAGCCATAGAGCATTGCTGGTCTCACCACTGACCTGTACACCTTTCCTTTCATTCTCGCTGATACTCTTTTATCGCACAACACACCTGACATGTTTCTCCACCCATTCCAACCTGCCTGTACTCATCTCTTCACCTCCTTTGAACACTCTCCGTTGCTCTCGACCGTTGACCCTAAGTACTGTACTTAAAATCCTGCACCTTCTTTACCTCTGCTCCCTGTAGCCTCACTGTTCCTCTTGGGTCCTCTCATTCATACACATGTATTCCGTCTTGCTGCGGCTAACCTTCATTCCTCTGCTTTCCAGAGCGTACCTCCACCTCTCCAAATTTTCCTCCACCTGTTCTCTGTTCTCGCTACAAAGCACAATGTCATCTGCAAACATCATAGTCCATGGAGACTCCTGTCTAACTTAATCTGTCATCCTGTCCATCACTAGAGCAAACAAAAAGGGGCTTAGAGCCGATCCTTGATGCAGACCCACATCCACCTTGAACTCTTCTGTCACACCTACAGCACATCTTACCACTGTCTTACAACTCTCATACATGTCCTGCACCACTCTAACATACTTCTCTGCCACTCCAGACTTCCTCATACAACACCACAGCTCCTCTCTCGGCACCCTGTCGTACGCTTTCTCTAAATCTACAAAGACACAATGCAACTCTTTATTACCTTCTCTGTACTTCTCCACCAGCATCCTCAAACCAAATACTGCATCTGATGTACTCTTTCTAGGCATAAAACCATATTGCTGCTCACAATTCTCACCTCTGCCCTTAACCTAGCTTCCACTACTCTTTCCCACAGCTTCATTGTATGGCTCATTAACTTTATACCTCTGTAATTGCCAAAGCTCTGCACATCTCCCTTGTTCTTAAAAATCGGCACCAACACACTTCTCCTCCATTCCTCTGGAATCCTCTCACTCTCCAAGATCTCGTTAAACAAACTAGTCAGAATCTCTACTGCCACCTCTCCTAAGCACTTCCATACCTCCACAGGTATGTCATCAGGACCAACAGCCTTTCCACTCTTCATCCTCTTCAACGCCCTTCTCACCTCACTTTTACTAATATTTGCTACTTCCTGCTCCACAACAGTCACCTCTTCTACTCTTTGTTCTCTTTCGTTTTCCTCATTCATCAACTCCTCAAAGTACTCCTTCCATCTTCCCATCACCCTCCTGCCATCTGTCAGTACATTTCCATCTCTATGTTTAATCACTCTAACCTGCTGCACATCCTTCCCATCTCTATCTCTCTGCCTCGTCAACCTGTACAGATCCACCTCACCCTCCTTACTGTCCAGCCTAGCATTCAAGTTCTCATATGTTCTTTGTTTGGCCTTTGCCACCTCTACCTTCACCTTACGCTGCATCTCCCTGTACTCCTGTCTACTCTCTTCAGTCCTCTCAGAGTTCCACTTCTTCTTACAGTAGCTAGACTCTTTCCCTGTATACACTCCTGGACTTCCTCATTCCACCACCAAATCTCCTTGTCCCCTTTTCCCTTACCTGATGATACACCAAGTACCCTCTTACAGTACCTGTCTTCCTGATCGCATTGGCTGTAGTTGTCCAGTCAACTGAAAGCATCTCCTGACCACCCATAGCTTGTCTCAACTCCTCCCTAAAGACTACAAAACATTCTTCCTTTCTCAGCTTCCACCACTTTGTCCTCTGCTCTGCCTTTGTCCTCTTCACCTTCCTCACCACCAGGGTTATTTTACACACCACCATTCTGTGTTGTCTGGCTACACTCTCCCCTACCAACACCTTGCAGTCACTGATCTCTTTCAGATTACAACGTCGACACAAGATGTAGTCTACCTGAGTGCTTCTGCCTCCACTCTTATATGTCACCCTATGGGAATTTTAAAGCTCTCCAATCCTTAATATAAAACACTTTAAATATATTTATTCTTAATGGAATATTAGTATTACACTTAATACCAAGGTTTGGTTATCTTCTCAGACCTGATTGATCAGAAGCCATGCATTAGCTTTTGTATAAAAGCATAGCTAGGACAGCATTTTTTGCTTCTTTTTTTTATTAAATACATTTATGTAGCAGATTCAAAATGTGTGGGAAGTCCTTTTATAAGAATCATGGAGATCGAGAGAGAGAAAAAAAGAGTATGAGATGCTGGTGAGGGAATTACTGTTTATCATGGCTACAATATAAGTGATAACAGGAACTAACATGTCTCTTGGACAGCTTTAGATCTTAATTATAAGCTATTACGCTCTTCAGAGATTTCAGAGAATCAGTATAAAACCATCAGTGGCACCATCACTGCATCCTTGCATTTGGGCTGCAGAAGAAATATTTTGTCCTTAAAGCCAGCAAGTCATGCAAATAGAATGCCTTTGAAGCTAGGGGGCATCACAAAGCACAAATATCTTTACCCAAACCTTCACAGACCATGGACCTCTGGACCATGCTAGTAACCTCTTACAACCCCGAATCCTTTTCAAACCAGTAGGCTATACGTGACGATTGCAGATCATAACCTCACTGAAATGCCAAGAGACCTTCAGTGCCTGGCTACAGTACCAGCTACCAGAAAGAAGGAACTGCAAAGAAAAATGGCTCGCCACAGGGCATGCTTCATGATCCATGAGAAACAGCAGAGAGGGAACACATTCAGATCTTGCAACCCAAGCGCTCTTTACAGGAGAATGTGCATATATCATAAAAATGGAAAAACGGCTGCAACAATAGCAAATTTCGCACTTCAGCGACCACTGTATTTGCACATACTTAGTAGGGAACACGTCTAGGTCTGAGATGGAGCGTGAGTAGCATTTGTTTTAAAACAGGAAACTTGAATTGTTTGCTTCCCTGAAGACATATATGATATTTTATATGTTGGATGTTTTAAATCATTTCCATAATGACATCTACAGTATACAGAACATATAGAAAATCCCCACTGCTGAAGAAATACAGACTTTCTTTGCCTTTTGTACAGTATATGCACAGGCCTTCTTGTACAGTACATGGTTATTCATAGTTTGCTCATTTTCATGGATGCAAGCACAAGCAGGACATGAAAACATATAGTACACAGGGGAGTCCCTGGGTTTAGAAAAAAAAAAGAAAAGAAAAAAAAACTACTGTATTGTTGTTTCAACCTATTGTAAAAACTGGATGGATGGATGGATGGATTGAAGGAAGGAAGGAAGGAAGGAAGGAAGGAAGGAATACAGCCATCTTGAGCCATGTAATGTTAACAATCATAATGTAGTAGTAATAATAATAATAATAGTTTTTGCTTTTTTGAACAATATACAGTAATGGTTACATTCACACTTGACACTGATGACACTTGAGGTACTGTGGACAATCTAAGACAATACCGGTAGACTAGAAGCAGAGGCAGTCTAAATGTCCCTGCATATTGTATTATGTTATCCTGAAAGTCAGCAGGTGGTGTACACCGGATGCTAGTGAGAATTGCAGACTTGCGGAGAGCAAGGCAAATCTTGGTCAGAACAGGCCATATATTGGGTGGAAGGAAGCATGGCTTATACCTGACATAGTATGTCATCTTGTCAACCCTTGCAGGGTACTTGGCCATGACATCAGGATGGCCTCCATAGGTCTCCAGTATGTCAGATTACAAAATGGTGTGTCCGGGACAGTGATCTGTAGCACCGGAGCTCCTCAGGGGTCTGTACTGTCTCCATTTCTTTTCACCCTCTATAGTTATAGTCCTGACTACTACTCTATACATCCGACTTTAGATATAATTCAGAGTCATGCCATCTGCAGACGATTTCTGATGACTCTGTAGTTGTTGGCTGTATAAATGATGGTGTCTGGGAGATCATCTTGACAACAAATTTGACTGGTCACTCAACACAACATTCTATAAGAAAGGACAGAGCTCAGGTCGTTTAACGCCTGCAACACCATTCTTTGGATGGTCTATGAAAATGTTGTGGTGAGTGTCTTTTTTATGCTGTGGTCTGTTGGGGTGTACCATGAAAGTGTCAGACAGAAAAAGACTGGACAAGGTAGTTAAAAGGACCATATCTGTGCTAGGCATGGAGCTTGGCTCTTGAAAAATCCTTCTCACCCACTATACAGGACCAGAGGAGCAAATTCAGCCAGAGATTTGAGACCTTTTCTCCCAATGGCTATAAAATTATATAACCATTCTCTTTAACGTCTACACTTTCGAGATGGTAACGGTCAGTAACAATAATGCAATATTACATTAATACAATACTGCTTGCCGCAGTTATTTACCACTGCTCTTGGTCCATACCACTTTTCAAGTGCAATATCTGATGTTTACCTGTATAATTTGTGCAACACCTTTTCCTTTTCCCCCTCCCATATGCAATATCTATATACTGAATAATCTTTAGCTTGCAATATGGTATTTACTGTTTTATAATACCTGTTTTTTATTTTGTATTTTCTACTCTCCTCCTTGTTTAATGTATTACTCTTTTCCTTTCCTCCTGGTAAACAACTGTAAGCAACTGTAACCAAAGTTATTTGAACCATGAATAGTGGGCTGAGCAGGGCTTGGAGTAGAACTAAACTAGGATCTCTTTGCTGTTTACCTTGTCCTGGAACTCTGCTCGTCTGTCTGACTCATCAGTAAAGTGTCTAGCAGTGACTCATACCAGGGGATGGGGAACCCTGTCAGCCAATTCCAGAAAGCTCAACAAGCTTCTGTGTTCATAATAGCTCAGAGATTCTGTCCATCTGTGCACTGGATTGATGAGCTGGGAGAGCACACATCTAATCCACTTCACTTCAGTGGACTTCATATCTGCCAGGGTCTTCCATTAAACACAACATTGCAGGATAAATCTGTGTGGCAGGAACTTGCATCTGTCATATGGGGTTGGAATGTACATGTGTAAATCTTTCTGGGGTTCACCAAACTTTTTTTGTACAGTATTAAGAATTGGAGATGGTTCCAAGCAATCAACAAACATCCACTACAAGGGTTAAGGCAAAGCCAGAAAAGGAAATAAGAAACTGGTCAAAAATACAAAAAACAGTACTACCCAGGAATGGAAAGCCTATAAACCATGATGAAATTTCACAGCTACTAAGCTCCTCCTTAGGTCCTTTAGTGGCTTTGGAATAGGCCCTTGAATAACTGTTTCCACCTCTCCCACAACTCTGTTATTATCTCTCTCTGTCTCTCTCTCAGTCCCACCTACATGAGTCAGTTACCCTCTCAGAGCTCGTTATCTCAGGCTGCCTCCCTTTACATTCCCTCTAATGGCCACTAATAGCTTTTATTTAAAATTAAGTGAGACATCAATAGGTGAAACATGCATCAGATTCATCACACCTATCTCAGCCTTTCTTAGTTTTTCTTTCAGTAAAGGTTTTTGAAAAGAAAATAAGAAGAACTAATGGCACCCTGATCTAAAAGCCAAAGTGTGAGCCGGAGACACCTACTGTGTGAGAAAGCAGCATGTGTTCATCGCTTCATGTCTCCAACTATACCTTATGAATTAAAAAAAAAAGAGTTCATCCTGGGGATATTTATAAACTTCTCATTGCTTAACGTGTTTCTATGGGAACTGAGCATGTGGTGAGCTCAGAACATGACCAACAAATACTAAATGTGTCATATCTGCCATTATTCCTGGTATATGTTTTTTTGTTTGCTTGTTGTACTTTAAAGTCAAATTATTCTCTAAATTATTTGCTAAATTTAATTGAAATAGACATTATTTATATTAACATAATTATAAGGTTATTTGCAAAAATACTATATGGAATTTAATTATGTCCTAACTATACAACAGTTAGCTCAGACCAAGTTATCTGATTGGACTAGAGAAATTCCACACATAGTGATATACTGTAGAGCATAACAGCGCTGAGACATTTAACGTCACGCATCACTTCACATTAGCGGTGTTCTGAAATCATTAATCAGTCCAAAGACATGCATTTGAACTGCATGTGTTTGTGTTGTTAAACACACAATGTTGCTGAGCCGAGAAGACTGGTACACAGATGCCAGGAAATGGATATAAGGGGGAAAGTGCTCTTTCATTTTACTTCAGTGAAGGAAGCAAGGGAGAAAGAATTCAGCAGGTTAAGTGTGTGGGTGGAAGCAGTCAATCAGTCAAGGACCAATGTCTGTGAGTCCTTCATTTTTCTTGGAAGGGAATTCCCGGAGCTATCCGATTCTGAAAAAGCAAAACAAAAGAGAGAAATCCATATGAGTGAGGCACACAGGACACACAACTCACTGGTTTGCTGTCCAGCTGGTCCTTTATGGGCTGCCAGTGACTGTGGGATGGTAAGGGAAATCCGATGTCAGTCATGGAGAGTTAAGTTGCCTTGTCCCTCTGGGTTGCATAGTGGAGCTGGCCAGGGTGCTGAAGGAAGTCTTCAGTTTTAACTTCCTGGTTGCTGCTGCATCTGGCCGAGGGTGACTGAGAATTATATCTATTAAATGTTAGGATGTGGCTGGAGCTCCATGCAGGACAATGGGGAGGACAAAAGGCGCTGGGTACGTAGAGGAGCATGTGGTCTATGGGTCAAAATTCTTGTGGTTGTGTTGGTTGGTTATATGCTGGCCAGTGTTCAGCCTGGGCCTTTTCCATGTGCACTCGCACTATAGGAAGCATGTGGCTTATTTTGGATTGTATGTCTTGTACATGCTCCACTATAAAACAATATGAAGAGTCTTTTCCAGAGGCATGGGAACTCCTTTCTCTTGGCGGGGGCAAGGTTTGAGACGTTTTTCTCCCCCCCTTTCTGTGCCCCCATTTAGCCCTAGGAGGAGAGGAACAGATAAGTCTGTCATGACCCCTACTTTAACCCTGAGGTTCCCCCATCGGTTTAGCACCATGATGCGGGTGGCAGGGACCTCCCTCTGATCCCCATGCATGCGTGATTGGAAAAGGACCGCATTGCCATTTGTCAGGAGAAACATACTCCAAGCGAGTTAATGTGATTACACTTCCTGTGTCGATGAGAGTGTAAAGCGGAGCAACACACACACACACACACACACACACACACACACACACACACACACACACACACACACACACACATTAAACATTATTTGCAGATTAAAGTGATAAAAACACTTATTCTTAAACAAATACACGTAGTGTTTAATATAAACAATAACAAAACAAAAATCCCCATGAAATGTCTATTTAATTTATGATCATATTTTTTTTAACAAATTATTGTAAAACACACACACAAGCTTACGTATTTACAGATTACAATCACTCTTAATCCTATTTATGATTAGACTTTTTAAATGAATTATTGTCAAACACAAAGATTAAACCTTATTTATGGCAAAACAAAGAGGAAATATCTAATCCATAGATGCTTGAACTTGAGGTTACACATGTGGGTCACATAGGCAAAGAAATACCATGTGGTTTTTTTGGTTGTTCCTATTACCAGATAGATAATAAGTATAAATAGAATTTATTATTGTTATTGTTATTGTTATTGTTATTATTATTGTTATTATTATTATTGTTATTATTATTATTATTATTATTATTAGTAGTAGTAGTAGTAATAATAATAATAGTTCTTTTTAAGTTATTAGGATACAACCCAGTGCCTCCAAACAAGCCTTCTGGCACTGTGTTTTCCACGGTATTTGCTATCTTGCACTATTGCACAATAGCTTCCCCAGTCTGCCCACCACTTTCTGGTTCACATAGGCAAAGAAATATCATAGGCACAGGGGATCACGTGTTTATATGGTCATTTTCAGGTGATTTTTTTATATTCACAGATTTATTTATTAATTTATCTTATATCGTTCATTAACCAGTGCTGTATTTCTAGCATGGATCTGTCCCGCTCAGGTTCTAAGGGGTTAAAACCTTGTGATCACAGTTAGATCAAATCCATTGTTAATACATGCTTTAATGGAATACATGCATATTGGTGTTTCCAAATTGCCTGTAGTGTGTGTGTGTGTGTGTGTGTGTGTGTGTGTGTATAAGTGTTTGTGAGTGATTATCCTCTGAGATGGACTGGCACACTGTCCAGGGTAAACCCTGCCTAGTGCCCCATGCCCAGGGTTAGGCTGCAGGCCCCGTGTGATCCTGTACAGGATAAGTACAGTAGTATAGAGAAATATTGTGAGTGATTATGTAATTCATGGTATCGAATATGTCTGAGAAATGGATTAAATGTAAACACTCGCACATAAACCAGCAAAAAAGGAACAACTTCAGAGCAAGGACGTTAATAGTGCACTGTCACCCCAAAAAGAATTACACTTATAGTTTTCCTTGCTTGCCTGTGCACTCTGAGTAATAAACAGCCTTTGCAGAAAAAGGAGCCACACTGCAGAAAAGGTGTTTGAAAACGTTTATTTCCACTTATCCATCTTGCAGATATCGTACTGTATCATGGCTCTGCAAATGCATCATTATATACGTTTATTTATTTATTTATTTTTTTATTATTATTTTTTTTGCAAAGTATCATAGCTTAAGTGCTGAAAGTGCTGTTTCGAGTGTGGTTTCATCCTGATGATTCAAAGCCATAAAAACACGCTCAGCGATGATCACTTGGCTGCAACGGGGTTCTGATCCGAGCCACAGTCACGCCACTCGCTGGCTCGTTCAGGCACAAAGGCCTCAGTGAGACGGCATGCTGCTTACTCTGCAAGGAATGTATGGCTGCTTTCATTTTTCAGCAGGACACATCAGTGGGACACCGGAACAAAGGCGTGCGGCATGGCAGCCATCAAGAGAATAGACAATTGGCAGGAAAACAAAAATGCAAAAAACTTTTTTTTTCCTGCTGTTGATTAGACCGGGTGTGGTGTGTTTTCAAGATGATGAGATAAGAAATAGAAGTGGATCAAGTGAACAACATCATGTCAAGACAACAATATTGTAATTGTAATGGAAAGACAAAAATGGGGGAAAGAATGGTGAAAGAGAATCAGCCCTGATGTTTTGCCATCCAGAACAGTTGTAAGTTTCAGCTTTGCAAATTGGATGGGGGAATTTGCTTCCCACTGACATCCTGCAATGACATGTCATGCTGCATAAGCAATCCTTGCTCTATTTCCTTGGAAATGACAGAAACTGTGAGGAGGGAAAATTATGGTAAAATTCCCTAAAGTAGCCACTCAAGCAGTCACCGTCTTTATTTCAGTTTGCTTTAAAAAAAAAAAAAAAAAAAAAAAGGGGACAACGAAATGAAAAAATAACATCCTAGTGGTAGTAAATTCATATGTCTTATCGGTCAAAACTTTATGTATTTTCTGCAATAGCAGCTCTCACAATATTAACAGCTCACACAATGTTATGTGGCGTGTGAAAAAAGGATACGTTTTCTTGTCCTTTTATCTTAATGTCAAACGTTTTTTTATGTACTGTGTGCATTTAGGCATTTGGCAGACGCTCTTATCCAGAGCGACTTACATTTTTATCTCATTACACATCTGAGCAGTTGAGGGTTAAGGGCCTTGCTCAAGGGCCCAACAGTGGCAACTTGGTGGTTGTGGGGTTTGAACCTGGGATCTTCCGAACCGTAGTCCAATGCCTTAACCACTGAGCTACTCCTGGCCCTATGTATATATATATATATATATATATATATATTACACTGCATAGTCTGCATAGTCTGAACCCGTTTACACTGGTGGAGAATGCAGGCACGGACCTTGGGTAGAGTCCTGAATGAGGCCGGGATCTTACTTGGCAGTGCCAGTGGCGACCGTGAGCTCGGAGCTGAGGGAAGGGCAGTGTCAAGGCATGCATCTGTGATGGGCGTCCGTCCAAATCGATATCGCTCCTCGCTCACTCCTCACTCACTATATATAGACGGCCTCCTCTATCTGCAGGTGTGCGAAGGAGGGGGGGGGGGGGCATGTAATTAGGCACGACTGGTGAGGCATCGCCGCTAATGGTAGCTCGGGGTTCTGTTGGACTACTGGACTTTACTAAGCGGCATGAGTGCGACGCGCGCGCTAAAGGCAGAAGTGCGTCATGCAAGCGGGGCAATGGAACGTGCCCCAGGGACTTCAATGAGTTCAAAGCAGTATGTTTATGTATGTATTTTTTGAGATGCCTTGAAAGTTAGATTAGAAGAATAAGGAAGAGTTGGAAGAGTAAGGATAGGCAGGCAGTTAAATTGCACAATACTATAAAATTGTTTTTCAGAGCAACATATTGTAGTTTTCTGAACAGTTTGCAAAGCCAAAGCTTACAGTAACTGTTTGACAAATATACTGCACAGTGCCCCTAGTGGTCAACAGCACAAAATAGTCATTGGATATATTAATACTCAAGGTTTCTTCCTAATGCCATCTCAGGGAGTTTTTCCTTGCCACCGTCGCCGTCACCCTTGGCTTGCTCATCAGAGAAATTTCATTCATTCGTCTCATTATTATCTGCACATTTTTCTCACACATCCACACTTCCAATTATTTTCTTTTCTATACTTATTTTTTATTTATTTATTTATTTATTTATTTATTTTATTATTATTATTATTATTATTATTATTATTATTATTATTATTAATTTCTTTATTTATTTATTTTTGTTAAATTTCTTAAATTTTTGTGAAGCTGCTTTGAGACAATGACCATTGTTAAAAGCGCTATATAAATAAAATTGAATTGAATTGAATTGAATTGAATGCATAAAACAATAATGAACATGAGTTAGTGTAGGATGGCCAAAAAAACTATCAAACATCTGACCATCCTACACTAACTTATGTCCTCTCCCTGACACATCTGCAGTACTTCCTCAATGCTGCTGATCTCATAACATATGCTGGTTTTTTCAAGGGGGGTTTGGGGTTCAGTGGGTCAGTTTGTGCTGAGGGACCGGGGCAACGTTTGTCTTAATTAACCAACTGAAGCAGCGCAGCTGTCTGGTCGCTTCATGAAATTGTGTCTGAGCATCAGATTACAGATCAGGCAAAGTCCTCTGGGTTTGCTGCGTGACTGCCTGCCTCCATACTGATATCTTCATCAGTGAGTTTCATCATCATCTCCCTGGAAGGAGCTCCAGATACAAACAATCTTCCTCTCACTCCGCCTAAAAGGAGCATCTCAAACTATTTGCAAAATAAATTCTAGATCATCTGGGGAAATCTGCAACACAGATTAAAATTTCAATGAAATCAAAAAGACCAAAAAAACAGGTGTATATTTCACTTGATGGTGTTGTTTTCTTATATTATCCACTTAGGCAATTAAAATAAAATGGATGATTTGTCTCCTGCGGGGGCTACACAGATATTTTAGAAACAACATTTCATATTTTATATAGTTTAGCCCATACTATGTAGAAAAAAAAGATTTAATAGAATAAGGTGTGGGATGTTTCTTTATAAATTTTAACTATGTAAAGGCACATCATCCCTGAATTTCCCACATACGAATTTGGCAAAATCTGTCACAGCATTGAACATTGTCAACCTGCTTCTTTATTCCTTTGGAATTTAATCTAATATACTGTACACTACCGTTCAAAAGTTTTAGATCACTTGCAAATGTCTTTGTTTTTGTTTAGTGATTTATTTTCTACATTCTACAACAATACTGTGGATTTCAAAACTATAAAATAACACATATGGAATTAGGCAATTATGTAACAACAACAAAAACAACAGTTATTGTAAGACACAGAGGTCGGCCTTTCTGTAATAGTTCCTGCAAGAACAGTATCGTCAAGTGCATTTACAAAATCCGTCAAGCACCATAATGAAACTGTCTCTCATGAAGGCCGTCCCAGGAGGACGAGACCAAAACCTCCCTCTGCTGCAGACGAGAAGTTCATTTAGAGTTATCAGCCTGAAAAATGACCAATTAACAGCACCTCAGATTAGAGGCGTTATGAAGTCTTTACAGAGCAGAAGTAGCAGAAACATCTCAATATCAACTGTTCAAAGGAGATTCATGCAGTTTTTGGACGCCTTCAGCAAAACTTTACAATGTAGAAAGAAATAAACATCAGGAACCATCATGGAGTTAGAAAGTGATCTAAAACTTTTGAACGGTAGTGTAAGTTCCAGCACCAAACACCTGACCCAACCCCCCCAATTATCACCTTTGTTTTATCATACTAATTTGTGTGCTTGTACGGGATAAGAGCTACAGGCCGTAACACCTATTCAGGCTCAGCAGCTTTATTGTTAAGGAAAACCCAGAATTGTCATGATAATCCATAGCATCTGTCAAAACATGACACAGGGTAGGCAACATCAAATGAGGATAATCCAGCAGAGTAAACTATATAAAAAAAAATGTGTTGAAAAAGTGAGAAACATGAAATCAGGCTAAACAATGAGACTGTAAAATTATATATAAAAGGAAATAAATAGACAAACCTATTAAAGTCTAAACATAGAACAATTGCATATGTGATGGAACACTAATGGCAGGAGCAGGGCTAAAGCAAGAACAAGAAGCAAATCAAAACATGTCACAACATGAGCACAAGTGTGCTAATGGCATGTGTAACACAGGCACAATCAATCCATAGATAGGATCTTAAATTATGTATTTATGTATGTACTGTCTGGATGGATTGATGGAACGATGGATGGATTTATGAATACATGAATTATGGGATGGATGGATGGATGAATAGTTGGATGGATACAGTGGATGGATGGATGGTGGGTGGATAGATGGATAGACAGACAGATAATGGAGAAATAGATGAATGGATGAATGGACAGAAATATGCGAGTTCACAAATGATACAAAATAAGAATATTTTCCTGACCCCCAGGAGAAACTGATGGTGTCTATAGCGAACTCATGCATCAGGCCATGAATCTAAGCATCACTTGTTAAAGATCAGACACTTTTAGTTCAGAATCAGAATTTAGAATCTGAATTATTTGTACACGCCTTGAATATTTGTGTTTTCTGAAAACAGAGTATAAATGCATTAATATTACACAATAAAATCATTATTAATAATGTGTGCTTGGGGAGCAAGAACACAATCATTGACCCTGACTGATACTCTTGACCTGTAATACTCTTTACCAATCATTGTATTTTATCAATGGAAATTCAGTTTAAAATGCTTTAAACAAAAAAAAAAAACCTTGATGTTTGCAATTTACTAACAAGATTTTAATACAGCTTTTAGTACATATTAATAAGGAGATCAGTGCTGTTTTGCATTTTCGCCTCATTGCATATGCATTTGAGCTTATTCCCATCTTAAAGACCAAAATAGTGGGTGGAGATTATTTTAATAAACCATTTATCTCCATCAATCAATGTGATAATGTGTAATTAGTCAGGCTCCGTGCACAAACTGTGTAACGGCTGCTCTTATTTCCGGCTGTAACAGCAGTGGGTGTGAGACGAGTGTCGCATCGGAGTCCACAGACACTCCATGAGCTGATGGAATCCTCTCTGGACATTACACTATATCCCTATAACGCTCATTACTGTCAGTATCAGGCACTCTGATAGTGTATTAGAGCATGATCAAATCTATCAATGGTTTAATAATTTAAGACCTTATCTAAGAACTATCAGGGTTGACCATTACATCACTGTATATCCTGTGGTGTCCTTAATAAGAAAAAGAAAAGGAATCACTACCATCATCATTTGTACCTCATTCTGATTTAGGGCATTCGTTAAATGGTGTAAATGTGACAAACATATTAAACTCATATATAGAGTATGTGTCACTCTACTGTATGTAATTATCCAGCACTGCTGTTATTGATTGGCTGCATAAATCTACAGTGCTGAGCTTGTTAAACTTACTCCTTCATACCGTTCTGTGTGTTTTCTCTATTTCGTATGACCACTGGTGGTGCTGTTGTACTAAGTTTAAAAAAATGATAATAAAATCTCTAAAACATACACTGATCAGCCAGAATATTTACACCAAATAACAATAACACTGGTTATCACTTATATACAGGCAAACCGGTGACAAACAGGATGATGGGAACCCAAGACTCATTTATACCTGTGTGGGCCCAAACGTCAACCCACCCAGCCTAATTTTACAGAACAGCCAATGCTGGACATAACAGAAAGGTAACATAACACGCAGTGCATCACCTCTCACCAGCACGGGCCCCAGAAGGCAAAGAGCCCAAGGCTCCCAATCCGATAAAGCACCCAAAGGACCCAGTATCCTTGTGCCAGACACCGGAGCACACAGCCAGAGTCAGAGCTGTCCAGGTAGCACAAAGGAAACCTACACAATCCTGGACTTAGTGTGTTGTATTTTAATGTCATGGCTGAATAAAATATACAGATAATTATCTATTCATTTACAAAGTGATGTATTTCTTTCTGATTTTGATGAAGGTAATTCCTAAGGGTGCTGAAAATAGTGTTCCTTTTTCTCACAAGCTTTATATGACCACTTGCCTGCATGAAAGTAAAAACCTTCCACCCACATGATTTTGTTCTTAAAATAAATCCCAGTCCTGATGCACACCTGTGGTGTGAAAAAACAAAAGCTTCTGTATTTTGTATCACATTGTCTGTTCATTCTGAATATTGCATTCTTATTGGGTTGCATCCCTCGTCTGTGGCCGTCCACTGCTCTGAAATGCAAATGAGAATGTAGCTGCTTTTGTTTTAAGCGCCATACATTCCCATGCTGAAATCTGTCTTTGAATAGCCATGAAAGCGACACAGCAGGTCCGGCAGTCCATCGAGGCTCTGAAAGAGACTAAAGCATCAAAAATTGGTGGCCCTGGACCATCTGTCTGGAGCACAATGTGAACAATTAGCATACAGTAAAAAAAATAAATAAAATACACGGATGGCCCGATAGGAGGACACAGCCGAGATTCCAGGAACATGACAACACGTTTGAAACTCATTTACTTACCTAAGTGTTCATCCCACTACCGGTTTTGTAGATATGCTGTCTACAGGAGGTGAGGCATGCTGTTTAAGGCCGGATTGTTCTCCACTGTGTCCTAAGAACATAAGAAATTTAGTGGATTTTGTCAGGTGAATGCAGCTGACCTGAAACATGAGGTTTAGAAACACATAATATTTAGCAGTATTCTTATATTCTTATATAACACATAATATTTAGCAGTATTCTTACTTAATAAGCTTTTAATGCATTAAGAAAGATATTTCAGCTCCTTGAATGAATAGTACAAGTTCATATGGAACTAAATATATAATATAATGTATTATAAACTGGGTTATATATAATATATAGCTCTTTGAGATAGCAAACAAGAGTTCAGTAATATGAAAAATAAATCAATAATTGGCGTATTTGTGTGCAGCATGTTATTCCACCGTTAAGAACACATTAACTGCATGATTGAAAATGCTGCTCACTGTTGGAGCTCGGCTCAAGAGGCCCAAAAAAACAACTTGCTTATGATCAAGCTGACAACGCCGTCCTGATTATTAATAATTACCATAATCAACAAAAAAGTCCTCTACTTAGATATTTAATTTATGTTATTTTAATGTGTTGTCATTTCAGAAATATTAACTTAACAGTGATGTTGTTGTAAAAGTACTAAAGCCAACAAACCCTCTCTTACAGTATATAGGGCTAGCTTTATATTATCAATGATCTAGGTCAGATGAGCTGAAGCATGGAGGCTGTTCAAGTCAAAAGTTGAATGAATGTATAAAACTGATTGACATTTACTTCAAACAAAGCATTGTGGTGAGACTCTTAGACGCAATAAAATACTTAGAGTGAATGTTTTAAAGAAGGTCCATCCGTGAAAGGTGATTTCAGCCATGGTGGCTTGGATCCTGTGGCTGATCCTTGGAAATTGATGGCAAATTTGCTGCCAAGTTGCAGAAGAGATGCTGCTATCTGTGGGAACTGTACACGCAATCATTGACCAATACCACTTGAACATTAGAGGTAGTCAGTTGAGAGTTACTGCCACATCCCCCATAAAGTCCTGATTTCAATCCAAGCCATTACCATATGTTTGGGCCATTAAAGGCACTCCTGGGAGGCCAGAGTTTGACATGAAGCCAGTCCGATCATGCTCCTGTATATTGAGAAAACTATCTTCTGTGGTATCCAAGCACTAGTGAAACTCTGGGTCCATTAGTGTAGCAGTATGATCATATAGAGAAATAATCGCTCTATAATCGAGAAATAATCGAAACTCCAGTCCTTTTCCCAAGATCTCTACCCATTTCAAAGTGTAGTATTTATTTATAAACTGTCATCAGACTTCATCCTCCTTGACCTTCTTGACCTTCCTTCTTGAGTCTTGTTTTGCTTTCTACTTGGAAGGGTTATCTTGTGATGTGAAGGGAATCCACATCTGCTCCATGCCAACTCCCTATTAGTATCCCACAAGACAGTCCTTGGTCCTCTTCTGTTCTCCTTATATACTGTACTTGATCCCTCTGTGAGGTATTATCCTTGCATGGGTTCTCCTCCTCCTCCTCCTCCTACTACTACTACTACTGTAGACCCAACTCCAGCAGACATCTCACCATGGATGCCAGCTCATCAGATGAACCTTTATCCCAGCAAAGCTGAACTACTGTTAATCTCATCTTTGGTCATCATGCACAATCAACTGTCCTTTTCCTCTCACATTGATAATCTAACACTCTTATGGTGAACTCCTGAGTCCCTTGTCATTTTGAAATTGAACTATTGCAACTCACACCTGGCAGGTCAACTTCTGCACATCATTGGATCTCTCCAACTGATCCAGAATGCGGCATGACTGACTTATTTTCAATATAACACACCACCCCAGTGCTATGTTCCCTTCACTGTAGCTGCTCAAATCATAATTAAAACGCTAATGCTTGCCTACAAAGCCAAAAAAGCTCTACAACCCATTGATCATACTCTGCACTGCACCACGCTTCCTCCAAAACTCTAGCACTACTTGGCTGGTGGGATCTCTCTCAGGTTACAGGGAAGGCATGGATAAAAATTCTTCTTTGTTCTCCACTAAGGTGGTCGAGTAAACTCTAAACAGAGACTGATCAGCACCTGAGCCCATAGAATAATTTTCATTAAACTGAACTTGCTCCCTGTAATGTTTCCATTACAGGACAAAATGTAAACCTCTATCTCCGCATGTGGAGTGATACCGGACATATAAATTGATCGTTTCAAAATAGTTTGTATATTCAATTTGATATTGCATAAGGTTATTTTAGTTTATTCAAGAGAAATTTCACTTCTTGTTGAAAAGATTCTACAATGCACAAAGGGACACATCTGGTCATCTGGGTTCGATCTTTACAGACTCTTTACATGTTGGTCTTTCCATGTCTTATATTAATTTTTTTAGGATGTCGGTTTCTACAAAATCCTCCATGCCAACCTCTCTTTTTTATATTACCTTTCCATTTTCTCTCTGTTCTCTCATTTTCAACCATAAGGGCTTTTTACACTTTTAGAGGAGAAGCTATCAGTTGAGTCAGGTATACTCTTACTGCTAAAAAGCCCACATGATCCATTCTAATAGTGTCAAGCTGTAAAAATCCAACATGAAGTGGAAGCAGCCATGTTTGTTATAATAATGTTATCACCACAGACCAAAAGACAAAGTAAAAATGTCCATTGTTTCCCCTGTGTGTTATTGTTTTTGTGTTCTGTAGCGCTCTTATTTTCATATTTGCTCTGGACTTCAGTTCCCAGTACAGTATGTGTTGCACCTCACGGCAGAGTTCTGTAGCTTTTAAGTACCCCACGTAGCTAGTAGGTTTGTCTATTCTTTGCTTGGTTGATTCTGATACTGTATGATGTTGGGTGTGCTTCTTTCAGAGCCACTATTTTCATACGGGGTCAGGAGTAGCTCAGTGGTTAAGGCATTGGACTACGGTTCGGAAGATTCCAGGTTCAAACCCCACAACCACCAAGTTGCCACTGTTGGGCCCTTGAGCAAGGCCCTTAACCCTCAACCGCTCAGATGTATAATGCGATAAAAATGTAAGTTGCTCTAGATAAGAGCGTCTGCCAAATGCCTAAATGTAAATATGTTAGCTTTAGCTTATAGCTTAGCCATAGCCATAGTCCATCTTTCTGTGTGGATTTCATGTAGAAAAGTCTGCTCCTTCTGTATTATCACTAGTGATGGGTCCTTCATGAACGATTTGTTCTTTTTGAACGAATCTTTAACGTGACTCAGAAGAACGAGTCGTCTCGGACAGTGATTGATTCATTTTCTACTGGGTGCGCATGCACAAATCATCGCAAAACCTCTATAGGTTACAGGAAACAGAATTGAGCGATTCTTTCTCAATGACTCTTCCACTTCATGTTGTTTGTTCTTTTGTAATGTGACTCCCATAGATGCTATGCAGTGCAGTACACAGGAAACGGAATCGAATGGTTCCAACGAATCTTTAAGTCCCAAGTCACTTGTTCTTTTTTCACGTGACCCCCATAAACGCTATGTAGTGCAATAGATTCAAAAGAACAAACGACTCAGACCGGAAGATATAAGAGGTGAGCTACTCATTCTGTTTATTATAATATGTCCTTAGCTGCACTGTAATATTTTCATTACTGGAACTACAGCCAAATTTTGTGTATGTAGACGTATTGGGGGTCTGTTTTTTGAAAATGCAACATTTTATTTTATTTCTTATCAAAAGAATGAAATGAACTAAATGACTCAAAAAAAGATTTGTTCATTTTGATGAACGAGATTCAAAGAGCTGAGTCACTAAAATGATTCAAACTTGCCATCACTAATTATCACCAACAATCATGAAGGCAAATCTTAAAAAATCAGTTTCTTCTGACACTTTCTCTCAAAGTGACCTCCTCTTCCTCTCTTAAAAAAACAAAAAGTCTGTGTGATTTGGTCTTTTTAGGATTGAGTGAAACTGCTAATTGCTAAATTGATGAACAAGATAGGACAATCTATTAAACCCATGCAATTATCTGGTACAAACAGGTTTAAGCACTTTGTATTTAAAGCCCTTACTGCTAAATGGTTGCAGGTCACTGGTTAAGATTCTGCACTACAGGAATTCAAAGTTTGTGAAATCAGACAGTGAAACTTTAACATTGTTTGTTTTTGTTCTTTTGACTAAAAGACTCTTAGACTTTAGATTTAAGCGTTTATTGGTTTCTGTTATTGGTTTTCCCTGACAATCTTTATCTCATCAACCAGGCCATTTTTCCTTATCACACACACACTTCCTCTGAAACACTTGAAGACATGGCCACTATTGTCTAGTAATTGAAAGGGGAGACGAGATGATTTCCCCTCTGAGGAACTGTGGTATCCATATCACAATTATGTACTTGGTAGGAAGCTATTAGTGAGTTTATTTTTTCAGCTGCGTTCACATGGCAAGCCACATCGCTCAATTTCCAATTTTGCGGTTAGACTGGATTTGCATGTCATGATTATTCACATTTGTAACTTTTATGTAACTTTAATGTTGACACGTCGTTCATTCATTGCAAACAATGGATGCGATTTTAGCAAATGCTTTGCTCTGGAGGACGGCCAGCAGTTAGTCATCTGTATTTTTTTAAGTCCAGAGGAAGAAAAAAAAGCCAGATGCCTCACTTCAGATATTTTATTAGTTATTGCTAGTATGAAATCTCAGTATTGCTGGCACTGACTGATGACATCAGAAAGTGCCCCATGCAGGCGCAGAGGCAGAAAAGATGCATTAATTCCAATGGGACTGTTCTCACAACCACGTACTGGATAGGTATCCAATCTAGGACCAAATACAAAAGTGACTCAGATCCTATCTAAAAAACTGATTTGTGTTGGAGATCTTGTCGCTTGGCATGCTTGTGGTCTGTTTGGGATGCATGTGGGGACTGTGGATAGTTCCACTTTATCATGAAGACGGTGCTGGACTCAGCTGATCCAAACGGCGGTTCTTTGAGGACTTGTGACTGCAGTTGTTACAGTTGATCAGGACTGAAATTTCCTGTCCTGAGCCCCCAGTAGGCGGCGCGGTGGTGTAGTGGTTAGCACTGTCGCCTTGCACCTCCAGGGTCTGGGTTCGATTCCCCGGCCAGGCTCGATTCCCGTCTCTGTGTGCATGAAGTTTGCATGTTCTCCCCGTGCTTGGTGGGTTTCCTCCGGGTACTCCGGTTTCCTCCCACAGTCCAAAGACATGCAGGTTAGGCTAATTGGTGTTCCTAAATTGCCCGTAGTGTGTGATTGGGTGTGTGAGTGTGTGTATGTGTGTGTGCCCTGCGATGGATTGGCACCCTGTCCAGGGTGTACCCTGCCTAGTGCCCGAAGTCTCCTGGGATAGGCTCCAGGCCCCCGCGACCCTGAACACAGGATTAAGCGGTATAGAAAATGAATGAATGAATGAATGAGCCCCCAGTAATGAAACTGGAGTCCATATTAACTTAATACATCTCCTGTTATCCTGAACTTTGAGCCGCCTAACACACAGTATGACTGCAAAACCATTCTTGCTGTCACTCAAATAGGGATTGAGTTTGGTTCCTCTTAAGGTTTCATCCAATTGCCATCTCAAGGATATTTTCCTCGTCACCGTCACCCTCAGCTTGTTCATCAGGAACAATCTGATGATTTTGATTTATACATATTGTCTCACATATTTCATACTCATTCCCTCTCTCTAAAGCTGCTTTGCAACAATGACCTTTGTTAAAAGCGCTATATTGAATTGAATTGTGCCCTAAAAAAATCAGATCGGCATTAAATTAGGGTGAAAAAAATCATTGTTAAGTCATTACAGGCTGGTAATGTGAACGTAACCTTTCTTTTAGATCACCTTTGAGATAAAAATCAAGTTACATATCAGTGACAAATGCTGAGTAAAAAAAAAAAAAAAAACACTTCCTGCAGCAGTGTTAGTGTGAAGCCTCATCATAGGATTCCCAGGTGGTCTGTGAGTCTCAAGCTTCTACACCCACTAGCCCCAATTCTGCCTGCTCTTGTGAAAGGATGGCGCATTTATGACAGACGTGTTATTAAATATGCACGAGAAGCAATGTGGAATGTTTTACGACATCTGTCGCCATGGCAGTTTCGCTTGTCACTGATGTAGGATCCCTACAGGTACAGTGATCATCCGGGGAGGAACATGATTCAAAAGAATTTCACATCAGTCCTTCAGAGTTAAAAAAAAACAAAACAAAAAAAACATGAAATTCACATCTAAGAGTAAACAGATGAAACAGAGAATAAGTGCATCTAATCTGATGAAACCATCATGTTTGAAATCTGTATTTTTAAAGCCTGCAGGTCATTTTATGAGATGATGAAAGAAGAATCTGGTGCTACAAAAGGCAAAAAGAAAGACTTTGTGACAATGAAAGCTACATCTAAAGCCTGACCAGGGAAATGGAGATAGAAGGTTAGAGAGAGAAACAGAGAGAGAGGAAATATTGTATCTCATATACAAAAGCCATGAGTTGGAGGATGAAGGAAAGCTTCCATGCCTGAAGGTGGATTCGCCAAAAAAAAAAAAAAAAAAAAATTCATTCATTTGCATAGAGTTGACAAAGGGAGCGCATTTGAAATGCAGAGAAGCGGTGATACATGGCACAAATCCCATTACTGCAAAAAAAAAACAACATTGCTGAATCTTGACAATGTTGTACCTCAGAAATGAAGCAACATGCAGTGAGATTGAAAGAGATGTAACAGTCAGAATGCCTTTATTTTGTGCTTCTATAAAATGGTACAACATTTCAAAGAATCCATATTCAAATTCCGTAGCTTTTTTTACTTTTTTTTTTTTTTGTCTTTTTTTGTGTAAATGCTTCCATAGAAAATTCTACTGTGGCTCAAAGTATAGTGTGTTGGGTGATAATACAGTAATTGTAAGCTGGCATTAATTCCAGTGGAAATAAACCTCAGAAGTGTATCCACTTAATGTGTAATCATGGATTTGAGAAAAGCAGCTGAGACACTGAGGTTGCTCTGTATAGCTCTTATAGTTTCCATGCAAGGTAACCATGAGCAGCAGCTCCACCAGATTAATTCTGCCTCGAGGGAGTGCACTCGACTCCTGGAGTCACATTCAGGAAGGTATAGAGGCAACTCTCTGGCCAAGCCTGAGGCGTGAATCGAGAATTCCTGAACATGCTGCTCCACCTTACAGTAGCTCTCTGCAGGATGTTTGCTCGTCAATCAACTTTCACGCAGAACATTGCTCCAGTCCAGGGATTTTTGGACGATCTCACTCTACTTCTTTTCTCCATGAATAACCATTCGGCTTGGTAAAAGATGCCTCTGTCACTTAGCCTCGCCTTGCCTTATGCATTTTTCAGTGTTGACATTGTATGTAAAAAAGCAAACACTAAGACAATTTAAGAGCAGTTTTTCTTCAATAAAAAAACAAAAAAAACAAAGTCCAGACATAATAGGCAGCAATATTTGGTTCATTTTGACTCTGTTTAAATTTCTAAAGTAGATGAAACAAAGGTTAATAGGAAACTCTTTCAGAATTTGTTACTAGTCATATAAAGATTGTGAGACCATCAGAGAGCGGCTGTCAGGCCCTTAAGTAGCTGCTTAGTTAATTATCAAGCTTAGATACTGTAGCTAAGAACTAATTATCAAGCTTGCTATCGAGCTTTAATTGTTTAATCATCAGATAATTATCCTTCTTAGGTTGGATTCGGCTGCAGTAACATCTACCAGATATTATGAATGCTTTTCAAATATAAAAAATATTGTATTATTATTATTATAAGTAGTAGTAGTATTTATGTAGCTAGTGTTTATTTACATGGAGTGAAAGGGGGGTAAAAAGAGTAATGCGCTTTGGTATACACTTCATTAGGTACCGCTACTGTACTGTAGGTGCGGTGAACATTCCTTAGAGATTTTGGTCCATATTGACATGATTTGTCGGCTGCATGTCCATGTCCAGTTCCACCACGCCCCCAAAGAAGCGCTATTGGATTGGTATCTGGTGACTACGGAGGTGATTTAATTTGAAATGACAACTTCATTGTCATGTTTGGGATGATTTTAACTTTGTGACATGTTTGTCGTGTGGACACTAAGGAATGGACACAATACTCTGGCTGTGGCATTTAAACCTTGCTCGGTGGAATGCTCAAAAGAGACCCAAAGTATTTTCAATAAAATCTCACCCACATCATTACTCCACCAGCAGCCTCATTCATTGATACAAGGCAGAATACAGTAGATCCATGCGTTCATGTTGTTTACATCGGATTCTGACCCGAATGTCAAGGCAGAAATCGAGACTCTTCAGACCAGGCGATGTTGTTTCAACCTTCTTTTGTCAAATGTTTGGTGAGCCTCTGTGAACTGTAGCCTCAGTGTTTTTGTTCTTTGCTGACAGGAGTGGAACCTGGTGTGGTCTTCTGCTGCTATAGCACATCTGCTTCAATGTTTGAATGTGTTGTACAGTATGTTCAAGGATGCTCTTTGGTATACCTCGGTTGTACTATAACAAGATGTTATTTGAAGTACTCTTGCCTTTCTACCAGGTTGAAACCTGTCAGGCCATTCTCCTCTGACCTCTAGCATTGTCAATGCATTTTCACCCAAAGAACTGACACTTACTGATACTAGAAACTTTCTCTATTTCAGACCATTCTCAATAAACCCAAGAGATGGTTGTGCATGAAAATCACAGTACAGTAGATCAGCAATTTCAGCAAAAACTCAGATTTTTCGACATTATGATGCTTATGTGTTTATTTACTTTCAGCTCCAGCACCTGGGGTACTGACCTGATGGTCAGGGTTAATTCCAGTGCGACTCCACCATCTTTTTCACAAGACATCCAGGATTAATTACCATTCTGATAATTCATGTTCACCAGATTTTAACCAAACCTAACACACAGAGACTGTGAGGGGGAAAAACAGGATTTATAAAACTTATAGTAGAGTTGAGTAGAAGACTCAGCGTGTCTTTTATTGGCGTTCTTTACTGAAGGAACAAGACACTTCAGATTGCTTTTGTTACTACACCATTTGTCAAAAATTAAAGTTTAAAAAAACTCCTGCTTTGAAACTGCACACTTTGAAATGATTACCATTTATATAAATGATGGTGCAGAATAACGAACATGACACACAGTAGAACACACTTATACAGTAATACTTGGGTGCTGAAATGCCTGAGCAAGGTCTCCTTGGTATGCAATAAAAAAAAAGATTTTGTCCTGATGCAGCCTTTACATAGTAAATACATCTATTTTAACAACTATAATGAATTCTTTGTACTGTATGTATGTATGTATGTAAAATGTAATTGTATTATTATAATAATAATAATAATAATAATAATAATTATTATTATTATTGATCAATTTACACCGCTTATATATTAACACAAGTAGAAGTTCTCCCTTTTGTTTAAACTTTTTTTTTTTTCATTGTACCCAGAAAGTCATTGTAGCTGTAGAACTGCAGAAATTGTTCATGCTCTTGAGATCTGGACGAACAAACATGAGAAAACAACCACTGGCTGTAATACACTAACTAAAAATCAGTTATTTATGGAATTATCTAATCAATTATATGGTCTTGGATTTGCATCCCCCCTTTTTAGCAAGATTTTGTGATTTTTGTATTGTGTACTTCATAAACGTTTGTTTATCTTTTTAAGAGAAAAGAGTTGTACTGTATATATCTGACAAATGAATGGAAGAATTTAAAATATTAATAGGTTTTTTTTTTTTTTCTTTTTACCCTTTTGTGTTTGTGAAGTTTGAAAGCAATTCATCAGAAATATCATTAAATCCATTAACCACATCGTTTTTGGGTTCTTCTTGTTCCACCGGGGTGACGCTGGCCCCTCTGGGTGTGGTGATGTTGGCAGTAGAGGTGGTTACTCCATCGATTGGACTTGTTTGTGTAGTGCATACAGTAGCATGGATGGAACAAATCAGGATCTCAGGAGTTTGGTGGCCATGTCAGTGGTTTTACCAGCTGATTTCTGTGGGCTGTGGTGACTGAGTGTTCTGGTGCCTTTCTATCAAGGCCAGCATTTGTGGTTTGCGCTCCATTGACTTTTCTGTTGAATAAGCCAGACTGGCTGCCCTTTGGTCCCTGTGGGCATGAGCTACAGTATCCTTAGGTTCCCATGAACCTGTCACCAGTTTACAGGTATACAAATGACAATCAATGTTCAACCACCAATTCACTTGGAGTAGGTGTTAATGTTAGAAAGTCAGCATATATTAAACAGTTGTTGAAAGAGTTTCTAGATTCTTTTTTTTTTTAAACTTTTTTCTCTGACACAGGGTCTGCTGAAAAGTTTCTTAGTAAGATGACAAGCTGGGGCTTTTGTCTTGCTGCATGCTCCCAAGTGGCTTACATATTAAACTTACTGTAAAGATGACAAAGCAAATACACTGACTATATTGAACGGTTATAACTGTAAGAATAACTTCACTCAATAATATGGATGAATGCACAATAAAAGTTACATTTGCTGCTGCATGCATTTATTGATTACTACACGCTATTCTGTAGTTCATAAGTGTTTGTCCATCTTGCCTTATTCCATAACTCTTATACACTTGAGAATAAAAGTATACTTCAATTCTCATTCTGAAAAATGTAACATTTTGTTTAAAACTCCCTTGTGAGAATCTATCCTGGAGAAACTCTATACTTTAAAAAGAAAAAAGTCAAAACCTGCAACAGTGCATCTGACATTTACACCAGAACATAAACCTGGCAGCCTGAGATCTGCTTCAGATTTATTGTAAGATGATGCTACTCGGAACTTTTTGAATGTCACGCCACTTGGCCTACTCTTACAAGTGTGTGTGTGTGTGTGTAATGTGCACCCAGGTGCAGTCTGGCATTACAGCATTGACCGCAATACCATAAATCCTTCAAAATCCAGAAAAGGTTTGATTTATATTGGAGTTGTAGCTACAGGTACTATGTGTGATTACATTCAGGGCTTTATGAATGCCTGAACCATCTTCTATGTTGGACCCTCCAAATGATCTCAAACTAGTGATAAATGCATTAAAGCACATGATTTAAGAAATAATGTAAAATTATAACATTTATAGATGGAGTCTCCAAGTCAAAGTTCGTAAGAAAGTTTTCAAGCAGGTTAGAAAAGTAGACACTATGCGACTTCTCTAATATGTCAAGTCTCTTATTAATAGAAGAAGACCTCCAGATTACCTGCTCGGACATTCGAAAAGAGCTGAGGAGGCAAAGCTCATTGTGATAGGTCCACTTTGTCTCAGAGGTCAGTCAGGAAGAAAGAAAGAGGAAGTGAGGTGAAAGATGTTTGCCCTCAGGCATCTTGTTTCAGAGTGAAGAGAACACAACACACCACTTTGTCCTGAGACTGATACATAATGATGGTGAGTGACAGCAGCACACACTGTGAGTGTCTTGTTTCTGAGAGAGGTTGGCATGTTAAAGACATTTCCCTGTCCTTCAACCCTTGAGCCAGGAAGCCTTGAGACGTATCTAACAAGGTGTGCTTTAAAACTTCAGACCATACATTTAGGAACTATTGGTGGTCTGACATAAAACTTTATGTTGTGACTATAACCCAGCCATTGTGGCTTTCAGACTGTTTATTTTATATACTGTGCAAAAGTCTTTAGCCACCTTTCATCTCGATTCTTAATATGTCACTTCCAATGAGCCAGACTTTCTGTATTTTTAATGTAGTCTTGAAGAATAGTTCTCCAGAATTATTGCCAGACTTTTTCTGGCTCTGATTTTTGGCAAGTTTTCTTCTCTAATTTTCAATTCAGTCCCTGTTCCCTAAACAGTATCAAAGGAATGCGTATATCATTTCTGAAAAATAACACAAGTCCTGCATACATACATGGATACACTTAGCCTTGATTATACTTGAGATGTGAAATGAATGTTAGAAATATGTTAGTGGAGAAGTTACATCACACCCAACTGCTCATTAGTTACACTGTGAACCAAATCTTAAAAGAATTAAAGAAACAATGTTAAAAAATAAATATATACAGTACACAAGCTTTTCAATGATAAACTCAACAGTGACAGCCATGAGCGGAGCTTAATGTAAAGCAATAAAATAAAAGAAAGCACCTTCCAACTTTGACCCAAGAACCTAATCTAAAAAAAATCTAATCTAAAAAAAAAAAAAAAGAAACCAAAATAAATCTCGGGCATTGAATTATCTCCAGCTCCTAACTAGTGATTTTGTGCTCCACGTGTTGCCTTGTGTAGACACTCTGGCATACTAACTTTGTTGCAGCAATGTGAGTGTGAAATAAGCGCAACCATTTGTTCTTAGCGGCGCGGTGGTGTAGTGGTTAGCACTGTCGCCTTGCACCTCCAAGGTCTGGGTTCGATTCCCGTCTCTGTGTGCATGGAGTTTGCATGTTCTCCCCGTGCTTGGTGGGTTTCCTCCGGGTACTCCGGTTTCCTCCCACAGTCCAAAGATATGCAGGTTAGGCTAATTGGCGTTCCTAAATTTCCCGTAGTGTGTGATTGGGTGTGTGAGTGTGTATGTGTGTGTGCCCTGCGATGGATTGGCACCCTGTCCAGGGTGTACCCCGCCTAGTGCCCGAAGTCTCCTGGGATAGGCTCCAGGTCCCCCGCGACCCTGAACACAGGATTAAGCGGTACAGAAAATGAATGAATGAATGAATTTGTTCTTAAGGAAATAGCATTACTTTTAAAACCTGTAAAGTTTACGCTGCTAGAATATGGGAATGACACCACAAAATGCTGAACTCACCACACACAAATGTTTGTATTATTTATTTATTTATTTATTTATTTTTGGTTATAGAAACAACTGAAAACCACCAGTCATGTTTGTATGATTAGTTAAAATGAAATTTAGATAAGATAAGATAAGATAAGATTCATCCCCCATTCAGGGAAATTTCTTTGTCACAGCAGTATAAAAAAATGTGCAAATAAAAAGTAGGGACAGTCCAGTGTAAGGCAACAATAATAATAAAAACAACAATACAATAGTTACACTCTAAACCAAATTGCAATATATATATATATATATATATATATATTCATTCATTCATTCATTTTCTATACCGCTTAATCCTGTGTTCAGGGTCGCGGGGGACCTGGAGCCTATCCCAGGAGACTTCGGGCACTAGGCGGGGTACACCCTGGACAGGGTGCCAATCCATCGCAGGGCACACACTCACACACACTCACACACCCAATTATATATATATATATATATATATATATATATATATATATATATATATATATATATATATATATATATATATATAACCCTGAACACAGGATTAAGCGGTATAGAAAATGAATGAATGAATGAATGAATATATATATATATATATATATATATATATATATATATATATATATATATATATATATATATATATATATATATATATATATTAGTAAGATTTTGTTATTATATTTGATATTGAAAAAAAAAAAAATTTTAAGGTTAAAAATGCTCTGGTTACATCGTTGGTTTGCTCCCCAGTCATCATGGTGGTATCTGTTTCTTCTTACTTTCTTCATTAATAAATGATTTGCACTTGTACCTGCTCCTTGCCTCAACTCCCTGACACTTGCCGAACACTAACTATTTTAAAACTGCCAATTTATCCATTTTCCCCTCTAGAGGTTGTCTCATGCCACTATTTCCTTCTATCTATTCAACTCCCTGCTATTTGGCTGTTGATTATTTCTCTCTTCGATTCCCTCATTCAGATTGCACACAAGCGACTGGCATGGAATGCACTTGCTAGTGAAGTCTGACTACTAAATGTGTAATTTGACCAATTTATCACAGAGCTGCAGGGCTGTCGTCTTTAATCAGACACCCTGCAGGCAAAAACACACTTTTGCCTTTAACTACCTCTTAAAATACACTAAAAAGGAGGGGAAAAAAAGCTTTGAATTATGGATCAACAAACACCTGAGGACACCTATCACTTTAGCGTAGCTGTAATGTAGATAGCTCTACTTCTACTAAACTCTAAAAGGGTTTTCTTTAACATTAGCAGAGAATTCAGAAGGACATCAGTAATGCAGTTAACGTTGGCAGCTTTCCCAACTGACAGGACTTGAAGTGATCAAGATGAAAGTGTTTGTTACTTTAAGATCAATAATGATGGAGTGTGTTCTTTGGTGTATTTCAGCGTTGTTAAATGATGGATTCTGATTGGCCAAAAGGTGTTGATAAATTTTCTGTAACAGTAGTTGTGACAACAGTACAATTGCAAATAACTAAAAAAAAAAAACTTTAGTGCCCACCTTCACTTTTTTCTTTTGATGGAAAAGAACAGTTTTTTTTTTTTTTTTCACAACAAATGATGC
Organism: Channallabes apus; assembly: GCA_030522415.1. Classification (NCBI taxonomy): domain Eukaryota; kingdom Metazoa; phylum Chordata; class Actinopteri; order Siluriformes; family Clariidae; genus Channallabes; species Channallabes apus. Next base: position 3,959,553 of record CM060120.1, on the reverse strand, counting down.
CCTTTCTGTCTACCCCAGTCTTCCTCTTTCCGTGTTCACAGCCATTCATCGGATACCATCGTTTGCTCAGCAGTTAATGGCACTCAGCAAAATCATTCCCAGACAATCAAAGGCTGTTTGGAGTGGAACAGATGTTTCAGGGAAACGATCCTGCAGTTTTAATTAGCCATCAATACTCACAACGTGTATGAGTTGGTAAGAAGCTGAACAGTGAAATATAGCTGTCAAGACCCTCCTGTGTAAACGCTAATAGAGATTTTGCGGAGGCTATTTTCAGCAGACAGATCTGATGGGACCGTAGAACTGTTAAGCCTTTTAGAATTGAGCTAAAGAAGCTTTCAATAAAGTTAATCACAGAGTGCTATGTACTGTATGTAGAACGGTTGTGACTGGTGTGATAATAATACTAATAATAATTTCATGCATTAATTTTATTAATTATTAATTACATAAACGTTTTCTATTTCACACGATACTGAATATTAGCTAAACTATTGCAGAAGGTTTATCAGAATGTATAGAATCTGGGTTACTTTTATTAGATGCTACAAAATTGGACAGTTCAATGTAGTGCTTTTACAGTTTTTTTTTTTACATGCTGCTCATATGTTTAATAACCCCAGTAATAACTGTGTGCAAAGAATGATATAAAAAAAAACAAGTTATTACAGTAACTTGTTTCCCAACTATTGTTCTAAGAACAGTTTTTTTGCTAACGTGGTTACCATGAGGTTCTTTTTCATTATTTTAAGAACATTCAAGGAACATTAGTTATATAATATGGTATAGAACTGTTAAGCTATTTTACACACAATAGCTTTCTACAGGGTGGGTGAAAAGTAACTAAACAGTCAAAATTGGTAATAAAGTTCATATTTTCTATTAGAATATATTGAAACAAATTGTACATGCATTTTATCACATAGGAAAATGAAAACAAATGTTTAAATTTTAACATTGGCAGCGTTGGGGTCAATCAGTTTCCTCTAAAGGCCGTGGATGAAAAGTACTTTTGAAGGAAGTAGTTTGGGATTTTGCTGAGAACCTCCTGATTCTGTGCCTCTATGTCCTCCAGTTTCCTGTACACCTCCTCCTTTGTGTAGACCCACAGGAAAAAAATCACAAGCAGTAGCATCTGGACTTCTTGAAGGCCATTCATGAGGTCTGCGTCATCCCAGCCAACATCATGGAAAAGGACCAGGCACACACTGTAAGAGCAAAATGGGATGGTGCTCAACAGATACAGTCGGAATGATAAATACTGTATGATAAATAAGTATTTAATTTCCATTATTTTCAAAACGTAAGGTATTTAACATTATACAGCATTTTTTAATTAATTTGAGACTTTTTTTTATTTAAAATTCTTTAATGGACATGCTTGTCTAATTTTTTGTTGTTGTTGTTGTTTCCTTCATTACCCACAATTAAATATTTAACAGCCTGCTTAGCATACAAACCTTGCTCCATCTGTACCCAAAAAAAGCGGTGCAGCAGGAAACCTCCTATTGAATGAGGATTGAATTGAATGATGATGATCATGGATGTTGGGACAACACTTTTTTTTTTTTATATATAAATGTTGGAATGACTTTTTTTTTATACCATGACATTAAGATAATGATGAGTTAACACAACACTGCAAATACAACCTTAAAACACAGAAACTGTAACCTTTACAGCATTGAGTACTGATGCCAATTCAAATCCATTCACACGACGTCCTACTGCACGCATCTATACAGTACGTTTCTAACAGGGTTTAGAATCCCGAACAGCTTCCCACACACATCACGTGTATTTCATGTCACAAATCTCTTAGTGTTGCAGTGTTACCTGGGGGGTCTGTTTCATTAACTTTCAGGAATATTACCATGAGGTACGTCTCAAATTGAGGTCGTTCCCATATTACTTGGTATTAATATTGTTTTCTGCAACATTGCTTTAAGTGTATTCACTCAATGTTATCCCATCATCTTGTATTTTCCGTTTTCCGTTGCATCAAAGTAATTCACCCATAACATTGACAAATAAACATGTTGTGACTCAACACCAATGAACAAGTTACAGTCTCTGTATGGAGGACACCTTTAACTATTATTCTGACACAGGTCAGCTTTAATTGCCTTGAACACAAATCCAAGTCTTAATTTATTACTTATACACAAAAGCATAAAGAGACCCAGAGCCTCAGGCAGGCAGGAGACTCTCCAAGTTTATGTCCAACAGTTTCCTCTATAAAGATACAGGAAATAAAATAGCAATCAGGGATTCTTGTTGTGTGTAAACGGGCTGAACGCTAACTGTTAACCAGCTTTGTGTTCTGGTGCAATGGCTGAGTGCTTTCATTTTTTTCCCCCACGCATGCTCATAAACACTCCAGTGGTCATTAGGGGGAAAAAAAACAAAAGACAATAAAAAAAAAAAGGGATTGTGAGTGTAACACAGTCCTGGTGGGTGTGGAACTCATGAGCCTCGAGCAGTACACTTTAAAAAGAGAGAGCACTTCAGTTAAATGCTGTTTAGCAAGATTGATAGGGAAAAGAGTCGAAGCAGAAGGAGAGCCATTAGAGCTAAAGAGCTGTCAAAGTAAAGAGCTAAAGCACAAAGTGGAATTCAAATTACCTGCTAGATGCTGATGGATACAAATATGTCGGGTGGGATGTTTTTGGAAAATAATCAACGATTGGTTGGTGTGATGAAGCGGAGTTACTCTTAACGATCTGCGTGTCCTGAATTGCCACAGTAATGCACAGAATAATAATTATTATAATTATTTCATAACATGTTGTGCTTTTTTTTCTCCATTTACACTAACATTGATTATTTTTTAATTCTTTGATATAGCGAAAGTGAACAGTTGTTCCCTCACAGCCCCTTCTTACTTAAGGAGACGTACAGTGAACCTCGAAAGTACCCACATCACTTGACTTTTTCCTCATTTTGTTAGTGAACTGCTGTGGATACTTTCCAGATGCACTGTATAATCCAAAATTCATTGTTAGAGATTTACGGATAGACATCGATGTCTCCCGGTGTGTGTACACAGACAATAAAATCCCTCAATTTTCCATTGCTGAAAAGAACAGAAGTTGAAACGAACAGATTAGATGTTACCCCTATTGTGACCTCATACAAGAAGAACCCCTCCCCTGGAATTTAGCTCGGTTCCATGATTCTCTGGAGGGGTGTGGCTTAGCAGGAGCTTATTGGTGCATTCAGACAAGGAAAGAACTGAAGGGAGTTTGAGGTATGAAAAAAAAACATTGAGATGTACTTCAGCTGGTGTATTAACACACAAAGTCGTTAAAGAAATAGTAAAACATTGGACTTTTATTAAGGACACATAAAACATATATATAAAGAACCTTTAACTAGATAAAAAGTCTAAAAATGCAATTTCTCATTTTATTAACATTTTTATGTTAATAAAAATAAACCAAATCAGCATTTGAATCTTCCTCCTCTACCATCCTCTTACAACTGTATCAAAGTGTATGTATTTCTTAAATATTTACCGTGATATATATTATGAAGTGGCGGCGCGGTGGTGTAGTGGTTAGCACTGTCGCCTTGCACCTCCAGGGTCCGGGTTCGATTCCCCGGCCAGGCTCGATTCCCGTCTCTGTGTGCATGGAGTTTGCATGTTCTCCCCGTGCTTGGTGGGTTTCCTCCGGGTACTCCGGTTTCCTCCCACAGTCCAAAGATATGCAGGTTAGGCTAATTGGCGTTCCTAAATTGCCCGTAGTGTGTGATTGGGTGTGTGATTGGATGTGTATGTGTGTGTGCCCTGCGATGGATTACTACCCCGCCTAGTGCCCGAAGTCTCCTGGGATAGGCTCCAGGTCCCCCGCGACCCTGAACACAGGATTAAGCGGTATAGAAAATGAATGAATGAATATTATGAAGTTAGATTAGATTTGATTTGAATATTCGGATATGTTCTGGAATAAAACTCAAATGTAATTATATTCGAATGAAATGCAGTTCAGTACAGTATATGAAGTTATATATGGTCCTCTGTCAGGTTTTACTGACACGATGTGTTTATTCGACTAAGCAGAGCTGAGAAAAACAAAGCGTGTTTTTTTTTTTCAAAATTTAATTAATTCTCGCTTAACTTCGTTCAGATCCTCGGATGCGAACTCGGATAAAAATGCTCGCTGTCATGTATTATAAATCGGGTTTATTTGCATGCATTAAAGTTTATGAAGACTGTGTGATTGTCAGGTTCCTCTTATGGGATGTGAAATATAAATGTATAATATCCTGGTTTGTGGAGCAGCGCCGCATGCTAAACACTCGCTGCTGTGTTTTAAAGAGCACTCGCAGCACGTGGATTTTAATTATGAGTTTTATGGCAGGATTGTTAGATTAGATGTTTGTGAGTCGAGGGGTTTCGGATCCAGGAAGTCGGTTGGGTGGCGTTTATGGTGTGTGTGAGCATTACTGTGTGTGTGTGCTTGGGTTAGGGTATAAGGGTCAGTGCATGTGTGAGTCTGGAGTTAAAGTGCTTGCTGGTGTTTACTCTCTGGCTCGCTTTAGGCGTGTGACGAGGTGACAGGCCCGGATTGTGATTTCCTGCACTATGCAGACTGGCGATGTCACTCGCCACAAGAGAGAATGACTCTGTCAATCACGGCTCTTTCCCAGAGTTCTTCCTAAACAGCCGTACACACGTTCACACGACCTTTTTTTTTTTTGAAGAGCTGTGTGAATGCATTTACAGTACGTCAGATCAAGCAAAAACGATGTCAGGATGGAAGGATTAAAGTACGCGTTTGTGTTGGCAAGACAACAGCAGAGGTTGGCAGCAGTGGATCAATGTAAAACTTCCCCACTTTGTGTTTATCTGGGTCACCAGAGATAAAAGATAAAAACTCAAGGTTTTCACATACACTCAATAAAATCATACATTCATCCTTGTTTTACCGTGTATGTCACGTCTCAGCTCTCCTGATATCAGCATTTCCTTTTTTTTTTTTTTTTTGAGTTTGTGTACCTTCAGGACTTCGACTTTTTATTTCAATAAATCCTACACATGTATTATCACCCATTGTGAATGTGAAATATTACAGTATGGAGTCTAATATTGCATTTCAAATAAATCTTGTAGTCTCAGTACAACACTAGGAATGGAACAGGGGATTAAAGGTGCAATAGTAGATTTATTGTTATTTCTTTTCCGACTTGTACTGAGACATGAACAAAAATATCGAGAGCATAAAAAAAAAAAAAACGACAGACTAAGCTGCAGCTTGAGCACAAGTAACCTATATGGCTGAGAAAACCTGTTTGGAAAACTGCGTCCCAGTCTGGAATTATTTCTTGCTTCTTTTCCCTCCTCCTCGTTTAACTTGTAGAGGTGTGAGCCACAGGTGGACTGTCGATTCGATGTTTGTGGCATTATGATTTTGATTGGACTTTGTCACAATACAGGATTTGATTGTGCTTTTTAAGGTTTTGCAGTTTTAAAATGACTTAAAGTATCAAATAACCACTGAAATGGTGTGTAACATGTTCATTGTTTCAATGTCACATCTTGTACAAAGCAGATCTTTTTTTTTTTTTTCCAGTCAATCTTCTGCCTCACACTCCAGTCCAGTAGGTGGCAGTATTGCAACAGGTCCCCTAGACTCAAAACAATCATTCTTTGTAGAGCATTTAATGTTTGTACTTGTAAATCTATCCTGAATCAAAAGCTAACCCAATAATTCATTTCAATAAAAAAAAAGAGAAATTAAGTTACATCAATTAAATCATACAGTTATAGTAACTTGGGCTGTGTTTCATTCCACAGTGTACTTTAAAAAGTAAAAGTACACTCTGGAATTCCCTACTCCATGCTCGCTGTGCAGGGAATGTCGGTTAAGGGAAGTTACCTCGCTAAAATCCTACTACAGTACTCAGAACACCCTGCAAAGTCGCAGACGTCACTTCCTACATGTGTTACCATGGTACCTCTTCGGGTACCTGTCGCCCACTACTTGCTAATTTCACAAACTAAATATTTAATATTTATTGAAACAAAAAAATGATACCCTTATAAAACATATACTATTGAAATGTGTATAATTTGTAAAATTAATTATGTAATGAAAATGTACAAGAGAAAATATTATTGTGCAGTTTTTCTTTTATAGATTATTAGCCTATATAAGGCTATGGATTCATTGATTGATTAAATTAAATATTTTATCAAATTACTATTTTGTTGTTATTGATAGTAATGATAATAGATATATAAATCCCTTCTTGAGCTTGAAGTGATGACCCAGTGTTCATTGTTCCCCTACACCGTTCACGGTTCCCTTTGAACTGAGCAGTTTCCCTCCCTGCGGTTAGAATCGCAGGATCCTCTGTGCAGTACAGTACACCTCGCAGGGAACTTCAAGCCGATCGGGACGCACCCTTAGTTTGGGCTTGAAAGTAATGCCATGGCAGTTCTTACTAATGTCAAAGCTAGTTAGCATGCAAACTCTAGTTGAACTCTGGAGCCTAAGGGAGGAGGCTTGTGCTTCCAGTATGTATGGGGAATTTAACCATTAGAGGCTTACTCTTGACAGATTTTGACTTTTTTTTTTTTCTTCATGCACTTTTAATGATCCTGTAACTTGTCTTATTATTGAAGTTCCATCCTACTCTCCCGTCTGAGTTTCGGAATACCATTGCAAGTGACAGTTTGTTATATTTTGCAAAAACGGCAGAACTGACAAACTTTAAAACAACAACCAACTTGAAAAGATTCATATTTCTGTGAAATAAAACCCTTTCTTACTGTGTGAGCAATTGTCTGTCATAGTGAAGGAAGAGAAATGAGTTTGTCAGAGATTCCGACTGTAATATCCTCTCTTTTCTCAATGGACCTCTCTCTCTCTCTCTCTCTGTCTTACACACACTGAGGCATGGCTCTGCATGAAGAGATCAATCAATCGTTCAAAGTCAGCTTTGTCCACTTTAATTCATTAAAACTTCTCTGTCAATGCCCTCTAGGCAATTCCAGTAATGTGATAAGCTGGAATATAGCCTCTACCCCAAACTACCCCCCCCCCCCACACACACACACACCCACACACACAGCTACAGGGTATGCCTGTATCACTTGCCTTGTGTATTCCTAAATGTTTTTTTCTTGTCATGTTATGGAGTACATGTGGATCTTGTTGCATGTTCAGTGTCAGGAACTTGAGCACCGGATGAAGAGTTGTAGCATGACTGACGATACCACTCCACGCCACAAGAGGTCCCCACTACCCAAGTACATACTTTCGTTTCACCTAGCCTGGCTCAAACCACTTCCTCATTTATGTACACTATAAAAAAGACACAATTCTCACAAAGTCTCGCCTTCATTATTGTACGGATTTAAAATACAAATACATACACACATACAGTATATACATTATATACACAGGATGTCTTTGGGTAAAGCTCAAATTCCGGCAAAAGCTAACCGTGCCTAAATCCTTAAGCTGAATTGTTGAACTGCTGATCTGAAGATCTTGAGTTCAAGCCCAAGCACGACCAAACAGCCACCAACCCTCATCTGCTCTCATGTATAATGAGATAAATGGAAGTCGCTCTAGATAAGTAACACGTAATATGCAAATGTAATAAAGGGTAGCGGCAACCTGATGGAATCATGTGCTCAAAGCTGAGGTGAGCCATGAGACCTGCTTTTACTTTAAAAAAAAAAAAACAAATCGGTGAGTGTAGAGCGAGAAAATAAAATACGTGGGACAGAAATGCACTTGAGGTTCACGCGCAATCCATTTCCCCAGCACTCTGCGTAAAAGGTCAGAGCATTAGCGCTTCGAGTGCGCGGCTTCATTTCCGACGCGCTCACGGCTGACCTATGAAGCAGAGCCAAAAGAAATAATTGGATGCTTATTGGGATATGTCCACATTTTAATATAAAAGGAAATGTGGCTCCAAATATGGCAGGTTTTTTTCTTCCCCCACTTCTTGCTAGATTACACAGGCTTTAGTGTGAATGAGTAGCTCTCATCACTCTGAGAGCACAGAGCACATTGCTGTGGGTTCAAAGTCAAGCCAACTTAAATATAGACATCTCCGCCAATGCACTGAGGAAGTCCTAAATCTGACAAATCAGAGGGTGTTGATTAATTGTTTGAATAACTCCGACAAACTGTAAACAGCAAGGTATAGCATAATAATGCATAGTAATGCACTGCTTGTAATGTTTTTGCATTCTTTTCATAGAACAATCAGAAATGCAATTCTTGATTTAGAAATGTGTGTGTTGTGTGGAAGGAGTCTGCAGTATCAGGATAAGGATAAAGCTGGAACAGAGTCTAACACACACACACACACACGCACACACACATTGAACATGATTTCTTCAAGCCGATTTAATCATTCCAGTTTACAGTATGTGTGTCGGTTGTGAGTATAACTTTTTGCCAAGTGCAAAGAAGTGGTTCTGCTCGTTGTGAAGCGTTTAATCATCTGAACATGTAACAGAAAAAGAACTCTATTTCCCTCCAACTCTAAACTTATGTTAGGCTTTAGAGATGTTCCGATACCATTGTTTCCCTCCCGATACCGATTCTGATACTTGGGCTCAGGGTATCGGCCGATACCGAGTACCGATTGGATACCTCTACTGTGTGTGTGTGTGTGTATGTGTATATATATATATATATATATATATATATATATATATATATATATATATATATATATATATAATTTCTTTTTTAAGTAAAATACTACTAGCCCTGTGTAACGGGTTCGACCCTAAGTGCACGAGCGACACCATGAAACACGGACACGAGGTCTTACAGGAAAAAGGGTAATTTATTTAGAAAAATGGGTAAGGAAAGGGTTAAGGGCTCTCTGCGGTCTTTTCCACTTCGGCAGCAGGGATGCGAAGGCGGGCTCTACGCGGAAGTGAAGGTGCCACGGGAGCTCGTCCAGCTCGTTCACACGCTCCTCTCGCGGAGATCAAAGGCGCCCCCCCTTTTTTAAGTCTCTGGGGCGCATCACATCGCCCCACTCTTGTGCCACTGTCTCTCATAAAGTCCACCGCGTCGCAAAGTCCAGCTTCCCAACAGTCAGACCCCGAGCTACACTCCCCGCTGTGTTTTATAGCGTCGATAGCTCATGGGCCGTTGCCTGATTCTGCGGCCCTGCTACTTCACATACCTAAAGTGGGGGGAGGCTGCCTAACTAGTGAGCGAGGTGCGATATCAATTTGGGCGCACGCCGTGACACTCTGTAAGTAAGCTAAGCTAGCAAAGCTAGCGGGCATAAATAGGTTATGTTTAGGAAAATGGTATCGGATCGGTACGTGGACTCAAATACTCGCCGATTCCGATGCCAGATTTTTTTGTGGTATCGGTAGCATTTCCGACACCAGTATCGGAATCGGAACAACCCTATTAGGCTTCCCATCTTTTTTTGGAAAATCCCGCCTTCTATGTTATGATTGGTTACAGAACTCAGTCCTGTGATTGGCTCGATGCTTTACTGCGTATGAATTATGAGCCAATCAGTGCTCCTTGCTCAGTCAGAGACCCAGTGGATGAAAGTGAAGACAGATGGGAGAGAGCTGTTTGGTTTCAGAGTTTACTGATCAGGAATAGAAGCAAAACTTCTCCTGGAATCTCGTCACATCGTCTAATGTTTCACTCACATGGGGAAAATTTCTGCAGGAAGGAAATATTTCTTCAAACAAGAGAGAAACAATCAAATCAAGTGTTTACACGGCTGATGTTAAACTACTGAACAGATTGTCAAAGGTTTACACACCACTCTCATTCGCGTTGAAAATGTATTCGGATCGGGTCAGATCGTTCTGATTGAAACATTCCAAACATGCTGTGTTTAGTTTTTTTCCGATTGGGCTATAATTCTGATTATTATTGGAATATTAGAGTCCATAAGAACAGGGGGGTAGAAGGAGTGAAAGCTCTTCGTCCTCCTCCTCGTTTCTGGACAGGAACGTGATTAAGATTCTGCCCGGGTCTTTTTCTCCCCCTGACTGCTTCTCACTTTCTGTTTATAGTTTCACCACAACACTAATTTAATCTCTTACCTTCAGGTAGGGCTGCCAAGCTGTGTGTGTGTGTGTGTGTGTGTGTGTGTGTGTGGGCTATTGTGTGCGTGTGTGTGCTAGAATGTATGAGTCATGTATTCATTTACATGTTGAATTAGTCTGTTCAAACATGTATTGCATGAGAGCGAGAGAGAGAGAGAGAGAGAGAGAGAGAGAGAGAGAGAGAGAGAGCCCTTTGGGATAAAGTAGTGGTATTCAGATGGCCTTATTTAAATGCAAGCCTTGGACCCTGTGGGAAAAATAAGGGAGTGTGTGAAAGAGAAACAGTCAGAGAGAGAGAGAGAGAGAGAGAGAGAGAGGAACATGAGAGACCGCATATGCAAAATAGAGAGTAAAAGACATTCAATGTATGGGAGAGAAATAGAGAGTCAAAAAACATTGTGAAAAAGTCAGAAAGAGAAAAAATTAGAACAAGGGGATAGACAGACAGGAAGAATGAATGACTATGAGAGAGCAGTGTGCAAAAGCCAGAGCAAATGCCATTAAAAGACAGTGAGGTAGACAGACAGAGTCATAAAGATGGAGGAACAGTGTGTGTGTGTGTGTGTGTGAGAGAGAGAGAGAGAGAGAGAATGAATGCCATCCCACTTGTTTGTAATTCACTCATCATCTATACCGCTTTATCCTGTATACAGAACCAGCCTGGAGCCCATCCCAGGAGACTTAAGCAGTGGCATGAGGCAGGGTACACCCTGCACATGGTGCCAATCTATCGTCACACACACACACACACACACACACAAACACATGCTCATTCAAACACTACAGGCAGTTTGGGAACCTGCATGTTTTTGGACTGTGGGAGGAAACCGGAGGACCCAAAGTAAACCCACCAAGCACAGGGAGAACATGCAAAATCCACACACACAGAGGTGGAGATCAAAGCCGGAACCTTGAGGTGCGAGGTTACCACACTAAGCATTACACCACCGTGCCACCCTGTTTGTAATTCAGGCTATTTAAATGCATTGATTCTTTCTCTACAGGGATTATCCTGTTCAGGGTGACAGGAAGCCTGGAGCCTACAGTATCTCAGGTGGCTCAGTGCAAAAGGTGGGGTACACCATGGACGGGGTGCCATTCCATCACGGGGCACACACACACACACACACACACGCACACACACACACTACAGGCAATTTGTACATGCCAATTTGACTACATTAATTTGAATGTCTTGGATTGACGAGGAAACAAGAGTACTGGGAGGAAACGCATCAAGCACAGTGGAACATGTAAACTCCACAAACACAGACCTAAGGTGGGATTCGAGGGAGGTACAAGGCCACAGTGCTAACCACCACAGCACCATGCCACCTCAATTCATGTTTTTTTTTTTTTAAGTGTAAGAACCTAAAGCAGTGACGCTCTGGGATGTCACATCCATTTCCACTGACAACCTTTTATTCCCCATTTTGTGATCTCACTCCAAGTCATTTGAGTCCAAGTCTTAAAAAAATCTATAAATCATTCTCAAGATACGTAAATCATTCTAAGGGCACTCTGCGTAGGTCACATTTTTTAGGGTGTTATTACTGTATGTCCATTAAACGGGTTCAACTACTAATTAGCATTTAATACACATTCATATAAGTGTCCATTAAGACATTAATTAAATGGCAAGGCGAACGTGAACAAAAAAAAAGATCAGCTAATTGACTAATGACTGCATTATGATTACAATTAGCAGGCTAAATAATCTGTATTTCCTCATCTACAAGTAAAGGTCTGAGCAGTGATCTACCATCACTGTAGCAACAAAAGCTAATGCTAAGCCATCAGGATGACAAAATGGCAAAATGACGTTCCTAATGTTATTCCTCATGTCCATGTTCCTCTATAAACACACCTTTTCTCTGAATGACGATGCTTTCGGCTCAATGTTCTGTTTTTCCATCAAACACTCATTGACTGATCAGTGTCTTAGCAACCGAATCAAAAGAGATCATACGCGCGTGGGCGAAGTCTCTCTGCGCTCGACCAGGTGCGTTACGACGGTCCATCAGCAACCCTGAAGCACAAAGCAGCAGAAGATCACAATTAAACATCTTCACTTACATGTTTTCAGTTCCTGAGCTGGGCTTTCCTTCATCACTGTAGGTGTTTGCGACGACCTTCACGTCCTCTGTAGGAGCAATGATATCAATTACTTGTAGCGAGGTTAGAGGTCATTGCTGCCTGGAAGCGTTATTCGTACACACTGTTTTTTCTTTTAGAATCTGGTGTGCTGTGGGGGCTGGAGACCTGGCAGACGCTAAATTCATCATAACCAAGTGCAGGAAAAAAAAAAAAGAAAAAACATAAAAAAAAAACAGCAGTGAGTACAAATTCAAGTATTTTTGCATATTTTCTATAATGCAATGTAATTTAAATTGAATGTAACTTTACAGGTAGGTGGGAACAAGCAAGACATCACAGTCATTAATTTTGTTAATAAAAATTGTTGCTAATTGTTCAAAAGTTCAAAGCACATGCAGTTCAAGATGATAACCCTTCATTGCTCATTATTTTTCTAAAATAACCAGCCTTAATAAGTGTTACATAATTATTTTCATTATATTCTGCACTATGATATGATTTTATAAGCAGTTCCTTGTTGTACATAATTTACTTTATTAACAGATTTATTTCTATTAAACTCCAAGGGACAGTCGAAATTTGGAGATTTTTCTAAATAATCGAGATTATATGACATTTAATTTGCTCACAATCTTATCTGACATTTTAACATGTTAAGATTGAAATTGAAACAAAAATGTACTGGCAGTGTTAGCTCAGGTAGTTGAGGCTCTGGATTGCTGATCAGAGGGGGAAGGTGGTGGTGGTGGTGTGGGGTATAGGGGGGGGGGGGGCTTAACATGGCACGACTGGTGGAAGATTAGGACCTTGGACTCGCTCCGCTCTGGCATGTGAGCAGGGCGATGCCATGCGCCCCAGGGACTTCCTGCAGACTGTACACCACTCTTTGATTACCTGCCGAGGAACGGCCGCATAAAGACTGCATGAGCTGCCCAGTCATTTGGAGCCAGCCTTTATGACTTAGCCACAAAAAGGGAAAAGGCTGCTTTCTTACTATCTAGGCCCCCTTCCCCAGTTGGGATTGCCGCTGCAGCTACTGGAGGAGTGAGGGCTGATGTTGGCTGTGTTGCGTTTGTCTCCCATCTGTGGGTGCACCTAAAAAGGACCGGGTGAGGGCGCTGAGGAGCCTGTGAGAGCCGCTGTACTCGCGGGTCCACTTTGTCACTCTGCAGTTGCCATTGCTCGTCAGCTGACTGCCTACATGCCAGCTGGAACTGCACACCCTCGCTCCTTTCCTCCCCTTTTACCCTTCCTCCTTCCTTAAATTCGATCGACGTGCTAGAGCCTATGGCACAAGGGCAGTTAGATGAAATATCACTGTTCGACCTGCATAAACAGATTGCACCTGGGAAGAAGAGTGATGCCACACGCCCGGAAACTTCATAGGCGGCAGAGCAAGATGCCGCCATTCGAGTTCCATAAGTAACAATGTTATGAGAAGAGCTATCCGAGCCGCCACAGCATACAGTAAGCACACCTGTTACATGCCTGCACGTGACCCAGAGATGAGAGGCTGGTGTTATTGCCATTCCATCACTGTACACGTGGTTCTTTTCCAGTTGGACACTGCCTGGACCTGCACATGCAACCATCACTTCTCTCCTTCCCCCCTTTTTCCGTCCTTCCTCTTAAGTTCCCTTCCCTTTTCCTATTATCCTAAATAAAACTACACTTTTTCCATAAGACCTCGTCTCATGTCTGTGGTGCCATCTGAGTCAAGGTTTTTTTCACTCCAAGCTGTGATCTGCTTTGTACTTGCTTTTTTTTGTTGTTGGTTCTCTTTTCATGAATGTGTAATTGTCCTTCTATTGTTAATAAGCAAAATGACCACTTTTAACCTTTCATTTATAATTGACATACAGCATAGAACACAATTCTGGATCTCCCTACATTTGCACCCAAAGTCAAATTTGCTACGGGAACAGGCAAAACGAGAATTTATTAAAGGGAAAATACAAAAAAAAGTATGCAAGGCTTTTATTGCTTGCTTTCCTGAAGATACTTTACATGAGATAAATTACTCAGAAACAAAGCGCAAAAAGAAAAATAATTAGCATCTCAGACTCCAATGGTAATTAAGAAGAAGGATAAAAAAAAATGGCAGTGTGTGGATTTTCCCAGAATCATAACTTTGCCATAATGGAGATTATAGTAATGAAAGAGCCCTCCATGTGTGAAAAGCAGAGAATTAAAAGCTACAGCGGTGCACGCTCTGATTCAGAGTAATCCACCAAGATGAGACAGGGATCCCGATATTTCATCAACACGGATATCGATCTGCTGCACAGAAGGAAATAGAATATGATTTAGGAAAGAAATGAGAACACATAGAGAGCTGATGGGTTCTGAGCATTCTGAGCAACTATGCTGAGCTAGGGTGTAACTCTGGACCCTTTAGAAGCTGCAGTTTCGCACATACTGTATGTGTTTCAGTAAATCCAGAATTAAAAGCACGATAAACTAAAAAATATCTCTACACATTGTTTTTAAAACAACAATTTAATATTTTTTTTATTAAGTTGATAAAACATAAGTCAAGCAAGCTATTGTACAAAAAGATAGAATTTATATTTAGATCATTTAGAAGTTGTCACTATCCAGACAGATCCAGACAGAGACAGGCAAAGTTGACCTGCATTCTTTTTAAATTTTTTCAATTCAACACACTACAGGTCATCAGCTAGCTAGGGTACACAATACCTTTTTCACTTCTTGCTCACTATGTAGCCTTCTCATCAGCAGGTATCTGAAGGGCGGGGCTGCTTAATATACAGTAGCATGGCTGAAGTAAGTTAATGGCTAAGGACCTCTGGCTTTCTCCATTCAATAGGAGCTCAGTGTGGGAGTGGCATGTTCATTTAAGTGAAATAAATAGTAGACTTGAGAAGTCGTTTAAAGATAGCCAAAGGCTCAGCTGTACAGTACGGACATCTAGAGGAAGTTCATTCCACCACATAGGTGCCAGAACACATTGCCACATTTCCACTGTCGCCTTTATCTCCCGCTTTCTGCTACTACAAAGGAACTGGGCAAGGCTGACTGGTAGCTACTGCAATCATGCTGCTGAGGAATCTGCAAAAGCTGCACTTCGCCACTCTCCCACTATCATTGCCGGCCAGCCTTGTGCCTACACACCGGCCTGACACTGTTTTCAACCCACACATGAACAACCTCACTCTTTTTCTCCTTCTCTTTCTCTTTCTTAATTGATTACCCCTTTTTTCTCATAATATCCCATCTCTAGTCAGATATTTTAAACAAAATGTTTCACTTGAGGCATGTTTGACCCGACTTGCGCATCCGAGGTTTAAATATGTTTCATAATGTTATTTAGATTTCGATTACTTAATATCATTTAGCGCAACGTAGCGGTACATAGAGCATGTGTAGGAAGTGTAATAACCATAATTAAAGCACATAGTAATCATAATTAAAGCACTCAGTTTAAGGTCACTTGCTGTGTTTCTGATTGAGTGATTAGCTTAGCATGCAGGCTGCATTTCAGCTACATTTCACAATGTAGAACTGATGGCAGCTTTTGATCTTTAATTGTGTCAAAGAAAGATCCTCCCTGAAAGGCAAATCTGCAGCCTCTATGAAATCACTTGTACAACAGAAAATAAGGCTGTGAGATTCACATGAGGTTAAACAATAGCGTCAACGAATGAATATACTGTAAGGGGGAATATTAAACGCTGACCCTTAGACTGACTCTTCTACTGTATAACTTGGAATTAAAGATCCGTAATGTTCAGATTTAAACACAATCACAGCATATTGCTTTACATTCCTGAGCTGGGTCCTTATTATTAGGGTTGTTCCGATTCCGATACTGGTATCGGAAATGCTGCAGATACCACAAAAAAATCTGGCATCGGAATCGGCGAGTACTTGAGTCCACGTACCGATCCGATACCATTTCCCTAAACATAACCTATTTATGCCCGCTAGCTTAGCTTACTTACAGAGTGTCACGGCGTGCGCTTGTGATGGGCGTGCGCCCAAATTGATATCGCTCCTCGCTCACTAGTTAGGCGGCCTCCCCCCCCCCCCCCTTAAGGTATGTGAAGGAGCAGGGCCACAGAATCAGGCAACGGCCCATGAGCTATCGCCGCTAATGATCCCGGCGCTATAAAACACAGTGGGGAGTGTAGCTTTTTTATTTTATGAGAGACAGTGGCACAAGAGCGGGGCGATGTGATGCGCCCCAAAGACTTTAAAAAGGGGGCGCCTTTGATCTCCCGCAGCACCTTCACTTCCCTGTAGAGCCCGCCTTTGCATAGAGCCTTTAACCCTTTCCTTACCCATTTTTCTAAATAAATTACCCTTTTCCCTGTAAGACCTCGCCTCGTGTCTATGTTTCATGGTGTTGCCCGTGCATTTAGGGTCGAACCCGTTACACAGGGCTAGTAGTATTTTACTTAAAAAAAGAAATGCTATATATATATATATATATATATATATATATATATATATATATATATATATATAGTGTGTATAGTGTATATATATATATATATATATATATATATATATATATATATATATATATATATATATATATATAGTATATATACTGTACAGATACACACCCAGGTATCGGATCGGTACTCGGTATCGGCCGATACCCTGAGCCCAAGTATCGGAATCGGTATCGGGAGGGGAAAAATGGTATCGGAACATCTCTACTTATTATAGCTACAAGTTTTATACAAAAAAAGTAAATATTAATCTACATATTAATAAGGCACACAGTAAAAAAATGTAGAAGCACAAATTCTGTTTAATTACTACGTATCTGTGATCATACCGCCTAAGCCATAATTTCCCACCCGTTTCTTCACTGCTTTGAGAAAGTACAGCAGTAATGATGGTAATATGTACTGTGTGAGGTACATTTTAAATATAGAAAGGATAGAATTTACATGTAGATCATTTTGAAGGTGTCACTATCCAGACAGATTTACTTCTATCATTGAACATGTTGTCATGCTAGTGAAAATAGGTGAGAGTCTAAAAGCAGCACTGTTAAATAAGTGTTAAACAAAATTAAGCAAGACTGTATAACAGGTTTTCAAGTCATTGCTTATGTAAATGCTAAACAAAGAGGTACAGCTGTCTACCAAGAGAGAAATGAGTCTTGATGTCTTTACTGTTAAATGTCCCATATTGTAGGTTATCATTTCATTAATAATTTAATAAAGGTCTTGGGGCTCCCACAAAGTGTGTGTGTATGTGTTAATGCTCCAGCTGAAATAATACATTATTGTTTAGTTCAAACTCCACCTATTTCCAAAAGGCCCATTTCAATTTCTTTGTACAGTATTATGTACAAAGTATTTGTACAGTATTATACTAAGTTAATGCTTAGCCACTACAAGTAGTGGGGAACTTCTAATATGAGGTCACAATAGGGAAAAAACTAACTGGCCTGTTTCCATGTACTGAAGATTCATCTGAATGTCTAATTTTGCATAATATATTCCTTTTGGGGTATAGTAGGTCCAGTTGAGCATTATTTGTTTCTCATACACTCATAAAGTCACTCATACTTATTGTACATACATACTAACTTTAATATGCATGTTTTAGTCATGATGCATGTATACTGTAACTTTTATTACGAGAGGTGTGGCTCAGTGGTTAATGATCTAAATATTGATCAAAAGCTTTGGGTTGATTCTAAAATGAAAACTCACTCTCTCTCACTCATCTTCTACACCAGCATACACATGCTCACACACTCACTCACAGACTGGGCAATTTGGAAATGCTAATCTGCATGTATTTAGACTGTGGGAAGAAATCAGAATACCAGAAGATGGGACTCGAACTTATGACCCTCTAGCCACCATTCTACAATAAAATAAAATAAACACACACATGTAAATTAATAATAGTAAAAAAAAAAAAAAAACTCCAATTAAAGGCATCCCGACTGAGGAGAAAACTCAAAGTCAAGAAAGACAAAAATAATTATTCTGAAAAGTCTTAAATTTGGTCAGATCTGCCATAAGGGTATGGTCTAGTCAATAAATGTACAGAATTTTAAAAAGTGTACTGTAGGTGGAGAATTACCTGTAGGTGGGTATGAGTGTTTTAAATGTGTTGTAGAATGTTCGAAGAAGCCAGAAGAAAATGATGTGGGAGAACTTGGCAAGATTGAGAACTAGTCATGGAGCTGCATTATGGATCAGTGGCAGGAGTATCAGGTGATGACTGAGCTTTACAAGAGCTTTAGGGACCTCCATGTGAAAAACAACTCTTCTTTTATTAGTGCTTTCATCTCTAGAAAGACATACAGAAGCTATTAGAAAAAGAGGCAAACCATATCTCAAGGCTCTTTGGCCCTTCATGCTGATATGCAGTACCAGTCAAAAGTGTGGACACATCTTCTGTATTTCATTTAGTGATTATTTTCCTGCATTCCAGAACACCTGATCTTTTCAAAGCTATAGATAACACATATGGAAAATTATGTAATTACTTAAAATTATGTAATTAAGTAACTACTATTATAAGACATGAAGTTCAGCTATTCTGGAATTGTTTTTGCAAGAACAGTACTATCAAGTGCATTTGCAAAAGTACCACCATGATGAAACTACCTTTCATAAACAGGAAAGAAAAAACAAAACAAACTGCTGCAGAGAAAATTTATTTATAGTTATTACCATTACCAGAAACTGTTCAAAGGTAGATTATTGCATATTTTTGCTGACTTCAGCATTGTTTTATAATAAAGGCAGAAATAAAAATCAGGGAGGAGCTCAGAGTTAGAAAGTGTGTGAACACCTTGACTGGTATTGTACCTTAGAGCCAAGCCCTCTTAACAATCACATCAGAATTTTAGCATGATCTGATGCGGCTATGAAGCCCTGCAGGATATGACTGTGCAACCCTGGGATATGTTGAGATTCATCAGAATAGCAATACAATCATGAGAATAGAAAAGGATCAAGCACTCAGCCTTGAGGGACACCAGTGGGTCTGTCTGCATGGAGCAGATGTAAATCCCTGTCCACGTCACCTGATATGACTGTCTTTCAGGAAAGCAGTAACTGTCACCATGCCTGGCTCGAAAAGGAGCTTGAGCAAGATATGCTTGTTATAGTGTTGGATTCTGTTAAGACCAGAATCAGACCAGAACAGTTTGGCTAATCCAGAAGGTTTGTACTTTTAAAGCCAGACTGATTAGGTTGTAGAAAACAAATTCAGGAACTCATGGAAGGAAATGTATGTTGCTGATTTCTAAGGTGTCTGATGCTTGTATTTAAGGATAGAACTAACACTTGTTTGCCTTAAGAACAGTCAGTACATATGCATGTGTTATGGAGACATTTAAAATGAAAGAGCTGAAAGCGAGGGGCATTTGCAAAGTATTCTGAGGCACTATGGAAGAGATGGGAGTCAGCTCTGATATAAAAGTGCTTGGGGAAATTAAATCCATAGCCTATTCAATAGAAAGACTTCACTGGGACCAGACCAGGAAGGCCATTCCTCCATCAGTGGGTCTTAGATTTAAAAAGGCCAAGCTACCTCTTTTAATGGAACTGACAGCACTGATAGCACTGACACATCCTTACCTGGGACTGACTTTTACCTGATACACTTTCTTTTAAATCAGTGCCAATGTACTATAAATATTATCACCAGTGCACATTGAATCAGTGGACACACACCTTTCCTCTTACTGTAACACCCATTCGTATTCCTGGTGAATTATATCTCTCAGAGGAAAAGAGCAGAGTGACTCTAAAGTCCACCTCGATATTTCTGACCCTCCTTCAAACACTCTCTCTTGTCCCGACTACTACACTCTCAGTCCTGAACTTTCCACAGTGAAAAGCTCTCCATCACACTTCAAGGAGAAGCACAAAGCACGACTGAGAGACTAGTCGGGACACTCGAGGGTTCTTATCTCTGTAATACAAAGCTCAAGATTATGGACAGAGAGAAGGCCAGCTATCTGCATTTCTCGTTGCCTGGTGACAGATTTCATCCAGCTAATAATTTACTGGGCTTGTACGAGCACAATTTCATTGCTTGGAAAGGAAAAAAAAACCTATAGTGTTTCCGTGCAGAGTGCACTTCAAAAGAAGCCTCATTTTGGTTTCTTTTTCACTCATCCTGCATGTCTGTGTTTAAACCTAATTCTTCTTAAACGTGGTGCATTACAGTTAAAGCCAAATTTAGGAAAAATGGCATTGAAAGCATTTCGATCATCTTTTGAATTTTAAATCTAACTCAATATTTTGCGGTCTATTCAATGCAAAGGGGTGCCTAATGAACTAAAACAAATTAAACAAGTGAACCATTTATTGGAACATAATTCTGGTTAATCAGATTAACTTGATTGCCACCAAATGACTGTATAAACAAACAAAATTCCCACAATGCCCTTCATGGGCTGCTGGATGGAACCAGACCAGGAAAATGTTTACAAGTGGTTTGTGCCAGCACATCAGAACACCTCCATGAGAGTTCTTCGCTAATTGCAAGATTTAAAAAATTCATGAACTGCTGTAGAACAACCACCTTCAGACATTTGCTCTTTTATAAATGCAGTTATTAATGGTATGGTTAATGGGATTTAGAGAGAGAGAGAAAACTGGGTTTAATGCTTTGTGAGGGGCCTAAAAGGTAATCAACAAAATCGGATGAGAAATATAATACTTAGAATCATACTGTTGTAGAAAAATAATCAGTGATGGGGTAGTGTATTGAAGCTGACATCGGTGACATGGTTACCACTGTGACCTCACACCTCAAGGGGTAAGAATTCGAGTCCTGCCTTTGGGTCTGCGTGTAGAGTTTTCTCTGTGCTTTGTGGGTTTCCTCTCTGTACTCTGGTTTCCTTACCCAGTAAAAAGACATGTAGGGTGGACTAATAGCAGTTTCCTAAATTGAATGAGTTGGTGTACTTGAAAATGCCCTGAAATGGACCCACATCCCATCTAGGGTGTCCCGTGCCTATTGCCCCAAGTACCCTGGGAGAGGCTCCAGGCCTTCCCCAACCCTATACGAGTGAGTGAGTAATCACATGTCCCAAAGTGCTTCGCTCCACAAATTTCACAGCAGTGTGGCAACAATCATGATTAGTTTAACAATTAGTTGAAATACAAACATGTTGGAGATATTGGTTCCGCTCTTGGTTTGAGCAGAGTGGAGGACTTAATAGACCTAGCAAATTAAAGATGTGCTCTCTACCCTTATCAGCCACTGAACCTTTAAGACCATTAATTTCTTTCTAGTTCAACAAATCACAACTGCCATAATGCTATTAAGGCATAAAGGCGATAACTATGGCATATAATTCTTCTGAACAAAGCTGATTCTGGTAAAAGAGTTGTGTGTATGTGTGTTATTGGGGCTGAAGGGTGAAGAAGAAAAAAAGAGAATAAGTAGGTGAAGGATGAGGAGGAGGAGGAGAGATGGAGGGAGTGTCAGAGATGAATGAGGCAGAGGAAAGGTGAACCACGAGGAGACAGAGAGCAGCAGAGAAATGTAAGAAGGATAGGTGCTGAGGAAGAAATATACAGATGGTAAACAAGTCGAGATGGATGAGTGAACTGGGAGAGAAACCAGATGAGACAGAGAGAAAGAGACTCTGGGATTGAGAGGATTGAGAAGCTGTTGTTAAGGAGCTATGGAGTGAGCAATAGGGAGAAACGGAGATGAGGTCAGGCTGAGAGGAAGCTGGGCCCCTCTCGGGAAAGGTTTTTAAATTACGCTCCGATGTGGACAGCTCGTCAATTGCGGGTCTGCGGCTTGAGCTCCAGAGCTGTGCTGTGCTTGTTTCATTAGGACTTTCACATCAGCCCCTGCCCCCTAAATCTCAGCACCCTTTATTATTTATTTATGTACTCGCTTATTTATGCAGTTACATTCTGTCTTGTGCTGTCTGCTCCAGGTCCAAAAACATTCAGCAAGCACTAGCTTAGCCAATGAAGCAAAACAAGAAGCCACAACCTAATGCAATTCAAGAGCTTATTATTTTTACATGGCACGAATGGTGCTGGAGGTGACATACTAAGCCAGTTATGATACGACAATTAGGATAGAGCTGGTCCAGGGTTAAGATGAGGGGATGGGTATTAATTCAATTTAATTTAACAATTGACATTGTCGCAAAGAAGCTTTACACTATCAAAAAGAATTATTTAAGTTTGTATGAGATGTGAACGTGTATGAATCAAAATGATAAGATTGTCCCTGATGAGCAAGCTCAGGACGACGGCTACAGTGGCAAGAAAAAACTCCCTGAGATGGTAATCAGAAGAAACCTTGAGAGGAACCAGACTCAACAGGGAACCCATCCTCATCTGGGTGAAACGGATAGCAGGGAATGATCTGCATCATACTGTGTGAGACTGGAAGTTCAGTATAACAGGAGATGTTAAAATTGAGTCCAGTTCGTTATTGGAGGCTCAGGTAGACTGTAGGAAACTCCAGTCCTGAACTATCGAGTGACTGCAGTCACAAGTCCTCAGAGAACAGCTGTCTGCATCAGCCGACGACAGGAACGTCTTTGTAGAAAAGTGGAACCGTCCCCAGACACGACACACATCACAAGCAGACCACACGGGGCATTCATGCCATGAGATCTCCAACCAGAAGCAGGACACCAGGATGAGTCAGACAGGTCCAGAGGGCAGAGGGAGTCTAGATCACTGGAAGCTCAGGAATGACATATGTAGCTCGATAGAAAGACAGGGAGAGAGAGAGAGAGGAGAAGCGAGAGAAGAGGAGAGCGAAGAAGAGAAGGAGAAATGGCAGTTAAGTATGGTCAAACAGGTCAAACAATGGATAATGTACTGTACTTTAAATGTATTTTAGTGTAGAGTGCAAGCAGAGACTCCGGCAGGACTAACTATGACATCATAACTAAAAGGGAGAGCCAGAAGGAAACACAAATATGAGGGGCAACTGGGGGAAAACAAACAATCACCTCACCATCAACAAACCTGAGTGATCAATGAGAGTGAGGAAGACAGCATCTAAACATACCAGTTCACCTAATACTCTACGTCCATGAGTCCCCCAGATCTGCTCCTTTACCTAAGGCAAATCTATTCCCAAAAATGCTTGGCTAAATAAATAGGTTTTCTAGTCCTATGACTAGAACTTATGCCATTCCTATGTAGATACTGTATGAATATAGCTGCAGTGATATGATCTTTTCCAGAATCTTAGAGATAAAGGGGAAGTTTGATACCGGCCTGTAATTGGACAGCTTGACAGGGGTCAAGGTCAGGTTTAATAACTGCTAGTTTAAAGGGATTTTGGATCATACCCACTGCTGAGTGAACTGTTAATTATTTGCAACAGGGGTTCTGTTTTTGTTGGTACTATCTACTTGAGAAACCGTGTCAGAAAGTAGGATCTAATACACATGATGATGATTTTGAAGAGGAGATGAATGAAATTAGTTCACTCTCTTCAAAGGGAGTAAAGTATTCTAGGTTCTGATGTGGTTACAAAAATGCTTGATTAAATAAATAGGTTAGCCTAGATCTAAACACTGAGACTGTGTCTGAGTCCCAAATATTAATTGGAAGACTATTCAATAATTTTGGGGCTTTGTAAGAAAAAGCTCTGCCCCAGCTGTAGTTAGTTGGTTAGTTTTAACTTAAATTGTCTGGTTTCAAAGTCAGAATTTTTTTGCCTAATATTTTGTTATTAAAAAAAGTTCATGAAGTCCTCACTACTGTATGTTATTGTTGTTGTGGAGATTTCTTGTTTCTAGTCAATTTAGATAAAAATAAAATAAAAATCTCAGGTTATTTTTGTCATTTCCAATAAGAGATACAATGATCTAGCATCACTGAGAGCTGAAAAATTATAGTTCAGGATACTCTCTTTCCATGCTATTTGGATTTCCGAGCGGTCTGTTTTAAAGTGTGTGTGGATAGTTATACCAGGGAGCAAGTTTCTTATCTCTAATCATTTTCCTTTTAACTGGAGCTACATTATCTAAGGTATACCGAAATGTTGTCTCTAAATATTCAGTCGCCTGATCGAGTTCTGTGGAGTCAGATGGTGATCCAATCAAAGTTGAAACTTTGATTGGCACCAACCTTTGATTGGTAGATTATTGAAAAAGCTCTGTGTGGTATTTGATGTGAATGTACATTTAATGTGTTAGCACGGCACTGTGCGTATATTATTACTATAACACACTTTAATTGAGACAAGACAGTGATCCAAGTTAACTTCAAACTGTGGAATTGTGATTACATTTCTTAAATTTAATCCGAAGGATATTATTAAAGTGTGACCTGCTTTATGAGTGGGTCCCACTACACACTGATTTACGCCTACAGAGTCAAGTATGGACATAAATGCTGTTCTCAGAGGGTCTTCTGGATTCTCAAAATGAATATTAAAATCTCCAGCAATTAACACTTTGTCTACAGAAACGACAAGGTTTGAGAGGAAGTCTGTAAATTCATAGTGAAATTCAGAATATGGCCCTGGAGGTCTGTAAATGATAATTAGTGGGATCGACTTCATACTGTAGTTGTAGCTATACATTTTATGTTACTATAGAGAACTTCAAATGCATTAAATTTGAGTCCGTGTTTTTGTACGATAGACAGATTATCATTGTAAATGACTGCGACGCCTCCTCCTCTACCAGTCAGCCGAGGTAGGTGTATGTAGCTGTAGCTGTATCCAGGAGGACTAGCTTCATTTAGAGCTACAAACATACTGTAGCATGTGTGAAACACTGCGTACGCGGAATCCCACGCATATTCTCTTTGTACATCAATTAACGTGAAATTGAGCGCACATGCACAAGCGCAAAACCCCTCCCTGCCTCCTCCCCCATATAAATATGGTAATGACTTCACTTTGGCAAAACCAAACGAAAAAGCAATGACAAAAGCAAGCAAGAAGAGAAACTTCACAGAATGTGAATTGGAGGTGCTCCTATCGGTGGTAGACTGGAGAAAAACTGTGTTATTTGCAAGTTTGTCCTCCGGAATTAATAACAAAATATGTCACCTTGGAGCCTCATCCCAGCCATGCTGTTTGTGAGGATGAATGAATCATGGGTTGACCCAGGCCACCTCGCCACAATATTTGTTAGGCGCATTTGAGCATCACATATTATTTGCACATTTATTGAATGGAAATGTTTCAAATTCACGTATGCAAATTCGTCTTCAGATGGCGCCTTTATAGCAATGTGCGTGCAGTCGATGGCTCCGATTACATTAGGAAAACCGGCGATCGCTGCAAATTGTGCTTTAATGTTTGGCTGGTCAACTGCATGGTATGGAAACCTTATATACCTGCTAGACATGCGGATGATCCCGTCCCATACAGCTGGCATTGCATGGCTCAAAGACGACTGGCTTAACCCCGAGCGGTCTGCCAGTTCCCTTTGGAAAGAACCAGTTGCCAGGAAACCAAGCGTTGTCAGCACCTGTAAGGGAACGGGTAATGTGTGGCTCCTCGCTGTCTCTCTTTCCAAATTTGGACCCAACGCAGCACAGAGCTCCAAGAGGATTGCTCCTGGAAATCTGACACGGCTAATAAGCCAGTCATCATCATGGGCCAGAAAACCACTGTGATCCCTATAAACGCATTCCCTTCAGATTCGGCCATTGACAATGTCCTCTAATAAGACCAACACTGCCATTGCCATAGACTGAGGGTTGTATACATTTGAAAATGCTTTTATATGTTCTAAATCACATAATTCGTAGAAAAATATTGTGTCAATTAACACATTTTATCAATTATAAATTAATAGCAATGTTTTTCACATGTGTTGGTGCGATACTTTGTAGTGTGCAATTTAACATAATTGCCTCTAGGAGTCGCCAACGGAAATAAAACAAACACACACAAGAAATACACATACGCCAGACATGAAGTTGGCGTGGAAGAACGCACATTCTCGCGTTAATTTCACTGTTAGTAAATCCGACCGTGAGTGTGAAAACTGGCATAAGCAAAGATTTTTTTTCTCATGATACATGAGGCCCCTGGTGTGTGATAGTTTCATTAACAATACCTGCTTTAGATGCGAGAGATCTAATATTTAACAGTCCTAACTTCAGATCAGAGGTGCTGGCTGTATATTCTAGTATATTGAGATTTTTTCGAGGCATATATCGTTAGCGCCAGCATGTAACACTCTCTTAGAGACCCTATGCTGTCCTAGAGCCCTAAGATTACCTGCTATGTCTGGTGCTCTGGCTCCCGGGATACACCTGTATTAGAATATGATGCTTAGAATTGGTCTTGATTTTGTTCTTCTTTTCTTCTTCTTCTTCTTCTTCTTGGGCTGCATACTGTAGCAATCTAGCTGGTATGAGAGACAATCCTGCACAAGAGACCTCTTGAAAAGGGAAATAGCTAAAAGTAGGATCAAGGTAGGGTCAAGGATTAAGGTCAATAACGGCTTGTTTAAAGCAAGCCCACAAGTAGAACTTGAGATTAATTGCTGTCTCCACTGAGGACTCTGCTAAAGATAGATTCCATGCATATCATCACCTGTTTCTGAAGGAAGGATATATATATATATATATATATATATATATATATATATATGGGTGATAGCTTTGCCGTGTGCATCACATGATGGATTTTATGAGTTTGTTGGCCTCATAACAATCAGGATCTGTTTTCACAGTCTTCTAATCTTTCAGGAACTCTTTACAGCGATCTAACTTGTCAAATAAGAATAATATCCATAATATAAATTAAGGTGCGGCATGGTGGTGTAGTGGTTAGCACTGTCGCCTTGCACCTCCAGGGTCTGGGTTCGATTCCCCGGCCAGGCTCGATTCCCGTCTCTGTGTGCATGGAGTTTGCATGTTCTCCCCGTGCTTGGTGGGTTTCCTCCGGGTACTCCGGTTTCCTCCCACAGTCCAAAGATATGCAGGTTAGGCTAATTGGCGTTCCTAAATTGCCCGTAGTGTGTGATTGGGTGTGTGAGTGTGTGTATGTGTGTGTGCCCTGCGATGGATTGGCACCCTGTCCAGGGTGTACCCCGCCTAGTGCCCGAAGTCTCCTGGGATAGGCTCCAGGTCCCCCGCGACCCTGAACACAGGATTAAGCGGTATAGAAGATGAATGAATGAATGAATGAATATAAATTAATTTAACATATACATCCAAACCAAAACACACCATGTTATTTAAATAGATTAATGATGATGAGCAGGTGCTGAGTAATTAATGATGGAATGTAGAAGGCCAAACGGGACAAATGGGAAGGGGGGACAGAAAGTTTAATATCAGATGGTGTAATATCACACTTTTAACTGTACTTACATTTCATATGTGTGAGAAATAAAAACAAAATAAATAAAAGAATTAAGCAGCAGACTTTTTTTATGTCCTCTTTTATTACCTTTTTTTTACTTAACCAAATGGCCATGAGTGCACATCACAGAACAAAATGTAAAAGAATAATTTTAACATAACATTAAAATAAAAGATATTAAGTATACTGTATATAATAATTAGACTATTATATTATATTATATTATATTATATTATATTATATTATATTATATTATATTATAACAAAACTGCATTGCATGAGAAGCATCCCCAATGTAAATCCGAGGTAATACCTAAGTCATACACATTGGTGTATACTGTAGCAGTGGTTTCCAATCAGATGCTGATGCTGGAGTCCACTCTGTTTTTCACATTTTTATGTTTTCCCCACCCAGATGATTTAATTAATCACCTAATGAAAAGCCTTTTATGGATTGAAGTGGGTGTAATAGAACAGGGAAAACATTAAAACATGCAGGACAGGGTGTCCTCCATACAGGACCAGCGTTGGGAACCTGCGATCTATAGATTTACATTTTTAAAGCAGGAATTTCCCTAAAGCAAAAGTACCAAGTTCTGGTACATTTTTTTTTTTTTTTTTTTTTTGGCATTTCTAAATCTGGGAATTTTCTATTTTCAGAGCTGAAAACAGCCTGCTGGGAAATGAAAGATTAATTTCAAAAGATTTTGAAGTCTTAATTCAATGAGTTTTATCGTGCATGTCTCTCTCTCTCTCTCTCTCTCTCTCTCTCTTTCATTTAATTCATTGCTTATCGACAAACCATTCATTTGATTTAAGTCAGAAACGGAAAGTGGTGTAAAGAATATACTGCCATTATTTTAAATCAATAATGAACACTTTCCCTTTGCCTGAATAAACAACAGCATTTATCACATTTATCATGAGTGTTATCCTATTTTACACTATTGTATTTCTATAGGGGCATTTGTGGCTTAATTATGCAGAAAGCTAATGCACTAAACTCAGCCACGTGGCTCGCAGGGTCCCTATATTGCCAGACTCAAGCCTGAGAAAACATGATTGCTGTCTTGCTTTCTTCCTTTAGTTTATTTTGTAATTAATTCCACTAGCGCTACAGAGCTGTTCTATAAGTTGTTCTGGATAATTGTGTATGCTAAATGCTGCCATTTAAATTCAATTAAATACGGAATTAAAATTATACAATTTAAGGTCAGCCTAGTTTAGGTTCACACAGTAGTACACAAACCCTTCTCTTAAGTAAAAGTAGAAATATCTCAGGACTAATATAAGTAAAAGTTCTCAGTTTCCACTTTTTTACTTGTAAAATGAAAATAAAAAGTACTCACCTTTATGTGATTTAAATATTAAAATACTTTGCTTGTATATGCAGCCTTTTACATAATAGTAAATCTGTGTGTGTGTGTGTGTGTGTGTGTGTGTGTGTGTGTGTGTGTGTGTGTGTGTGTGTGTGTGTGTGCAGTTTCCAAATGCCAATGTGCTATTGTCTTTGCTGTCTGCAATGATTTCTGGGTTTGATTTCAAACACCAGCTTTTAACAGCTTTTAAACATCTTAGGCGATATTTCTGTAGATGCCAAAGTTACTTAGTACTTATTTGCCTTTACATTAATAATATATGTACATTTCGATACACTCGGGAGCATGAAAATTATAGTCTTTGGGATTAACAAATTCACAAATAATGAAATATTATGATGTACAAGTACATTAAATCATTTCCAGCTTAGAGACAATAACATAATGTATGTAATAATATCTACTAACTCACCTATTACGTTCAAGCCGTACTTGCTCTTTTTCCATAATGAAATATTTACTCAATATTATCCAGTTTATTATATTGGATGAAGATTCAAAACTATTTAAACACAATGAAACTAATCGTTATCATTTTATGTGGTTTTGTAGCTTTTTGTAAGCATCCATTCACTTAAGTGAATTTCTTGAAACAAATAGAAACTGGGGAGCTTCTTTTTTCAGCTGTGCATTAGATTTTCCTGTATAGACCTTGGTCATAAATAAATCTGGGAATATAGGGCCCTGGGAACAGAGGGATGAACCACTGCAGACATTTAATACGGGATTATGATTTTTTTAATTCAAACTCCTCGCTGTACTTATTATTATTATTATTATTATTATTATTATTATTATTATTATTATTATTAACAAAAAATAATAATAATACGTTTTTACTTGATTTGAAATATTAACCTATACATCACTCCCACTGGACATCAGTTTGATCATGTAACAAATAAAGAAGTTATCAAATAAGGAAAATTTGGATATCTGATCATACACAATTCAAATAAAAAAACATGCTCTATCTTTCTCTCTCATTTAATGTATGTCTGGTAAATACATTTATTTTGTTCAAAACACATGAACCGTTTTTCAGTCGCGTCTTAGTGCTGCTTCTGTCTGGGCATTACATTTTTAAATCTCTGTCCCACCGTCTGCATCATCTTGGATGGAATTTGGACTGTAATTATCCTGGGATACGAATTAGACGTGGATTTTTCTTCCACACTTTATTTAACTGAAAATATGCCTAAGCATTCTGTTAATTATTTTCCTGCTAAATCTCTGTTATTTAATTATTTTTCCACAATATGCCTACTATTCTGAATTAATTATAGCAAGCTTTCTTGCTAAGTGAATCCTTTCACAACATTTAAAAGTCACTGAATTGCTGAGCGTAAAAAGAAAGTTTTCAATCGAGAATTTTTCTTTTTTTTTTTTTTATTAGAGAGGTCACAGAGACCTCGAAAAGTATGAGCTTTATAAATGAAAAAAAAAAAACACATAGTCTAATGTAAAATTAAAAATAATGTATTAAATGTCAGTGTGTGAGATAGAAAAGAATATTTGCAAGAGATGTTAGCTGAACGCATGGAAGCTCAGATTATCTTATGATGTCTTTGGGATTTCTGCAATAAACTGATATTTCATGATAACAACCTGCAAGACAAACCACGGTGTTGAATGAAAAATATATAATTTGATGTCATTTTAATAATGTTTTCAATGTTTTTATTTAGTTGTACTTAAATATAATTAATACTGAAAAATCCATACAGAAACCTGTTTCATATCAATGTTAAAAATCCAAATCCCTATAACATGTGCCATAACCATAGAAACAGAGGTGTGTTTTAATAGATGTATACTGTAGTAACAGGCCTTTCTGTCCATCTTAGGGTTTAATCTGATGAAAATTCAAGTCATTGACAGAGAACCTGTTCTGGTAGAAACCAAAATAATTGGTAATGCTTGCTTAATAATAATCTTAATGCTTGCTCATCAATCACATCATATGATATCTTCAATTACAATCATATGATATTACATGTTTCTTATCTGTCAGGAATTAATAGTCTTGCTGGATAGATGCCACAGTTCTTCTGTAATGTTTATGCCTTAATAAAAGACATTAAACACGGTGTAGGTTTCCCTGATGCTGGATTCAGGTGCCATCCCCTGGAAACTGGCATTTATTCTCCCATTCACGTGACACTGTTTTCCCTGAATATGGCCATGGCATCATTGAAGACCTACTCCATACTGTAGATGTAATAACTTTTAGTTATTCAGTACATTCAGGTCATCTGCTGACTTTATTATATTGCCACATTACATTGTTGAGCAACTGAAGCAACCCCAGATCATCTTCCCTCTACAAAGATGAGGATTCAGCATTGTACTGTATTTCAAGGTTTTAATAATATGTTGGACAGTTCTTAACTCAATTCTAGTAACATCAGGTATCCTTAGTTTTCTTTGTTATTATTATTATTATTATTATTATTTTTAATTATTATTATTATTGACCAGGGCCCGGTTTCTCGATAACGCACACTATTCGCGCGCTAAGTAGACTCTTAAGATATATCTTACGTTAAGTGATAACTTTTCTAAGTGTATTTCTCGAACTGTCTCTTAGGAGTCTTCTTAAGTCGCTGCCTCTTACGTCCGACGTTACGCGGCGCTGTCTACAGTGAAGGTCCTGAATTAGCGGACATCAGTTGCTCAGGAATCGATTTTTCACTCCTTTTGCATGACAGCGTTAAGAAAGACGGCACTTTCTATGCAAATTAAACATTGCACTAAATTCTTTTAATAACGTTTATTTCGACATGGGTTAACTTAACAATAATATGCCATAATAGACAAATATATAAATTAATATTAATTAATTAATTAATTAATTGATATCGCTAATATGTGGCCGTGAAACGAACCGGGTATCCAATCATAGTTGATGGACAAACAGCTGATAACACTCTTCACCAGCTTCAGAAACAATGTGAAGTGTCAGTTGTTGGGGTTGTATAGCGCACTTATGGAATGAATACGATGAGATGACAGAGTGGAGGTTTAATACCTCTATCTCACACGCGGGGCCGTAAGTGCGGTTCATTATGATTCGGCGTGAGTTTTGGTGCTGTTATTACGTTTCCATTTTACCACGCAAAAAAAATAAACATGTGGAAGCTCGCAGACCTTGCAGATCTTCGTGGACCGTCGGGCGCCGGTCACTCAAGGCGGATCACGATGCCTAATACCCCTCTCTCACCTGTGTGGCCGGACTCATCTCCGTGAGCTGCCACGATTGTCCACGACGATCCTTTAACGTTCCGCGAAGTTCTGCAAGCTTCCGCGAGGACCAGCAAAAAATTAAACGTGGAATTTTTCACGCGGAAAGATGGAAACGGAATCAAGCCTACGGCCACAGCGCGAGCCCGCACAGGTGAGATAGGGGTATAACACACCACATCTCACAGCGAGTCAAACTGCATAAGTGAACACTGTAGGGGTATTACACATTACAATCACACAGAAAAATTAATGAATGCGGGTTTGGAAACTCCCAATGTTATTTTCTCATTTAACTAAATCAAATTTCATAAAAATAAAACGTGTCAAAAGAAAAACCTATAAAGTCATGGATAATGGCTAATGATTAATGAAACATATTTTAAACAAAAGCAGCGAGCAGCTGGACATCGGGACGGGGAGTGTACAGTAAGTACAGTAAGTACAGTAAGTACGCCGCGTTGGTCTGGCACGCGCAGGTCTGAGCAGCTCAAGAAGCTCCATAATCTGTTGCCTTGGAAGGCAAAACTTTTATCTAAATATTTCTTTAATAACGACCACGGGGAAAATATGAAAAGGGCTGAAGTTTTGTCTAAAGGATAAATGTACATGACCCACACGGCTCCACGGACCGCGCCGTCTTCAGTTTAACACAACACCACGCTCGCTGCCTAATTGTTCGCCAGCTGTTTAATATTAATACTGATTGGCAATTTTAATGCGTTAGTCACATTATGAAATAGGCTAATTAAAAGTCACTCTATTAGTTCTGATATCAAATAAAATAAAATTCTTAAACAGGTCTACAGTATATTCCATCATTAATACGACTTTGATAACGTGCCATAATGTGTTTGCATACACCGCTGGTTTATAAAGACTGCTGCTCAGTGGCGGCGACTAGCGTCTTGAGCTGAAACTACGCTAAGTATGAGTTAAGGTTGGTCCAGACCAACCTTACGAACGTGTGACTTAGCTAAGAGATACTTAGCGTAAGAACGTTTCGGGAAATGCGCCATTAAGTTAAGAGAGAGGTTAAGGTACAACTTAAGAACTACTTAGAGATAAGAAGCTTTCGAGAAACCGGGCCCAGACTGTTTGTACAAAGCGTTAATGCTGACATTTGCTAATCAGTGAACCAGCCAAGCTTCAGCTCAGAAAAATATTTTTTTAGTGACAGTATAAAGTCACTAAAATTAAGCCTGAATAAGACAATAACCACCCTTACAGCTTCTACCATATTGTATAAAATCATTCATGATATTGTACTTTTTTGACATACAGTGACAGCAACTCTATCTGATAGTTAACGCTCAGACAATAATTTCAGTCCCACAGCCTTCATCATCCTGAAGTCTGAAAGAAATCTTGGATTGATGCTGCTTTAGATTCAGTTCTGTGCAAATTCTTGTGTTTGCGATGCTGAGCCTGTCTAATTCTTAAACATGCCTTGGGAGTAAAGATGCACAGGAAACTTGTAAAAGGAAGCTGTTCGTGCTCTGAACACTAAATCTGCCTACCCTGCACTTGAGTAAAAAAAAATAAAATAAAATGAGGGAGGACATGAAATGTTTAGAGCATGTTGCAACGAGATTATGAGCTCCTTCTCTACTCCCACACACCACACAGCTAACACAGCTAAACATTCTCAGATGCATAAAAAAGACAAACTTTCATGTGAATAACTTGGTAAGCTCAGAATGATGCAATCCAACACAATATCTAGCAGACAGGTGTGTTGTTACACTAACAAATTTATTTATACACACACATTGGGATAACAGTTTAGCAGGCAGAAACCTGAAGATTAAGATTTATTATGCTGATTGAGAATCAGAACAATATCAAATTCAAATAAAAATTCAAATTCAAATTCAAATTTTGATCAGAAATGCAGCCAAGAGGCCCATGGTGACTCTGAACGAGCTGCAAAGATCTACAGCTCAGGTGGGGGAATCTGTCCATAGGACAACTATTAGTCGTGCACTGCACAAAGTTAGCCTTTATGGAAGCGTGGCAAGAAGAAAGCCATTGGTAACAGAAAACCATAAGAAGTCCTTTTTGCTGTTTGCCACAAGCCATGTGGGGGTCAAAGAAGGTGGAAGAAGGTGCTCTGGTCAGTTGAGGCCAAAATGGAACTTTTTGGCCAAAATGCAAAACTCTATGTGTGGCGGAAAACTAACACTGCACATCACTCTGAACACACCATCCCCACTGTCAAATATGGTGGTGGCAGCATCATGCTCTGGGGGTGCTTCTCTTCAGCAGGGACAGGGAAGCTGGTCAGAGTTGATGGGAAGATGGATGGAGCCAAATACGGGGCAATCTTGGAAGAAAACCTCTTGGAGTCTGCAAAAGACTTGAGACTGGGGCGGAGGTTCACCTTCCAGCAGGACAACGACCCTAAACATAAAGCCAGGGCAACAATGGAATGGTTTAAAACAAAACATATCCATTGTTAGAATGACCCAGTCAAAGTCCAGATCTAAATCCAATCGAGAATCTGTGGCAAGATCTGAAAACTGCTGTTCACAAACACTGTCCGTCTAATCTGATTGAGCTGGAGCTGTTTTGCAAAGAAGAATGGACAAGGATTTCAGTCTCTAGATGTGCAAAGCTGGTAGAGACATACCCTAAAAGACTGGCAGCTGTAATTGCAGCAAAAGGTGGTTCTACAAAATATTGACTAAGGGGGCTTAATAATTACGCGTACCCCACATTGCAGTTATTTATTTGTAAAAAATGTTTGGAATCATGTATGATTTTCGATCCACTTCTCACGTGTACACCACTTTGTATTGGTCTTTCACGTGGAATTCCAATAAAATTGATTCATGTTTGTGGCTGTAATGTGACAAAATGTGGAAATGTTCAAGGGGGCCCAATACTTTTGCAAGCCACTGTATGAATCGGAAATAAATATGAAAAAGAAAATAGAATGTAAATTTAACTAAGAAATAATAAAATAAAATAAAATAAAATATAAAATTGAAATAAAACTGCACAGTACAAAATATACAATATAAGAAAATATCTAAAAAATATAGAAGAATAAGGAAAACGTCTCGGGTTACTTTGCTGTAACCCTGTTCCCTGAAAAGGCAGGAACAAGATGCTGCGTGAAAACGCTATGGGAACATTTTGTCATGTTGCCGTCTGTGAAGCATGTGTGTATAAACACGCCAAATTTTGGCCTATATAACCTCGTTCAGGTGACGTCATCTGATTAGACGCACCGGCAGGTTATAAATAGTAGTGAGCCAGAGGCATTCCTCAGATTGATTTGTCTGAACAGACGTCCAGTCACGTGGCAGTGCGGCATTGGGACGCAGCATCTCGTTCCCGCCTTTTCAGGGAACAGGGTTACAGCAAAGTAACCCGAGACGTTCCCTTTCAAAAGGCTTCACTCGATGCTGCGTGAAAACACTATGGGAAAGAGAATACCAACGCCGCCGCACTGCAAGTGTCTGGACCCCAAGGTTGTGTAGCGTGTGCGCACAAGGCCGAGAAGGTCTCAGAACTATGCCTGGGCAGCTAACTCTGGGCTTTCCGTGAGCCTGGAGTAGCATAAACATCCAGATTATAATGTAACAAATGTGTGCGGGAGGACCAACCTTCCACGTCGCACAATTGCTGCAGGGGAGTAACTCTTGCAAGAGCAATAGATGAGGTGACCCCTGTTGTCCAATGGGCCCTGATTCCTAGAGGTGAAGTGAGCCCATGCGCCTCATAGGAGAGGGCAATAGCATCTCTCACCCAGTATAGTGGCGCTCTGACTTGCGCCACTGGCTCATGCGGTGGACGTAAATCTGAAGAGCACGTACTGGACAGTAAGTGAAGTTTCTCCTGCTCCGAAGCTGTAAAAGGCGGAGGACAGAAGGCTTCAAAACAGTAGGGTGCATGTTACAAATGGAACTTTCGGAAGATAGTTCAGTGAGGATGCGGTTAAGTACATCTTGAGAGTACTAGGGCACAAGGCCGAGGACAAGCTTTTCCTGCAGAAACTCCAGCACTGAAACATATCGGCAGTGGACTGGGTCTACCTTCTTAGCACACACTTGTTGCAGGGGAATACCTCTTGTTAGTGCAATAAATGAGGCAATCCCCCTGGTTGAATGAGCCCTGATTCCTAGAGGCGAAGTGAGCCCACGCGCCTCATAGGAGAGGGCAATAGCATCTCTCACCCAATGTCACCCTTTAAATACATTCCATTTGAGGGCATAAGCTCTTGAAGAAGGATACCAGATCCAGAGTTAGAGAGAAGCAAAGGGGACATTTGCTGATCTTGCGAGGCAAAGAGGTCCACCTCTGCTACATGAAATCTCTCCCAGATTGACTGACTACTTCGGGGTGGGGTTTCCATTCCCCATGTGTCAGAGATTGACTGGACAGTACAACTGCTCTCACATTCATATGCCCTGAAATGTAAATCGCGCTGAGGGACAGGAACCTGGTGCGCTAGCTATTTAGCGGCGCGAGCACAGTCCGCCCTGGCGATTCATATATGAGACTTGCCATAGTGTTGTCCACCCGCAATGGGACATGGCACTTTCAACTGCTGGAGGAAGTGCTTTAGGGTCAGAAATAGTGCAATCATTTCGAGGCAATTGATGTGCTGTGTGAGAAGAAGGCCTCTCCAGCTCCCTTGGGCTGGACGGTCATCTAAGACCGTACCCCCGCCCGTGAGGGAAGCGTCTAACGTTAGCATCTGCGACGACAAGACGAACTTAGAGTGGGACCCAGAGTCAGAACTGGGGTCTTGAACCACATAGGAGGGGTTTCGTAGGGGTTAAGCACCTGGTGCGTAACCCTTGTTGGGGATCGGCCCTAGAGTGAAATCCCCTGTCTTAGCCACAACTGAAATGCTCTCATGTGCAGAAGGCCCAAGGTGTCAATGATACAGCTGCCATGGGCGCTAAGATCTCTGAAAGTGATGGTCACTTTCTTGGTCTAGCTTGATTTCCTTGAGGGTGTTGATAATGGATTCGACACGAGCGGGAGACAGCCGTGCCCGCTTACGATCGAATCTCATGTGACACCCAAATCCTCAGAACAGGAAAGAGCACGCTTTCGTGGCGTTGGGTCTCAATCCTCAGAAACAAAGATGAGCTAGGGCGACATACTTTTGAATAGCTTTTTTTGATAGCTTTTGAAGCGTCTCTTCTATCTGGGCGACATCATATAACTCCGCGCTTCCACATCAACTGTATTTAAAGAATAAATAAGTCAATGGCAGGAAAACACTGGATTAATACAGCTTACTCCATGAAAGGGTTAACTCATATGGAGAAAGCTAAGAGGGGGGGAGGGGGGGCGTGCGTCATTGAGGCTCCGCCCCCCGGCCACCCGACAGAAACTGCCATTTAAAAAAAAAAAATTTTAGTGCTCAGAGAGTATTTCCATCTCCTAGTTTTAAGCAAGATAGGATGTTTATCCTTACCCATTCACAGGAAGCCTGGGGCGCGCTTGAGAGCGGACAAAGGGATTTCCCGATACAACGAGAAAGTGAGTTTTAAGCACCAAAATGCGCCGCGGCTCGAAGCTTCTCAAGGAATGCGAGGCGCGTGAGCATTTTAATCGAAGCAGTAAAGTGTAGACATCGCCCTCCGATATGGATATCACACACGGAAGGACATCTCATTTTAAAACTCCGATATCGGTGAGTTAAACACTTCTTACTTTGGTTTTAAACACAAACACGCTAAACACAGCGAGGTGAAGACAAATGATCTGAGGAATGCCTCTGGCTCACTACTATATATATAACCTCCTCTTATCCAGAGCGACTTACATTTGTATCTCATTACACAACTGAGCAGTTGAGGGTTAAGGGCCTTGTTCAAGGACCCAACAGTGGCAACTTGGTGGTTGTGGGGTTTGAACCTGGGATCTTCCGAAACGTAGTGCAATGCCTTGATCCCCCCGGGGGCAGGGGTAGCTCAGTGGTTATTTCCTATATAATTCCCTTTACATACAGCCATGGTTAAATGAGAGTTGACGTGAAAAAAATGACACAAAAGCCACATTTTTCTAAAAAAGAAAAATGCAGTTCTTTTGGAGAAGGTGGGAATCCTGCTTTTCATTCATTCATTCATTTTCTATACCATTTAATCCTGTGTTCAGGCTCGCGGGGGACCTGGAGCCTATCCCAGGAGACTTCGGGCACTAGGCGGGGTACACCCTGGACAGAGTGCCAATCCATCGCAGGGCACACACACATACACACACTCACACACTACGGGCAATTTAGAAACGCCAATTAGCCTAACCTGCATGTCTTTGGACTGTGGGAGGAAACCGGAGTACCCGGAGGAAACCCACCAAGCACGGGGAGAACATGCAAACTCCATGCACACAGAGACGGGAATCGAGCCTGGCCGGGGAATCGAAGCCAGACCCTGGAGGTGCAAGGCGACAGTGCTAACCACTACACCACCGCGCCGCCAAAATCCTGCTTTTCTCCAAATTTAAAAACACAGTGACAAATTCTGACAAATAAAATTGGAAGGAAATTGCACAAAAAAGTACAAAATAAAATTTACTATTTGATGTCCAAACATACTCTTTTGTAATATAGTAAAATAGTGTTTTTTGTATATGTTCTGTAAGTGATTTTTATTTATTTATATATATATATTTTTTTATAAAAACCTATGAATAGTCCATATTCTACTCCTAATAAAGGACACTGGTGGCTCAGTGGTAGGTGCTTTGCCTGCCATGCGGAAGGCCCGGGTTCGATTCCCAGCCAGTGCCCAAACCCCCCCAGCCACTGGATGCAGAGCCAGTCCCAAGCCCGTATAAAATGGGAGGGTTGTGTCTGAGAACACAACACAAAACCACATTATTTATACCATTGTTGTTGATTTATTTGGGTACATTCATTGAATATATATTGAGTAATATTTTAAATAGGCTTACACTATGGTAGTGTATAAATTTGAAATTTTCTTAGTGCTTAACACTTTGTGCACTGTATATGTTGAATACGTGAACAGTACAGATAATGTTCATTATAAGTGAAAACATCTAACATACGACTACAAATGTATGTTTTAACAAAGATACTCACTTGAAAACTCACCTTTTCTTTGCACAAACGAAACCAAGGCTGTGTTCCAACCGGCATAAATAATGCTTTCGTATGGGCTCTTCGAAGGGAGAATAATTGCTATGGTACCGCTGTTATATTGTTTCAAAGTGAATTTGTAATCAAAATAACCGAAAAATTATTAACATTAAGTTTTCCAAATCACTCAAAGTGGTTGGGAAAAATTTTAGAAACGAATAGAGTGTAAGGTCGTTAACTGTGAATAGAACACACCTAGCCGGGGAGAAATCAATGACGTCGACACAGAAAACTAACAAGGAACTATGCTTCTAACCACAGGTCGAAGGCTGTAGGTCCAACCACGTAAGTTTGCGATGCTGTTTGCGAATGTTCGTTTGAACTACAGTATGGTTTCGAGAAACACCGAATTGTTGAACTATGTTGGTAACGATGGAACTGGCGACCATAGTTGGCTAACGATGCGTTTGGGAAACGCACCCCTGAGCTCTTTGGACCACTGGATGAAAGATTGAAGAGAATTGCCACTACATGGGGTAAAACATCCACTAAAAGAATATATTTATTCCAACAAGAGAGAAACAATCAGATCAGGTGTTTACATGGCTAATATTTACCTTCTCAACAGGTTCCTAAAGGTTTACTCCCATTCCTATTGACAATTCATTCTGATAGGATCAGACTCTGGCTAAAGTCTTTACATGATGCATTTTATTCAGATATTAGGGTTCATGTAAACACACCTACTGTTCACTGGGACAATAATGTTTTGCAGATCATCCAGAATATAACATATACAGTAACTATAAATGCATAAAATATGTGACATATCATTTCTTTAGCAATAAAAGCGCATTCCTTGCTGTCAGCGGTATAAAATTATCAAAGCTCTTGTTCTCCCACTCCACCGGAAAAATTATACACAAACAAAGAGAGGTTTTGAATGTGCAGAGGGTTCGACATGTTTCAGTTTAATCAGTTACGAGTGCATATTGTGAAACTGGTATTGAAGTTGCACCTGGAGCTCTTTGGAGAAACTTTGGCTTTTTAAGTGTTAATTTGCAAGTTATAATAAAATAATTTCCCAGTTGGCATGTGTGACAACAATTTGGCACCTACAGTATTACTGCACTTTTACAATTAAAGGCCTGAACAGCTATGATTCTGTTCTAAGTGGCCTTAAAAAAAATCACACAGTTATTTGAGATAAAATAGCAGCGCAGCAACAACAGCAGATAATAACGAGGAGCTTAGGAACAAGATGGTCAGCGGAAAATAGCAAGAAGCTTAGCAACTAGATAACGGAACAATAGCATGTAGCTTAGCAACAAGCTATCTGGCTAGCATTAGTTGTAACTCTAGTGCTGCTGATTACTGTTTAGGTTTTTTTGCAGGGTATTTTGGAAGTGAACACATTATTTGAAAATCTTTATTTTTAGAGATTTTTTTGAGTTGTGGACCTACTGTAAGCTAAAACATTTTTTGATCTGTAAAAAAATTTTGACTAAGCAAATCTAAATAATGATTAGGTTTTTATCTACTCTAAGTACTAAACTATAATCCACAGTTTTTATGAAAGTTACCATAGCAGGAAATGCAATTGTGAGCACTTCCTGTTTTACTGGGGAGTACCTTGACCATTATATGTCAGTTGGGCACCTCTTGAGGTGTATGATCTGACACATTTTGCAAGCCACTTGAAATGTAGTGAATTTTGTATTTCTACAACATTCTCGTTCTGGGCTAAAATCCGTCAAAGTTGGACTCAATGATATACCCCCCTCCCCCACCACTTACAAAAATCATAACACCCAATTCCCGAAAAAGCTACATGATTTGAGGCCTCTTTCATGGGTCTATGACAAACAAGACGGGACTAGTTACATGCCAAAGTTTGTACTGAAGAAGAATACAGTATAAAAAAGGAAGAAGAAACCTGTGAGATAATATAAGTGATGCTTTGCTTTGCAAAAAATAAAAATAAAATAAATAATTATTAATACAAATATGGTTTATTGCATGCATGTATAAATACTGTCGAAAATTTATGTTGTGTTTGTACTGGTCTTACTTATGCTTGCGTGTGTGTTTGCGTATGTGTGTGTGTGTGTGTGTGTGTGTGTGTGTGTGTGTCTGTGTGTGTGAAAAGAAAGGACAGAGAAAAGCACAATCAATTTATTTAAAAATTAACACAATGATCAAAAAGAAAGAAAAGAGAAGAAAAATGATTTATTTTTCGGGAAACCACTACAGTGAAGTCAGAATAAAAGAGTTTAATTAAATAAGACCTACATTGTGTTCATCTAACCTTTTATTTTAACTTATTAAAACTACATTTTAACTGGAGAACAGTTTATGTAAATGTAAACCCCAATCAAATCTGTCTGTAGCAGAATTATTATTATTAAAGGAGAAAAATATCTAAATATGTAACAGAATAAAAGTTTCTTGAGGGTGCCTTGACTGGTCTGTCTGTCCACCAGCAGAATCTTCCAGGAAGCTTTGTCTGCTAAACAACAAAATAGGCAAAATATGGCTTACATTTTAGGATTACTAGTTTAAAACATAAACAAGTCTCATTAATACTTGCTTTCATAGCCACTCCAAAGTGCATTTGAAATGTGTTGATGGAGAAAAAAATCATGAACTATTGATAATAAATTGGGTTTGTGGAACTGTTGTATAAAAGCAATATCCGACTCAAGGTCATGCTATTGTACTGAATATCAGCACGACTGTGATACATTCAATACTCAAGCTGCACCCCAGTGGCTACAACCTCATCGCGCCACAATATCTGCCACAATATTCCCTCTTATATGAGATTGTGGAAATATTTTCTATGTTAATCCCATTACTACTAGGAATACTAGATTGTTAACCAGTAAGTATGCTAGTACTGTAGGAGTTCACTATGACCTTTGGCAACAGTTAATTATGTTTAATGTTTCTCCTGCAGAGCCACGAGCTTTCACTGTTTTCCTCCTGAAAAGTTGCCCCCTTTAATACCTTAATCAGTTACAATAACTATAATTTATTTATTTATTGCAATGATTATTAGGGCTCTTTTATAGGAATACATGTGCATTATATATATTATAATTAGTCAAGGTCTTAGGAAAGTAAAAGACAACAATAATCAATTGCACAAAATAAGCAGGAAATCCGCCCATTAACATTCATTCATTCATTTTCTATACCGCTTAATCCTGTGTTCAGCCTCGCTGTCATACACACTCAATCTGCGCCCGGCACTAGGACCCGGAAGTAAGACGGGCGCAAAACCAGGAAGTATAAAACAGGTAAACAAACGATGGCTTACCGCTCAGTCATTGAGTTCGGCCCATGTCAGCTCCAGCTGTCGTTTCAGCAAACCGTGAGTACTCACATGTTGGTTCCGTTTGTCTTTGCTATTGTGTGTGTATTTTTAGGACGCGGGTTAAATTTGTGTTTTTCCCTTGCTCCGCTTTTGTGAGAGTCCTTAAACTAAATCGCGTGGTTATCCTGCCTGCTCGCTTCTTTCCGCGTTTGGGTTTATCCTCCACGCTACATTGGGCTAACCGCTAAAGCTACGTCTTCTGGTCACCTCAGGTTAGTCCATCTTGACAGAATGACTGAGCCCTCCGCGGTAAACCCAGCGGATTATGCGAGTCTCTGCGACGTTGTAGATCAGCATGCGGCGCTAATCAATCAGCTAACCGGGGATCTCGCTTCTCTCCGCCGCGAGGTCGCTGAGCTCCGGCGGGAGAATACGGATCTCCGCGCAGCTGTTGATGACGTCACTGCTCGATCGCACGCCGCGGAGGCCGCGGCGCCGCATCCCCCCCCCCCCCCCTCCTTCTGATGTTTTTCTTTCTCTACCAGAGAAGTGGAACGGCACGGACGGGAAGTGCAGCGTTTTTCTGACAGCTCTCGATCTGGTGTTTGAGTTTAATGCCACCAAATACTCCACCGATCGCCTTCGCATTGCTCTTCTCGTCTCGTTGCTAAAAGGGCAGGCAGCAGAGTGGGCCACGGCAGTTTTACAGGCAGATACAGATACCGCCCACTCTTACAATGAGTTCACCCACCAACTCAAACTCACTTTCGAACATCCAGCGGGCGAGGTGGAGACCGACACCAGACTTTATCACCTGAGGCAGGGAGGATTGCCCGTGAGCCGCTATACGGCCGAGTTTCGCACTCTCGCCGTCCAAACAACATGGGGCGATGCAGCACTCCGGACATCCTACTACGAGGGACTGGCTTCTCGAATTAAGGACGAACTAGCCGGGCGAGAGCTTCCTGCGACCCTGGAGGGCCTGATCCAACTCGCTCTCCGGATCGACCAGCGCCTCCTCTCTCGTCCGAGGCCAGCCCCTCGCACCCTGCCACCTGCAACCACCTTCGCCGTCACCACTTCACGACCAGCACCCACCTTCACTGTCACCACTCCACGCCCCGCAGACTCCGCCCCCTACGCCACCCCGGGACATGTCGGTTCTCCACCTCCTGCCGTGGTTGACACCGGAGCCGGGGAACCCATGCAACTAGGACGCGCCTCCTTGACCGCTGCAGAACGGGAGAGACGCTTTCGTGAAGGGCTCTGTGCCTATTGCGGGTCAGCTACACATCACAGGGCAACCTGCCCGCTCAGACCGGGAAACGCCCAGGCCCGGTGAGAGGAGAGAGATACTCGCCGGGTCACCTTCGTCTCTCCGCCATCACCACCAACTCCTCCCGTCTCACGGTTCAGGTACACCTCCAGGTTGGCCACAAACGGGTCCGAAGTGCTGCGTTCATCGACTCCGGGGCAGCAGGTAACTTCATTGACTCAGCATATGCCAAAACCCTGGGGGTAAAACTCGAGGCGTTATCCCAGCCCGTTCGCATCACCTCTGTCGACGGTCGCCCCCTCTCCACCAGCCCAATCAGCACCCGAACAGAACCCATCACCGTCTCCATCAACCAACACCATGAACAGTTAAAATTCTTCGTCACCTCCATCTCATCTCCACCCATCATCCTTGGTCATCCCTGGCTGCTCCAACATGACCCTCTAATCTCCTGGACCCAGAATCGGATCCTTCAGTGGGGCGCGACCTGCAACGAACTATGCCTACGGGCAGCGGCTGGGACGTGCTCTAGGGAGTCCGAGGCCCCCGACGTCGACACCAACTCCATCCCCGAACCCTACCGAGACCTATCGGAGGTTTTCTGCAGGCGACGAGCCACCCATCTTCCTCCTCATCGTCCATACGACCTCGCCATAGACCTCCAACCCGGTACGATCCCCCCCCGCGGCCATCTCTACTCACTCACACCCACCGAGACCCAGG
Source organism: Channallabes apus (assembly GCA_030522415.1). NCBI lineage: Eukaryota > Metazoa > Chordata > Actinopteri > Siluriformes > Clariidae > Channallabes > Channallabes apus. The sequence continues at coordinate 3,915,099 of CM060120.1, read as the reverse complement.
TGATGGAGGAATATGTAAACAACGCCCTGCGCCAAGGCACCATCAGGCCCTCCTCCTCACCTGCCGCCGCGGGGTTCTTCTTCGTGAAGAAGAGAGGCGGTGAACTTCGCCCTTGTGTCGACTATCGGGGGCTCAACCATCTCACCATCAAAAACCGACATCCTCTGCCTCTTACCAACTCAGCCCTGGACGCCCTCTCTGGCGCCACCATCTTTACGAAGTTGGACCTCCGGAGCGCCTACAACTTGGTGCGCATCAGAGAGGGCGATGAGTGGAAGACGGCGTTCATCACCCCCACCGGACATTATGAAACCCTTGTCATCCCATTCGGACTGTGCAATGCCCCCGCCGCATTCCAACACTTCATTAACGACGTCCTTCGGGACATGCTCGGTCGGTGGGCATTCGCATACCTGGACGATATTTTAATTTATTCACGCACCATGGAAGAACACACCCAGCACGTCAGGGCGGTTCTAAAGAGATTACTCGCCCATCAACTGTACTGTAAGTTGGAAAAGTGCGCTTTTCACGAGCGCTCCACCACGTTCCTGGGTTTTGTCATCTCGCCCCAGGGTGTGGCCATGGACCCGCAGAAGCTAGAGGTTGTGCGTCATTGGCCCCTACCCAAGACCCTCAAACAGCTTCAACGGTTTCTCGGGTTTGCGAACTTCTATCGTCGCTTTATCCGGGACTACAGTACAGTTGCCGCCCCCCTAACCGCTCTGACCCGTCCCTCCTCTCTCCCTTTTCACCTCAACCCGGCAGCTGTCTCCGCTTTTCGATCACTGTGTCACCGCTTCACCACTGCACCGATTCTCCACCACCCAGATGTCAATAAATCATTCGTTGTGGAGGTGGATGCTTCAGATGTGGGCGCTGGAGCTATCCTCTCACAGCAAGGTCCAGACCAAAAACTACACCCTTGTGGTTTTTTCTCCAGAAAATTTGACTCCACTCAGCAGCGATACGGGGTAGGGGACCGCGAACTGCTGGCCATAAAGTGGGCTCTGGAGGAGTGGCGTCACTGGCTCCAGGGCGTCAGTGAGCCATTCATAGTCTGGACGGACCATCAAAACCTAATCACCATCCGAAACATTAAACAGTTAAATCCACGACAGGCGCGGTGGGCATTATTCTTTGAGAATTACAACTTCCACCTCTCCTACCGCCCGGGGCCCAAGAACACCAAAGCTGACGCCCTCTCCCGACAACTAGAGGTGGACCCCCCCCGGGCGGACCCCGCGCCTGTCCTCCCCTCTTCCAAGATCATCGCACCCCTGCAACTGGACCTGGAAACGAGAGTGCGCCAGGCACGAGGTACAGAGACCGAACCGGCAGGTGTGCCACCTGGACGACTCTTCGTGCCTGAAGGGATGAGACCCGAGGTTCTCCACTGGGGACACTCCTCCCCAATTTCGGGCCATCCAGGCACCCGACGATCCCTCCAATTCATCCAGCGCGACTTCTGGTGGCCATCCATGACGAGGGACGTCCAAGAGTTCGTTCAGGCATGCCCAGTGTGTGCCAGGGCAAAGACCACCAACCGACCCTCTCCAGGAGAACTGCAGCCCCTTCCAGTCCCTCGACGGCCCTGGACGCACATTGCCGTGGACTTCATCACGGGCCTGCCGGCCTCCGAAGGAAAGGACACCATCCTCACGATCGTGGATCGGTTCTCTAAGACCGTGCATCTGGTGGCTCTCGCCGGACTCCCGTCAGCAAAGGAAACAGCAGAGCTGATTTTAGAGCACGTAGTCCGTCTGCATGGGTTCCCCAAGGATATCGTCTCGGACAGAGGGCCCCAGTTCACAGCCCGGTTCTGGAAGGCCTTCTGCCGTCTGATCGATTCCACCTGCAGTCTGTCCTCCGGATACCACCCACAGACTAACGGTCAGACGGAGCGGACCAACCAACAACTGGAGCGCTACCTGAGATGTTTCGTAGCGGACCGTCAGCGCTCCTGGGCACGCTACCTCATTTGGGCGGAACTATCACACAACCTCCACATCTCCTCTGCCACTAACCTAAGCCCATTTGAGGTATGCCACGGTTTCCAACCCACCGTGTTCAACCACCCAGAGCCGGAGGTTGATGTACCGTCAGCCCAACAGTTGGTCCGCAGATGTCGGCGGCTCTGGACTACGACCAACCAGGCCATCCAACGTGCCAATGCCCGCTACATCCACCAACATCGCCGCCGACATCCTCCGGGACGACTATACCACGTAGGTGACAAGGTATGGCTGTCCACAAAAAACCTCCACCTCCGCACCGAGTCAAAGAAGCTTTCCCCCAGATTCATCGGACCATACCACATCACTCACAGAATTAACCCTGTCACCTACCGGCTCCAGCTGCCTGCGGCGCTCCGGATCCATCCAGTCTTCCACCTGTCCCAGTTCAAGCCCTTCATCACCTCACCCATGATTCCACCCACCCCCCCAGCTCCTCCTCCCCGGATCATCGACGGCGGTCCCGCCTACACCGTGCGCCGAATCCTTGACTCGCGCCCTCGGGGCAAAGGTACGCAATACCTGGTGGACTGGGAGGGCTATGGCCCCGAGGAGCGATCTTGGATCCCGGCCCGGTTCATTCTCGACCCCCAGCTAATTCGGGACTACCGTCACAGGGTATCCTCCATCCCAGGACCGTCAGGAGCCAGTCCTGGACAGGGGGGTACTGTCATACACACTCAATCTGCGCCCGGCACTAGGACCCGGAAGTAAGACGGGCGCAAAACCAGGAAGTATAAAAGAGGTAAACAAACGATGGCTTACCGCTCAGTCATTGAGTTCGGCCCATGTCAGCTCCAGCTGTCGTTTCAGCAAACCGTGAGTACTCACATGTTGGTTCCGTTTGTCTTTGCTATTGTGTGTGTATTTTTAGGACGCGGGTTAAATTTGTGTTTTTCCCTTGCTCCGCTTTTGTGAGAGTCCTTAAACTAAATCGCGTGGTTATCCTGCCTGCTCGCTTCTTTCCGCGTTTGGGTTTATCCTCCACGCTACATTGGGCTAACCGCTAAAGCTACGTCTTCTGGTCACCTCAGGTTAGTCCATCTTGACACTCGCAGGGGACCTGGAGCCTATCCCAGGAGACTTCGGGCACTAGGTGGGGTACACCCTGGACAGGGTGCCAATCCATCGCAGGGCACACACACATATACACACTCACACACCCAATCACACACTACGGGCAATTTAGGAACGCCAATTAGCCTAACCTGCATATCTTTGGACTGTGGGAGGAAACCGGAGTACCCGGAGGAAACCCACCAAGCACGGGGAGAACATGCAAACTCCATGCACACAGAGACAGGAATCGAGCCTGGCCGGGGAATCGAACCCAGACCCTGGAGGTGCAAGGCGACAGTGCTAACCACTACACCACCGCGCCGCCCTCCCATTAACATACAATAGATAATTAAAAGTTTGTGAAAACCTGACCATGACACCCATATTTAGTTCTTCCCCAAACAGCTTTCACAAAGTTAGACGCAAAAACAATTGTACGGAATGTTGCAGTGTGCTGTAAGTGTACAGTTTTTCCTGGAAAGAACCCAAACCTGATACAGCATGACAATGAGACTGTGACAATGACAAAACCAGCTCAGTGACGATATGATCTCTTAAAGTTGGGGTGGATGAACAGGAGTGTCCTGCACAGAGCTATGACTGAACTCAAGCCCACTGAATAGCTTCATTTGTAAATTATTTGGCTAATGACAAAGCACTAATGACTTTTAAGGTAATGATGATGTGATCAATAAAGTATCTATCTATCTATCTATCTATCTATCTATCTATCTATCTATCTATCTATCTATGATCTGTAAAAAAAAGAGTACTATTAAACAAACAGACGATAACATTATTGTTTTGTTCATAAGTAGTTCATGAAGATAGCAGTAAAAGTAATGTTTTGTTACTTAAAAGTGCATGATTTATGTTTATATCACCTGGCCCATCTCTCTGTTCATACCGTAACTATCTAAATAAAAGTAACTCACTGACTTTGCGCTCCAGTGAGGAGACTTATCTTAAGAATAACGTTTTATTCATGTTGATTTTAGACATTCTGCTTTTGAAATGAGTAAAAACAAGTCTCCATAGAGAATTTATCATTTTTACTGCTTTATTCCTGCATTGAGACCCTATGAGTTATGGAACAGTATCATTATGTACTGTATTACTTATCTGGGAACTGTGCTACAGTACAGTATATGCTGCATAATATTCACACTTTGTATACGTGTGTGGATGAGACAACAGTAATATTTTCATGACATTTTTACAGTAGTTAAAAATGAGCATACTTACTGTACAAAGTTGAAACTGTTTAAGAGTTCTATCATGGTAGAAAAACAAAAACACAAAGATTAGTAATAATTATTTTCGTCATCCAGCTCAATAGACTGGTGTCTTATTGTATGTTAATAGTACGATATAATGACATATATAAAGACATTTTAGACAATAAAGGCAGTACCTTTACTCCAAGAATCTCCATAGCAAAATGAATACAGTTGTATGAAAAAAGATCATATTCTGGATTGGTCTGCATTGCTTTTTTAACATTATCCATAAATAATTCAGGAATTCCATTTTCCTTCCTATGAATTGCAAATTTTTGTCCTTCGGAAAACCCATTCACGCTCACTTTGTTTACACGACCTGGACAGGAATGTAGAGTGGGATCTGAACTCCAGATCAGCTCTGATATGGGCCAGAACCATCTTCTCAAAGTTACAGAAGAACTTGATGCTGAGGCCCATGATCGATTGTTTAATTCTTGTGAGGGGAAATGGGAAAAAAATTAAATAATAATAATAATAATTTTATATATATATATATATACACACAGTGACACAATGAGGTCAATAAGTAATTTCTAAGTAAGATAACTTAGCACTGTATATGTACTGTATATGTATATTTAAATATTCTTTTAAAAATTACGTTGAAATTGAATGACTTCCTCTTCACCGCAGCACACTCCAACATGGAAGATCGATTTTAAATTTGCACATCTTACAACAAAGAGGTCTCCAACTTCAGAATTTCCATTGTATTCCTCATCAAAGAGTTTGACAACACTGAAGCCCTTTGGATTATACCCGAATCCAATTATCCAATTTTCCCACAATGATGACTACAAAAATAAAATAAAAAAACGGATCAGGAATTATTAAATTAGGTGTGTCCAAAATTTTGATTGGTACATACTGTACTGTATGTATATACTGTTTTGTTGTACACAATAAGATTGCTAAATATAAGAACAATAAATAATACACTTTAGTTTTCAGCATTATCAGCCTCCTTCTCTACCAGTTTCAGTTTTATTTATACATTTATACCAGTTTTATTTCTGTTGAAGAGAGCACTTTCTAATAGTACAGGTGTGCATGGTACAGTATACTGTAACATTAATTCGAGCAATGATTATATAGTGATTCGTATAGTGATAATTATAGAATAATATAGTAATAAAAAATGTTTGAAAATTTTTCGCCTTTAGCTGTCAAACTTTTTAAATTTAAAACAAAAAAACTTTTTTTTTTTTCAAGTTTGTCCATAATGTTCTAGTTTAGATTTGGTATAAAAATTATTGCAAATGCAACTTCATCTGCAACCACATACAGTATTTTTTTTCTCCCACTTTAATACAGATTATTGTCCATGTACTGTATAAACATTTGTATAAACACTTGTGCAAGGTACATATTTTTCCTCCAATACATACATATATTTAGTAGAGCAGTAAGAATACAGCAATATAGAAGCACTCACCATTATTGATGCTCAATCCTCCACTGCTTCTCCAGACTGTAAGAGAAAGCAAAAGTATTGATGACAAAAACTGATTTAAAGAAAAATGTAACCAAACTGGTTTTACCTAAATATGCAGTGCGCCAAATGTTTTCAGCCTCATATTTCACTTTACATGTAAAAAATCTAGAAGATGATTTACTTTTGAGATAAAATCAATAAATAAAATGAGAGTTTACTTCCTGAGATGCTCTGTACTGTATGTGTGTATATTTTGTAAGTCACTCTGAATAAGGGTGTCAGCCAAATTTTTTAATGTAACTGTGATATTAAATATAAATATTGATATCAATGTGTTTGTGCAGCTAGCGTTCTGTAAATCCTTCATAATGACTCTGAACTGAGGCGATGATTGTTAATTGATGATTTCTGAGGCTGGTAACTCTAAATGAACTTCTCCTCCGTAGCAGAGGTAAGTTTTGGTCTTGCTTTCCTGGGAAGGTCTTCATGAGAGACAGTTTCATGATGGTGCTTGATGGGTTTTGCAAATGCACTTGACCATACTGTTCTTGCAAGAACTATTTGGGAGTTTTTAGAAATAAATTCTAGACTTAACTACTGTAAAGCCAAAAATAATCTGCTGATCTTTAATGCAATCAGTTATATTATTATTTCAGGTTGAAGCCCACGTACATCTTTGTTTGTCATTCTTGACAGCAGAACTCTTTGTCTAACGTATTAATACAAATAAATCACATGCTGTAAGGTTGAATATCTTATGTCTTGTTTACAGAAGTTGTACTTCTTTTATCGTCAGCCAAAGACACTCTCTGATCGCTAATCGGAGAATTAATCACAGATGAGAAATCGATGAAAATAGATCAGATAAAGACATACTTTTGTCACATTAAAATTCACATATAGTTCTTCAGCAGTTATTTAAGTGGTGAAAATATTAAAACTAATACCATGGAAAGTTCCATTCAATTCTTTCCAGCGGCCATTTTAAGACACGCCCACAGTTTGATGCATGCGCAGTACACTGTAAAAACTTGTGGTTTATAATCTTACACTCTGAATGTTCACAAGACAAAGGAAATGGTTGTTGACTTTAGGAGGACACGAGGCGACCATTCTCCGCTGAGCATCAACGTTCTGTGGAGAACGTCGACAGCACCAAATTCCTGGGCGTCCACCTGGAGAAGGGCCTCAGCTGGTCCCTCAACACCAGCTCCCTACACAAAGCCCAACAGCGTCTCTTCTTTCTGAGAAGACTGAGGAAGGCCCAGCTTCCACCACCGATCCTGACCACCTTCTATAGAGGAACTATCGAGAGCATCCTGAGTGGCTGCATCACTGTCTGGTTTGGGAATTGTGCCATATCGGACCGCAAGATCCTACAGCGGATAGTGAGAACAGCAAAGATCATCGTGGTCTCTCTCCCCTCTATTGAGGACATCTACACCACACACTGTATCTGCAAAGCCACCAGCATTGTAGCTGATCGGACATACCCCTCTCACACACACTTCACACTCCTGCCTTCTGGAAAAAAGGTACCGAAGCATTCGGGCCTCACATCCAGACTGTGCAACAGCTTTTTTCCACAAGCTATCCGTCTTCTCAACAAAAGGGACTGGACTGATAAACACACACTTGCACACACACACACACACACACACACACACACACACACACACACACACACACACTAATCAACACAAGCGCAAACACACTGACCTACACTACAAAACTATCATACACACCAACCTGTAAATGCTCTTTTGCAGAATATTCATTACTGGACTTTTCGCACTAACTTCTTTACTTCTTTATTTTTGCTGCTACGTTAAGGAATGTTTACTGTTTCTCCACGACCTCAACTCATCACCTCAACACCATATTATTATGTTACATTGTGTTTTGTTCCACTGTCACTTTGTTGCTTTTGTTTGCACATTTAATAAAGATAACATGCCACTGTTTAGTTATATTGTAACATTCAAGTTTAGTGGACAACATTTCTATATCATCATCATATGGGTTTTGCCAGTTTAAGGAAAGATAATGGCTTTGATGAACTGTTCTTTAAAAGGGAAAACCCTCCATTCCCTCAGTGGATTCTGGATCTTCAGACCTCTGCGATGATCTAGGTAGGACTCATATGAACATGCAGTGAAGCTGCTGCTTTAATCTGATAAGGATGATAATGCGACTGGGATTTATTTATAACTGTGAAAGATTGAGGTAGGGATGGTTGTGAGGGGGAGAAGAGAAATACTCAAAGAGATTTACCAAAGGTGTTAGACCCGCTTCAGGTCTAAACATATCAGAAACGGCTGAGAGAACACCTCCACAGAGCTCAATGCCCACGATTTCCCCATCAACAAATATCTGACTGAAACAAGCAACTGCCCGATGAGTCAGTCACGCTCGCTGATATAAACTGGCTGGGTTTCCATGAGGAGGTGGGATGATATAGTTGTCTAAGCTGCTGCAGTTGTTTTATATTGTTGATGACAGTAGATTGAATTCTAGTATTGACCTGCTAGCAGATATCCAGCACTGCTAATCAAAAGGTCATGGCTTGCCATGAAGCTGGAGTCAAAGAAGCATCTTAATAACTCTTAACCATTTAACGCTAAGTATATTTTCAAATAGGATTTTGAGATGATGTCATTATAATCTTCATTGCAATTCCAAAATTATTGTTTTACTCTTGTTGTGTGAATGCTTACATTAAAAGCTTGGGCTCACGTTTCATACATAAAGGCTCACATTTTCACAAATGGACATGGAATGCAAGTACGCCCAAATGCCGATGCAAACCTTGTTAGGGGATTAGAGAAATTAGTGTTAGTGTGTGTGGTTTTTTTTTTTTTACCAGAATGTAAAAATGATAATTCGATATTCTTGAGTCATTGCGGTCTCAAGGTTGTTGACCACAAATCTCATTATGACCTCAAGTTCTTCTCAGGATACTGTGGTCTCTGGAATGTGCTGGAATTTCCTAATGAGGCAAGAGAGCTTCACTGTCCATATTTCTGCGCATGGTCCACAAATAATCAGCAAAATAAATCAGACCTACAAAATAATATTAGATTCTATTTTATTTATATAGTGCTTTTAACAATGGTCATGGCAGAATCTTAGGAAAATGAGTATGAAATGTTTGAGAAAATATGTATAAATCAAAATGATTAGATTGCAAAAAGGACAAACATTTCTTCTGCTAGGGCATAGGTCTTTATTACAGGAGGCTTGTGTAAGTTCTGTTAGGCAGCACGATGGTTTGGTGTTTAGCACGGTCACCTCATGGGATGGGGTTTGAATCTTACCTCCAGTCTTTGGTCATGTGTGAAATTTTCCACATGCTTGGTGGGTTTCCTCCAGTAACACTGGTTTCCTTCCACAGTCTAAAGGCTATGTTGCAGGATGATTCCAAATTGTCCATAGTGTACAGTTGGGTGTGAAAACACCATCAGAACATTAAACATGTATGATCTATAGTCAGAAAATGGAAATGAAAAGGTATGGTCAAAACCAGGAAGTTAATAAGAAAGAACAAACTGTGAACACAGGAAACTTAGGTTTGGATAAGTGTGATAACTGGTTATGAGAGTTCACAATAAGACAAAAGAACACAAAGGTAAAAACAAAAGGAAAACAGAACAGGTTAAAACATTAAGGTAACAAATTATTAAGAAGACTTTGACATGTCTTTAACCAAAATAATGCACCAAAAATTCAATAATAATAATAATCCTTCATTCATTCATCTTCTATACCGCTTAATCCTGTGTTCAGGGTCGCGGGGGACCTGGAGCCTATCCCAGGAGACTTCGGGCACTAGGCAGGGTACACCCTGGACAGGGTGCCAATCCATCGCAGGGCTAATAATAATAATAATTATTATTATTATTTATATATTATTATTATTATTATTTTCATTTAGAGCGTATTCCCAGTTCATGTTCCATTTTCCCAGGATAAAGATGAATGAACAAACAGAATTGCATCGGTAGAAGTGGGGTGCGTTTCATTTAGAGAGAATTAGCAATGCTGCATTTAACACAGTTGTTGACCACTTGTGGGTCTCAGTGGCCCAATTTCATGGCTCATCTAGTGAGTCGTAATTACAGTATGTACAGAGACACAGCCTGGTTGTGAACTGCAAACAGAATGCCAAGTAATAAGAAACTTTAGCGTAAATAACCATGGAAACTACTACTCTCCCATTGTTTTAGACTTTTTGTTGTCTTGTATTGTCTTGTCTTGTCTAGTGGTAACCTAAAGTGAAATTCTTGCCCACTTAACTATCCCCTTTCAGATCTGCACACTACATATTTTAGTGAGCTATGTGTGTTTCTCTGTATTATTATTCAGTACAAAAGCATGACCCATAATATACCTCTTCATGTGTAATCAAAGCAACTCATAGAAAGAGAAAAATGGAGGTTTTAAGAAAGGCACAAAGGCTGACTGAAATATTAAGAGAAAGAAGATAAAGAACAAACCAAATTGGATTTCGACAAAAATGAAGTGGTGCTTGACTACCTAAACTGAGTACCTAGTGTTACAGTATGTACTGTGCTACACTATGTTTCACGTGTAGTATATCCTACTCTTTTGGTCATCAACATGAATCTTAGTATCCATAGCAACCTGGAAAACAAATAATGAGACAATTGTGTACCAGCACCAAGGCCTGAAATGTGGGCACTAATGTATTAGTTCATCATTCTCTTCCCATATGGCTCTTGCAGATGGATATAGCAAGCACTCAGTAAAGTCACCAGCAATTTCCTTGTCTTGGACTGAAATTTGTCTAGAATAATTTACCAAAAGAAATTGGAAGAACAAACAGCCTACTGGCGCCAACGTCAAGTATGAGCCCCAGGTTATACTGTCTCTCGATGCCTCTTATGGATTTTATGAAAACCTGCCTTGTGTTTAGGTTGATGAATAAAGTGCTTTAAATAGAGTTAGAGGTAATAAGGTTCCTCTACATAAAGCACATTGCCCCCCTAGCACCACCCCCAGGCCAGTCTAAAATGATCCCTACGTACAAGTTTGGAAACACTGCTAATTCAGTCATGTTTGTTTTCTGCAACAGTGGCTCCAAACAGAGATCTCTCACTCTTTTTTTTTCGTCTCTTGATTTTCTGCCCACTCAATGGATGAGAGCCACTGACAGGCACAGGAGCAGATGGGGATTGACAGGGCTTCTAAGCAAAGAGCTAATTGAGGGAGACTGGGGAGAACTTTGTAACACCAGCCGTAACAGTGGGGACAATCAACACCAATGCACTACCTACCATTCCTAATCAGGTTACTGCTTGGCTAATTGCACCACTGTTTTGGATCATTTAAGAAGCCCTGGCCTAATAATGACATATTATCCCCACCTCTTCCCATACTTGCTGTCATCACCCACTGTCCGGTATGGACATCCAAAGAATTGCTAATAAAATACTACTCCCTGCAGGGGAATAAAAAGAAATTGCAGACAGCTGGTTGCTTGAGCATGACTCAGTATAAAAACAAATGTCCCTCACCAAGCCAGGATTCCACAGTCACCTTGAATGGAGATAAAACTCATCTTTAAATATTCACTAAGGCCTCAAGATAAATAACGTTAGGACTAGACTGACCAAGCATAGACAGAGACCAAATCTGGGCAGATGACATGCTGTGTGATTTAACATCAACAGTGATCTTGCATTTATCTTGCAGATGGTTGAAGACAGACACAGCACGGAACACCTGAAGATCCACAGAGCTTTTAAAAGGCTGGAGTAGTCTGCAGAGGGTAGTCAACAGATGGGGTTTCAAGCTGGAAACAAACGAGACTATCAGCTAGGATATATAATTTATTCTTTGCTCCTAGCAGATGCTCGACAGGTCAGCAACACCAGACTAAGATGTGAGAATGGTCATTATGGTGGTTAGTCAAACGCTATAAAAGCTATGAGGGGTGTTCATGTCAACTCAGGATTTGTGATGGAATTTCTGGTGAAGGAAGGACTTCAAGCACTCTACAGTGATGAGACTTATAGCTGCAGTAAAACGTGAATGATGCAAATATTTGAAAGAAGGACTTACCTCCATGAATGACGATCCTGCCCGAGGTGGCACGGAGCTCAATGCAATCGCTCATGTGAACGTTAAGCAATTGGATCGGCTGATCCTTGAAAATAAACCAATAACTTGTCACAAACTTGCAATAGAGATGCATGTGTCTGTGGGAAATGTACACACAATCATTCACCAACACGACTTACACACTACAGGAACTCAGCTGGGAGTTATTGCCACATCCTCCGAACAGTCCTGACCTCGCTCCAAGTGATTTCCACATTTTTGGCCCATTAAAGGAGTTCCTGGGAAGCCAGAGTTTCAGAAACTGACAATCGGATCATGGCTCTGGCATACTGGGAAAACTTTCTACCATGATGGTATCCAAGCACTAGTGATAAGTGGGATAAGTTAATTACTGTAGCAGAGGATTCTATAAAGAAATAAAGAAAGCTTTTACTCTCATATGTGTGTTCTGTTGTTCTTCGCAATCAAAAGTTCAACCTGTGTCTCTTGCCATTTACCGCAGCGCATGTGCGAATAGATGTCTGAAAAGAATGAAACAAAGGTCACTTTATATGATAAGGAAGAGGGCAGATTACAACTTGATTCCCCCTGTTTGATTAGTTGCTAGGCAATCAAGAGTTGTGACCTTGAATATGAAGAGGGAAGATGTGACAGGGAGATAAAACTAGATGAATGCGTGGATATTGAGAAAGGAATTAGGCAAAAGTTCTAAAGAAAATAAAAATGGATTAGAAGGCAAACAAAGGAAGGAAGCCGAGAGCCGGAGGAAAAACTCACAAAACTTTGACTGTCAAAATGAATCCGTGTTACCATGGCAACTGGAGCACGAAAACCAAACTAATGAGACAAATAATGTGAGAATTGCCAGCCAGCACCAAGGCCTTAAATATGGCCTGTATGGTATAATTTCATCATTTCCTTTTGCTTCCTTAAGGACCTGCAGTTTCATCATTCTCCACGTTTGTCACTCAGAACTAATCGCCCTTCAATTTATCTGAATTTATTTAAATGCACTTATTTCAAGGCTTTCTCTGGCAGATAAAGATTATTCGATAGAAAACATAGAATGTTAGCATAGTTTAAAAACATTTTCAAACTTTCTCTAAGTATTCATCTGTATTTAGGACTAAGAGATAGGGCTCAAAATCAAGTGTTTCCTTCTGAACTGTGGTTCAGTGCAACTATTCAATCTACTGTACATTCATCTGTTGGTAGTCGATTTATTTTTTATTTTATTTAGTTTTGTTATGATGAAAATCAGTGATTGTTGGATGTCATTTTACAGAACTACCCACAGTGCAAAGGAGAATCCACATAGATAAAGTATATAGCACATAGAGAAAGATAAAGTCTTTCACTCCCTCATCCTTTCTACCACTTAACCTGTACAGTCCCAGTGGACTCCAATCTATCGCAGCGCACACACGCTTACGCACACTTAGTCAAATTTGGAAATTTTAAAACAATTTGGCCTAAACTGCATGTCTTTGGACTGTGTGAGGAAACCAGAATACCTGAAATAAACCCTCAAAGGTGGGAATCGAACCCTCGACCATGGAGGGGTGAGACCATATATCAGTTTCAAATAACATTAATGCATTCTATCTCCTCCAATGATCATAATAATTGTTTCCCCAGCATCACTAAACAAATCACATTATTTTGTATGCATAGTAGCTAGCTTACACACCTGGTGTGCACTGCACCATGGGTTTGTCAAAAGTAGCCCCCTGACCTCCAATATAATAGATGCACCCCGAAGGATATGGATCCTTTTTTTCTGGACCATTTAAAAACAGCTCTCAAACTTTTCACCAATCATAGCAAGCTGTCTGACCTAATGGCCCCAAGTATGAAAAAAAAAAAAAACACAAGTGTCAAAAACAACTTACTTGACATTTTTTGTCCACTGCAAATGTAACAAACTACTAGAACTTAAAGCATGTGTTAGCAGCAGACCAAAGAGGTAAGTGCTGGGAAGAACATGGATGGCTTTGATTATGAATGAATCCAGTTTAAGATACTTTCTTACAGAGATATAATGTGTGTTCTCTGTCGTAAATATGATGATAATTTTTTTAGCAATAAACTAAAATAGATAAGAATAGATTAAGTAAAAGTGGTTTGTCATCAGTCCATAGTCCAGCTTTATGTCAGTAATCTACAGTGGTGTGAAAAACTATTTGCCCCCCTCCTGATTTCTTATACTTTTGCATGTTTGTCACACAAAATGCTTCTGATCGTCAAACACATTTAACTATTAGTCAAAGATAACACAAGTAAACACAAAATGCAGTTTTTAAATGAGGGGTTTTATTATTTAGGGAGAAAAAAAAATCCAAACCTACATGGCCCTGTGTGAAAAAGTAATTGCCCCCTGAACCTAATAACTGGTTGGGCCACCCTTAGCAGCAATAACTGCAATCAAGCGTTTGTGATAACTTGCAACGAGTCTTTTACAGCGCTCTGGAGGAATTTTGGCCAACTCATCTTTGCAGAATTGTTGTAATTCAGCTTTATGTGAGGGTTTTCTAGCATGAACCGCCTTTTTAAGGTCATGCAACAACATCTCAATAGGATTCAGGTCAGGACTTTGACTAGGCCACTCCAAAGTCTTCATTTTGTTTTTCTTCAGCCATTCAGAGGTGGATTTGCTGGTGTGTTTTGGGTCATTGTCCTGCTGCAGCACCCAAGATCGCTTCAGCTTGAGTTGATGAACAGATGGCCGGACATTCTCCTTCAGGATTTTTTGGTAAACAGTAGAATTCATGGTTCCATCTATCACAGCAAGCCTTCCAGGTCCTGAAGCAGCAAAACAACCCCAGACCATCACACTACTACCACCATATTTTACTGTTGGTATGATGTTCTTTTTCTGAAATGCTGTGTTACTTTTACGCCAGATGTAACGGGACACGCACCTTCCAAAAAGTTCAACTTTTGTCACGTCGGTCCACAAGGTATTTTCCCAAAAGTCTTGGCAATCATTGAGATGTTTTTTAGCAAAATTGAGATGAGCCTTAATGTTCTTTTTGCTTAAAAGTGGTTTGCGCCTTGGAAATCTGCCATGCAGGCCGTTTTTGCCCAGTCTCTTTCTTATGGTGGAGTCGTGAACACTGACCTTAATTGAGGCAAGTGAGGCCTGCAGTTCCTTAGATGTTGTCCTGCGGTCTTTTGTGTCCTCTCGGATGAGTTGTCTCTGCACTCTTGGGGTAATTTTGGTCGGCCGGTCACTCCTGGTAAGGTTCACCACTGTTCCATGTTTTTGCCATTTGTGGATAATGGCTCTCACTGTGGTTCGCTGGAGTCCCAAAGCTTTAGAAATGGCTTTATAACCTTTACCAGACTGATAGATCTCAATTACTTTTGTTCTCATTTGTTCCTGAATTTCTTTGGATCTTGGCATGATGTCTAGCTTTTGAGGTGCTTTTGGTCTACTTCTCTGTGTCAGGTAGCTCCTATTTAAGTGATTTCTTGATTGAAACAGGTGTGGCAGTAATCAGGCCTGGGGGTGACTACAGAAATTGAACTCAGGTGTGATAAACCACAGTTAAGTTATTTTTTAACAAGGGGGGCAATCACTTTTTCACACAGGGCCATGTAGATTTGGAGTTTTTTTTCTCCCTTAATAACGTAAACCTTCATTTAAAAACTGCATTTTGTGTTCAATTATGTTATCTTTGACTAATAGTTAACGTTTTTTGATGAACAGAAACATTTAAGTGTGACAAACATGCAAAAGAATAAGAAATCAGGAAGGGGGCAAATAGTTTTTCACACCACTGTATATTATGGGCTTGTGTGCAGGTTTTTAAATCGACAGTTTTCTACCTACTTAAATATGTTGTTTTTCACCAGGCTCTCTGGATTCCTCAAACCACATAATTCATGGTGCTTGGTGTAGTGGTGATGGTGTTCCACTGGCGATGTTCCCAACCTCCACTGCTTCATGGAATCTTTAATACAAGGATTCCTTTGTATTAATTCTAAGATAGGCTAAAATTCCCTAGCAACTGAAAGGGGCAGTTTACAGTCAATCAAATATTTACGGTGATGATGATGATGATGATGATGAAGGCTATTAGTATCAGCATCTATTACTTCCTCTCTTTCCATAGGGGCTTTGTTGATTATAAGAGGCTGATACTTTCTTTGTAACAATGTCATTAGTAAACTTGACAAGTGGTAAAGTTGGAAGTGGCCACACAGTTACAGGTGATTCCAGCAGGGGGCTCAGGCCTTTGGTTGCTCCGGTGCTGTACAGCCAAACAGGAGATCCAAAGGGACTGGCTAAGGTCCAGGATCTCCACCTTGGTGGTGAGTTTTGAGGAAATTATGGTGTTAAACATAAGCAATTGTCAACAAATACCATACTGTATTTAACATAGATTTCCCAGAAGGTGTTCTGATGGCTCACGAATGTGTGTGAGCTACAGTATGTGATTGTATCATCTTTATAGATATTTAGATGTTATGTGTGGGTCGAGAATTTCAGTTAATGAAGAGGTGATGAAGGCTTTAGCCAGACTTTTGAAGCACTTCATTAATTGAGGTCAGGGCTACAGGGCAGACGGTTTGAGGATTTTTGGGGACAGCTTAGTTAATAGACTGTTTAATAGAAGTGAGGATTACTCTGTTCCATGGAGAGATTGAAAGGTCTCAGATGGGTTTTCACCACCCACAGCTTCTGGTTGGAACTGTTTTATGGTGGTCATATGACATTGTCCAGTAACACTGGGATCAGCCATGTATCAGTGAAACAGAAGAGGTTGCAGTCCCAAATGTGAACCTTATCTTGAGCCCTGTGGTTGTTGAGATTGGTCTCCAGAGACTGGAGATGTTAGCCTCCATGCTAGCCAGGGGCACACAGTACTGCATGTTCCTGATGCTCCTACTGTAGGTTGTTGTTTTGGGTGGCATCTATGGCTCTTTTTTAGAATCTCACTCAGGCCTGCATGGATCTGAACTGAAGTAAATGGTGTCCAAAGGGAAGTCTAGGTGAAAACTAACATTAATAAGAGTATGTCTATTGTACCTTAAAGGAGTACTAATGAAGTGATAGAGGTTAAAGTAAGGTAAAGTTCAGAAAATAAACAAATAACTACTCAAATCTTGAATCGACCATTTTAGAAACTATGTTAAATTGAATGATTAAGAAAACTAAAAAAGCCTTTTCTATAATGGGAACCTTTTTTTTTTAATTATGTACAGTATGCTTGCCGATGAAGGGAATAAAAAAATAAGAAATCGGACTAGCTAACAAGCTGCACTAGTTTTGCCTAGGCTGTATTAAGGAAAATAAAAAGAAAGTACATATTACAGTATGTTGTACATGAGTTGGAAAGGTCATGTAGGGATAAAGCAGCACTGTGGGAGAGCAACAGCGGAGAGCTGCAGGGCTCGGAGGGAGGCAGAGGGTACAAACCAGGGAGGCCATAAGTGGATCATTTGATTTAGGAAAGCCGCTGGGGCTGGTGGTAAAGGGGCTGTTTACTGCTCCACAGCGTCTACACAGCAGTATTAACCAGCCTCGGTGCTGAAAAATAGGCCATCTGAAGAGCGCAACAAGCTCAAGGCAGCAACTCAAGCTGAAATTTCACATCATAGTTTTTTGTGGTTTTCTTTTATTTTGTGCTTATGATAAAAAGATATATGGAATCACATATGAGACCCATTAAAGATTCAGCTCGGTGTCTTTGTTGGATTTTTAATACTGATCCGACTGCCTGAAGCGGAGCAAGTTTAATTAAATTTGAGTATAAAATAATTGCACATTTCCGCACAGGAACATTTCCTACTTAGTCAATGCCCCTTCTGAATCTAATGAAAATGTAAGAACCTGTTGGAGACAATTAAACCTCTGAGGGCATTATATCTCTTTTTACAAGCTCGTCCATGCTAATTTAGAGTCACACAGGCACCCAAGATTTGCAGCGACAATAGAAATCAGGACTAATTTACCACTAGTGCCCACTGTGCTGTCCTGCCAATGGGAAACGAGAGGTGCTGCCACATCTTGCACAATGATTTCACAAGCCCGACACAAGCTTAGATTTCAGTCTATATTCTCTAAATCGTGTCAGGGCAAGGTGAAAGACAACAAAGCATCAGTGTCTGGAATGTGACATGATGACATGATGTGTCTGACCACAACCAACACCTGGTCACCTTTATGTCTGTCACTCCTGTGGAAGACATCTTTCCTGAAATCAGCTTAATACATGTCAGATTGTATAGCATTCCAAACTCAAGGTGATCATCTGTCTACAATACATCCGTATAATCGGTTTTGTCTTTATTAATATTGAACTCTGTGTACACCATTTCATGACTGTAATACTGTTTGTATTTAATTTGTTGGTCTTAATGTTGGAAGTTCAGTCATGATATCTGTGCTTTTTTAATGCAGACTTGGTGCTTCTTTCAAATGACTGTACGAAGCAATATAATTGAAAACTGGTCCAGCATGGTGATGGAGAGGTAGACGAACAACTGTGGTAGGTCTACTGGTTTGGTCCTGAACTCAGGCTATTGTTTCTGTATTTCATATGTACTGCATGCGCAGGCTAAGATAGATAGCAGATGGTGGTGAATTAGTCATATCCAGGGTGAACATCCAGACTGTGTTGTCTGCAATACAGCTGCTATATTTCATATGGATGCTAACACACAGTAAATTCCAGCCACCGTGGCAACACTAATGACCACTATTTATTAATATTACATGGTTCACTATGGTCAAACTTTTTTTCACACTTTAGTTTAAAACTAGGGGGAAAATATTTTGAGATTGAATTCTCTTTGCCAGCATCCTTTGGATATAGAATGATTTTACTAAATAATAATAATAATAATAATAATAATAAGTTTATGCTGCTCTAATGAATATCAATGTTGTGTTGATTCCACAGGCACGAACGAAGCCTGGGTACTGAAGGTATCACAGCCATGCTGTTATTCCATACAACAACATAACCTTGAATGTGATATTGCTTTCATACAACAGTTCCACAAACACCATTTATTATCAACAGGTTATGATTTGTTTTGTTTGATCAATAAGTAATTTTTTCCCCCCCAACACATATACTTTCGTGATTAGCAGAACTTATTAACCTGCGACTGGAGGAACTGGTGACCAACAGTTATTGTAATTAACATCCATTAAAGTAGTTTTTATACTTACGGTACAATGTAGCCAAAAGGTGAAGAGAATACACCATGGATTTTTCAGAGGCAATTTGGAACGACTTATTAAACCCATGCTGCAGCCAACAGTTAGTGTAACACCTGTGATGTGGAGTGATATAGTACGTATAGTTGAGGAAAGGTTCCACCTCTGTAATCTTGTTGTCATCTTTACGCTTGCTACAAAGTGTTTTCGCACCCCAAGTTGCTCGCAAGTTTCACAATTGTTTTTAGTTAAATGGGTTGGTGCATTGTCATGAAATGTGTATATATTGAAATCCTTGTATATAAAATTTCCTCATAAGAATCCATGGAAACATGTGATAATGTATTGGCGTGATGTCATTAAGCAGAAATGACAAAGATTAGAATTAGACCGGAGACTTCGAGCCAGGTCTTCTCATCCAAAATCAGTATACTGTATACTGTATCATTGGAGAAAATGTTTGCAATGTACCAGAGCAATGATCAGACTGCCTGCATTACGTATGAAACTCCCAGGAACTAATTTATTGACCCAAACATGTGATAATGTATTGACATGATGTCATTAAGCAGAGATGACAAAGATTTCCAGGTTCTAGGTAGATTTGGGTTAATTATCCAAAATTGTGGCGCGGTGGTGTAGTGGTTAGCACTGTCGCCTTGCACCTCCAGGGTCTGGGTTCGATTCCCCGGCCAGGTTCGATTCCCGTCTCTGTGTGCATGGAGTTTGCATGTTCTCCCCGTGCTTGGTGGGTTTCCTCCGGGTACTCCGGTTTCCTCCCACAGTCCAAAGATATGCAGGTTAGGCTAATTGGCGTTCCTAAATTGCCCGTAGTGTGTGATTGGGTGTGTGAGTGTGTGTATGTGTGTGTGCCCTGCGATGGATTGGCACCCTGTCCAGGGTGTACCCCGCCTAGTGCCCGAAGTCTCCTGGGATAGGCTCCAGGTCCCCCGCGACCCTGAACAGAGGATTAAGCCGTATAGAAGAAGATATACACACAAAAACACACACACAAACACACACACACTAACAGCATCACTGTCTGGCAAAAAACTTTAAGTGCACACACATGGTCTTAATGTTATAGTCAACAAGCGTGCATGGATGTTGACTATATGAATGACGCATGTGCGCTGAGACTGAGCATGTGAGATGATTACCCACAATCCCACAGTGCAAAAAAGAGAAGAACCAGTTGTGATCATGTGAAGCTTGGCGGACAAAGCTCATGCGTACTACTCATATGTCAAGACCTCATTTGTTTATTAAAGTAAAATTTATTATGAAGTTTACCTTAATAAATACAAAGAAGACTGCGAGCCAGGTATCAGTATACATCCTTGGAGAAAATGTTTGCAATGTACCAGAGCAATGATCAGACTGCCTGCATCACGTATGAAACTCCCAGGAACTAATTTATTGACCCAAACATGAGATAATGTATTGGTGTGATGTCATTAAGCAGAGATGACAAAGATTTCCAGGTTCTAGGTAGATTTGGGTTAATTATGGCTCATATCCATATTGTATCTGTAACACGGCCACACATGCGACGGGCGGTTGCTAGGCAACCCCGCAGCATTGGCAATCAACAGAGACGAGCTACACCTGGCCAGTAGGATATTTAAGTTCCCAGAAACCAGCGCACGCTGTGCGAACATTAGATAGCACCAGGTACGAGAGCGTGGCTCTGGTATAGGGAACAAAAGAAATAGAAAGATAGAAAAGAAGAGAAATAGAAAGATAGAAAAGAAGAGAAATAGGAAGATAGAAAAGAGAAGAAATAGAAAGACAGAAAAGAAATAGAAAGATAGAAAAGAGAAGAAAGAGAAAGATAGAAAAAAGAGAAGAAGGAGAGATAGAAATAGAGAGATAGAAAAGAGAAGAAATAGAAAGACAGAAAAGAAATAGAAAGATAGAAAAGACATAGAAAGATAGAAAGGAAAAGAAATAGAAAGATAGAAGTAGAAGAGAAATAGGAAGATAGAAATAGAGAGATAGAAAAGAGATAGAAAGAGAAGGTGAAAAGAAAAGTGAATCATAAAGCACTAATATAATTTACCTACCTTTCAAGTACGAGAAGTACGGTGGCACGCGCCGACATAAGCGGGCCTTCTTTCCCTTCATAACGCTGCGTGGTGTTCACGCGAACCAACCAGTCCTTAGCGAAAATAAACAATCCACGGCCCAACGCCCACTCCGAGTCCTGCGTGGGGCTCCCATATGTATAATACACCGAGGGGCGCCATATTGAAGCGATCCCTCATAACAGAATGTTCGCACCAAACCAGGAGCCCGCGGATTTGGAGCGGGTACGCGAAATAGTGACCGGTCAGGCGGGAATGATCGGCAAACATGAAAACGCGCTGACCGAATTATTTTCAGAGCTAAAGGGCATTTCGCAGCGCTTAGACAAGATTCAGGGGCGACTCGGGGCACAGGGCACTTCCGGATTGCCGTTGACCTCGGAATCACTTCCGGGGTCGGCTCCCGCTGCCGCTACCGTAGCACAAGCGCCCCCCCTGGTGGCCGAAACGAGATTACCTACTCCCCAGCCTTATGCTGGGGAACCTGAGAGATGCAGTGCCTTCCTACTCCAGTGCTCTTTAGTATTTGAGATGCAACCATCCCAATTTCCCACTGAAAGAGCCAAGATAGCATTTATGATATCACTATTGACGGGAAGGGCCCTGGAGTGGGCTACCGCAGTGTGGCAGAACCTCCTAGCAGCACACACTACGGCAAATGATTTCATAGAGGTACTCAAGGCCACCTTTCACCATCCACATCTGTCTAGCGGTGTAGTCTCGCCTCTCCTTCGCATTCGGCAAGGGGGTCGGTCAGTGGCGGATTATACCATCGAATTTCGGACACGAGCTGCTAATTCAGGCTGGAACGCTGAAGCTCTGAAGCACGCGTACATTCAAGGCCTTTCGGAGAAGCTCAAAGATGAGCTGGCAGTACGCGAACCACCCGAGAATTTAGAAGCCCTGTACAGTATGGCCATAAAAATAGATAACCGCCTCCGTGAGCGGAGGGCGGAACGCGCAGGGAATTACAGGGTAGAGCCGATCTCTCCCCAGCGAGAGTTAGAACGGGAGGTAGACCTGGGAGAGCCCATGCAGTTAGGGGCCGCAGAGATCCCAGAGACTCCTCGGCTTCGTTCGGGTTGCTTCCGTTGTGGCAGGCCCGGTCACCACCAGGGGCGCTGTCCGCTGAATAAGCCAAAAGGGGGGGGTCACTCTCGGATGGGGGACCGACAGTGACCCGAAGGCCAGACCCTCAGCGATCAGGGCTCTTCCTCTCTATCACCATCACCTCGGAGGGAGCCTCCACCACCCGCCTAAAAGCATTTGTAGATTCGGGAGCAGCGGGTAATCTTATAGATGGAGAACTGGTGCGGAGATTGGCTATTCCGTTCCACCCCCTCTCCGCTCCCATTCCAGTGGCGGCCCTGGACGGTCAGTTATTCGAATCCGGGCCGATCACACATGAGACTGACCCACTAATACTACGTATTGGGCAACATGCAGAGCGGATTACCTTCCTAATTACCCGCGTACCGGAGCTCCAGGTGGTACTGGGGTTTCCGTGGTTGCGAGAGCACAACCCCCGTATTGATTGGCTAACCTGCTCTGTCTCAGTGTGGGGCACCCGCTGCGCACAGAGCTGCTTTAAAGGGATTAGAACCCCAGATGTGCAGCCATCCCATCAGGTCGATCTCTCGGCAGTTCCCAAAGATTACTGGGACCTGGCAGAAGTATTCTCTAAGTCGGGGGACCAAAAGCTTCCTCCCCATCGCGCTTTTGACTGCGCGATCAACCTGCTTCCAGGTTCGACCCCACCGAGGGGAAAACTCTACTCTTTGTCTTCCCCTGAACGTTCGTCCATGGAGGAGTACATCCAGGAGGCATTGTCCCTGGGATTCATTCGCCCGTCCACATCCCCCGCAGGGGCGGGGTTCTTCTTCGTAAAGAAGAAGGATGGGGGCCTCCGTCCCTGCATAGATTATCGGGGGGTAAACGCGATCACCCTAAAGGACCGCTATCCCCTGCCCCTGATGAACTCTGCCTTTGAGTGTCTGCAAAGGGCGAAATGGTTCACCAAGTTAGATTTACGGAGTGCGTATAACTTGATCCGCATCAGAGCAGGGGACGAATGGAAAACGGCGTTTATTACGCCGTCAGGGCACTATGAATACCGGGTAATGCCATTCGGCCTGACTAATGCACCAGCAGTGTTCCAGAGGTTCATTAACGAGGCGCTCCGGGAGACGCTTAACCTCTACACCTTTGTCTACTTGGATGACATTTTAATTTTTAGTGACTCTCTGCCAGAACACATCACTCACGTACGCCGGGTGCTGCAACTTCTCCAGCAGAACCATCTATATGTTAAGCTGGAGAAGTCACAGTTCCACACAACCTCCACCTCCTTCTTGGGGTTTGTGGTATCCAGGGGCCACCTTCAAATGGATCCGGCTAAGATCAGGGCTGTGGCCCAGTGGCCCCGTCCTACCTCGCTTCGGGCAGTTCAGCGCTTCCTGGGGTTCGCCAATTTTTTCAGACGCTTCATCCGCAACTTTAGCACCCTGGCGGCCCCACTTAGCACCCTCACAAAGAGGAACCCAGGGCGATTTAAATGGACAGAGGAGGCTCAAGGGGCCTTCCAGGCTATAAAAGCAAAGCTCACCACAGTCCCAGTCTTACGGATGCCGGACCCAGAGACCCAGTACATAGTGGAGGTAGACGCATCCGATGTGGGGGTGGGCGCTGTTCTCTCCCAGCGTTCCGGGGAGGACCAGAAACTACATCCCTGCGCCTACTTCTCACACCGCCTAACTCCGGCGGAGAGAAATTATGGCATTGGAGATCGAGAGCTCCTTGCCATAAAACTGGCTTTAGAAGAGTGGAGACACTGGCTGGAGGGGGCCAAACAGCAAATACTAATCTGGACCGACCACAAAAACTTAGAATATATCCGGTCGGCCAAACGCTTAAACCCTCGACAGGCCAGATGGTCCCTCTTCTTCTCCCGGTTCGACTATGTGCTCTCGTTCCGTCCGGGCTCAAAGAATCTCAAGCCAGACGCCCTCTCGCGCCAATGGGATCCTCCAGTAGAAGAGCCAGGAACCGAGAGCATCATTCCAGCACCACGCATCCTTGCCCCCGTACGCTGGGCCATTGAACAAAGGATCAAGCAGGCACAGCGACAGGAACCAGATCCGGGAGGAGGACCCCCCGGAAAGCTATATGTTCCTGCCAACACCCGTGCCCAAGCTCTTGCATGGGGTCACACGTCCCCATTTACGGCACACCCGGGCACCACTAGGACACTTGAGTTTCTTCGTCGGCGCCTTTGGTGGCCTAGCATGGAGAAGGATGTTCGGGCGTATGTGGCAGCCTGTCCGACCTGCGCACAGAACAAGGAACCCCGTACACGGCCTGCCGGACTGCTGCGCCCCTTACCTATACCGTCGCGTCCGTGGTCCCATCTCTCCTTGGATTTTGTTACGGGCCTGCCCCCCTCCAAGGGGAACACGGTAATTCTGGTGATCGTAGATCGGTTCTCCAAAGCCTGTAAGTGTATTCCCTTGCCAAAACTTCCATCGGCCAAGGAGACAGCGCAGTTGGTCCTCCATCAGGTGGCCCGGGTACATGGCCTCCCAACTGACCTGGTCTCTGACCGGGGCCCGCAGTTTGCGAGCCGGTTTTGGGGGGCGTTCTGTAAACTTATCGGGGCCACAGCCAGCTTGACATCGGGCTTTCACCCCGAGTCAAACGGGCAAACAGAGAGGGTGAATCAGGACTTAGAGCGTGCCCTCAGGTGCGTAACCTCCTCCAACCCGTCATGTTGGTCGGATCACCTGATGTGGGTAGAGTATGCCCATAACACCCTGTGGCACTCCTCCCTGGGCATGTCACCCTTTGAGTGCCAATTTGGGTACCCCCCCCCCATGTTCCCAGAGGAGGAACCTGAGGTAGGGGTCCCCGCAGCACGGACCTTAGTACAGCGGTGCCGTCGGACCTGGAGGAAGGCCCGAGCCGCCCTACAAGTGTCCAGACGCAGGGCAACCCTCACGGCAAATCGAAAGCGACAGGCAGGACCCTCCTTACGTGTAGGGCAACGGGTCTGGTTGTCCACCAAGGACCTCCAACTAAAACTTGAGTCACGGAAGCTGGCCCCCCGGTACATTGGGCCGTTTAAAATCATGAGAAGAATTAATCCTGTGGCATACCGCTTGGCTCTCCCCCGGTCAATGAAGATCAACCCTACATTCCATGTGTCACGATTAAAACCAGTACTCTGCAGCACCTTGGCCCCCAAACCTCCTCCACCTCCACCTCCACCGCGTATGATTGACGGGTCCACAGCCTTCACAGTTCGACGTATCCTGGATTCCAGACAGGTCCAGGGTGCCACACAGTACCTAGTGGACTGGGAGGGGTATGGTCCCGAGGAGCGCTCTTGGGTGCCAGCCCGGCACATACTAGACCCCGAACTTATTAGAGAATTCCGGGCTAGCCGTAGGGCTGGCACAGGAACGTCAGGGGTCGTCCCTAGACGGGGGGGTACTGTAACACGGCCACACATGCGACGGGCGGTTGCTAGGCAACCCCGCAGCATTGGCAATCAACAGAGACGAGCTACACCTGGCCAGTAGGATATTTAAGTTCCCAGAAACCAGCGCACGCTGTGCGAACATTAGATAGCACCAGGTACGAGAGCGTGGCTCTGGTATAGGGAACAAAAGAAATAGAAAGATAGAAAAGAAGAGAAATAGAAAGATAGAAAAGAAGAGAAATAGGAAGATAGAAAAGAGAAGAAATAGAAAGACAGAAAAGAAATAGAAAGATAGAAAAGAGAAGAAAGAGAAAGATAGAAAAAAGAGAAGAAGGAGAGATAGAAATAGAGAGATAGAAAAGAGAAGAAATAGAAAGACAGAAAAGAAATAGAAAGATAGAAAAGACATAGAAAGATAGAAAGGAAAAGAAATAGAAAGATAGAAGTAGAAGAGAAATAGGAAGATAGAAATAGAGAGATAGAAAAGAGATAGAAAGAGAAGGTGAAAAGAAAAGTGAATCATAAAGCACTAATATAATTTACCTACCTTTCAAGTACGAGAAGTACGGTGGCACGCGCCGACATAAGCGGGCCTTCTTTCCCTTCATAACGCTGCGTGGTGTTCACGCGAACCAACCAGTCCTTAGCGAAAATAAACAATCCACGGCCCAACGCCCACTCCGAGTCCTGCGTGGGGCTCCCATATGTATAATACACCGAGGGGCGCCATATTGAAGCGATCCCTCATAACAGTATCCTTTCCTTTAGTTGCATGTGTTTGAAAGATGAGGACATTGTCCAAAATTGTCCCAGTTTCATTCCTGCACCAGAAACTGAATATGTTACCCATCAGCTTCTATACAGTTATATTAATTTCTAATGAAGTCTTGGTTGGCGTATGTGTTACTTGTTGACTGGCATTTGATTATTTAACCTCATCTATTTGAGTTTGTTTGTCTACTTCTTGTCATGTTCATACTGTAGTCTCCATATTGTTTTCTATGATGCCAATATTAATAACCCTGAGAGCAGAAACTCTTCACCTTTTCCTGTATAAAACCTAATATATAAAACTAGCACAGGGTTTATACTGTAGTTACTAGGTTAATTTTACAATGGCTAGTTTGTACAGACTTAAATTGACGTAAGTGGAGAGATTTAGATGAAAAGGACAACTGGTCTCAGCCTAGTGAAAGACTGGTACTTTACGTAAAAACTTAAAGATCTGGCAAAGAACATTTGCACTTACTGTAGTATCCACAAGACAAGACAATGTCTATGCTGTGTAGACTGCTTTAGTAATTATATGTTATCTGGAGCTTTAAAATAGGAAGAACATGCCAAGGGGAGAGAGATCGAGCACAAAATATAGAGCGTCAAGGACATTTTTTGAATAGCAAGTAAGAAAATCAGGAGATGAATAGACTACAAAGGAAGTAAGACAGAGTTAATGCAAATAAAGGACACGGAAATTAATGGATCCTGAGAGAATTAGAGAGAGAGCCAGATAGAGAGGGACTAAGGGATGGAAATAGAGTACACATTGAAGAATAGATAATAGAGAGCAAACTTGATAATAGAGGCTGAAATCATTGAGCAAATCTCTTATACTGTATGCCCGGTGAACTCCAACCAGCAGCATCATCTACCTCCTGTGGGCATATACATTCAAATCATCATAATTACGTAAACTTTTAGTATGTGTTATGCTAATATGCTTGCCTTAAAGAAAAATAAGAAAACAAGACATATGTGTAGCTTTTATCACCAGGGTAAAGCTGAAGGCAAAGCAGGATCCTTTTGGATTTAACTTCATTATGTGACATTTGTTCACTCATAATTGCTTGCCAGCCTCTTAACTAAGATAAAAGGACCAGCTTTGAGGGAGCGTACACAATAACAACAGCAGGGATACAATGTATCTCCATGCATCTCACTTTAAAGAGGGCATGCCTAAACAGGGGTGCGTTTCCCGTACAACTATGTAGCTCTTTGCTTAACCACCTTAGTACGATGCAACGTTGAAGAAACTAACTAACTAGTCACAACTGTTTCCCAAAACCATAGTACTTTAGTGGCACTTCCTTGGTTAGAACTATGTTGGTTTAATCTGTCGTTCTTCTTCTTCTTCGATACAATGGCGGGGTAGTGCCATAGGCACATATCGCCCCCACTGTAAAGTGTGCTTATTTTTTTTCTCTCTCTCTTCGGCTCGCATTCAGTGCGCTTTCGCAGTGACGTAACGTAGAAGTGGTGTAATAATGTCACAAACGCAACATTTTTCATTTTTCAATATTTCATTTGAACTCATTTTTTATTTGGTATTGATACATCAGTACAATTTAAATAAAAGAAATGATGGGTTTTGAAAATGCTGGGATTGTGTTGTGAACACCTGTTACCTATTTTGCTCAATATAATTTCCTATATAAGTCCCTTTACATACAGCCAAAGTTTAATGAGAGTTGACATGAAAAAATGACACGAAAACCACTATTTACTAAAAAAAAGAGCTTGCAATTCATTTGGCGGAGGTGGGAAACAATCAAATCTTCCTTTTCTCCAAATTAAAAAACACAGTTACAAATTCGGACAAAAAAAATTGGAATGAAATCGCACAAAAAATTAATGCTTCTGGGAATCGGTATGAGAGAAGCCCAGAGGAAGTCAGAAACAAGTGGAGGGACTTTGCAAGTGTGACCAAACAAGCAAGTCCAGTGGTGGCCTGAAACTGAACCCGTCCAAAAGCTGCTATGTAATTGTAGTTACTGCAATTCTCCACAATACTGCAGTCAAGGAAGTATTGTGGGATCTAGCTTTGGGATGAGGAAGAGGGACGTCTTTCTGGTGCTGCTGTGGATGAGGAAGATTACACACATATATATATGTATATTATATATATATATATAATTATTATTATTATTAAATAAACGATTAGTTTAGTTTGAATAGTTCGATTCAATTCAATTCAATTTTATTTGTATAGCGCTTTTAACAATTGACATTGTCTCAAAACAGCTTTACACAATCAAAAGAATTATTTAAGTTTGTATGGAATGTGAATGTGTATGAATCAAAATGGTCAGATCCCTGGTGAGCAAGCCGAGGGCGACAGTGGAAAGAAAAACTCCCTGAGATGGTAATAGGAAGAAACCTTGAGAGGAACCAGACTCAACAGGGAACCCATCCTCATCTGGGTGAAACAGGTAGCAGGAAATTATCTGTATTTATACACTGTGTTAGGCGGCAGACAGTTCAGCTATAATAGTTGATGTTAGTTGATGTTAGAATGGAGTCCAGGTAGTTATTGGAGACTCAGGTAGACTTGTAGAAAGTTCCAGTTCTGAACTATCGAATTGTCAAGTCCCCAGAGAAACAGTTGCCAACACCAGTCGAGGCCAGAACCGTCTTCTAAGTAGAGAGAATCATCCCCAGACACCAGGCGCATCCCAAAGAGACACACGGGGCATCCATGCGACGAGATCTCCAACCAGAAACCGGGCACCAGGATGGATCAGATAAGTCCGGAGGGCAGAGGGAGTCTGGATCACTGGCAGCTCAGGAGTGACATGTGTAGCTTGACAGAGAGAGAGAGAGAAAGAGTGAAAAGGGGAGACAAGGGGAGAGAGGAAAGAGGGGGAGAAAGAGAAGAAGAGGAGAGATGGCAGTTAGGTATAGTCAAAGTCACATAATGTATAATGTGAATGTATATTTACTGTAGAGTGCAAGCAGGGACTCCGGCAGGACTAACTATGACAGCATAACTAAAAGGGAGAGCCAGAAGGAAACACAAACATGAGGGCTCCCTGAGGTGTAAAGGAAACAATCACCTCACCGTCAACAAACCTGAGTGATCAAATGAGAGTGAGTAAGACAACATCTAAAAATAACAGTTCACCATAATACGCTATGTCCATGAGTCCCCCAGATCTGCTCCTTTACCTAAGGCAAATCTATTTATAAAAATGCTTGACTAAATAAATAGGTTTTTAGCCTAGACTTAAACACTGAGACTGTCTGAGTCCCGAACACTATTTAGAAGACTATTCCATAATTTTGGGGCTTTGTAAGAAAAAGCTCTGCTCCCAGCTGTAGTTTTCATAATACGCAGTACTGAGAAGCAGCCTGCATCCTTTGATCGAAGTAGGCATGGCGGATCGTAAGACACTAGCAGTTTGCTTAGATACTGCGACGCGAGACCATTTAATGCTTTATATGTCAAGAGTAGTATTTTAAAATCAATGCGAAATTTCACAGGGTGCCAATGCAGTGAAGATAAGATAGGGGTGATGTACTCATATCTTCTGGTTCTAGTGAGGACTCTCGCTGCTGCATTCTGGACTAGCTGAAGCTTGTTTATGCACCTACAGTGGGTGCACAGGCAGTATGCGACTTCTACCGTCGCAGCGTATGGCGTCAGCATTTGGGTTTGTGCGTTTGCTGGCTTTTACCACTGAGTGGCGCTATATAACTATAGACTG
Organism: Channallabes apus; assembly: GCA_030522415.1. Taxonomy (NCBI): domain Eukaryota; kingdom Metazoa; phylum Chordata; class Actinopteri; order Siluriformes; family Clariidae; genus Channallabes; species Channallabes apus. Next base: position 3,885,004 of record CM060120.1, on the reverse strand, counting down.
ACGCCTCAGGCATCAGCTCGTTCTCTCCAGGCTTAATGAGGCGCAGGTCGTCCACAGCTGCACGTCGTTGCATATAAAATAAAGTGAAACATTGTAAATAAACGAATTCATAATCACAGTAGTAACATTACAGTACAAATTTATAATTAAAATTAAATTCAGTTTTTTAGGATCGAATTTAAGCAACGTAAACGTTGTAAACTGTGTAATTATAGTAGAAAGGCTACGTGTAGGGTCTTGTGTCATCTTAGAGCTTTCATAAGACTCATAAGACTCTACTTTTATTTAGGTGCACACACAATGACGAAAAACTTTATGATTTTGTTAAATAAATAAAGTAAAAGGGGTTCTGTATTGATTTTGGTGCGTCAGAAAATGAACCCAAACTCCGTGTATACTCGCCTCACAGACGTGAAAAATATATACTTATAGAAAGAGAAATATCTGCTTTAATATAAACTAATGAAAAAAAATATTAGATTATGTCATTCGTATGAGAAGTGAATTATAGGCGCGCTCACTGACGACGAGATGACATGATCAGCACAGCCGTAACCAAAGGAATCACTACCTTATCAATGAATTATTAAAATGGTCAGAGTGAATTTCCCCCGCTGTTTTAACAAATATTTGAAGTAGATAACAGTAGCCCACATTTATAAAAGCATTTTTATTTATATAAAACTATAAATAAAAATAATAATAATAATCCGGCATTTATTATTAGGTGTGCCCGCTGACAAAGTTCTTCAGTAACAAACCTATAAAACATGTACATCTGTATGAATAAATTGTTTAAATGTGATCAGTGATTTATGTAAATGACTCAGTTTAGATGTAAGTAAATGCTAGGGACTGACATCGGCGTGCGTTTCTCCCAGCGCCGCATAGCGCTTATTTAACACCATTAATATGTGTTTGCTGAAAGAGATATCTAATCTCTCATATCGGCGCGCGCGTTCATCTGACTTTAGATCAAAACTCGGCAAAGACTCTACTTTTATTTAGGTGGAAATAAAAGCCGTTCACAACCGCTTAAGGAACTTAAGGAAGTTAACTAGCATCCAATTTTTTATGTCCTGCACACATTGCTCAACTTTAGTAAGCTGGTTTTTCTCATCAGGTTTTGCTGAGACATATAACTGTGTGTCGTCAGCATAACAATGAAAACTAATACCATGCTTACGGATTATGTTACCCAGAGGAAGCATGTAAAGGGAAAAAAGCAGTGGGCCTAAAACTGAACCCTGCGGAACGCCAAACTCCACTGGAGTACATGCAGAATAATCACCATTTAAGTCTACATACTGATAACGATCGGTCAAATAGGATCTGAGCCAGGAGAGGGCTGTACCCTTAATTCCTACTACATTTTCTAATCTGTGAAGAAGAATAGCATGATCAATGGTGTCAAAAGCTGCACTGAGGTCAAGTAATACAAGCATAGTTACACTACCCTGATCAGAGGTCAATAGGAGGTCATTTACTACTTTAACGAGTGCTGTTTCTGTGCTGTGATGAGGCCTAAATCCAGACTGATACAGTTGATGTAGGATATTTCTATGTAGATATGAGCATAGCTGCTCCACTACTATCTTTTCCAGAATCTTAGAGATAAAGGGGAGGTTTGATATTGGCAATATCCGAAGAATATTATTAAATCTAAAGTGTGACCTGCTTTATGAGTGGGTCCTACTACACACTGGTTTACTCCTACTGAGTCCAGTATGGACATAAGTGCTGTTCTCAAAGGGTCTTCTGGATTCTCAAAATGAATGTTAAAATCTCCAGCAATTAACTCTTTGTCTACAGAAACGACTAGGTTTGAGAGGAAATCTGCAAATTCATTAAGAAATTCAGAATACGGCCCTGGAGGTCTGTAAATTATAATTAGTGGAATCGACTGAGCTGACTTAATATACTTAAATACACTTATGTTACTATAAAGAATTTCAAATGAATTAAATTTGTGTCCGTGTTTTTGTACGATAGACAGATTATTATTGTAAACAACTGCGACGCCTCCTCCTCTACCAGTTAACCGAGGCTGGTGTATGTAGCTGTATCCAGGAGGAGTCCGTATTCTACTTCTCAGAAGGGCACCAGGGTGGCTCAGTGGTAGCTGTTTCGCCTGCCGTGCGGATGGCCCGGGTTCGATTCCCAGCCAGTGCCCAAACCCCAGTTTGTTGATTTATTTGGGTACATTCATTGAATATATATTGAGTAATATTTTAAATAGGCTTACACTATGGTAGTGTATAAATTTTACAATTTCGTAGTGCTTAACACTTTGTGCACTGTATATGTTGAATACATGAACAGTACAGATAACATTCATTATAAGTGAAAACCTCTAACATACTACTACAAATATTGTTATGAGACATTTCTCTTTGGGTATGTTTAAAGATACTCACTTAAAAACTCACCTTTTCTTCGCACAAACGAAACCAAGGCTGTGTTCCAACTGGCATAAATAATGCTTCCATAGGGAGAATAATTGCGATGGTACCGCTGTTATATCGTTTAAAGTGAATTTGTAATCAAAATAACCGAAAAATTAATAACCTAATATCTGAGCACCAAAACATTAAGTTCTCCAAATCGCTCAAAGTGCTTTGGCAAATTTTTAGAAACTAATAGGGCGTAAGGTCGTTAACTGTGAATAGAATACACCCAGCCGTGGCGAAATCAATGACGTCGACACAGAAAACTAACAAGGAACTATGCTTCTAACCACAGGTCGAAGGCTGTAGTTCCAACCACGTAAGTTTGCGATGCTGTTTGCGAATGTTCGTTTGAACTATGGTTTCGGGAAACACCTAGTTGTTGAAGTATGTTGGTAATGACGGAACTTGCGACCATAGTTGGCTAACGATGCTTTTGGGAAACGCACTCCTGGTCTATTTTTTGTTTTTAATTATTTCATTGTTTATTTAATTTCACTTCCAACATGGTGTGTGCATTCTGTCTCTTTCACTTCCACATACTTGGCCACATCGCATCCATACGAAATGGTTCTTAATAGGAGATGAATGCCGCATGGTGTTCGTGCATGTACTACTTTTGTTTAACTATTTCAAATGAGTTCAGTTGGTTCTATTGCAATATCTTCTACTCCAATTATAGCCTTATAAAAAAATTTTAATAAATAAAAACCTGCTGCAGAACTGACCTTGCTTTAGGACTTTTCCAAATGTTCCTGGGAGGCCAACGTTTCAGACGTGAAGCAGGCAGTCCGGTCACAACTCCAGCATACTCAGTAATTATTAAGAAAATATTTGCAGTTTATTTCAAGATTTTGCAATACTTATAATAATATATTGTCTAACTGATAATTAAAGCTTCCTTTACCTTTTCATCATTCAAAACCACCTTATAAAACTTAAAGAGTCCATTATTTTAGGGAAGAAACATAGGACAGAACATAATATTATTTGGTCATAGCACACAATTTCCTTTCAACAAAAGTTAAACACTGAACTGTATAGAAACAACTATGACATAAAGTTCATATTTAAAAATTTAACCTGGAAAACAATTATCTATATATCAGATAACAATCCAGAACATTGCTGCCATCGTCGGTGTGTCATATGGAACAGTCTAGGCGATCCTCATGTGTGATTTGAACATGCACCATGTTGCTGCCAAGTTTGTCCACAGTCTGCTGACCAAGGAGCTGATCCAACATCGCGTCGATGTCTGCCAAGGACTCCGTCAGTGTTCCGTGGATGACCCGTCCTTCATGTTGAGGATCATTAACTGTGACAGAACTGCGTATGGGTCCGGTACAAGGATGAGACGAAGCAACGGTCTTCATAGTGGAAGAGCCCGTCATCTTTATGACCGAAAAAGCATGGGGCAGCTCGTCCAAGTACATGCTCATCATCTTTTTTGACATCTGCAGCATTGTGCATCGAGAATTCTTCCTCAGGGCCCAGACCGTCAACAGCCAATTCTACTGCAAGGCATCTGAGGGAGGACACGTGGTGAAGGTTACCAGATCTGTGGCAAGCAAATCTCATTTTTCTTTTATATCCCCTCGTATGACAGGGAGATCACCATCTCACCATCCCTCTGAACCACGACATCAAGGGCAATTTTGTTATTTTGGACTTCTGGACGACACTGTAGCAAACACTTTTGTGTTGCACCACTCAGGAGCTCATTCAGAAATGTTCATGTACACCAGGTTCAGTGCACCAGGGGCTAGTGGTCCACCCGGGTGTGGACAGGACATTGCAGTTTGTAGAAGGCTAATTTTCTTTTTATTTTCAATAATCAACTTGTATCAATGTGGAAGAAGACATCACACTATTTTAGCCAATTGAAACACCTTAATTATCTAGACAATATTACATAAAGGTACAAACAAAAACTAAAAATAACTGTGTAAGCAGGCTTAAACACCTCTGTGCTCTGAATCAATCAGTTATGAACAGCAGTGATGTAGCTGAGTTTGAGGACCTGTCAGAACCAGAATTCACACAGAATGGGTGTTTTTGGCTGAAACCCAAAACAATAGACACATTTCTATCACCAAGCAGATAGTGTCAGAGAGTGTGTTACGCCTCTATCTCTGCCAGAGACAACATCGACTGAGTTGAGTTCAGGAATGTCGAGTTTATTCATGAGCTTGTAATAGATGTCTGCGATGTTTCCTGTCTTTCACAATCTCTTTAAAGATGCCGAAGAGCAGGTGCTGAAATGAACAAAAGGTCAAGAATGAATTAGAGGCTGATTCTCTGCTGTACTTGGTCTAATAGGAGGATAAACTGTATGTACATATATTTTTTTTCCCTTCTTTCGCTTGCCATGGACACTTATCATTCCTTGTTCAAACCGCAGATCTGTCAACGGCTTTCAAATAATCCATCCATGTGAAATTAAATTAAGGAGCACTTCAGTCAAACTGGACTGCTGGAACAGGAATTCTGAGTGAAGAGCACTTGGACAGGCTTAAACACACACTATATGCAGTGTGGAGCATTAGTCCTTTTCTGATTAGTTTGGAGTACAAGCTCCTCACCAGCAGTGTTGTCCATTTTGCCCATGCACTGAAGATCGTGTGAGAGAGCGAGCAAAGCTGGGTTATTTATCTGAAGTGTGCTTGCTTGATTTTGTGGCCCGATACAGTACAGCTCTTCTTTACATGCACACTCATTTTATTCATGCTTCATTGCATAGGTATAGGAATATAGTACATTTAGGTGAAAAACAAATAATGATTATCTTTTGCTTTCCAATATTAACTGTTGTGAAGTGAATTAAGGGAAATAACATCTTGGGAATAATTTTCATTCATTCATTCATCTTCTATACCGCTTAATCCTGTGTTCAGGGTCGCGGGGGACCTGGAGCCTATCCCAGGAGACTTCGGGCACTAGGCGGGGTACACCCTGGACAGGGTGCCAATCCATCGCAGGGCACACACACATACACACACTCACACACCCAATCACACACTACGGGCAATTTAGGAACGCCAATTAGCCTAACCTGCATATCTTTGTACTGTGGGAGGAAACCGGAGTACCTGGAGGAAACCCACCAAGCACGGGGAGAACATGCAAACTCCAAGCACACAGAGATGGGAATCGAGCCTGGCCGGGGAATCGAACCCAGACCCTGGAGGTGCAAGGCGACAGTGCTAACCCCTACACCACACTACACTACACGCCCGGGAATAATTTGTGGGAGTAAAATGTGAAGTCACAAGTAGTAACAAATCATAAAAAACTAAACAAATGACTTAATTTAAATAGACAAGTCCAGTGTACTGTAAATGAAAAAATAAATAAACATGTAGTAAAAGATTACAGGTGAACCACTGTATAAGGAATGTTATGGAAAGTCAAACGAATAACTGACATTTGGTCCATGGGAACACAATCATTCACCAACACCACTTGCCCATTACTGGAACTCTGCTGGGAGTCACTGATGTCCTGTCCTGTCTTTCCACATGTTTGGGCCATTAAAGGAGTTCCTGGGAGGCCAGTGTTTCAGATGTGAAGCAGGCAGTACGATCATGGCTCCAGTATACTGTACATATTTTTTTACACCATATGATTTTTTATTTATTTATTTATTACATATTAAATTTAATTTCATAAAGAAATGATCATGTGGAAATGAATGTTAAATAAAAATGTATAAAAAAAACACATTTGAAAATGCATTAAACATAAATGTCAAAATTTATTTATAAATCAAATAAAAATCTGAAAGAATCATGTGTGAAGTCATGGAGTGATGTGACACAATCACAAGTTAAAAAAAATGGATCATGTAGTAAAAATGTAGCATGAAAACGAATAACAAATAAATGTGAAAAAAGAATATGACAAATAAAAAAAAAAAGATTGATTGTAGAAAAAAATGGAAATATAAGGAAGAAGTGTGGAAACATTCTAACAATGTCTTGTGTATATCGTGTGATTATAATAAAAGAAGTGCGATAAACACAAGCCACCACTCAGTGTTTATATTCTGCTCTCGAGGGTGCTTCCCATTGTTACAAGATGAAAATTAGTGCGCAGAAAAGAGCAGTGAACACAAAACTGAAGCTGGATGTTCGCAGCTGCTGCGTGGGAGGAATCGAGTACATGAGGTCAGGCCTCGAGCAGCTGTGTCCATATGTGAGCCCGCTCGTGGGTGGACGCAGAAAGACAACCAAAAATGTGAAAGAATGTTATGTCAGCCGTATCGGTGTTGCCTTTGCTCTCCAGCAGTAACTCATTCCATGAGGAAATCTGCGCTGCCCTCGTGTCAGCCTCCGGCCACAACGTTATGATAATTCTAATAAATTATGATGCAGCACACAGACGTTAAATCGTGTGATTGGCGCTAAATCAGACAGTTATCCTCCGCCGTCCTCGAGATGGTTCTCTCGCTTGCCGGTCCTCCTCATGCATTTGCTCATTTCTGTTTTGCATTTTTCTTTGTGTTTTGTTTGATACAGCAGACAGGGGAAGGGGTGAAGAGCCATTTCAGCTGCAATATTTCAATAATAAAATATAACCCATACAGGGGCACCTCTGTAATGAAATCTTTCCTTGCTTTTATTTTACAAAGATGGGACATGAATGTAAATTAATTTTTTTTTCATTGCACAACCTAGAAACCCAGATGTGTCCCTGAATTATTTGGTTGGGTTAAAAGAATAGATATTTTATTCATACAAAAAAAAAAAAGCTTTATCCTGAGATGTGAACAGACCCAGCCTGAGCTCTGACACTGGGTTCAAACATCCATCCATTTTTATACCACGTATCTTGTGTAGGGTCAAGGGCAGGCCGAGAAAACACACAGTCAAACACTAGGGGTAATTTTGAAATGCACGCGCAGAACATGCAAACTCTGACTGAAGATGACTGAAACCAGACATTCCATGTCTCTAGGAAGATCTGGGAGCTTCCTGCATATTGATAATGGCTCTCAGGTGGCCATAAATCATTTACAATATCCTGGAAATAGCTGCTATCAATACGCAGGATATTCCTGGAGAGGTGCGATCGCTGTAAATGTGATTTAGCAATGAACTAAGTCTGGAATTCAAAATGTATGTAATTAGCTCCACTTCTTTACAGCTTAACATTAGATACATCAACTTACAGTGGTGTGAAAAACTATTTGCCCCCCTCCTGATTTCTTATTCTTTTGCATGTTTGTCACACAAAATGTTTCTGATCATCAAACACATTTAACTATTAGTCAAAGATAACACAAGTAAACACAAAATGCAGTTTTTAAATGAGGGGTTTTATTATTTAGGGAGAAAAAAAATCCAAACCTACGTGGCCCTGTGTGAAAAAGTAATTGCCCCCTGGACCTAATAACTGGTTGGGCCACCCTTAGCAGCAATAACTGCAATCAAGCGTTTGCGATAACTTGCAACGAGTCTTTTACAGCGCTCTGGAGGAATTTTGGCCCACTCACCTTTGCAGAATTGTTGTAATTCAGCTTTATTTGAGGGTTTTCTAGCTGGAACTGCCTTTTTAAGGTCATGCCACAACATCTCAGTAGGATTCAGGTCAGGACTTTGACTAGGCCACTCCAAAGTCTTCATTTTGTTTTTCTTCAGCCATTCAGAGGTGGATTTGCTGGTGTGTTTTGGGTCATTGTCCTGCTGCAGCACCCAAGATCGCTTCAGCTTGAGTTGACGACCAGATGGCCGGACATTCTCCTTCAGGATTTTTTGGTAGACAGTAGAATTCATGTTTCCATCTATCACAGCAAGCCTTCCAGGTCCTGAAGCAGCAAAACAACCCCAGACCATCACACTACCACCACCATATTTTACTGTTGGTATGATGTTCTTTTTCTGAAATGCTGTGTTACTTTTACGCCAGATGTAACGGGACACGCACCTTCCAAAAAGTTTAACTTTTGTCTCATCGGTCCACAAGGTATTTTCCCAAAAGTCTTGGCAATCATTGAGATGCTTTTTAGCAAAATTGAGACGAGCCTTAATGTTCTTTTTGCTTAAAAGTGGTTTGCGCCTTGGAAATCTGCCATGCAGGCCGTTTTTGCCCAGTCTCTTTCTTATGGTGGAGTCGTGAACACTGACCTTAATTGAGGCAAGTGAGGCCTGCAGTTCTTTAGATGTTGTCCTGGGGTCTTTTGTGGCCTCTCGGATGAGTTGTCTCTGCGCTCTTGGGGTAATTTCGGTCGGCCGGCCACTCCTGGGAAGGTTCACCACTGTTCCATGTTTTTGCCATTTGTGGATAATGGCTCTCACTGTGGTTCGCTGGAGTCCCAAAGCTTTAGAAATGGCTTTATAACCTTTACCAGACTGATAGATCTCAATTACTTTTGTTCTCATTTGTTCTTGAATTTCTTTGGATCTTGGCATGATGTCTAGCTTTTGAGGTGCTTTTGGTCTACTTCTCTGTGTCAGGTAGCTCCTATTTAAGTAATTTCTTGATTGAAACAGGTGTGGCAGTAATCAGGCCTGGGGGTGACTACAAAAATTAAACTCAGGTGTGATAAACCACAGTTAAGTTATTTTTTAACAAGGGGGCAATCACTTTTTCACACAGGGCCATGTAGATTTTGAGTTTTTTTTTCTTCCTTAATAACATAAACCTTCATTTAAAAACTGCATTTTGTGTTCAATTACGTTATGTTTGACTAATAGTTAATGGTTTTTGATGAGCAGAAACATTTAAGTGTGACAAACATGCAAAAGAATAAGAAATCAGGAAGGGGGCAAATAGTTTTTCACACCACTGTATATTGTTTTATCTGTAATGGATAACCTTAAGGTTTGGGAAAGTAATAAAAAAAAAACACAAGATGTTAACAGATTGAGTATGAATGAGTGTCAAGGAGCACCATTTCCTTGACTGAATATTTTAAGCTGATGCATAAGAAACTGGCCAAGCTCATAGAAACCTAAATCTAAACAACAGCTGAGGCTTTGTCAAACATGAGGCCTTGATTCTCTAAGATACCCCAGTGGATGAGAAATACCTTATAAAAAGTAAACCTGACAAATCAAGTCAAGTGCAGGTAAGGATCAGAGCGAGTAAGTGATGAATTCAACAGTTATAGCATTGGATGGATTTAAGCAAAGGCTCAAAAACTGACTTGCAGGAAGGAGTCGCATTTAAAAGCGAGATTCTGATTTGTGCTCCATCAAGAGCAAGTGAGAATAAACTTCAGGTACTTCAGGTACCCTGAATCTCCTTTAACAATGGATAAGCTAATTACTGTAGTTCACTAGTGTCCTGACTTACTAATAGACTACTAAAGATTAGTAACCTTCGCCCAACTCCTAGACATGTGTAAGTGTACGGTTTTATAATATTGTAAGATAATGTAATCTAATAAGAAGATTCCTGTGCCTTGAGAACAGACCACTCATTGTGCTTTCTTATGCCTTCTGTGGTAACACCTTCTATATCCTGTTCAGACGAGGATACAGTACACCCAAATGGCTCCTGTCTGCAAGAAACCTTTTGTTTAATCAGGAGGATGCAAATGTATTTCCTCTCACCTGTCTGTTTCCGGGTCCCTCTGTGACTGACATGTTAATGACTGGTTCTTTTGATGTTCGGGACATAGCACCGTTTAAATGTGCTCTCCTTGCTGAGAATAAACAGAGATCTTCAGATATCACGCCTGCGCGTGTGTGTGTGTGTGTGTGTGTGTGTGTGTGTGTGTGTTTGTCTCTCCCGGTCGATCGGACCCGGAACGGTAAGTGTATCAAGGTGCGGCGGACACAACAAGAAATAACTTCTTCTCTTAGCTTAAAACTTAACTCGGACACACTTCTTCATCATTTTAAACCTAACAGAAAGTAATTCAGTGTGTACAAGGTTCTAGGGAGGTCTGTCAAAATGCATCTGACTTCTTAACACATCTTAGCCAACTCCTTCCATCCTCCCTATGCCATAGTCTTTAATTTTGTTGCAGAAGCAGCTATTTGGGCATCACTTAGCAACCTTTTTGCTAGTATCTATATTCTTTTTTTTTTTTTTTTTATTACCCCAAGTTCCACTTATCATCACATTGCTGTGTTCCTTTCACTATCTTCACGTAGCTGCCAAAATCAGAACAAATCTCTAATTCTTGCCAAAAATAAACGACCTCCACGTAGATGAAGACCTTTTTAAACCTTTTTCAGTACCATGATCTCATCGAGCCACTTCTGGAGCATGACATGACCCGCAAGATCACAAAGCCTCAGGATACATAAAGACTCTGTCCAATCACCTTTCCTTGGCTTCTGTACCATTATCTCTAGTCAGATTTGAGGCTTGAAATTGGACCCGTATTGCAGTCAGCCCGAGTTGACTGCAATACATGGAGTTTGAAGTCTTTAAAAATACGAACACCTTGTTGTCATTCACTTATTGTTTGTGCAAATTGCTCAGTAAACATGAACATATTCTACATATACAGGTCCTTCTCAAAAAATTAGCATATTGTGATAAAGTTCATTATTTTCTGTAATGTACTGATAAACATTAGACTTTCATATATTTTAGATTCATTACACACAAACTGAAGTAGTTAAAGCCTTTTATTGTTTTAATATTGATGATTGTGGCATACAGCTCATGAAAACCCAAAACCCCTATCTCAAAAAATTAGCATATCATGCAAAGGTTCTCTAAACGAGCTATTAACCTAATCATCTGAATCAACTAATTAACTCTAAACACCTGCAAAAGATTCCTGAGGCTTTTAAAAACTCCCAGCCTGGTTCATTACTCAAAACCGCAATCATGGGTAAGACTGCCGACCTGACTGCTGTCCAGAAGGCCATCATTGACACCCTCAAGCAAGAGGGTAAGACACAGAAAGACATTTCTGAACGAATAGGCTGTTCCCAGAGTGCTGTATCAAGGCACCTCAGTGGGAAGTCTGTGGGAAGGAAAAAGTGTGGCAGAAAACGCTGCACAACGAGAAGAGGTGACCGGGCCCTGAGGAAGATTGTGGAGAAGGACCGATTCCAGAACCTTGGGGGACCTGCGGAAGCAGTGGACTGAGTCTGGAGTCGAAACATCCAGAGCCACAGGAGCTGCATAAAAACACTGAAGTGTTTATCAGTTAAGGTGTGGGGGGGAAGTGTGTGTGTGTGTGTGTGTGTGTGTGTGTGTGTGTGTGTGTGTGTGTGTGTGTGTGGTGGGGGGGGGGTGCTTCAATACTCGGTAAGTTATAATTTGGCTTCAGAGATGAACCTATGCTCATATACGAGTGTTATATCGCTTAACTTATTTGTATGAAAAGCGCATTAAGTAAATTCTCGGTTAATTTAATGCAGACGATAATACAGACAGACAGCAGCTAATGCTAACACTGTTCAATGGTTAACATTAGCACAGGCAGTTTATTTACATTCCAGAATTCCCCAAAACAGTATTTTACACACGCTGTGGTGTAGGTTTACTAATATCTTTAATTTTTATTACAACTAGATATTCTGTAAAGTTTATTTGTTATCAAACTATTATTATTGTTATCTTTGTCTTGACTAAATTCTCCTGTTGTCTTTAAGCAGAGCTCCGCTGTGGAGGATTGGGGGGTCAGACGGCTGACGGCTGGACTTTTGGAGCTACAGGACTGGAGGAGCCTGAACAAGCTGTTGAGGGAGCTGTAGGAGGGATGACGTCACAGTCCGACAGCTTTAGAATGATGTTTGATCAGGTCTACTGTATATTCTGAACATAGAATTGCAAAACGTCTGATACTTTGGGGGAAAACAAAGAATTAAACTTTTCCATCTTTAGTAGCTTTTAAAATGGATATTTTAATATAAAAGAACCAGATAGGGACTGATAAGCTGCTGGTGTTATCCGGGTATTTTAATGACCTTTAAGCAAAAATAAAACATGTATTTACATGTTTTATACAAATTACTGTTTTACCTTTGTCTAGTTTTGGAAGAAGAAATTTTATTTTTAATGTCATATGTGCGTGTTTTAATTATTGGGGGATTGTTTTGGTATTTAAAAAAACATCTACTTGAACCAACTACTTCAATGGGCAAAAAATGGGACACGACTTTGTTTTAAATAGTCAAAGAATTGGGCTAATAATAATTACTACGGGCGGCGCGGTGGTGTAGTGGTTAGCACTGTCACCTTGCACCTCCAGGGTCTGGGTTCGATTCCCTGGCCAGGCTCGATTCCCATCTCTGTGTGCATGGAGTTTGCATGTTATCCCCGTGCTTGGTGGGTTTCCTCCGGGTACTCCGGTTTCCTCCCACAGTCCAAAGACATGCAGGCTAATTGGCGTTCCCAAATTGACAGTGGTGTCAAAAGTATTCACATTCATTACTTGAGTAGAAGTATAGATACTAGGGTTCAAAAATACTTCTTTAGAAGTTGAAGTATCAACCCAACCTTTTTACGTTTAAAAGTACTGGTTTCAAAACTACTTAAAGTGTAAAAGTACTGTGAGGGGCGACAAAAGCATTAAGGTCTAGCTTTCTGATGATGCGACGGGGGGTTTGGGGGTACGTTGTGCGCATTCTTATCATGCAACCGGGGGTTGCGCGTTCTGATCATAAAAATAGAGTAACGAGGCTATTTTTAAAATGTAAGGAGTAGAAAGTACAGATAATTCCTTAAAAATGTAAGGAGTAGAAGTAAAAAGTCGGCTGAAAAATAATTACTCCAGTAAAGTATAGATACCCAAATTTCTACTTAAGTAAGGTAATGAAGTATTTGTACTTCGTTACTTGACACCTCTGCAAATTGACCATAGTGTGTGAATGAGTGTGTGTGTGCTCTGCGATGGATTGGCACGCTGTCCAGGGTGTACCCTGCCTCGTGCCCTGAGTCTCCTGGGATAGGCTCCAGGTCTCTGCGACCTTAAATAGAGGATAAAGCGGTATAGAAGGTGAATGAATGAATGAATAATTACTATTATTTCTGGTCATAGAAACAAATTTCAACAACAGTTAAACACTTGATCATATGTATCTGTGCTTGTTTGTGTTTGTGATTGTGACCCATAATAATTTTTTCTCAGTATAAAATTTTTTGGGGGTTTTAAGAACTCCATCAAAATAGCCAAGACAAACTTAGGAGGAGTGGAAGGTGAGAAACCTCAATGGAGAATACTGGAGTATGACATGGTGCTAATCTGTGTGTGTGTGTGTGTGTTTTCTTTGGCGGGGGGGAGGGGTTCTTTAGACTTGCTTGTCTGTGCGCAAATGTGTTTTGTGTTAAAGTCTCGCCAACAAGCACCTCTCATTCACAAATGCTTAACTGCTGTCTTGTAAATCGTTGATTAAACCTATGAACACGGCTTGTTCAGCAGTCCTAAACATAAGCGCAGGGTCTGTTTTTGTCCTTAATTAAAATACATCAATACGTTAATAATTTACACAGTGATAACATTGTTTATTTTGCGGAATAAGGTAATAAGCAATATTTAAAATGAAACAAACCAGGAAGTGTTTCATACATTACAAGTGCTGTATATAACCAAGTGCCCCAACAAACATAGCAACAGTGTACAATCGCTATCTTTAAAGAAAAGCCACCGCCCCTTTTCATTCAAACGCGTTAGTGAGTGTTTTTCTACGCTCAGTTTTGTGAACACAGTTGCGTTCAGTAAGACGATGGAACCAATTACCTTAACAGCAGCAACAACAACCACCATTTTGATCACACTTTGTTGATTTTATATTGCTTAAATATTTCGCAGCTCTGTCCTCTTTGCATTGGTACGTGTTTATTTACTTCCTTTTCTCATCGCACGTATAATGCACTCTAAAACCGAGACTATCAAACTTGGAAATGATATAACATCCAATCAAACATCACGTTATTAAAAGTAACGAATTTGTCACTACTCTTCTCTTATGCAGCACGGCTAAAAAGATAATAAAAATTGCACCAAAGTGCTGCAGGTTTGGTGTCTGTGAGCTTTTCCTAATTAGAGTTAGACAGGGGGGCATTTTGTGGCTGCTCCAGTTACACTCTGACTGTAGATATTGCACAGAGGGGAGTTCATTTCTGTTCTCTTCATCCTAGCTTAATTTCATCTGAAGAAATAATAGTAAGTTTTGGAAAGTCTGAGTTCATCTTCCCAGCCAGTGTTGTAATTTTTATGATCTTTTTAGCCGTGCTGCATAAGAGAAGAATAGTGACAAATTCGTTACTTTCGTTACTAGACATGGTCTGTTTTGTCCGCAAGTGAAATACATTCATTCATTCATTCATCTTCTATACCGCTTTATCCTTCTATTCAGGGTCGCGGGGGACCTGGAGCCTATCCCAGGAGGCTTAGGGCACAAGGCGGGGTACACCCTGGACAGGGTGCCAATCCATCGCAGGGCACACACACATACACACACTCACACACTATGGTCAATTTAGGAACGCCAATTAGCCTAATCTGCATATCTTTGGACTGTGGGAGGAAACCGGAGTACCCGGAGGAAACCCACCAAGCACGGGGAGAACATGCAAACTCCATGCACACAGAGACGGGAATCGAGCCTGGCCGGGGAATCGAACCCAGACCCTGGAGGTGCAAGGCGACAGTGCTACTGTAACCACTACACCACCGTGCCGCCGTGAAATACATTAATATGTTAATAATTTACACCATTATAACATTAGTGCAGAGGGATCTGAAGAGACGTGACTTTGAGACTTTCAAAGTATATTCGAACCGTAGACAGTGTTTATTTTGCTGAACATTACAAAACAGCCATGTCCAATAAAACAGTGAATCTTTAATAAGCCACATTGGTTTCGAGTCAGAAGTAAAATTAACGAAAGACTGAGAAGCCCCGTAAAACTTGACTCTGACAGGAATAGTGGATTGTTTTTATACAGTGGCTTGCAAAAGTATTGGGCCCCCTTGAACTTTTCCACATTTTGTCACATTACAGCCACAAACAATAAATTTTATTGGAATTCCACGTGAAAGACCAACACAAAGTGGTGTACACGTGAGAAGTGGCACGAAAATCATACATGATTCCAAATATTTTTTACAAATAAATAACTGAAAAGTGGGGTGTGCGTAATTATTCATCCCCCTTTGGTCTGAGTGCAGTCAGTTCCCCGTAGACATTGCCTGATGAGTGCTAATGACTAAATAGAGTGCACCTGTGTGTCATCTAATGTCAGTACAAATACAGCTGCTCTGTGACAGCCTCAGAGGTTGTCTAAGAGAATATTGGGAGCAACAACACTATGAAGTCCAAAGAACACACCAGACAGGTCAGGGATAAAGTTATTGAGAAATTTAAAGCAGGCTTAGGCTACAAAAAGATTTCCAAAGCCTTGAACATCCCACGGAGCCACTGTTCAAGCGATCATTCAGAAATGGAAGGAGTATGGCACAACTGTAAACCTACCAAGACAAGGCCGTCCACCTAAACTCACAGGCCGAACAAGGAGAGCGCTGATCAGAAATGCAGCCAAGAGGCCCATGGTGACTCTGGACGAGCTGCAGAGATCTACAGCTCAGGTGGGGGAATCTGTCCATAGGACAACTATTAGTCGTGCACTGCACAAAGTTGGCCTTTATGGAAGAGTGGCAAGAAGAAAGCCATTGTTAACAGAAAACCATAAGAAATCCCATTTGCAGTTTGCCACAAGCCATGTGGGGGACACAGCAAACATGTGGAAGAAGGTGCTCTGGTCAGATGAGACCAAAATGGAACTTTTTGGCCAAAATGCAAAACGTTATGTGTGGCAGAAAACTAACACTGCAATCACTCTGAACACACCATCCCCACTGTCAAATATGGTGGTGGCACATCACCTGACTGAGGTTACAGTATATAAACCAAAGTTTATGGCATGTTTGACACACACACATGCTTCAAAACCGGGCAACAAAGAGACGTTTCCCATAGTGTTTTCACGCAGCATTGAGTGTAGCTTTTGAAAGGGAACAGCACACTGCCATGAATTTACCTAAACTGTCATGTAAACACTAAACCTACTGTATTCATTTTAATATTCCCTGACAAATCCTCTGGCTTTGAAGGCAGGAACTTTGAAATCCTTTGCTGTACTGAACAAATGACCAAGTTATTACTAGCATTAATGAAAATGTTAGGAGAAAAGATCCTTTAAAAACCTATTAAATCTAGAACACCTGCAATCTGATGTTATTTTATGTTTAATACGTACTGTATATTCCTACATTTCAATAGCCACCCTGCAATGTTCTGTCTAAGAGAGTCTCTCGACACCTGCTATTCAGGAAACAAAGGCACCATCAAAAGCTGAAGTTCAGATCAATGCAAGGATATGAAATTAAATTATCATGGTGATGGAGTGTGTAGGAGGAAGACCGCAGGCTGTATTCAGGGACCGACCAAACAAGCGCTTATCAGAATGAAGTGTGAGAGGGGAAGTGAGCTGCTATTTAGTCAAGCTGCATTCAACTGTGGAATGATTGATCATCAAATGTCACCCAGATAAAGGCTGGAACATGGGCTAGAACACACAGGGCATTACTTCCTTTATTATCTCCGTCTGATTCGCTTGCTCTATTAATCAGCAGTACAGCCTCTGGCAGGGCAGTGCTCCTGTTATTATAGGGAATGACCTTCTCACCTCCTCAACATGATTCTGGCTTGCAGATGTTTTAGACTTTTAGAAGCATGAAACTAAAGTCGTCGTGGAATTATTAAGGAATACTATTTTTACATAGTGCATATCACATCACAGTATAAACAAGATACCTCTCCAATAAAGACAAGGAGAAATTATAATGTATCTTGTCCTTCAGAAATAAAACATCATTCTCACTCATTCTTTCACTGGAATATGAATGGAGACACAGGAACAAAAAGGAAAGAACTTTAAAAAAAAAAGGGGGGGGGGGGCAGACGTATTATTGATCCTTCTCAAATGTCAAGGATACATTCACTGTTGACTTTCAATTGTCAATCAATTGAAAAACCCATAATGCATCACACCAATGCAAAGATGATATATCATGCAATTTATAGTGATAGAAACGCTTACTAAAATTGAGTTTTGCTTGAACTTTTTCCATAACTATTAGATTTTTTTGGGTTACAGATATAAAAATGGCTTAAAGGTTATCTCTAATGTCTTTTTTTATTTCAACCATATATAGCTGGTAGAGTAACAAAGGGAAAATAAATGAAAATAAACGGGCCAGAGGTAGCTCAGTGGTTAAGGCATTGGACTACGGTTCGGAAGATCCGAGGATTCAAACCGCACAACCACCAAGTTGCCACTGTTGGGCCCTTGAGCAAGGCCCTTCACCCTCAACTGCTCAGATGTATAATGAGATAAAAATGTAAGTTGCTCTGGATAAGAGCGTCTGCCAAATACCTAAATGTAAAATGTAAATGTAAACGGGTGACCCAAGGCTCACCCTTGAAAGCGGGGCCGGTCCAAGAGCCAGTGCATTTGGATCTCAGGGAAAGCCAATGCACAAAAAAAATGCTGGGCATAATAGAAAGATACCAGAACACCCAGAGCACAATAACTTGCCTCACATTAGATCCAGTAGGTAAAGAGCCCAAGGCTGCAGATCTGGTCTTGAAACTCTCTGGATTCATTCCTATCAAGCACCTATGGGAAGTCCGATTCATGAAGCTGCCACCCCACAACATATCTCACCTGTATCTTTGTAAAAGATGTTATTATAGAAAGTATATCAGAAAGAGTGCATTTACATTAACATGTGAGCCACTTTTTAATAAACTTAATCAACACCTACTGACCAAACAGAAATGAGTTATCAACAATGAAGTGGTTTAAAAGTTCACATCCCAGTGATGCCACAGTCATTTATTACCCATATAACTGCACATATAACTATTGTACATATAACTATTGCACATATGGTGCAATATCTTTCCTTTTTTCCCTCACATGTTCAATATGTTTAGTGTGCAACTTAGAATCTTGAATTTAGGCAAGGAATCATCAGTCACTTTATGCAGATCTCAGATCAGCATATTTATGAAGAATCAAGCAGCAATAATCTGGTAAAGGCAAGAACACTGCATGTCTGAAATGACAACGTTTGTTCTTTGCATTTTAGTCACTACATCAGCAAGCATCATGGTGCAGCACCACATATGAATCTAATCCTCTTCGTCAAACGATCTATTTGAACCAAACCTATTTATCCAACAGATGACTAAGTGTCTCCTCACCACGTTGAACAGCTTTGTCATTCTTTGTCATTCTTTTAGCTTAAAAACATGATCCTGGGCCAAACAGACACACACGCACACACACACACATACCACTCCTGTGATCTGCTGACAGATGACACCCTGTAGTGATTTGTCACCCTAATGAAAACGCCTCAATTTGCGTCTATACATGAAGTGCTGAATTATAAAAACCGAGGCTTCTGCAGGGAGCTGAAGACAGAGTGTGTGTCAGGGCGGAGGAGGCAGGTCATTTCCCTCCCATGCAGGAAACCTCTGGTGCACACTGAGCTCTGAGAGTTCCAGTGGCAGCTATGGATGGTTCCACGCCAATGTGTGCTGACTCAGCATCTTTTTCAGCATCCTAGCATTCTACTTCATGATTCAATCATACGTCCTTCACTTTTCACATGAGCGTGATGCTTAAATGTTCAAATGGACTAATAAGATGGTAAGCAGCAACAAAAAGGTCAAAAAGTGTGAAGTACCTGTAAGGGCACTGCTATAACAAGTATTAATGTACTCATTCTAATTTTTAAGTTGTATAGTGTGTACAATTTACACATGATCATGAAGACTCAGGAAAGTGAGAAAGTTTTAAAATGGCATAAAATTTAAGGAATGAGTCTCCAGTGTCAGGACTCTCAGAACAAAGTAATGTGTATTATCTTTGAACAATCAAACAAACAACTCCTGTACATCTCACATCTGTTTACATAAATTATCGACACTCAGGCGGTAAAATTTATTTAATTTACCTTTTTAGAAAGACAAATAATTTCATCATAATCTTCTTGCTTTACAATACACTTTGCCTATATTTCAAAAAGCTTTCATATTCCCCCATTGAAAATGTTTGAGGCTGAGCAGTGAGCCACTAACCGCTGTTTATCGAGTGAACCTTTATCCGAAATTTAATTTTCACACTCGTAGGGCTGCTTTCAGGGGACCAAACTGGTGAAAATCTGATGGAGTGAGAGCAAGACTATAGGAGGATGTTTGAAACCTCCAAAACAAAGTTTTTGCAAAGTTTCAACAGAAGTGCATGAGTGTACATCAAAGATCACGATGTCTTTTGATAGCAGTCGTCTGGGTTTAATCCAAAGTTTACACTTTAGCTCTTCAATAAGGGTCTGACTGTAATGAGCACTGTTGATAGTTGAAACTTTTTCCTGATAATGTTCCAATACTCTTCCTAGATAATCCAAGAAATCACTGTAAGCATTGATGAATTTTCCAGCTGATGGTCGACTTTTGAACTTTTCTATGTCTGCGATTGAGGATTTATCAATTCCATACTGCTTAGTGACAATGAACATTGCTAAAATGAGCAACATTATATTGAATTCAATATATATATATATATATATATATATATATATATATATATATATATATATATATATATATATATTGTTACACAATTAACTACAGCATTTATTTTTCCCAAGTAACTTTTATACTGACCTGTAGGGTTACTTTTATTCCCTAGTTTCTTAGAATAAATTGATGAAATAATTTTTTTAAATATTATTATTATTATTATTATTATTATTCTGTCTGCAGCATTAATCTCTGAAAATATAACTCATAACACATTGAAATGAACCGGAATTAGCTAAAAAGCAATTTATTAGACAGTTATACATTAAATTAATTACTAAGAACATAATTCAAATATGCAAAAAATTTTAACAGTTCATACATTGCATCCAAAATAATGTTAATTAAAAATACCTACAATATACGTCCTGCCTCTAGCTTGTGACCACTGTTGATGTGTGTAATCAGAAAGGTGTTAACGTGAAGAAAAGGCCTGTAACCTACAGCCTTCCCGTCATCTCTGTTACACAAGAAGGTGATATTGCTTCGAGTCAGCACTCACACACGTCACATCTAATATCATCTCTTTTAACATGGCAGAAAAATGATATGAAGCGAAAGAAATGAGATGAACTTGATAAAATTTCAGCGGCATTAAGTCGGTTTCCAAAAGCACAGAGCTGTCAGGGTGTGTTAACGTCTCATGACAGGTTTTGTCACCACTCTTACTGTAAGATATGATAATTAAATTTGGATGAGCTGACAACACATTTATTCACTGTGGCTAATAACAAAATGCCTATATGTCAGTACAGAAAAGTGAGTATGCTGACATGTTTACAATTATTTTATATATTCATATATTTCATATGTATTTACTTTTGCTTTCATTTATTTTTCATTTTTTAACTACTACTACTTTTACTACTAAACTCTATCCAGTCATCATCGTAACCAGTAGATGATCTATGACCTATGATTATGATGAGACAATATGATTTTATACAAACAATAAAGCATCCTTTATGGAATATTACAGAATATAAGAACATTATCCTACAATAGTAAACCTTTCCCTAGTGAAGGCAAAAATATATGCAATCACTACAAAGCAGCTGCGTTGTTGCTGTTAGGACACTAATAATAAAACCTAATAATAAAGCCTAATCGTAGCGTGATTCCTACAACTTCAAATATTAGAAGTAAAAACAACCACTGAAGATGTGTCACAACTGCGATGATCTGAACCGCTAACAGCACAGCATTTTCACACTAAGTGTCTGGACCTATAAGCGCATCATAACTAATTACTAAATGGTTTCCACACTTTTGGTGCTTGTAGCAGTTATGATAATAATAAGACAGAACATACATGACATGTTCAAATTTGGTGCTTGGCTGCATACTGTAGTAATCATAATTAGATTACAGTAACAGCTTTGATATTTGAAGCTTTATTGAGAAAAGATACCACCAGTACAGGACTCCTTCACCTTTCATGCTTGGCTGAATAAAGAGACAAAATAAATTCATTACAAAGCTCATCGTCTTCTCTATGCAGTAGTTTGCAAGCACATTTTATTATATAGACTTAAATAAGTCATAATAAGATGATGTTTAACATCATCTATAATTATAGAGCATGTTTAGACAGAAGAATTAAATACATACTGTTTTCCAGTTACTGGACCTTCTACCTTAAATATGAGCAGGCTGACAGCATTGACATCAATCCATTGATGCAGTTTTAAAGTAAAAAACGCAAGTATTGAAAACTGATGGATTATGCATGTATGTTTTTTTTTAGATATGGGTGTCAAATATTTTGTCACAATTGGTTGGATATATTGGGTTTATTCAGTACTGAGCAAAAGTCTTAGGCACCATATTATATGCTGTACAAATTTTGTATATACAATGTATATCATGTCTTCATAATTATGTCCAAAATCATTCAGTATTTCCATATACAGTATAAATTAATAAATAAATAACATTAGAGGAGAATATATGCATGGCGATAAAGAAAAAAATATATACTACAAAACAGACCAGTTTTCAGATGGAAACAAAAAACCTAATGTACGCTCCTGGGATTTGCATAAAAACAGAAAAGAGAGAGTGTGACAAAGTTACCAGAAGAACTCATATTCTCCAGCAAGCTCAGTAAAACCTAACAACTATTTTACTTATAGTACTGCACAAAAGTCTTGGGCACATACAAAAATATGGCATAAGCAAAAGATGCTTCTGAAAACATTTCTTCTATAAAGAGCAAAAAAGAGCGATAAAGAGTAATAAAATAAAGTCAATATTTGGAGTGAAAACTCATTGCTTAAAATCAGGAGTTTTAGACACAGTTTTGTGCAGTTTTATAAGAAAACAGTTGTTAGGTTTATATATATATATATATATACAGTATACAGGGGGACATATTCTTGTGTCTTCTTGTGCCAGTCTGTATAAATGTAGAGGGTTGTGGCAGGAAGGACATCCGATGTGTGACATTTACCAAATCAATAATGCGAATCATTAACATGACTTTCATACCGGATCGGTCGTGGCCTGGGTTAACATTGACCGCCACTGTCGCTGTTGACCTACAAGGTACTGGTGGACTGTTGGTCTCAAAAAGAGAGAAGGAAGGCATGTTCGTAGGCAGAGAGAAAAGAGGAAAGGTGACAGTAAGGACTTTGAATGTTGGGATCATAACAGGGAAGGCAAAAGTGTTGGTTGATATGATGCAGAGAAGGAAGGTGGATATACAGTACTGTGTGTCCAGGAGACCAGGTAGAGCGGTAGCAAGGCTAGAAGCTTAGGAGCAAGTTGTTTTACCATGGTGTGGATAAGAAAAGAAATGGAGTAGAAAACAGGCTAGCTAAGAAGAAGTGGAACACTGAGAGGACAAAAGAGACAGGAGTACAGGGAGATGCAGCATAAAGTGAACATAGAGGAGGTAAAGTGAAGCATATGAGGACTTGTATGGTGGGTTGGACAGTAAGGAGGGACAAGTGGATCTGTACAGGTTGGCGAGACAAAGAGATAGAGATGGGAACGATGTGCAGCAGGTTACTGGGAGGGTGATGGGAAGGTGAGATGGAAGGAGAAATGAAAATGAAAGAGAATGAAGGTGTTTAACACAATGAAGAGTGGAAAGGCAGCTGGTCCTGATGACATACTTGTGGAGGTATGGAAGTGCTTAGGAAAGATGGAAGTACTGTAGAGTTTCCGACTACAGTAGTCTGTTTAACAAGATCATGGAGAGTGAGAGGATCCTAAAAGATTAGAAGCTGTTATACAGTAGCTGTAAAGGGTGGGCCAAATTGGATTTTACTCAAGTTAATATGCATGTAAAGGCAGGCGAGCAAATACTTTTGGCAATAAAGTATATCATGCTGTGATTGTGTAGTGAGTCAGACAGAATGCAGTGAGTTTTGTTGAACGTGAAGTGTTTTAAATGGTTGGTGAAAATCATGAGAAACGTTCTGAACAATTCAAAAAGTTTGAAAAACAAAAACATTGGGTTCGATAGAAAATTATGATTGATGACACTATAAAATTGTTCTTGTGTATTAATTATTACCTAAAATCACTGCAATGATCCTGAAACCTTGGTTCTCCAAAATGGTGCTACCCTCAACTCATATACAGTAGTAGAATAAAAAACTTAATTACTTTAGTGGTGCTAAAACATCAAGGTTTGTACCACTCATAACATTAAGTAGAGTATTATAGCATCACTATGACTCTTTCTGGCTCTGCATTAGCACTAAACTGCTGCAGTTTATCACCACCTTTTACTTTATCACACCATTTTCAAACCCATTTTCCATCATAGTTAACACAGCTTTCATTTGCAAAATATGACGTACGACTCCGGGAAGTGTGCAGTAATAACAATATAATGACCAGTTGTCTTTCTTTATCTTCCTGATTACACAGAAGAATGATCGATGCCACCGAGTCACAGTCTATCATGAGCTCGGCCTCCCTCTGGTCAGCGATACAGATCTTGCAGACCGTCCACTTCAACGTCCTGAAGGACAATTAAAGCCGCATTAGTCAAAGCACTCACAGATCCCCTCTTCTTATCTAATATAGTTCAATCTAAAGGCACTTGAAATAAGGTTCCTCTCGCTCTCTGTATATCTACAGTAATTGCATAATTTTTTATTTGTGTCATAGCTATTTAATGCATGTCTCTACGAGGAGTACAATTACAGATAGCACTTGGAAGGAGTGCAGGAAACTTTTAATGTGAGCGTGAGTCATTTCACATACAGCATGTCCAATAAACCTCGTGTGACTGCACGAGTAGTGCCAGCAAGCACTGAGCAATGAGTTTCCATCCAATGGACACAGCGTTCACTTAAACAAGCAAATAATAAAACATGTTACAAACAAAAAATACACCTTACACATGGGAATATGTGATTGATATGCACATGTGGAAAAGTCCTGAAATCACAGGTCAACTCAGGTGAATAATGTGTCAGAAATGGACATATTATTAAGTAAACATTTGTTGTTAGATGAATGCATTTTTTTTCTTATTATTATGGGCTACTCTGTATATCTTTGACTGTGGGAGGAAACCGGAGTACCCAGAGGAAACCCACCAAACACAAGGAGAAAATGCAAACTTATATTATTGCATTAATATAGTATGGCTATATATATATTTTAAAATATGTATGCCGGCGGCACGGTGGTGTAGTGGTTAGCACTGTCGCCTTGCACCTCCAGGGTCTGGGTTCGATTCCCCGGCCAGGCTCTATTCCCGTCTCTGTGTGCATGGAGTTTGCATGTTCTCCCCGTGCTTGGTGGGTTTCCTCCGGGTACTCCGGTTTCCTCCCACAGTCCAAAGATATTGATAGATAGGTTAGGCTAATTGGCGTTCCTAAATTGCCCGTAGTGTGTGAGTGTGTGCATGTGTGTGTGTGCCCTGCGATGGATTGGCACCCTGTCCAGGGTGTACCCCGCCTAGTGCCCGAAGTCTCCTGGGATAGGCTCCAGGTCCCCCGCGACCCTGAACACAGGATTAAGCGGTATAGAAAATGAATGAATGAATGAATGTATGCCAGTTTTTGTTTTACTGAACTTCATATTATGTTTTTTTGTCTGACTGTGTATGTATAATAATAATAATAATAATAATAATAATAAAAGAAGAAGAAGAATTGCTGTTATTATTATTATTATGCTTTATCACATGAAAAAGCAATAAAATTAAGCAAAAAAGATGGAAAACAAGAAAACATGAAAATAATAAATAGTACACAAAAGTACAAATAAAAAAAGTTAATTAAAAAATTATGAAGACAACTTAAAATAAATCTATAGATAAATAAAACATAAAGAAAAAAATAAGAAGGAACAGATAAGGGAAATAATATTAAGATGATGAAACAACCACAACCACACACACACACACACACACACACACACACCTGGAGCACAAACACCATAACAGTTTAACTGTGTAATGAGTAGTAATGTGTTACTGATTCTCTTGGTTTTAACTATTTTTCATTATCACATAAAGCTGCCCTCATTTTCCTCTACTCCACTGGAATCACTAATCCTCATTAGTACTCAACACTGACTCTCAGGAAGTCTGCTCACTCGTAATGATGTCACTACTACATTACTGTGACTTACATAACACTCAGATAAACCATTCTGCGATCGGTTTAGTCCTGAAGTGTTTCTAAATTATGACCCTGTTACCCTCCTGTCCTTCTAATAGGTGGATCAGATGTTCATCTGCAGCAACTGAAATAAGGACATCGGATTCTCCAGGCGATCTGCTCAGTGCACTCAAATGCTAATAAGCTAATAACATGCTCATCAACAGAACGGGAAGTCAAGGTTGCAGTGTTGGAAGAAATCTCATCTTTATTATAAGAAATGCTTCATTTAGAGATGCCTGGCACAATGTGGAATATCAGTCTCATCCTGTCCTATTAACCCCATGAGGGATAAAGCATTAAACACTGAGGTGTCTCACATAATAACAATTGTATATGAAAAAAAAAATCATTCTAAATCGTTGTTATTACGTTATGAGTGAAACTAAATCCTTAGCCTTTATATACTGTTATGAGAAAAATAATAAGTGAAGTGAAGCTGTGATGGAGCAGATGTACAGTTTACACTTAGTCACCTAGTTACTGTTACAAAGGTTGTTATTTTCTAATAGTAGTTTGTTTTTCACTTCAGCAACTTACAGTAACAACCATTTTCCTCACTCACTAACTCACTCACTCACACCTTTATCCTGTGCACAGGGTCACGTACAGGGTCATGTACACCCTGGATGAGGTGCAAATCCATCACAAGGCACACACACACACACACACATGCTCATTCACACACTATGGGCAATTTGGGACGCCAGTTATCCTAATCTTCATTCCTTTGCACTGTGGGAGGAAACTGGAGTACCCAGAGGAAACCCACCAGGATAGGGGACAACATACTGTACAAACAACACACACACACAAAGCCACCGTGCCACCTGTGCAACTTATTAACGCACAGATTTTCTTATATAGATTTATTGATATATATTTTATACTTACTTAAGTAGGCGGCGCGGTGGTGTAGTGGTTAGCACTGTCGCCTTGCACTTCCAGGGTCTGGGTTCGATTCCCCGGCCAGGCTCGATTCCCGTCTCTGTGTGCATGGAGTTTGCATGTTCTCCCCATGCTTGGTGGGTTTCCTCCGGGTTCTCCGGTTTCCTCCCACAGTCCAAAGACATGCAGATTAGGCTAATTGGCGTTCCTAAATTGGCCGTAGTGTGTGATTGGGTGTGTGAGTGTGTGTATGTGTGTGTGCCCTGCGATGGATTGGCACCCTGTCCAGGGTGTACCCCGCCTAGTGCCCGAAGTCTCCTGGGATAGGCTCCAGGTCCCCCGCGACCCTGAACACAGGATTAAGCGGTATAGAAAATGAATGAATGAACTTACTTACTTAATACTTAACTTACTTAAGTAGAAAATAGATGCAGCATGTTGCTATTAAGCTCTGTCTAATACTTTTTCAGTATCAGTTTTGTCCTCATCCACTTTTCCAAGAGTACAATTAGACTACTGACTGGTCTGACTAATGAGCAGTACCAGACCGTCTAGTGAAGTACTGTATGGGTGTCTGGCATGGAAGCATAAATAGAGTTGAATTTCCTTTCTGAAATAACTTTGTGATGCATTATGGTATTTAAATGTTGATTTGTTTATTACCTGCAGGAGTGGAGTGGAATTTTTTATTTTTTTTTATCCATCAGTCAAAAGAGCTGATGCTGTTTGAAAATTCAGTGGAGGAAAAAAAGAAGGAAAATATTGTGAAGACTCATTTAGCATATTATCCAGTAACCACTTTGACTTGATCATTAACTACAGCAAAACCCAGAGGAAAGCTGTGTGTGTTCTAGAGCAATGCTCATTAATATCTCCGATATACCTTTAATATATACTCATCCGTCATAACATTATAACCACCCGGCTGACATTGAGTCACTAAAACACCATTCCGTTTCTGAGGACACCACAGTCATCTAGCCATCACAATTTGTTTCTTGTCAAAGTCACTAAACTCATTATGTTTCCTACTCATCAACTTCAGAGACAGAGACTTCACTTGGTGCTTAATACAGTATATCCCATATACTTCCAGGTGCCCTAGCTACTAACAACGCCCAAATTGTCTAGAGCCATGGTCTCCAACCTTTTGTTTTTGCACAATGGAGTAGTTTAATGTGAGACATTTTTACATAGACTGGCCAATCCTCCAGCTCGTAACAAAGCATAATAAGGTGCATAATATATACAACACACCATAACACAGAATCAGTGTGAGATCTGAGCTTGTTTCCCTGTAACAAGACGTTCCCATCTAGGCAGTGTGCTCCTAATTTAATTTCCGTTGTTATCACTGCAGACAACCCCGTCTCACAAAGATATGTTGTTGGAAATGAAAGCATTTAGTCTTTTTGTGGCAATATCATTTTAATCCAGAACGTGAGCAGACTTTAAGTTGCTTCAAACACACTTTTAACTCCACCGTTATTATACAGAGTGGGCTTGGAGCATGTGAATCACATGTTGTGCAGATGGAAACGAATTGGAGACGATCTGAATAAAATCAAATATATATTTTAAAAAAGAATTCTGTGCGGCCTGGTACCAAATCATCGACAGTCCGGTACCGTTCTGTGGCATGGTGATTGGGGACAACTGGGTCAGAGCAACTCCAAAACTGCAGCTTTTGTGTGATGTTCCTGGGCTTCAGTGGTCAGGACATACCAAAGAAGGACATTCCAAGACAGCCGATGAACCGGTGACAGGGTCTCAGGGCTACCTGATGCATGTTCTGAGTGAAGGCTGGCACATGTAGTCTGATCCAATAGAAGCGCTTGTGTAGTTCAAATTGTTGAAAAGTTTCACACTGGTTCTAGTAGAAGATAGGTCAGTACACAGATAGGACCTACGCAATATTAGGTGACTGATTCGTGTGTGTACATATAATTTACCAAAAGTATCACTTTTCTGTGTATATATTTTGCTTTGCATTTGACACAGAGTTAACAGTTTGGCATCATTTGGACATTTCCCTCCTGAGAGCAGGCTGAGAAATCAAATGTACAGAGAGGTTTCTTTGCCTTCTGTTTCTGTTTTGCTGCTTTTCTGATCTCTATAAAACACATACACCAAATGTATTTCCTACACCATAGTATAACTTTAACACCATCTAAAATAAATGAATAAATAAATAAATAAATAAATAAGGTCAAGAAGAGTAACACGGTGCAGGAAGGGATCATGATGTAGATATCGAGAGACAGTGGCTGCCCGGTGGTACTGCTGGAGCGTGATGTTTTTGGCTCAGCTTCAGAGGTTAAACGATGAAACCAACCCAAAGCTTCCAAATGCTTTTAATTATGTATAACCAGCAGGCTGGAACAGAGCTACCTGACTCAATGCCTCCAGGACCTTAAGCTATGAAATGAGACCTCCAGGCAGAATTCACAGTAGCATTATTTTATAGTGTCTGAAGGCAAATCAGTTATTTTATAAAAAGCCATGTAATGGACGCCTTATAACAGATGGCTTGTTGGAAAAAAATTGTTTCATGCATGCTCTTGGATTAATTTTTCATATTTATTTGTTATGTGTTGTGGGAAGAGATAGGAAACAAGTGTATAAAGAATCATAATCCAAAAGAAGAGTCCAAAATCTGGGACAAAATGGATAGGATAATCTATAATCTACTGTATACATACCTGTAAACTATGAATTTGGCCTGTCAGTACATTGCAAATATTTGTTTTAAAAAAAAAAGAGTAATAATACACATCAAGATGGCTTTTGGAATTTTTGCCGGTTTGTTTGTGCAAGCTTCACATAAAAACTACTAAACTAATTTTAAGTTTTTTTTTTTTTTTTTTTTTACAGATGAGCTTGAGGTAACATATAGGGTTTGTTTCATCACAATCAACTACACGGAAAGAGAAGATATGCTAATTTGAAATTTATATGCAAAATGCCCTTATATCATTAAAAAGAACTACCTTGAAAAAAATCATTAGTTCACCTCAAAATTCAGCAGATGGCGCTGTACATTTTTTTAAACGTGCTTATGAGTGCGCAATTAAATTGAATGTGAACGAAGTCACGGGCACATCTAGTCGAAGATAAAAACAGGAAGTAGAAAAATTAGTTGGGTTCTCTGAAAGATCTCTGAATGTCAGAAGATTCCCACCAAACATGGATTGATAAGGATAGAAAAAAAAATTATATATATATATATATAACACACATAACATTCCTCTTCATCTGCTCTTGTAGCCCATTCACCTGAATGGTTGTCATGTTGTGTGGATTCTTTTCTCCTCCTTATATTTGTAAAGAGTGGTTGAAGTTCCTGTAGAATCGCTGTCAGGTTAAACCATTCTGGCTGCTGTTAAGTTTAAAACTTAATGGATGAACCACTAGATCTGTCCGCTGTGCTTCGTCACGCTTGCCAATAGCGGGAGAGACACGAACACACACACACACACACACACACACACACTTGCACAATGGAGTGTCAGAATGTTCTTTGGTTTATTGGCAGAATAAAGTCCTAAGCCAAACACCACGAGTAAACACAAAGTACATACATGTACGTATCATGTACTGTACATCTGCTACTACATAAATGGGGGATGAGTCATTGACATGTTCTATAGACTTCCAGGAAAACAAAGAAAAACCTTTTAGACACTTTGGAGCGAACCATAGGAAGTTTTACCATATAAGGAATGAGGAAGAACGCAAGTGGAGAAAGGTAAGCATTTGAAAGTTAATACAGTTAAAGAAAAATATCGAAAACACTAACAATCCACTGAACCAATTCTCTCTCTATTTTCTACACCACTCTACTGTCGATTCTAGAGTCTGATACAGCAGGGTATGATTGTGTAGATACTAAAGAGCTCTCTGTACAACATCACAGCCATTTAGCATCATGACAAAGCCGAATCAGTGTAGGTAAAGAGCAACGTCGTGAGAAACATCTGCTTAGGGGAGCGGAGCTCAAACCTCGAAGTCTGTGTGCTTTTATCTGAGATGAGTGTGTGAGTGTACATGCAGAGGGCTGGAGGAAGGTGACTTCTGCATTGTGTAATTAGACAGAAAACTGCCTCAACAAAAACGGTGGCTGCTCTGTCGAGTGCACACACACACACACATATATACTGCCCTTCCCATGGGCTCATCACCTCTAGGAGGGGCCAAAGAGGTCGGGTGCAGTGTGAGCTGGGCGGTGGCCAAAGACAGGGGCCTTGGCAGTCTGATCCTCGGCTGCAGAAGCTGGTTCTAGGGACATGAAATGTCACCTTTCTGGCAGGGAAGGAGCCTGAGCTAGTGTGTGATGTTGAGAAGTTCTGGCTAGATATAGTTGGACTCACCTCGACGCGCAGCTTGGACTCTGGAAGCAGTCTCCTTGAGAGGGGCTGGACTCTCTTCTACAATGGAGTTGCCGGCTCGGGGCCTGTACATTGGGGTTCACCGCAGTGGACGAGAGGGTGGCCTCCTTCCGCCTTCGGGTGGGGGGACGGATCCTTACTGTTTGCGCTTATGCGCCGAACAGCAGTTTGGAGTACCCGCCCTTTTTGGGGTCTCTGGAGGGGGCGCTAGAGAACGTCCTTCCTGGGGACTCCATCGTTCTGTTGGGGGACTTCAATGCTCACGTGGGCAATGACAGTGAGACCTGGAAGGGCGTGATTGGGAGGAACGCCCCCCCGATCTGAACCAGAGCGGTGTTTTGTTATTGGACTTCTGTGTTCGTCACGGATTGTCCATAACGAACACTATGTTCAGGCATAAGGGTGTCCATATGTGCACCTGGCACCAGGACACCCTAGGCCGCAGTTTGATGATTGACTTTGTGGTCGTGGCGTCGGACTTGTGGCCACATGTCTTGGACACTCGGGTGAAGAGAGGGGCGGAGCTGTCAACTGATCACCACCTGGTGGTGAGTTGGCTTCGTTGATGGGGTAGGTTGCCGGTCAGGCCTGGTAGATCCAAACGTTTTGTGAGGGTCTGCTGGGAACGTCTGGCAGAGTCCCCTGTCACGACGAGCTTCAACTCCCACCTCCGGCAAAGCTTCAACCACATCCTGGGGGAGGTGGGGGACATTGAGTCCAAATGTACTATGTTTCGCGCCTCCATTGTCGAGGCGGCTGACCGGAGCTGTGGCCGTAAGGTGGTCGGTGCCTGTCGCGGTGGCAACCCAAGAACCCGTTGGTGGACACCGACCGTGAGGGATGCCATCAAGCTGAAGAAGGAGTCTTACCGGGCCTTTTTGGCTGGTGGCAGTCCGGAGGCAGCTGATAGGTACCGGCAGGCCAAGCAGAATGCAGCTTCGGTGGTTGCTGAGGCAAAAACCCGGGCGTTGGAGGAGTTTGGGGAGGCCATGGAGAATGACTTCCAGACGGCTTCGAAGAGATTCTGGTCCATCATCCGGCGTCTCAGGAGGGGAAAGCAGTGCACGGTCAACACAGTGTATAGTGGGGATGGTGCGCTGCTGACCTCGACTCGGGACATTATGGGTCGGTGGGGGGAGTACTTCGAAGACCTCCTTAATTCCACCAACATGCCTTCCGATGAGGAAGCAGAGTCTGGGGTCATAGAGGTGGACTCTTCCATCTCTGGGGCCGAGATCGCCGAGATGATCAAAAACTCTGTGGTGGCGGGGCCCCAGGGGTGGATGAGATCCGCCTGGAGTTCCTCAAGGCTCTGGATGTTGTAGGGCTGTCATTTACATTTACATTTGGCATTTGGCAGATGCTCTTATCCAGAGCGACTTACAAAAAGTGCTTTAAAGTTTACATCACTGGATACATACTTACACTGGGTTAACTACGTTAATAACTAAGTGCCGTTAGTCCAACACAACTGGGAAGAGGGATTTTTTTTAATTTTCATTTTTTTTTGGCGGGGGGGGGGGGGGGGGTTAGTCCAACTGGAGAAACAGATGTTTCTTGAGTAGTCGTTTAAAGATAGTCAAAGTCTCTGCTGTACGGACATCTAGAGGAAGTTCATTCCACCACCTAGAACA
The DNA here is from genome assembly GCA_030522415.1 of Channallabes apus. NCBI lineage: Eukaryota > Metazoa > Chordata > Actinopteri > Siluriformes > Clariidae > Channallabes > Channallabes apus. Next base: position 3,852,447 of record CM060120.1, on the reverse strand, counting down.
GAAAAGAGCCTGGATGAATGACGCCCTCGATCCCTGAGAGATGGTGTGATGAGGCGAGCATTGCTGGAGGATCGGAGGGAACGTGGTGCAGTGCGTGGTGTGATTAGAGCAGAGAGGTAAGTAGGTGCAGGGCCATTTTTAGCTTTGTAGGCAAGCATCAGCGTTTTGAATTTGATGTGGGCAGCTACAGGAAGCCAGTGCAGAGAGCGGAGGAGTGGGGTGGTGTGGTGTGGGAGAACTTGGGGAGGTTAAAAACGAGACGTGCTGCTGCATTCTGGATCAGTTGCAGAGGAGGAATCGTGGACAGAGGCTGGCCTGCCAGGAGTGAGTTGCAGTAGTCCAGTCTTGAAATAACAAGGGACTGAACAAGCACCTGAGCAGGCTGTGAAGAAAGAAATGGGCGAATTCTTCTGATATTGTAAAGAAGAAATCTACAAGAGCGAGTAAGGTTAGCGATGTGTGGGGAAAATGACAGATGGTTGTCCACAGTTACCCCAAGATTGCGGGCAGTGGCGGAAGGAGTGATTTGGTTGTTGTCCAGGGATATCACAAGGTCTTGACCTGGGGATGAGTCACAAGGGATGAACAACAGTTCAGTTTTACTCAGATTGAGCTTTAGCTGATGTGCAGTCATCCAGGATGAGATGTCTGCCAGACATGCTGAGATCCGGGTGGAAACCTGAGTGTCAGAGGGAGGAAAGGAGAAAGTAAGTTGGTGTCATCTGCATAACAATGGTATGAAAATCCATGCGATGATATGACTTTACCAAGAGACCGGGTATAGATGGAGAACAGAAGAGGACCAAGTACTGAGCCCTGTGGGACACCAGTAGAGAGTCTACGTGGGGCAGATGTAGATCCCCTCCATGTTACCTCATATGACATATCTTCTAGGTAAGAAGCAAACCATTGCCATGCTGTTCCACAAATTCCAAGGCTTGTAAGAATAGATAATAGAATCTTGTGGTTCACTGTGTCAAATGCAGTTGACAGGTCCAGGAGGATGAGAACAGATGACAGTTTAGCAGATCTAGCAGCATGGAGCTTCTCAGTGACTGACAGAAGGGAAGTCTCTGTGGAATGTGCCACTTTGAATCCAGATTGGTTGGGATCATTAAGGTTGTTCTGTGAGAGATAAAGAGACATTTGGTTATAAACAGTTCTTTCAAGAATTTTGGAAATAAAAGAGAGAAGTGATACCCGGCGATAGTTGTTAACTTCTGATGGGTCCAGGCAGGGTTTCTTGAGGATGGGAATAACCCTTGCCTTCTTAAAAGCAGCAGGAACATGACCAGATGATATGGAATGGTTGATGATGGTTGTGGTGAAGGGAAGGAGGTCTCGTGAGATTGCCTAGAGCATTGTGGAGGGGATTGGGTCTAATGAACAGGTGGTGGGGTTAGATGATGAGATGATCTGCTGAATCTCATCAGATGACAAGTTGGAGAATTCTGCTAAATGAGGGAAGGGAAGGTCCTGAGGTTCTGCTGTAGGCGTTTGGTTGGGAGCGAAGGACTGGCGGATTGCTGCAATTTTCCCATCGTAGAATGTGGCAAAATCGTCAGCAGTCAGAGAGGAAGGGGCAGGAGGAGTTGGTGTGTTGAGTAGTGAGGAGAAGATGTTGTGGAGTTTGCCAGGATCATGTGCAGAGGCTTCCAGCTAGGGTTACAAGGTAGTTTTGGCAGAAGTCACAGGACATGAGAATTTGGAGAGAAGAGTGTGGTAAGAGATGAGATCTGCATCAAGTTGTCATTTCTTCCATCTTCTCTCTACAGTTCTTAATTCTCTCCTGTTGTTGCATAGTACATCTGATAGCCAAGGAGCAGGACAAGACGTCTTCCTTGGTTTAGATGGCAGCGGGCAAAGGAGATCTATGGATGAGGAGAGAGAGGAGAGGAAAGTTTCGGTTGCAGTCTCTAGTGGTAGCGAGGAGAAGGAGGTTGGGTCTCAGAGGGATGATAGGGTGCATGAAGACACAGAGGAGGGGGAGACAGAGTGAAGGTTTCTGCGAGAAAAAGAAAAAGACTGTCATGGTTGACACGTCTCTGCAACATTGCATGGACATTGGGGACAGTGCCTCTGGACTGGCAAACCGGGGTGGTGGTCCCCCTCTTCAAGAAGGGTGACCGGAGAGTGTGTTCCAACTACACAGCTCTACACCCTTAGCAGGGTCCTGGAGGGGGCATGGGAGTTTGCCCAACCAGCCTACATGTGCTTTGTGGACTTGGAGAAGGCATTCGACCGTGTCCCTCGGGGAGTCCTGTGGGGGGTACTCCGGGAGTATGGGATATCGGATTCCCTATTAAGGGCTGTCCGGTCCCTGTACAACCGGTGTCGGAGCTTGGTCCGCATTGCCGGTAGTAAGTCGTACCTGTCTCCAGTGAGAGTGGGACTCAGACAGGGCTGCCCTTTGTCACCGATCCTGTTCATAATTTTTATGGACAGGATTTCTAGGCGCAGCCAGGGCGTTGAGCGGGTACAGTTTGGTGGGCTCAGGATTGCGTCACTGCTTTTTGCAGATGACGTTGTTCTGTTGGCCTCATCATCCTGCGACCTACATCTCACTGGACCGGTTCGCAGCTGAGTGTGAAGCGGCTGGGATGAGATTCAGCACCTCTGAGGCCATGGTCCTCAGCCGGAAAAGGGTGGAGTGCCCTCTTAGGGTTGGGAGTAAGATCCTGCCCCAAGTGGAGGAGTTTAAGTATCTCGGGGTCTTGTTCACAAGGGAGGGTAAAATGGAACGGGAGATCGACAGGCGGATCGGGGCAGCGTCTGCAGTGATGCATGCTCTGTATCGGTCTGTCGTGGTGAAGAAGGGGCTGAGCCAAAAGGCAAAGCTCTCAATTTACCTGTCAATCTACGTTCCTACCCTCACCTATGGTCATGAGCTGTGGGTAGTGACCGAAAGAACAAGATCGCGAATTGAAGTGGCCGAAATGAGTTTCCTACGCAGGGTGTGTGGGCTCTCCCTTAGAGATAGGGTGAGAAGCTCAGTCATCCGTGAGGGGCTCAGAGAAGAGTTGCTGCTCCTCCGCATCGAGAGGAGCCAGATGAGGTGGCTTGGGCATCTATTTAGGATGCCCCCTGGACGCCTCCCTTGTGAGGTGTTCCGGACACACCCCACCGGAAAGAGACCCCGGGGAAGACCCAGGACACGCTGGAGGGACTATGTCTCTCGGCTGGCCTGGGAATGCCCTGGGAGCCCCCCGGAAGAGCTGGAAGAAGTGACCAGGGAGAGGGAAGTCTGGGCATCCCTGCTGAACCAGCTGCCCCCGCAACTCAACCTCGGATAAGCGGAAGAAAATGGATGGATGGATGGATGGATGTATATATATATATATATATATAAAGTGGAACCTCGGATTACGAGTAACGTGGTTTACGAGTGTTTCGTAAGACGAGCAAAGATTTTTAATACATTTTGACTTGAAAAACGAGCATTGTCTTGGTTTACGACCACCGAGTAAACCTGTGTGTGTTTGTGTGTGTGTGAACACACACTCTACTCTCCACAGAAACTCAGCTCTGTCGCTGTACTTTCCAGAGGTAAGGTGCAGGTTCATTTGTTTACTTGTTTGTTTTACTTTACAGCAGTGATTCTGTTAGTTTGCGCTCACACGAGGGTCATTATCGATGTTCATTGCTAATTTCATATAAAACAGTGTAGCGGGAGAGAGACGTTGATTTAGGACCGCTGTTTACGGAAGTGTAGTCCAGTGCGGGAGATGCATTGTGGGTAATGCAGTCCGGTGTGTGTGAACGCGAATGCGAGATGTAAGCTAGGATATAGAGCCTGAGTTTTGTTCTTCAGTAGTTTTTTTTGTTGGATTTAAGTGCAGGATCCACCCGAAAGTTTGTACTATAGCCTGACAATGCAGCAAATAAAAGAACGGCATCGAGCAATTTTTCCATCTCATCATTACACGAGCATGAATTAACGGGCTGTTATGCTGCTGCGAGCAACATTAAAATAAAGCGGAAAAGCTTTAATAATTTAGTGGGAAACAACAGTCTTTCTGTTAATGTGTGTTTAATTCAGATGAAAGGAGAGTTTCACTGTGTAAGATGAGAAGGGGGAGACAGGAGGGGCTGAAAGCAAGAGTCTCCACTTACTCTAGCCTCACACACACACACACACACACACACACACCTACACACACACACACACACACACACACACACACAGTGCCTGCACACACAAACGGAAACACTTATCTGTCGGATTTATTTTTTACTTTTTTGAAAGGTAAAGTGTTGGTTAATTTGTTTTATTTTTACTTTATGTTTTGTATTAATTATTTTTATGTATTTATTTTTTTGGGATGTATAATGAATAATTTAAGTTTTACTCCTGAAATGTCATCAAGAGGAAGATTGAGGGCCACAAACCAAGTAAAGCTGAGCTGTTTGCTTTTTTGCAAAAAAGAGTGGTATAAAGTTACCCAACAGCAATGTGAAAAACTGGAGAGCCAAAACACATGAAAACTGGAACTGCAAATCCAGGTTATTATTCCACCAAATACTGATTTATTAATGTTATTTAGCCAAAGCATTAACACAATATGTTTACAAATTATTTGCATTTTGTTTTATTTGAGTTATTGAAGCTCTGCGAATACTGCATGATAGTGGGTTATTTTTGTGTTCTGATGATGTAATTTCCTTTACACACAGTATACACTCTAAATAACAATTGTAAAATTTCTCCTAAATTAAAATTATAACTAAGTTCACAAAAAATGTAACAAAACTGTTCATCTCACCAATACATAAAGAAAAATATATATATACAAAGAGAGAGAGAGAGAGATTTCTGCCTTCTTTCTTTTGGTTTGATTTACAGTACATTTGATCACCTGGCTGCTGCTTTTATCCAATGTGACTCACGAACGAATCAGAGTTCAATCCAAATGCAGAGCTTTGAGAAAAAGCTGACACTGAGTAAGCTGCCGCAAGTCGCTTCAGCAACTCCAGAAACACAAGTAAGGTATTTGTAGAAACAGAACTGAGAAGCACATGTTACTATTTAGGAGTGCTGCAAACATCAAACAGTCAGAATGATACAATCTTGCAAGCTAATACAGCTGGCTGTAAAAATTATTGGAAAACAAGCCTATTTTTTTTCTGTTTTTTCTTTTTATGTCAAATTTGAGGGAGTGAATAAAAAAAGAGACTGAAGAAGGAATGGCCAACAAAGCTTTAAAGTCGATGTTCACATAAGAGATAAGAACTACTGACTTAAAAAAACAAAAACCTTAAATGTATGAGAGGTGTTCAAGTCAAACCAGGACCTGTGATAAAACTTCTTGTGATACACTATTTGCAGACGACATCAAACACAGTAGGGTGATAAGACGCTTAGCTGCAGTAAAAAGTTTGCATGGTGCAAAAGTCGATAAGTGTGTGAATGATGAACCCGGCTGAGGCAGCTCGGAGTCCACTGCACTCGTTTCGTGTAATAATGGCTGAAAAGAAGTTTCATGACTAATCAAGCAAATAAAGAGATTCTACTGTAGGGTGTTACATTCTCATTTGGTAGCTCTTCACAATAATTCTCAACATGAGGCCCAAAAGGGTGCCTATGCAAGTGAAGGAGGGCATCATTGTCTTAAAAAAAAGTCAAATAAACTCATCAGACAGATAGCAAAAACATTAGGAGTGATCAGTTTAAGAGTATTGAACATTCTTGAAAAGAAAGAATTAACTGGAAAGCTCCACAACAGCGAAAACACACAAGGGCACAGGAAACAACTAAAATAGATGACTGCAGAATCCAGTCCGTAGAGAAGAAGTACCCTTTCACAACATCCAGACACGTCAAGATCACTCTTGAGGATGTAGGCATGTCATTGTCAAAGTCTACAGTCAACAGATGAAGCTTTATGAAGTAAATGCAAACGTTTCACAACAAGGTGCAAGCCTCTGGTAACGCTCGAGAGCAGAACTTTGCTTTACATTCTTTTGACTGAATAATTGGATAAGAAAAAAGCAAAAGAAAATGAACAGTTAATGATCCAACTGTACCACATCATTTGCCAAACATGTTGGAGACAGAGTTATGACATTCAATTCAATTAAATTCAATTTTATTTTTACTGTGGAACCTCGGATTGCGAGTAACGCGGTTTGCAAGTGTTCTGCAAGACAAGCAAAAAATTTTAATAAGTTTTGACTTGGAAAACAAACAAGTCTTGGTTTACGAGTGCAGAGTATCATGTATCACGCATGCGCTTTTTGTTTTGATGCCAAGCGTCATGTGATCACAACTGAGGCAATGGTTATCTCTCTCATGCACTGCAGATTTCTGGGTAATCGTCTCCCCTGCTGGGTCTTAGTGCGCGTCTTTCACTGGTATAATCAACATCCATGCACGCATGGACTGTTTACTATAACACTGTGACCACGTGTGTGTTTGTAAAGCATATTTTATTTTGTGTTTGTATGTGTGTCTACCGCGCGCATGTACTGTTTATTATAACACATAAGTGTGCGCGCATATAAAGCAAAAGCAAAAGTCTCATTAGAGAGGTTAAAAATCCATTTACTCTCTCTCTCTCAGCCTGCGCTTTGTGTCTGTGTACTCATGCGTCATTGGACCCCTTCCCCACTCGTCTTGCCTTCACACACACCCTTCCTCCTCTCGCCTTCACATACACATACACACACTCTCTAATGGAAACACGTTTTAATTTAACTTTTTTTCAAAGGTAAAGTGAATTTGTTTTATTTTTACTTTATATTTTGTATTAATACTTTTTTATGTATTTATTTTTTGGGGCTGTGGAATTAATAATTTGAGTTTCCATTATTTCTTATGGGAAAATTCTTTGATTTACGAGTGTTTTGAAATATGGGCCCGCTTCTGTAACAGATTATGCCCGCTTCTGTAACAGAAATGTCGCAATCCAAGGTTTCACTATATAGCACTACAAGGTTTCACTGTATAGCACTTTTAACAATTGACATTGTCGCAAAGAAGCTTTAAACAATCAAAAGAATTACTTAAGTTTGTATGAAATGTGAAATATGTCATAAGCAAGCCTGTGTTTCTGCCTTTGGAACCAGGTCACTGGTGTTTATCAATACCCTGACTACTGTTAAAAGTAGAAGGGGGAATTCTCAAGTGTATAGGAATGTACTCCCGCTCACATTCAGTCAAATACCGCAAAACTCATAGGATGCTGCTTCATGTCTCAGACATGTAACAAACCCAAAACTCAAGACAAAGAAACGGGATATTCTTTACTGGCCAAGTCAGAAGATAGGACTGAAGACAGGACAAACCCACAAACAAGCACCAGCCGAACGCAGCTGCCATAAAGGTCTTGAAGGTACTGTTGAAACTTTTGAAGCATTTAATGATGTCCATGGGTTCCAAACCTCAGGATGCTCTTTGACTGCAATGGATTTTCTTTCATGTATTAAAGGCAACCGTTATGTTTGTGATTATGTTGCTTAGTTATATTATTTATGATCTCTTAAATAGGTGTATGAAAATTATCATTCCTGAATGGTTAACACCACACTTTTGCCAGCAACTCCTTAATTTAAAGCTGAAGATCTCAGTGTTTAATTTCAGTCTGACTGCGGGAAAGTGCAAATGGAAAGGAAAAAAATACAGTCTTTTTATTTTTATGATTTTTAACATTATAGAAAGTTTCACTGACTCATGCACGGAATATTATTATTTTTTTATTTAATTGTACCATGTTTCAGGTCTCCGTGAAATTAATTATGAGTTACTACTTTCAGATGATTTTGACAGGATCTGCTTAGTGGATAGAAAAAGACAGCATAGTTTATCACCGTAAATATGTGGATAACAGCTTATGGAAATGAAGGCAGTGATTATCCTGGATTAGGTGTATAGAGTTTTCAGTAAACCTGCCTTGAGATGACAGTATGTCAGATGAAGCTTCTTGGCATGTATTCAATTCAATTCAATTCAATTTTATTTATATAGCGCTTTTAACAATGGTCATTGTCTCAAAGCAGCTTCACAAAAATGTAAGAAATTTAACAAAAAAAAAAAAAAAAAACATTATATATATATATATATATATATATACTGTATATATATATATATATATATATATATATATATAATAATTATATATAAAGTAATAAGTAAATAAATAAAATTATAATAGAAAATAAATAAATAAAAACAAATAATAATAATAATTATAGAAAAGAAAATAATTGGAAGTGTGGATGTGTGAGAAAAATGTGCAGATAATAATGAGATGAATGAATGAAATGTCTCTGATGAGCAAGCCAAGGGTGACGGCGACGGTGGCAAGGAAAAACTCCCTGAGATGGCATTAGGAAGAAACCTTGAGAGGAACCAGACTCAACAGGGAACCCATCCTCATTTGGGCGATAACAGATAGAAATGATATAACATCTTGTGTGTTGTGCAGGTGAAAATTCAATATGACAGAAATTATTTAAATTGTCATGAAGACCAGTTCAGCATAGGGACGAGTCAGTAGGTGCAGAGGGCAGATGAGGTCTGGATCACTGGAAGCACAGGGGCAGCATGTGTAGCTCCAACCATCATAAAGCTGAATCCAGTTGGTCCTTCTCTGGATGCCTCAGGAACCTCGGAGGGTCGGCCTTTGTCTACTGAAGCTGGCAAAATCTCCCGATGCCTCGGGATGGGTAGAGAAATACAGAACAGATGGGGAGAATTAGCGTAGTTGCCATTCGGTATAGGTGTACTGGAGTATGAGTACTGGGATGAGTTATGTGTATGCCAGATTAAAAAGATGCGTCTTGAGTCTACTTTTGAACTGAGAAACCGTGTCTGCTCCCCGAACACTGTCTGGAAGGCTATTCCAAAGCTTTGGAGCTAAATATGAAAAAGCCCTACCCCCTTTTGTAGATTTTGAAATTCTGGGAACTACCAGAAGTCCGGAGTTTTGTGATCTTAAGGCGCGTGGTGGATTGTAGCGTATCAGAAGACTGGTTAGGTATGTGGGAGCTAAACCATTTAAGGCCTTGTATGTAAGTAATACTATTTTGTAATTTATTCTAAACTGAACAGGTAGCCAGTGCAGGGATGATAATATTGGGGTTATATGATCATATTTTCTGGATCTAGTGAGAACCCTGGCAGCTGCATTTTGGATTAACTGAAGCTTGTTTATTGAGGATGCAGGACAACCACCTAGTAATGCATTACAATAGTCCAGTCTGGAGGTCATGAATGCATGAACTAGTTTTTCTGCATCAGATACGGATAAGATTTTCCTAAGTTTAGCAATATTTCGAAGATGGAAAAAGGCTGTTTTTGTGATATTTGAAATGTGATTTTCAAAAGACAAGTTACTGTCTAATATTACTCCCAGATCTTTTACTGCTGAGCTGGTAATAACAGTATATCCTTCTAAGCGCAAGCTGAATTGTGAAAGCTGTTGTGTGCTGGTTTTTGGGCCAATAAGTAATATCTCTGTCTTATCTGAATTTAGTAAAAGAAAGTTATTGGTCATCCAATCTTTTATGTCCTGGACACACTCAGTTAATCTAGACAACTTAGGTATTTCGTCTGGTTTAGTTGAGATATATAATTGGGTATCATCAGCATAACAATGGAAACTAATCCCATGTCTTCTAATGATGTTACCCAAGGGAAGCATGTATATTGAGAACAACAGAGGTCCTAAAACTGACCCTTGTGGGACCCCATATTTCACTGGCATTATACCAGACGGTTCTCCATTTAGATCTACAAAATGGTAGCGATCAGACAGGTAACATCTAAACCATTTTAGTGCCTGTCCCTGAATGCCTATATAATTTTGTAAGCGATCTATGAGAATATTATGATCTATAGTGTCGAATGCAGCACTAAGATCGAGCAGGACTAGCAATGAGATGCAGCCTTGGTCTGAAGCTAAAAACAAGTCATTTGTAATCTTAACTAATGCAGTTTCTGTGCTATGATGGGGCCTGAAACCTGACTGAAATTCTTCAAGGATGTTGTTATCCTGCAAGAATGTGCAAATTTGAGCTGATACTACTTTTTCTAGTATTTTTGATATGAACGGGAGGTTTGAGATCGGTCTGTAATTTTTTATTTCATTCGCGTCCAAATTAGATTTTTTAAGAAGCGGCTTAATAACTGCTAACTTGAAAGGTTTAGGGATGTGACCTAGATGTAATGAAGAATTAATAATGTTTAGGAGTGGCTCTCCAACCGTAAGCATCACTTCTTTTAAAAATCTGGTTGGGATTGGGTCTAACAGGCACGTTGTTGATTTAGCCGAGGTGATGAGTTTATACAGCTCTTCCTGTCCTATACCTGTAAAGCAGTGAAAATCTAAATGTGAAGCTATAGGCTGAACTGGATCGTGAGATACTATTAGAGGTTGAACCTCCATTATTTTCTTCCTGATATTATTGATTTTTTCATTAAAGAAGTCCATAAAGTCTTCACTTCTAAACTGTGATGGGATACTCTCTGCGGGCATCTTAGGTTTTGTTAAGCGAGCCACTGTACTAAATAAGAACCTGGGATTGTTTTGGTTTCTTGCTATCAGTTGGCTAAGATGCTCGGTCCTAGCAGTTTTTAGAGCCTGTCTATAGCTGCACATACTGTCTTTATACGCAATTCGAAAAACTTCTAATTTAGTTTTCCTCCATTTTCGCTCGAGGTTACGGGTTGCTCTCTTTAGGGCGCGAGTATGACTGTTGTACCACGGTGCCAATGTTTTATCTCTGACTTTTTTTAATCTGATGGGAGCAACAGTGTCTAATGTACTGGTAAAAATAGTGCCCATGCTGCTAGTCACTTCATCTAGATCATCTGCATTTAGGGGTCTAATAAGAAATTGGGACAGATCCGGCAGATTACTTGTGAATCTGTCTTTAGTGGTGGGATTCATATTTCTAACAGATTGATAGCGTGGGGAGACACAGCTAATCTGTTCTACGGGTAGAGTATATGTCAGGAGGTGATGATCTGTGATATCATCACTTTGAGGTATGATCTCTATATTAGAGACATCTATACCATGGGATATAATTAAATCTAGCGTATGATTAAAGCGGTGAGTTGCTCCAATTATATTTTGCTTAACCCCAAAGGAATTTAGTAAATCCATAAATGTGAGTGCTAAAGCGTCGTTAGCATCATCTACATGAATGTTAAAGTCTCCTACTATCAATACTTTGTCAGAGTTAACCAATAGGTCTGATAGCAGATGTCCAAATTCTTTAAGAAAATCGCCATATGGCCCCGGGGGTCTGTACACGGTGGCCAAGGTAAAATATAGCAAGGGTTTATTACGTATTTCATTTAGTGCAACATTAATGATAAGCACTTCAAATGAATTAAACCTGGGCCTTATTTTCTGGGTAACAGTGAGTACATCATTGTAGATAGTGGCGACACCACCGCCGCGACCAATTAGACGGGGCTCGTGCTTATAGAAATATCCTGACGGATATGTAGTCAGGGTGACTGCAGTTCTTTCAATGGCATTCTTTATATGCATACATTTCCATACAGTATGACTTCAGGCATACATAATTTCCCGATTACTCACTTTCTAAAGCTCTTGGAATACCTTAGAACAGCTGATATGACGATGTATTTGCTACTTATGCTTTGTAAATTACGCATAAAATGCTCAAATCTGAGGTGCTATTAATTGATGATTAACTAGAAATGTAACCGTTTCTATTCTGTAGCGAAATCAAATTTTAACTCATAACTGTATTTAATCGTAAAAGTAAGAATCTTTCCACTCACACAATGCAAAGAGAACTCAAGGGATTGGGGATAAACAGCTGTGTAGCCTTAAGAAACCCACATATAAGTGAGGCTAATTGGTAAACTAATTATTTAATTTTCTAGGGTGCATTAGGAATGGACTGTGGAGTGATGGAAAAAGATAATGTGGTCTGATGAGTCCAGCAGATTCAGAGGTGTAGTCTAAAACCAAAATTTTACACAGCCATATCAGACCCAATAATTTGAGGATTTGGCTAATTGTCCAATCAGCCTCAATCTTACTGAGTGGTTAAAGAACCAGACACGGTGTGAATGCGTCAAAGTACTATTTTAAGTGTGAAATAAATACAGTGACATTGACTTTTTAATAACTTGGCAAAATCAATAGTATACGGTACTAGTTTCAAAACCTAGTGTGTGTGTCTGTGTGTCTGTGTGTGTGAGCTTGTGAAAAATTTGCTCAAGGCCACATTGGCAGCAGGTCATTGGAGATCAGGTGAGTATTGACCCGTAAATAGCTCATTCGGCTGTGAGCTCCTGAGAAATAGACCAGGGGCTTTAGGTGCCTTATGTGCTTTAGATACTTTTCTATCATCAGTGATGGGATTCAAACCTCTGAACCCCCGGGGCAGAAACCAAGTGGCCATTCAACCTCCATAAACATCATACTGAAGGTTATTTCGCAGGGACGTAATGACCTTATTCAATACTTAAACAATTTCAGGGTGAAAAAAAAAAAGTATGAATAAATTATTAAATAAATGCTGCTTATAAAAATAGTGAACTCTCAAGGGTGCGTCTTGGGAGGTTTCATTACAGGAAGGTAATTGTAGATAATGTCATTAATTTGCATGACTTTAAGAGCCATAATGTATTTTTCCATAATATTATTTTCCCCGGGGGAACGAAATTTATTTCTTCTGTGGCATTTAAAACCTTAGCTTTCAGTTACACATTAAACCTTTAATGATGCACATGTTCACATAGCAGTGAGGCCCCTAATATACAGTACATGCACTGGTGTCAGACTCAGAGCTTTATGAATTTCAAGATTTAATTCATTCAAGATTCAAAGAACTTTATTAATCCCAAAGGGAAATTGCTTATTACCCGAATTTACCCGAAACACAGTTGACTGACAAGTATATTATTTTATTAGTATATAAATATATTATTCTGCCAACCTGAAGTCAAATAATACGAGTATGTTTTTATGTAGTTCTTTTTCAAATATTGCTACCCCCCCCTCCTCCAAAAAAAAGAGAAAGAGAAGGTATGGACAAACAAGCATTTAAAGTAACCACCAGTTACATCCACACTATCCTTCGTTCTTGTTTTCTTTTCTTTTTTTCTTTTATTTTAGAGAACAATAAATTGCATGCTGTATATTCATTAATAAAACCTGTGCATGTGCACTTTTCAAGTCAAGATTCCATCTAAAACAAATGAGATGCAGCATTTTTTTTTCTCCCAAATGTCTGGTCATTAAACCCTGTGTATACGGTATACACACAACTGCCTGCACACTTTAAAATTCCAATCAACTGTCTTGCCCATGCTCCCAGAACCACTTTCTCTAACTCTGAGTCCTGGAATACTCTATAGATGTGATAACCTGATAATTTAATACATTCAGGTCGTCAGCTGACTTCATTTTATTGCTCCATAATGTTGTTGAGTCTAGTCCTGAGCAACTGAAGCAACCCCAGATCATTACCCCGCCTCCAGAGGCTTGTACAACGGACAATATGCATGATGTGTGCATCACTTCATGCGCTTACCCTCACACGCCCATCACTCTGGAATAGGCTTAATTCCTGCATCTTTATGCTTTGTAACAAATTGAACCCTTTTCTCTGATGAGTCTCACTAACAAGTGGCTTTCATATAGCTGTTTAATCCCAATCTTTTAAGTTCTCATCACATTGTGTGTGTGTGTGTGTGTCTAAATGCTCTTACCTTTACTATTAAACAAAGCTCTGATTTCTAACAATGCAATTTCACCAAGCATCCACTGTTCATGCTCATGCATGATTGTTTTCTAATAAATTAGAAATTTATGTTTTCTTTGCTTGATTCGGGCGAATAATGTGACCCTTCTGAAATAGTGAGTTTCTTTAGCCAGGCCCTTAACTTACACTTCACTTTCTCACACCATGCCTGATTGTGGAGTTTGACGGTGTCTTAGCAGACTAGCACAAGACAGCATTGGTGATCATCTTTAATTTATCATTAACTTATTTTGTAACCTATTTGTTACTCAATGTTTGCCATTTTTGTGCTGTTATGTTATACCTTTATGATTCACATCATGAGCTTTTTATAACCCATTTCCACAATCTATTGTACAACAGACTCGTGAAGTTTCTCACTAAGCATATATTTTATTGACCATCTATGTACTTTGCCAAATATTTTTAAATGACTTCAAAATTGCTGAGCAACTTTTCTGAGTTCTGCATCTGTCAGCAAGTTGAACTCTTGCCAAAGCTCATCCAAATTGGCAGGTTGGTGGTGTGTAACTGAGGAATGTGTGGAGTCTTGTTTTTTTTTTTTTTTTACAAAAAGTTACAAAAAGAATTTTTGAGAAATATGAAGCAGGTTGGCAAGAATTCTCATGGATGTTAAAATCATTAACCCACCTAATGAGTGGCATTACCGCATTACTATGTACAGTACCTTTAAAAAGACAAAAGTCAGTAATAAACATGTCTTAAGTGAGAGGTTGCGCAGATTAAAATTTCCAGAATTTTTAAAAACATTTCCAGATGATATATAGGGATACAGTATGTGATGCAACAATGTGATATACTGTAGAGCTTCAGGACAGAAAATGCTGAATGCAAAAGATGATGTAAAACTGGTTGGAATTCCTGGAAGGCATCTTTATTGAAGGTTATTCTGTACCTTTGCTGTTTCTCTTAGGAGATCTGTGTGGGCTGGCAAAGACCGAGTGTAGTGGTTGCTAACAACCTGTGAACAGAATTGACAAATCCCAGAAGTTCCAGAGATAAATCAATATTAAAATAATCATAATTAGTTGATATGCTATTATGCTATTTAAATAGATTTTTTAAAATTCATTATTCATTCATTCATTCATTTTCTATACCGCTTAATCCTGTGTTCAGGGTCGCGGGGGACCTGGAGCCTATCCCAGGGGACTTCGGGCACTAGGCGGGGTACACCCTGGACAGGGTGCCAATCCATCGCAGGGCACACACATACACACACTCACACACTACGGGCAATTTAGGAACGCCAATTAGCCTAACCTGCATATCTTTGGACTGTGGGAGGAAACCGGAGTACCCGGAGGAAACCCACCAAGCACGTGGAGAACATGCAAACTCCATGCACACAGAGACGGGAATCGAGCCTGGCCGGGGAATTGAACCCAGACCCTGGAGGTGCAAGGCGACAGTGCTAACCACTACACCACCGCGCCGCCTAGATTCATTATATTGTATATTAAATTGGCTTACTGCTTCACCCATTTAGTGCTTATATATCGGGTTTTATATATTGTTATCGGGTTAGTTACATATTCAGAGTTGCATGGGCCATGAAGAAATAAATAATTACAGTATATTAGTACATAAGTACATATCATATTCAGACCTCAAGAAGTAAGCATTAGGTAGAATTTGTTACATTGGATGAAGTTTGAGGAAAAGTTTTTACTTTTCCTTAGAAGGCTCATGTGATATGGTTTTATGTCATATGAAAGAAAAAAAAATACAATAAAGCAAATCCCAGAGGGTACTGTAATGATGAGCTACAATTTGTTAATTGCTGTATAGTTGTATTTACAGTAAGTTGCGAAATTATTTGTTCACCCAAAACACAACCTCGGAAACAGGTTTGTTTAAATGACTTTGGGACGACATTGAATAAATGAGCCCCGATACAATGTTGCAAAAACAACCTCAGAGCAACAGACTAACAACCATCGGGTTAGGGTTAGAGCATGTATGCTTGCATGGTTTGTGGTTATTTTATCACATGGTTATTTTATAAATTTTACAACACAACAACTTTTCTGGTCAAGTATCTCATGTCTCTTGAGTGTTCTAGTACTAGCCCTGTTTAATTATTTTTTCTGTAATATTACAATAAAGTGCATCATGCCTCTCAAACATGTTAGTGATAGCAGCAGTAAGAGGCAAAGGAGACGAATCCATTTGGAGGTTAGAGTAAAGGTTAATACAAAAACACAAAGGCGGAAAATCAGCGAATGATTGTGAATTGCTCACACACTCATACACTGCCACTACACTGTAGTATCATGTGTAGCCCTGACTAGTTTCTTCATATTCTTCTTTCAAAGAGCCATTTTAATGCAGTCATGAGGAATAGTTCTCCAGGCTTCCTTTTCAATTTTTTTTTTCAAAAACCTGAGCAGTTTTTTCCCCACAATATTTTGTAAAGTCCCATCAAAACCCATCTTTACTTACATTTAGGCATTTGGCAGATGCTCTTATCCAGAGTGACTTACTGTCCAATAATGCTTAAGCTTAAGTAAGTATCCTTACTAACTATGTATAAGTCTAACACTGTTGCGAAGGTTTTTAAGGGGGGGTTAACCCAAATATCCAAGAAACTGATAGGTCTTTAAAGATTGCCAAAGACTCAGCTATGCGGTCATCCAGAGGAAGTTAATTTTACCATTGTGGTGCCACAACAAAAAAAAGTCTAGATGCATGTCTTCCTTGATCTCTAAGGCTACGTTTACACTGCCAGGTAAATGTGACGCAATTCCGATTTTTTGCTCATATGTGACACGTATCGGATATGTTCTATGTCCGTGTAAACACGAAAAAAACGCATGCATTCCGATATTTCGAGATCGGTTTCAGGCCTCCTTCATATGTGGAAATAAATCGGATATAAATCAGATATGTGCTAATGTGATTGCCGTGTAAACAGGCAGATCGGATTTCTTGAGGCATTGTGTTCTGTACGTCATTAAAACTGCACACTGCAAAAATTGTTAGTCTAAAAATAAGAAACAATTACTACATTTGATAAAAAAATTACCTAAAACTAGTGAAATTATCTGTCCATGCAGCAAGTAAATTTTACTTGGTAAGAAATCTTGAAATAAGATTTTTAAATCATGCAAACTGAGCAAACAAATCTTTGAGTTTGTCAAAGAATCTTAAAAGAAGTTTTATTTTGTGAGACGTCTGGTGAAATAACTAATTTAGCTTATTTTAAGAGCTATTCTATCCAATTTAGGATTTCTGGACTAATAAAGACAAAATGATATACTCATGCTCAGTTTAAGATTATGATATAAAATCAAGTATTTAAAACAAGTAAGTAATTTTTAAAACAAGGCAAATTATCTATCATGTCTGAAAGTCAGATTTTAAATCATGGCAAGTGTCAGATAATTTGCAGTGCAACTTCTTCGCGATTTAATGACGTAATGTTATTCTCCGGTGGAAGCGCGTGTTGATTTACAACATCGCAGGTGACATGGAAAAGGAAAAGAACAACGCCCCCCCCTCCCCCAACACACACACGCCTTGTGTTAATGCTTAGTTGGGCTAAATAACATTAAATCAGTATTTGATTAATAAAGCATATGTGCAGGCTGCAATTATGCCGTTTTTTTTTCTCCTCCTCCGTTTTAAAACCATGGTGATGTTTCGCGAACTTTGCATATATCGCAGAGCATTAAGCATATTTCACCGTCTTCTATCTTGGTTACTGTGAAGCGCAAGAACCTCCCTTTAAGTATGTGCGATGTTTCAGATGGTATGGCGAGTGTAAACACGTGAATTGGATATGAGTCATAGTGGAAATAACGTGTAAACAGACGGTCAAAAAAATCAGATATAGGCAACAAATCGGAATTAAGCATCGAGACCTGGCAGTGTAAACGTAGCCTAAGAAATGATGGGACCAGTTGAGCAGCGCTGGAGGGTCAGAGGGAACGTGGTGCAGTGCAGGGTGTGATTAGAGCTAAGATGTAAACTTTGCAGGTAAGCATCAGTGTTTTGAATTACAGGCAGGCTACAGGAGCTACAGGAAGCTAGTGCAGGGAGTGGAGAAGTGGGCTGGTGTGGGAGAACTTAGGAAGGTTCATCAAAGAGTCACAAAGGTGTAAACTACAGCTAATTATCAAAAATTTGGATGGTAAGTCCATAGGACTGACTTAAGCACCCACGTAATGCAACCAAAAGGAACCTTAGTAGAAACAAGGAACTTTTCCAGCACAAATATTCATGTTAGTTTTGTAGATGACATTTTGTATATTCTAAATATGAACAACTACAAACATACAGTAGTATTTTTCTTTGCTCTTCTTCTCTCTTCACTGTAATGATTTACTATCACGCTTTCTGAAGTCACGCTCAAGAAAACAATTTTATTTTAAGTCTTTTTAAGTCTTTCTTCTCTCAAGGTCTCATGAGTCTTTCCTCACGTCTGTCACACTCTGACTTATTCATTAGAGATCTAAAATTTACACTCTGACCATGTCTACTGGTAAAGTGCTACAGTATTATAATACAGAAATAAAAAGATTTGAATTAAAAGTAAGCTGGTACCACAAAGTGTTATCTTGTACAAGTGACCTTAAAAGTGACAGGTCCTCAAAGTACCTATTATTTCCATAAAAGGTTATAACATGAAAAAAATCTGCAGAGTCAATTATTGTATGATCTTTAGACAAGCTGTAATTTTCATTAGAATGGCTGATTGTTTAAAGCATGTAACAAGTTGAGTAGAATGAAGGGTAGTAACCTTTCAATAGGAATAAAGCCTCTTTTTATAGTGATTTTCTCTAGACTTATGAGTTGCTGCAATAAATTTAATTATCAATAGTCGCTGCAAGTTTCCGTTTCATGATTTATTATCACACTCCTCACAATCTTCATCCTTATCAGTTCTTTGCTGTCAACTTTCTAAAGACTGTGTGTGTGTGTCCGTGGATGTGTGTACAGTATACTGTACATTCTTTAAATCAAATGTGATTATGATGATTACTGGTATATGAAATGATATTGATAATTAAATTTTATTGTGGCAGCACATATTCTGTATACAATGAGCAGCTTTTCACTGTCTGAAATTTGAAGGCAATTTAAATTCATATAACGGAGTGTATTAACTGTAAGAGCGGTTGTTTTTAGGTCACTCATTGTTCTCCAGGCAAACATTACTGCCTCTTCACAGTATTAACGTGTTAATAAAAACTACACACAAGAGACAGCTTACCCTTTATGACTAAATAATGTGTACCAAGCTTTGCTATTAACATGACTACACTAATGCTCTGTCCAACAGCCAAGACTGGGTTCATTCCAATTTTGTTAAACACAAATGAAGCCCCTTATTCAAGAAGAGCATGTCACAATAAATAATAAGAAAGAACTTCAAAAAGTGTCTCTTATTTTTAGGAACTGCTATAGACTTTTTTCTTTTAGGCAATCCTGAACACTGGGGGTGGGGGAGGGTGGGGGGGGGGGGGGGGGGACCTGGACCTGGAAAACCCACGGAAAACCCACTCAATGAACGGAAACAATGTTGTAAAGAAGAATGGACCAAAACAACATAAAAGAGTCATAACATGAAAAGATTCCCTCAAGTTTCTTCTGCTAAAGAGGATCTACAAACTATTGACTCATGAAGGGGACTTAGTCCCACCTGCGAGTTTTTTTCTTTTTGGATAAATGTTTGTTAAATAAATGTTTTTGTGGCAGCGCGGTGGTGTAGTGGTTAGCACTGTCGCCTTGCACCTCCAGGGTCTGGGTTCGATTCCCCGGCCAGGCTCGATTCCCGTCTCTGTGTGCATGGAGTTTGCATGTTCTCCCCATGCTTGGTGGGTTTCCTCCGGGTACTCCGGTTTCCTCCCACAGTCCAAAGATATGCAGGTTAGGCTAATTGGCGTTCCTAAATTGCCCGTAGTGTGTGATTGGGTGTGTGAGTGTGTGTATGTGTGTGTGCCCTGCGATGGATTGGCACCCTGTCCAGGGTGTACCCCGCCTAGTGCCCGAAGTCTCCTGGGATAGGCTCCAGGCCCCCCGCGACCCTGAACACAGGATTAAGCGGTATAGAAAATGAATGAATGAATGAATGTTTTTGTTCATCTGAGGTTGTATTTGTCTAATACTAAGATCAGATCAGATCATCTTTACCCCCCCCCCCCCCCCCCCAAAAAAGGAAAAAGGTTGAGATCTTGCCCAAGATGGTTTACCACATTTCCCCAATAGATCCTTTTTTCGAGGCTTCGAGTCTGTGCAAATATCAAATCAACCACATACAGGAGGAATCTGTGTATTATGAGATAATCAATAATATTTTAAGAAGATCTAATTTAATGCTTATGTTCAATAGGTGCGAAATCCCATTCCTATGTGACTCTATTAAGATTTTTATTTAACAGAATTCAATTTTAAGTCTATGCCAAATAACGTATTCGCTCTGTCTACAACACTGCTTTTTTCTTTTTCTGGAACAAACCCTCCAAGCAGCAATTAGCCACATCCATAAAAGTGAAGCC
The DNA here is from genome assembly GCA_030522415.1 of Channallabes apus. NCBI lineage: Eukaryota > Metazoa > Chordata > Actinopteri > Siluriformes > Clariidae > Channallabes > Channallabes apus. The sequence goes on along the minus strand of CM060120.1, from coordinate 3,832,192 downwards.
ATAACACGTTCCAGCTTTGAAGCATCACGTTCACGTTCATTTACTGGCCACACAGAAGCCCATTAACAAATCTGAGTCCCTAAATCAGTCCTGTCACAGATTATTGTGTTTAGTAATGGCAAACACTGTATGAGAAGCATCCGTTCGTACAATACGACTGGACGGGAACTTGCTGCAGCATGAAAGGAGAGGGTTTTTAAGACATGCCAGAGCCACTCTATTAGACCACAATTACTATTGAAATGACTGGCAGCCAACCAAATCAGTTACATTTGCCTGGACCTTCTGTCGCCACGCTTCCAACCCATTGTGAAATTGGATTTCAATCCTACGCAGATTCTATTCTCACATGAGATAAGACAGGAAGTAAGCAAAAAAAAAAATGGAATCTGTGATTAAACACTGGTTTCCTTTTAAATCCTGAAAAGACGAAGTTTAATTTTTGAGATTTCCTTCTTTTTCCTGATCAGCAGTTCTCTAGTCAATTAACAAGAGACACATGATTGGGCATGATAGCTTATCCCCTTTTTCAAAATATTTAATTACATGATTCTAAAGCATGAACAATTAGAAATAGCTATCCTTGCGTTTCATGTCACGTCACGCTGTATAACTTCTGCCATTTTGACGACCAAATAGAGGATTGACTACGTCAATGTTATTGAATTCATGCTTTGTTAAAAATTGCCATTTATACTGATAATCAAGTGCACTAATAAACTTCCACTACATTCTATAAATCTTCACCGGATCCTTCCCGTTGTGCCTCCTCATAGCTAGAATAGTCAGATAGCACCATTTTCGAGTGTCTGGGAGGTATTATTTAATTCTGTTAGCATGGCTAATATTAACTCACCATACCTGTAGTAATACTACTACTAATAATAATAATAATAACAATAATAATAATAATAATAATGCTCTTGTATGCTTTGAGGAACTCCAGAACAGAGAGACAGAGATAAATATATTAGACAAATAACATTAGTTATGTGACATTAAGTTTTGTGAGAGCTTAAAGTTGACTTATGTAATATATATATAATATTTTTTTCTTTTTTACCCAGTTATTTTCTTTAAGTTCTTTGCCCATTTTATGTATTGGTTGGGATTTAAACAAGGGAATTAGTCCCCCCTATTCTGGCCACATATAATAAAATAATCTCCCATGACTAGTTGTGGAACGCTGCTGTCCTCAATAGTAACTCATAAATAAAGATAGTTTTAGGTATCAAAGAAATGTGAAAGTTCAGCTGAAGCATTGAGTCATGAACATTTTGGGGAGTTCTGAATCATGACTTATATGCTGGTCTACGCTGGTTAATACTGGTTAGTGCTGGTCTAATGCTGGTTTAGCTGGTGAACCAGCATAACTGATGGAAGACCAGCATATCTACGCTGATGAAACCTTACCACCAGCATTGGTCTTGCTGGTTAGTGCTGGTCTGGTACTGGTTTAGCTAGTGACCAGCACGCCTGCTGAAAAATCCAGCATAGGCCAGCATGATTTATATACTGGGCCACCAGCAAGGTTTTGGTAGTTAAAATTGGTTATCATTTTAGCTCATCATCTTGTATTTTAATAGCTACAGTACTGTAGTGCTGAAAATAGTGTGTGATGTAAATACATGGACCGCGTAGTGTTATCTTTAACTGCATTTACATACAAGAGACAAAAATAATCCATTTACCAAAAACATGTAAATATATTATTATACATTTATTAAAAATCTGCTGGGTTGTCTAAAAACACAACACAAACCTTTTATATAAATGCACTGGCAATGAATGCATATTAAAAAAATTAAAATCTATGGAAATCACTTAAAACTGAAAAAAAAAAGGGAAGGAAAAAAAACACACAAATGTCAGGACATGTCAGAAATACTTCAGTGCCCATAAACTTGCAGACCCCTAAATAACGAGGAAGGGCCAAGCTCACTCATTTACACTACTGTGGTGTGAACGTAACTGTGTGAAAGTGACCCTCAGAGGTTGGTCTCATGTTTTGTTTTTGTTATTATTATTATTATTATTATTTTTTTTTTTACAAAAACTTGCATGCTGTTCATTGTTAAATTATCATATTGTTACAAATGTGCTTGTTGTACTGTATATATTGTTACATATTACACATTGTTAATATTGTTTGTGTTGGCCAATAAAGCTGATTTTATACTGATTCTGTTCTGTATCCTACAGAGGTATTGGATGACTATCTTGCATGTATCCTGGTTTTATACTATACCAAAATTTCATGGGGTGCTGAACAGCATACCATCAAATGTTGGTATGCTGTGATGCATAGGCTGCATATGTTGTGTTTTGATGCTGGTGACCAGAATCATAATGCTGTGATGCTGGTGCTGGCATGCTGGTCGCCCTGCTTATGCTAGTGCTGGTGGAAATAAAACAGCTTGACCAGCAATTATACCAGCATATGTTATGTTTTGGTGCTGGTATGCTTGGGACCAGCATCAGTAAAGTGACCAGCATACCAGCAAAATTTATCCTGGTCACCAGCATACTAGCTTACCAGCACCAAAACACAACATACTGTATGCTGGTATAATTGCTGGTCAAGCTGGTCACTGGCTATGCTGGACTATATGCTGTTTTTTTTTTCCAGCAGAATGGTAAAAAATCTAATTGTTCCAAAATACATGGAGCTGATTGTAATCAATTATTGTCTATTATCACAAATCGCAGAATCAACTCTCATTCAATTAGATCAGTCAGAACTAACATAATATAATATGTTAATATATATATATAATAGTATAATATATTCTATAATGCTGTCAGAATAAAATGTCACATTGCTAAGTCTGTATTAATGTGACTCATGTTCACCTTCCTCTGCGGAATGAGGAATCAACCTCAGTAAATAATATGTTTCAGGGTAGCAAGTACTGCTCTATTTTTTATTTATTTATTAATAAAAAAAAAATTATTTCAACATTCTCTTTCACCTCTTCATCCCACATTCATCTCTGATTCTTATCAGTGTGTTTAATTTCTCTATGTATGTCTGTCATTTAGGCAATTCAGTTTTTATCTGTACTTCATCATTTTTTGCTAGGGTTTGATTTTGTTTTTGTTGCTTCCGTTTTGACACTGCTTGTTAATTTAGAATTTTAAAAATATTTATTTGTATGTTCAGTCATCCACCTCGCTTAAAATTCATGAAACACATTTTTGAAATTTCATAGTTGGCTCTGACATTGAAGGTTATTTCATGTATGCTACAGAAAAAAGAAAAAAATATATCAGGACCTTCAAAGCATTGTCAAATTTTCTTTCTGTGGGAACCTATTACGGTTCTATGAATAAAAATCAAGATAGTGCTCATGACATAAAATCTTCAAGGTTGTTCAGTGCTTTAATAAACTTTCAGTGCTTTTAGTTTTTTACAATTATGTTCATGCATATCTTGTTGAACGTACTTAAATATTTTATGCATTCTTCAGTTGTACTGTATATGGATACCTCCATCTGCTCAGATACCAAAAACTCAGATACCCTGCCAGTGTTTCACATGAGCAGGGGCAATTGTAGTGCAACACTTACCACCACCTACTTGATGACAAGATTCACACTATGCCTTCACCATTCCAGTAGCTTCTCCGGATCTGGCAGACGATGACAGAAAAAATAAGACCAGAACCTGGCTGTAGCACTGATGTTACCTGCCAAGAAGATCTCCTAAAGTGTAAATGGCTAAAGATCTTATGCATCCTGCTGACTCATCAAGAGCAATTCAGTGCAACTGGATTAGGACTGGAAACATCCAAGTGGCTATAACCAAGACCTTAAACCTATCCTTGAACTTGTAACTTTTTTACATGAATTACACAAACTTTTTTTTACATAAATTGATCAAATCTGAATAACCAGTCATGGCTGGTCATGATGTAGATGGAAAGCTTGACACTGTTGCATATCAACATCAAAACAAGGGTTGAGCTATGCATTCTATTATAATTGTAGACAAAAAAAAAAACCCTAAACAAAGCATTCTATCGTCTGTTCTTTTGTATCACTTGTGTCCATCAACTTTTAGTTTTTCAGCTTTAAAAAAAAACATTTTTGGGGTAAAAAGCAGGATGTTAGAACAAAAATAAATAATCCACCTTGTTTATGTTCATTACACTCACAGCTGTATTTCACATGCTCCCCCTCAGTCACAGCTGATGATGTGTTACAGATGTTTCTGACAAACATCAGTGCAAATGGAGAAGATTTATACTACCTGTCCCTGTGAATAAAATCATTTGTCAATCACTACACCCAACTTTTCTAACAATTTCTAATGAAATAAAATAATGCCCTATTCCCATATGCATTTTCTTCATTTTTCAGACATTTTTTTTTTTTTTAGGAAACTTTTCATTATAATTTGTTCAATTTCATTTGGAAATGGTTAAATCTCACCTCTGGTTAAGTGTGCATGGAATTGTTCTACCCATTGGTGGGTTTTCTCTGGTTACCCTGGTTTCCTCTCACAATCCAAAGACATGAGGTACTGTAGATGTGTTAGGTGTTTCCAAGTTGCCCATACTGTGTGATTATATTCGATGTGACTTGTTGGCACCCCATCCAAGGTGTCCCTGAATTCCCTGGGGTGGACTCCAGCCCACCTATGACTCTATACTGGATAAGCAGTATAGATAATGGATGGATGGATGAACTTTGTTGGGGTAAAAACTGACATTTGGCTACATTTTTATGTTGTTGGGGAAAACAACAACCTACAACTTGATTTGCCTACAATCAAGACCAATTTGCTAATCTACTACAGATCTACCCAACACATCAGTTCAAAAAGTTGTAAAATCAGGTGTGTTGTTTCTACTTGGTTTTGGCATTTGTTGAAGCTGTTGTTAAAATTAGAACGTTGGAGTATCACAGGTGACAGCCTCTTGACATTTAAAGTTATAAATATACATACAATATGTGTGACATATTAATATCTGATATTTACTCTTGGTGGTCCAATATCTTCCTGTCGTTCCAACGTGCAGCGAATCGAAATCTCATGTTGTATTCGGCAGCCAGGTCATGGCCTTCAGTGTGGGAAGCTAAAGCAAACTTATCTCCGAATCAGTGCATTAGAAAAATCTCTCTATAGGAGCACATAAGTTACTGTAGTTAGGAGCTCCATCAGAGGTGGTGCTAAACGGCAAGAAAAGAGCCTGAGTCATCGCCTAGGCATGTGGGAGCTAAACAAGTGAACAGAAGCAAGCAACAAGAGAGAGAAAACGAGCATTAACTGTCAACACTGAACACAGTAAAGAACTTTCTTTTTGTTTTCATTATTTTCCAGACAGCTGGATTTATCAAAGCTTATCCATGCCTTAATAATTAGTGATTCATACTGAGGAAAAAATAACCACAGTAGGCGAGTCGTTTCATTTTGAGATATTTCTAAAACAGTCTCCTTCGAAAGTATCGGAACAGCAAGGCCGAAGTGTTTTGTTTTTGCTTTACAACAAAGACATTTGTGCTTGAGATCAAAAGATGAATATAAGATGATAGACAAATGGTTTCAGCTTGTATTTATTTATTTATTTTATAATTACATCTTTATGTGTTAAGCATCTAGGATCTTTGCATCTGGCACCTTTTGTTTGAATCCCCATTTTTCAACTGGAACACTAGACTGGCAGTTGTTTATTGCCCATGTGTTCCTGTTAGACTAATTGTTTAAATAATCAATAACCCTTAACGTATTGATTATATAATAATAAGGAAGACTGCAAATGATGGTATGCCACTACAATTTCTAAAGAGTTGAAATATAGAGTCCAATGTGCAAGATGCAAACCACTAATGAGCAGTAAAAATTGGAAGATCACAATGGAATTTATAAACAAATACTGAAATGTGATGCAACATTTCTGGAACCAAGATGATGGAACCTCTACCAAGGTGATGGCCTTTAAAGTGATGAAGGCCAGTGTGTGGAGAAGGAAAGCATAATCTGTTATATCCAAAATATTCAAGCTCACAATCAAACCAGCATGACGGACATAGAGTCATGGCTTGACCTTGCATGGCTGCGTCTGGTAGAAGCTCACTAATTTTTATTGATGATGGAAATTGTATTGGGACATTAGAACGAATTCAGAAGTATACATAAACCTTCCATTTGCCAACGTTCAGAGAAATGCATCCAATCTAATTGGGAGAAATTTCATAATGGACCAAAACAACGGCGTCAAACACAACACTGGCAATACAGTATGTCAAATGACACTAAGCAGGGAAACAAGTGGATGGTTTTATTCTGGGAAATGAATCACCAGACCTTAATTCAATTGACATGCTTTTCAAGAGATTGAAGGTTTCTTCCCCCATCATTAAACATACATCAAGTATAGGCATGCGTGCCATGTAGATGGGGAAGGAGTCCTTCAAAATGGAACGGTTTCATTACAGGGTAAAGAAATTTATTGTATTTTGCGCAGCATGTCTGAAAAACAATAGCCGCAAAACAGAGCCACTGCGTTAGTCACCTTGGGATGAAGTCTGAGCTAGGGGAAGACAGATGTTCAGTCTTCTAAGGTCCTAGATTATGAGGCAAATTTGAAAGAGAGTTCTGAGAGGATGGTCAATCAAATGCAATATTGAGGCAGGACCGTCAACCAGAGTGAATTACTGTGCTATTGCCATGATAGAAAAATACCACCATTTTGGTTTAAGCATGTCTTGACTTTCCGAACCCAGTAAATGTCAGTTCTCATTTTTCTATTCTTTTTTCTTGCAAGCAAGTTAAGCTTTGTGCACTCAAGAACAAATTGATTCCTCTGTTTTTATAAAAGCCGTTTTAAATCCATATCTCAAAACACGGCAAGTCAGTCAATGGGGAAAAAAACACTTCCCCAGTTTGCCAGCACTATAACAGAATAACAGATCAGGCTAATGGTCTGAAGCAGTGTGTATGTGTTGCGAGGGGGGAAAAATGGGGAAGATTTCAGATTTCAGTAAAAACTAGGAATGATGCAGCAGATGGTTGTTTTTCCATTCTAGACTGCACAGCTCTTAGGAACCTCTAATGTGAATCCTTCATCATGAAGCGTTGGGGGATGTATACCACCACCAATAGGTGGCAGTGGTGCATCATGGTAACATTGATGGCAATTTAGATGGGAGGGGGACGTTTAGGTTGCTGGTTTAAGAATAGATAATCAACATAACTTCATCAGAGTTCAGTAATGCGTTGGCAATTATATGTTTCTGAGTGTCTGTAGGACTAGGAAATCGAATAGGAAGAGGAGAAGAAAAGGGATAAAAAAAAGTTTCAGGTCATCTCTCAAATGATGGCAGCCTTTCCCCATTCGAGGACATTGTAGATCCAAACCACAATGTCAGACACTTCAATTGAGCGGAGAAGCCGAATGAATGAAAGAGAAGAGGATAACAAACTGTTGAGGGATAACAGAGAGCCAGAGGTTTGGGAAATATATCATTTTGGTGCCAGAGGGGCAGTACTGCAGGGCTGAATGTCTGGCTTGTGTATACTCTCCTGGAACAATCCCTCCGTCCATCAGGTTTGAGCGACGGCCATTTAATTAGAGTCATGCTGACGCTCACGCTGACGCAGATACATCCCAGACCTCCAGGCTACCACAGGGCTGTCCGATGACTCCTTCCTGTCTTTTCTCAAATGGCATTTCTATTCCAGGGGGTGAAATATGTCAGGGGAAAAGCGAAGGATGGTGCCAGCTCTGTGGATATGAGCCAAAAGTGTATTACAGTACACTCAGCAATCGCAAGCCTGATGGCATAAAAAACTGTTTCATTCCCTTAAAACTGTGTGTGTGTGTGTGTGTGTGTGTGTGTGTGTGTCATTGCGAATAGATAATAACAGTCATCCTTTTATATTTTGGCACAGCATGCAAAACAGTTCAGGGCAAGTTGGCATGATGCATTCAAAACCCTCCGGAGCAAGATTAGTATTGCTCATAACGCAGATGCATAGAAATAGCTACAATGAGCAGAATAACAAACAATGCTTTCATTGATTCTTCAAGATTATGGTCGAACATCCAGAACAAATGGATCTTATATATATATATGAGCATTTGAATGCATTTGAGCTCCAGCACCATAGTTCTATTAAGTGATTGACATGAGGTGTGTCCTAAAGCAAGATCAGAGATCCATTTTCCAAATTTTTTCCAGGAACTTATTATAAGACCATTACAGTTTCCATGTACAGTACCACATATCTTCTTTTCGCACAAAATGCACATATTTACTTGTGATGTGCAACAAGTACTGTACTGTACATGACAGTATAGTTGAATGTGTCATATGAATGTAGTTTTAATTGCAGCTGATTAATATACAGTACAGTCCAAAAGTTTGGACACACCTTCACTCATTCAATGTGTTTTCTTTATTTTCATGTCCATTTACATTGGTACTGTAGATTCTCACTGAAGGCATCAAAACTATGAATGCACACTCTTGGCATTCTCTTGATGAGCTTCAAGACGTCGTCAGCTGAAATGGTTTCCAGCAGTCTTGAAGGAGTTCCCAGAGGTGTTTAGCACTTGTTGACCCCTTTGCCTTCACTCTGCGGTCCAGCTCACCCCAAACCATCTCGATTGGGTTCAGGTCCGGTGACTGTGGAGACCTTTTTTTGTTAAGTACATAACTCCACATGTGTTCATTAATAGTTTTGATGCCGTCAGTGAGAATCTACCAACGTAAATGGTCATGAAAATAAAGAAAACACATTGACAGATAGATGAGAAGGTGTGCCCAAACTTTTGGCCTGTACTGTATGTCATTACTTGTTTTCATGCCATATGATAGATTCATTTTGTTTGATTTTACACCTTATGGCCACAAAAGCAATTTGTGCCTTTAAACAGGAATACTTTATTTTTATAACATTTTCCCAAGACACACAGAGAGAGTGAATCCCACATGGCTATTCTCTAAATATGGCTACAGCTGCCAGACTCAAGTCTGATCTCAAGATGATTTCTATATTTACTTGGACTTGTCGCTGGCTTATTGGCTTATTTGTGCTTACACTTCTCTTGATCTTGGGCACTGGTTTCACTAAATATGGTTTTGTTGATCAAATGTTTATATTGTCTTTGATTTCAAGTGGCGTTCTCCTGGTGAATGAAGGAATAAATACCCATTGACATACACAGAAAACGTGAAGCACAGTACGGTGATGAAACTCTTAGCTACAGTAAAACATTTGCATGGCGCTAATATTTAAAGAAGAAGGCCTTATGTCTGCGGTGCCTCTGATCCTACTGCTGTCCTTCCATGAACATTCAACAAGTGGAACACCTGATCCTTGAAAATCCTTGAGATGCATCTGTCTTTGGGAACTGTACATGCAATCATTCATCAACACCACTTGCACATTACAGAAACTCTGGGAGTCTGGGAGTTATTGCCACACCTCGCTTCAAACCATCCTCACATGTTTGGGTCATTAAAAGAGTTTCTATGGGGCCAGATGTGAAGCACTGGCATACCTTTGTCATGGTACCATGTCATGGCTCTGGCATACCAAGAGAGCTTTCTACCTTCATGGTATCCAAGCACTAGTTAAATGTTGGGATATGTGTATTAGTGTAGCAGGTTATTATATAGAGAAATGAAGAGAGCTTACATTACATAGAGCTGCCCATTACATATGGAGTCCATTTTTCAAAATTTGGCAGTCACAAACTTTTAGTTGGTTGTGATAATCCTGCCCCAGCCCCTGACATAAGCAGTTCTTTGTTCTAGCCCAGCAAAGTGATGCTGTTACCATGGAACCGGTGTTTCTGTCTGAGAGCTGGTGCTTTGGCTGTCTGAAAACAAAGAACTGGTTTGAAATTGTTTATCATTCTGAACTAGCTCCGGAACAACAATGGTAAAACAAAGATATCAGACATACCAGTGGCAGGCTTGACCACAACCACAAACATTACAAAGTTTTTTCTTTACCTGGAATTGTTCTACTTCTGAAAATGTATTTTGATCTATTACTTGGACATTTTCCAAGCATGCGGCTATATTAATTAAATCTCTATAGGCTATTAAGACCTGTAATACCTGCCGCATGAAGTCTCCTTTCATACCCAGGCTTCTTCTTACCATCCTGCCTGCTATCTCATTCATCTACAGATAGGCACCACCAATGGACCACCAGTGGTGGACCATTTTCCACACAGCAGTCACATTGAAATGGCATTGTGTGCGTGTGTGTGCGTGCACAGCAGTGTTGATGAGATTTTAAACACCCCAATGTCACTGCTGTGTTGGGAAACAATCCAGCAGCCAAAATGTCTCCAACCAACAGTAGTGCTTTCCACCCACACATCCATTGTCTATACCGCTTATCCTCTGTAGCGTCACAGGTGGCCTGGACACATGCTGGATGGGGTGCCAATTGTGTCATCGCACAGCACAAGCACACTTCTCACACCCAAGGAAATTTGGAAATGCCAATCATCCTACAGAGCTCATCTTTGGATTGTAAGAAACCGTAGGTCACCGTGGGAAACCCACCAAACATAAGCAAGAGAAGTTGCACAAAGACCAGAGGTGAGAGTAGAACCTCCAAACCTGGAGATGTGAGGGAACAGTGCTGCTTAGGTAAGTTTTGGTCAGACAATATTGAATAAAGAAAAATAATAGAAAACCCAAAAATTATTTCCAGTGGACAATACAGTAAGTGTGTAATGTACATAAAAACCTCAACAATGCATGAATATAAAAATAGATACTATGCAGAAATGTTATAAAATGGGTTTTAAAAGGGAAACATGCTTTGCTGTCCCATCCAGAGCATACAGTATTATGCCTCGCACCCAGTGTTCCCGTGATAGGCTCCAGATCCGCCATGACCCTGAGCAGGATAAAGTGCTTACTGAATGAATAGCTAGTTCCTTGCTTGTAATGGGGTTGAAATCTACCAAAACTGAACCCATTAGACAGACTCTTTACCATCAGCAGCTTAGCCCTATCCTTGGATTTGCATTAATTCTCACACTGAGATAGCTTTGGATAAAACAAAAATTGTGACAGAAATATTAAAATTGCAAACAAGACCTGCAAATATAGCTGGATTATAGAATTTAATTCTAAGACTTGTACTTTCCTACTGCATATAGTGCTTGTACTGAGCATACAGGAACACAACTGAGCAGCATGGTTACACAACAGCCTTTATTGTTGCCATATCATAACTCCAGAGTTTGATCCTGTGCTTGAGTTACTACAGTATCTGTGTGGAGTTTCACATGTTCCCCCATGCCAGTAGGTGGTTTGGCAACTCTAAATTGCCCCAGGTGTAAATATTTGTATATGTGTGTGTGTGTGTTGTTTTATGATGGAGTGGCACCCCTTTCATGGTGTGTATTCTCTCTTCACACATAATATGCCTGGAGTACATCATAACCCTGATCAGGATAAAACACTCCCAACATCAAAGGACCACCTAGCCACCAGTGTATACCTGTACTGTAGGTTTGCAATTTTCCCATGAAATCAAGTTATTTCTGGGAAGTACTATCCCACTGGGTAACATTAATACAATATCTAATGTGCTTGTAAGGTCACATGACACAGTCGAGCTTATGTAATACTAAAACCCTGGGAATAATGCGCAAAAACTACACTGTCAGATCCTACACATAATATGCACCTGCTTCTCTCTATAAAATACTAAGTGATGTTTAAAGGAGGATAACTTCAACTTTATGGAAGCAACCACCCCCATGTTCATGGAGGTGTGTGTGTGTGTGTGGGGCGGGGGGTGTTGGGGGGTTCATAACAGCCTGCATTAATTCTCATCAAGCACTGTCATTAAGGGCCATTAAGCACACAATGAGATAATCACCTATCAGGAGCTCTGACCTGTCTATACTGTTGTTCGGGACTCACCTCAAACCATTTTGCTTCGGTAATCTGTCCCAAAATTTAACTCAAAGCTAACCCATAGTGCCTGAATAGTGACGGCTTCACAAAAGTTAAAGAGTTAGATCTCTACTGTACAGTGGATTTATGAAACAGCTCAGGAACCACTGAATTTGCAATTCAATATCATGTGTACAGTATCATGGTTCCAAAATGCTGCCAAACCAGTGTTACTGATTGGTCAAATCTATTATAAGAAAAATACATAACAAATTATAATTAGTTATAGACAACCCTGTGAGTCTGTGAAAAAAAAAATAATCCCGAAAATGACTGCAGCACAGAAAATGGAGTTTATCTCATTTTGCAGTCAAAAAGTTTGTTATGAAGTGTGGTGAAGAGTTCATTGTCAGCAGTGGTGGCAAAAGTATTCACATTCATTACTTGAGTAGAAGTACAGATACTAGGGTTCAAAAATACTTCTTTAGAAGTTGAAGTATCAACCCAAGCTTTTTACTTAAGTAAAAGTGTAAAAGTACTGGTTTCAAAACTACTTAAAGTATAAAAGTAAAAGTACCGTGAGGGGGGAAAAAAGCATTAAGGTCTCACTTTCTGATCATGCGCCGGGGGGGGGGGGGTAGTGATGGGGGTGCGTTGTGTGCGTTCTTATCATGCGACTGGGGGGGGTTGCGTGTTCTGATCATAAAAATAGAGTAACGAGGCTATTTTTAAAATGTAAGGAGTAGAAGTAAAAAGTCGGCTGAAAAATAATTACTCCAGTAAAGTATAGATACCCAAAATTTCTACTTAAGTAAGGTAACGAAGTATTTGTACTTCGTTACTTGACACCTCTGATTGTCAGTGAATATAAAAATGTGAGCAGGTTATGATATACAGTAGGAAGTGAGGAATGTTAGTCAAACCAGCATCCTAGATTCATAGAATAACAGATACACTGCTACAGTACAGTATGTCTGTGGATTAGAAATTAGGCTTTAGGATCATGTATGAGGGATGGTGAGAACCCCTCAGGGGTGTTGTATTTGAGATATGATGTGGAGATGAGTGTCCAGTGATTAGTACTGTAAATCAGTGTACTATGTAGACACTGAGAGTTAGTGGAAGAAATGGGAAGTTTTTTGCAATGGGACTAGCATGAGCTGATTATTTATTTATTTACTGTATTTATTATTTTGAGTGTGAGAGTCCCTAATTGACTAAATGTTAATGTGTTTATCTGATTTGTTAAAGGCAAGCATATACTGTATGTAGTGGTGGATAGGATCCGGATAAAGAAATGATGCTATGCGATCACCCACCATTCTTTATTAGCATGCACTGAAAACAATCCCCTGCTATTATTATTGCACGTCTTTTACACAAATGCATTTTGAATGTTTTTACAAAATTCCAGGTTTTCAAATTCGTACCCACAAAACTGTTCAGCTAGTTCTATTGATCACTGTGGAAATAAAATGAACATTTTCAAGTTATGATGATTTGTTTGAACCTCTTTGCTCCGGCAGCCATAGCTTGTCATTGTTGGTCCAATTGGAAAAGAGGATTTGTCACATGTACAGTATGCTCACAAATCCCTACTACTGTATTTTTAGAAAGAATCATGTTGATCGAAACTTGCTCTGGATTTGCTTTATTGAAAATGAATGCAGCTTTACAGTGTAGCAACAGTGAGTCAGCAAAGAAAAAAAGAACACTTTCTCCATCTCTAAGCTGCCAAGTCATGCTTAATTCTGCACAAACTTCACAAAATTCAACCAAGTCAAAACAAAGTTCTAGCACCAAGAGTTCCGGAAATATCGGTAATTACTTTATCGGAAATAAAGTAAATGCATTGGATCATGTGTGAGTAAGTGAGCCGTGCAGCAAGGCTTGTTGTTATTGTGACTGAGCTAAGCCACACCTTCTCCACTCACACACCCTCATGTACTCATGGCCAGTATAATTGCTGATATCCTGAGAACTGTGTGGGGTTTGAATAAGCTGTTCTGTTCCCCAGAAAAATCATTCATTCATTCATTTTCTATACCGCTTTATCCTCTATTCAGGGTCGCGGGGGACCTGGAGCCTATCCCAGGAGGCTTAGGGCACAAGGCGGGGTATACCTTGGACAGGGTGCCAATCCATCGCAGGGCACACACACATACACACACTCACACACCCAATCACACACTCCGGTGTAATTGGCAGGTTAGATATGCCTAACCTGCATGTCTTTGGACTGTGGGAGGAAACCGGAGTACCCGGAGGAAACCCACCAAGCACGGGGAGAACATGCAAACTCCATGCACACAGAGACGGGAATCGAGTCTGGCCGGGGAATCGAACCCAGACCCTGGAAGTGCAAGGCGACAGTGCTAACCGCTACACCACCGTGCCGCCCCAGAAAAATCAGTGCACCATATTTCAGTATTTCCCTACTCCACAATTTGTATCTAGTTTATTTTTCTCTTTGCCTTTTCAGTACACAAGCATGGATGATCACACAAGCAATCGGGGCAGCGCTTCTCTCATCTCCCCCAGTTGTGTGATTCAAAAAGCAGCAGGTGTCTAATTAGGAAGAAACAGCCCATTGCTACTATTTTATCATCCATAATAGGAATTTATGTGGAGCTTTATTGTATCCTAGCACTGATTCGTTTTCACCTAACCCAGCAGTTTGATTTGGGTGGTGTGATTGATCAGTAGCTACTTTTTGTACTTTAAGACAAAAAAAAAAAAAGTGTACTTACTGGCAAAATGTAAATGTACTATTATAACAGATGCATATAATAGTATATATTATCTTTTAATATGTACCGACTTTCATGAATCTGAAACAAAACACTGATTTTAATTCCTGTCCCAGAATATGAAATATTTTATTGTTGTTGTTGTTGGTGGTGTTTTTTTTTCATGTTTTTTTTTTTCCATTTGCCTCCTTGTCATTTTATGACCCCTACAGCTACAGTTTCTCTAGCATCCCTAAGCAGCCAGCAGTCCAAAATGCCCATGTAATCCCAAGAACGCTTTGAAGCATTAACAGCAAGATCAGCTCCTGCGAGAGTTCATGAACGTTCACTTGGACACGACTCATGTGTTATATATGATCTCATTCCTCCTGGCCAAAATAAACCACAAGATTCCTGTTCACAGCATTTCTACTCGTTAGCTTCTTGGCCCCGGGGCGGCAACCCTTCATCTCTTTTTTTTTCCCCTCTGCATGCTTTTTCTACCTTTAATGCTGCAGCTCATTACACAACCTGCACTCAGGGTGTCTCCGGGGAAGCTGTGTGGATTTGAGACGAAGCCCTGACATACTGCACTACGCTTTTCCAGATTATCACAACTATTTTTGCTCAGATAAATATGCAGCTTACAGTGTACAAACAGTATATCATTAGGAAATTGATAAAAAGGAACATTTTAAGAGATTATTCTAAATAGAGCTCTGCCAGGAGGCCAAAAAAACTTTACCTGTCCAAATAAGTTTTGAGGAATATTCTTTTTTTACCAGGAGTGAAATCATTTATTTTATACTTATATTTATACACTCACCAGACACTTTATTCAATGAAAATATCTAAACAGTCAATCACATGGCAGCAACTTAATGCCATTTTGCTATTTATACATGGTCAAGACAATTGAAATTCAAATCGAACAACGGAGAGGAAAGGTGATTTAAGTGTCTTTGAACGTGACATGTTTGTTGGTGCCAGATCGGCTGGTCTGAGTATTTCTGAAACTGCTGATCTACTGGGATTTTCACCCACAACCATCTCTAGGGTTTGCAGAGAATGGTCTGAAAAAGAGAAAATATCCAGTGAGGGCAGTTCTCTAAATGAAAATGCCTTGTTAATGCCAGAGGTCAGAGGAGAATGGCCAGACTTGTTCTCCGAAGAGCATCTCTGAACACAAAACATGTCAAACCTTGAAGCAGATCGGCTCAAAGCAGCAGAAGACCACACCGGGTGTCGCTCCTGTCAGGTAAGAATAGGAAACCGAGGCTACAATTCTCATGGGATCACCAAAATTGGACAACAGAAGATTGGGAAAATGTTGCATTTCTTCATTGCAGTCTGATGAATTTAAATTTCTGTTGAAACATTCGGATGGCTAGGGTCCGAATGTGGTGTATACAACATGAAAGCATTTCCTACTGGTAAATGTAATGGTGTGGGGAGATTTTTTTTGACACTTTGGGCCAATTACTACCATTTGAACATTCCACAATTCCACAGCCTGCCTGAGTATTGTTGCTGAGCATGACTTTCCCTTTGTGACCCCAGAATAACATGCCATGTTAAAAATGGAACACATTGTACAGAAAATTCGCATCATGGACGTTCAGCCAACAAATCCACAGTGACTGTGTGATGCTATCTAGTTAATATGAAACCTTTAAGGAAGGTTTCCAGCACCTTGTTGAATCAATGCCACAAAGAATTAAGGCATGTCTGAAAGCAAAATAGGGTCCAACTCAGTCCTAAAGAATTACTTCACAATCTTTTACTGGACAAATAACCTATAAAGGGTTCCACAACAGTTCTACAAAATTAATTTTATGTATATTATGTATTATGTATATCATCTGCTCATTATCAACAGTACCAGTTGTACTCTCTCAGGAAAATAAAGGTTATTCTTCCATTGGATAAACAATTTTAATCGGTAATTTGCTGATGATTTATAATTTCACTATTCGTACACGCCAGAGGAGGACAGGTTCCCCTTTGAATTCTGTCAGGGTTTTTCCTTGGGTTGTGCTTTAACATTTTGTATGTTGAAGACCATAATTACAACGTTTTCAGAATTCTCATTTGCCTTTACAGCTCACAAGGCATTGTTTAGTAACTTTCTGTGTCTTGTGTTTAATGTGAACCTGTTTGTCATTTATGTTAGGTGTTGCTGTGATTCTGATATGCTGGAGCTCCTGTTCATGTTCTTTGTTTTGCTAAATGCTTAGGCTACAACTTCTGCAAAGCTGTTTTGGATTGACTTCTATTGTTTAAATACCTGCTATACGATGAACATAAAAAAAAACTCTCTGAATGTACAAAACTAAATGAGGACACCAGACTCATTAACAAAAACTGTCAAAAGCAACAGTGTGCTATTTTATTGTTTATCTGCTCAAATTCTGAACTCTGAAGGCAATTTGTTCCTCTGTAGAACCCTAAATATTGTAGTAACTTGGACTTTCCTTGTGAGAAAGGATTGTAGGATCTTGAATGGTGCATCAGTGTACAGTAGTACGCTCTGAATATCAGGTTCCGGTCTCGACAATGCCACAGGCAATATTATGTACTTCAGGTAAAACTCTTGTTAGCCTTATCCTAGCATTTGTAGGCAGTCTTTCAGTCTTTGGATTGTAAGAGGACACCGGCAAACCCAGAGGAAACCCATCAACTGGGAGGACATGCAATCATCTCGGGTTACTTTGCTGTAACCCTGTTCCCTAAAAAAACAGGAACGAGATGCTGCGTGAAAACGCCATGGGAACGTCTCTTTGTTCCACCGGTTGTGAAGCACATGTGTATCAAACACGCCAAAACTTTGGCTTGTATAACCTTGGTCAGGTGACATCATCTGATGAGGTGCATCTGCGGGTTAGAAATAGGACTGAACCGGAAACATCCTCAGGTCAATTTTTGTCTTAAAGGATGTCCAGTCATGCCAGCAGTGCTTTGAGAACAACTGGGTGCATAGACGAGAATGGAACCTTCGGAAGATAGTTAGGGTGAGGATGCAGAATAGCTATGACTAGCCCAGGGGTAAAGTCTAAGCAAGATGGGGAGGCTGACCAAGCCTGCAAATCTCCAATTCTCTTCAGAGAAGTAATGGCCATGAGAAAAAACCATCTTAAGGGTCAGAAACCTGACAGGCGCTGACTCTAGTGGTTCAAAAGGGGTGTCAACCAACCCCTCTAGCACAATAGCTAGATCCCAAGAAGGGACTATCGCTCTAGTGGGCCGGTCTCAACTGTTTAGGTCAATGAATAAAGTTCCACAGAAACCCCATCAGTCAGAACATGACAAGCCGAAATAGCGGCTATATACATTCTGAGAGTACTAGGGCATAAGCCTGAGGTAAATTTTTCTTGTACAAACTCCAGCACTGAAACAATTTTGCAGTGGACTGGGTCTACATGTTTTACTATGCACCAATTTTCAAATACACTCCATTTGAGGGCATAAGTTCTTCTAGTGGACGGAGCCCTACCACATAGTATAGTTTCAATTACACTGGCTGGAAGACCAGCCCCTTTTCACTGGTCACCCTCAGGGGCCAGATGTGAAGATAGAAGAGCTTGGGCCGGGAATGAAATATTGTCCCCTGGGCCTTAGACAGAAGATCCCTCCTCACAAGGAGAGATATTAGATGGCGGACCTTGTTGACATGTTGACGGACCTTCGTGAGGACTCCTGGGAGCAGAGCTCCCGGAGGAAATGCATAAGACGCAGTCTGGGCCATGTATGGGCCATCGCGTTACTGGAGGACTCGGAGAGTAATAAAGGGGGCATTGTGCCTTCTCCTGCAAGGCAAAGAGGTCCACCTCTGACATAAAATCTCTCCCAGAGTTCTTCGGGGTGGAGTTCCCAATCCCCGTGGTCACAGCTTGTCTGGACAGCAAGTCTGCTCCCATCTTCATATGCCCAAAATGTAAATCGCCCTGAGGAACAGGAACTTGTCCTGTGCCCAAAACAGAACCTGGTGCGCCAGCTTTTTCCAGCGGCGCAAGCGCAGTCTGCCCAGGCGATTTATTTATGAGACTTCCATAGTGTTGCCCACCCGCACTAGGACATGGTAGCCTCTCAACTGCTGGAGGGAGTATTTCAGGACCAGAAATAGAGTCATCATTTCGGGGCAATTGATGTGCCATGCGACCTCTCCAGATCCCTTGGGCTGGATGGCCATTTAAGACCAGACACCAGCCCGTGAGGGAAGCGTTTGTCGTTAGCAGTTTGTGACGACAACACGGACCTAGAGTGGGACCCAGAGTCAAAAACCGGGGTCTGAACCACATAGAAAGGGTACGAGGCTTTCCATGAGCCAATTGCAATGAAACAAAGCATATGTTACTTGAACCAGTATGTACAGTACACCAACTTTATGATTATGTACACCAACTTTACAGTTGTATTATATGTATAGGTAATACCTAGGGTGAGCCAGGTGACCAGTCCTAAGCAAACTATACATCTTAACACTTATTGATGAAGTTGTATTACCTGTGGAAAAGTTTGACATGCGATGTTAGAAGAACATGCACAGTAGGTTCAGTTGCTTTTTGATTGCTTTTTAAAATAGATTGTACATTTACAGGTTACAAATGACTTGGATTAATAAGTTAACCAGTCAAGGTTTTTTTTTATGTTTCATTTGCCAGGGACTATGTAAGAAGAAAATAAACAAACAAACAAATAAATAAATAAAACTTGTAAATAATAAAAGAAAAAGAAAGAATACTTTGTACTGAAGTAAGAAACTAGCTCATTTGCATCTGCATTTTGTGGGAAAGTAAACAGTAATTAAAGAAGTACTGTACATTTTAGTCCGAGGTCATAGAATCCAACATTGACTCTAGTTATGAAAAATGTTTAATTGGAGGATGAATATAATTAGTATGGTTCTTCTCTCCACGCTCATCCCACTGGGACTGTATTTGTCTCAGGCGGATTACAGCAGAGAGGCTCATGGGAGTTCACCTAAACAGACCCAACATCTGTGAAGTAATCATCGGAATGTCTACGCGCCAGCTAGTTGGTGTCTGGGCGTCTGATGCATGAACGCTTCAGAGATCTGGAGTGTGAGGAACCCAGGTGGTGTTTTTTTTTTTTTTTTTACCTGACATTAACCCATATTAAAGCTATAATGCAACACAGAGAAAAAGTTACACATAATTGAGGTTACCCAGTATACCATCCAACACTATGCTGACACAGTGGTCAGGGTCAGCATTTATTTATTTATTTATTTATCTATTCATTTATGTATCTATTTGTTAATTTAAACAAACACTGTGTTTATGAGAGAGCCAGATTGCTTGACTGTTTCAGTTTAATTATGTAAATGTGCACACATGTTGATTGATGATGCTGATGTAAAAATAAATGAGGGGAAAAGTCGTTACTCTGATGAAGGCAACAGACCAGAACATAGCGGTTATGCAATAAAAGAGTTTTTTTTTCTTCCTTTTTTTTGATGTTGATGGTGTTCTCATAATACTTACTTGCTGAGAAAGTAGTGTATGATGTTCTTCTGTTTACTGTATGTTGGACACATACATCTACACTGCCTGGCCAAACAGAAGCAAAAGGGAAATTACTGAAAAGGCAAAAAAAAAAAAGTACTGGAAAATACTGGAACTGTTGAACACATTATTCAAACCTAGAAGCATAGTGCTGCGGAATGTGGGGAAAAATAGGAATGAGTGGCTTCACTTATTCACTTTTGCGTTGTGTTTAATTTTGAAAGTACTAAACAGTTGTGTGTCCATAAGAA
This sequence comes from Channallabes apus, assembly GCA_030522415.1. NCBI lineage: Eukaryota > Metazoa > Chordata > Actinopteri > Siluriformes > Clariidae > Channallabes > Channallabes apus. The sequence continues at coordinate 3,811,804 of CM060120.1, read as the reverse complement.
AACCACTTATTAGTGAGACAAATCAGAATAAAGGCTGCACCCATCATCCATAGTGTCCACTGTACAAGTCTCTGGAGTCAGTGTTATGATCTGGGTTTGCTTCAGTGGCTCAGGTCTAGACTCAGCAACATTCTGGCAATAAAATGAAAGTCAGCTGATGACCTCAATGTACTGAATGACCAGGTTATCACATCTATGAAGATTTTCTTCTTTGATGTCTTAGACATAGTCTAGGACTCAGATTGTAAAAGACTGGTTGGACATAACATAACAATGTCCTGGAAATAACATTGCACATCGTAATCAAACTTAAAGGAAGCCAAATGCATTAAAAGAATATATGACTGACCATCAATCAGACTGTATTTTACATCATTTTGCTATTTGGTTTGATAACATATTGAGAGTGAAAAAAGGCAGGCAGCTTGTTAAACATATTAATTATGGATTTTTGTGAAACTGCTTTGTGCCTGTGTCAGTTCTTACAAAAACATTTTTTTAATTAAGATTGCCACTTGAAACAGATATCTAAGGAGGAGTGTTTATTTGCATGGCCTAGGAAGAGGGCTAAGCACAGAGACTTGATGAAGTGGTGCTCATTGTGGAGTGGACACTGTTGACTACTTCTGCAGAGAGAGAGAGGGCGAGGACACAACTTTTCACACCTCAGTAAAATGTTAAGTTATACAATATGGTGTGTACTGTACATACACAACAAAATGAGATTGGGAGTGGAGAAGTGATGCCTGTAGGATGTGAGCATATATTAAATGCATACACAATATGAAGTGAAAGTGTTTGGGGCACAGAGCAATACTCTCAACTTGTGCTTCTGTATATATGAATGTTTCATGAGAAAGCAAGCAAGAAAGAAAATAATACACAAGGCAAAAAAGTAAGTAAATTGAAAAAGTAAAGGGGAAAAAAAATGAAACGAGAGTCAATGTGCTCACAATGCCTATATACTTGCTTATGTAATTATTTTTTCCTTTTTTTTTTAGAATGTTGTTAAAGTTTCCATATTTTACGATTACTTTAACAAGCTAAAACAGGTCTCAGAGCTCTCTGGAAGTTAATGCAACACCTGCAATACTACTTGCACAACACAATTTTTGATGCTCCTGAGAATTAAAAACCTGAGGTAGGGCCTCTTCTTATATGAGGTCACGTTAGGGGGTGGGGGCAGGGGTAATCTAAATAGCTTTATTAAACCCTGGCCAATAGAAAAATAAAAATGGAACACAAAAGCAGTATTTAATAAGCTTTGCTATATTTAGCCCAGTCCTGCACAGGTTGCTGTGTGGCTGTAGCTTGGTATACTGCATATCTACAGCATGCATCTAAGTAAGGTAGTGTATAACATATTAAGTACTTACTTCAATCAATGTTGTGCAGTATTTCTTTTTCTTCTTTTTTTTAAAGCTCCTCCCTTTAGATGTCCGACACCGGATATTCCTTTCCTCATATTGGATTTTGGCACAGGTTTTACTCCTCATGCCCTTTCTGATGCAACCCTCTCATTTTTTACCCAGCTTGGGATTACGAAGCTGCAATAAACCATGCACTGCAATACTTTATACGTGCACATGCTTCAGGCATTGCATTGCATTTGGCTGCAGTAGTGAGATAAAGTAATGTTTCTGGAAACATGCCAGCTTAATTACAGATTAATAAAATGATTGCTCCATATTAAACACACTACACACATTTCTTTTTCATGTGTTTGATACCCAGGTAGGTTTGGCGGGGGAAAACTGTGGATATTAAGCTAACAAGAAAAATCCTAAACCGTATATTATTTATATTAAAGAATTTCATTAACATTTATGGCTTTAATTAGCATTATTAATAGAAATTACTGTACAGTAAAAATCCTTCCTGAGGAGGAAGTTATGACAAGGACACAAGCACTGCAAAGTTTATCATCACAGCCTGTGGATTTCTTTACTCTGAACAGCGCACATGGCAGGAATTTCTAATTCATTTCTGATTTTGCTTTGCCAGATCAAGTCCATGCAAGGTATTTGCATCATGTTAATAAATGTCTAGTATGAATATATTTTAGTTTACAGGAACTAATGTTATCACACTTATCCTGTACAGGGTCACAGGAAGAACATGCAAACTCCATACATGCAGAACGTCTGGTGGTTATGATACAGTAGATAGATAGATAGATAGATAGATAGATAGATAGATAGATAGATAGATAGATAGATAGATCCATGGAAAATTTTTACGCGTTACCATATCTGGCGAGTAAGGACACTGACCTTAAACACACACACACACACACACACACATACACACACACATACACACACACACACACACACACACACACATACACACACACACACACACACACACACAAATGAAACTTCTTCCATGAATGTTAAATATCTCCATTTAATTATTTACTGTTTTTCTTGGAACATAAAGGCTGTTTTGAGTAAATGTGATGTAGGTTATCACTGCAGTCTTACTGGCTTAGTGAAGTTTTGGACCTTGTGTCCACTCACGCACATGGACACAGAGAGAGAGAGAGAGAGAGAGAGAGAGAGAGAGAGAGGGGTTGTTGAGTTGTTAGCTGGGTGCTAATGCATTAGTTGTGGCCTCAGGCTCCTGGTTTATGTCCTCAGGGCTCAGAGGTTTAAATCCTATCAGTCATGATAGACAAGCCCTAAAACATATAAATCGTGGCCCTGAGCAAAACTTATGTCCTGCTCTCTCTCTCTCTCTCTCACACACACACACACACACACACACACACACACACACACACACACACACACACACACACACACACACAGTACTCTCTCTCTCTCTCTCTCTCTCTCTCTCTCTCTCTCTCACAGACACACACACACATGCACTCTTTTACATACTCACACATAATGTACACACCTGCTGCTGATGAAACAGTAGGCTGTAGTTCTCTACACAGATCCAAATTTATTTATATATAAAAAAAATAAAGTAAAACGTTATATTTAATTTTAGCTGCATTTTATAAAATGTTTACTCACATGCTATTGTTGGGAAGAAAATTGGAGAATGTTAAAAAATTTCAGCTCCTGACATTGATGCCTCGTTAATGCCTTGGTATTGTTTCATAAGTGCCATTATCGAGTCATTATTGATTTTTAAGCGCACTCATGAAGTCGTTATCAGTTTTCATCACTTCCTTACCTGGTTGACAGCATTCGGCAACTAAAAATCCTTGTATTAAATGTACTGTAGATGGAATAATGACAAAAGTAACAAATTGATATTTTAAGGAAAACAGTCATGATTAAACACATTTAAAAGATAAATGTCCAATCACAATAAAAAAAAATTATCTAAATGTCTGATGACAAATTTACCTTATAAAATAGTTGTTGCATAGCTGGCCAAATTTAAAAAAAAATGCTTGTTTGAGAGATTTTGAAAATAAGGACATCAGCTTTGTATTCACACGCACACGAAGCCCCCATCGCACATACAGTACACCTAACACCATAGACCAGGGGTCGGCACCACGTGGATCCGGAGCCGCATGTGGCTCTTTCATCCCCCTGTTGTGACTCCCCATTGCCTTGAAAAATAAATAATGAATATTTTATTGAAATTAATTTTATTTTAGTTAGCTTTTTCACATTTTTTTAATTTTGAATATTATGGTGATTTATTAACCGTGATTTCTTGAACTTTAGAGCCCCGAGCTGTGTTCCATCCCGAAGTGTACTTCACAGGGGGCGCCCTACTCTCTGCTCCATTTGCAATGAACGTCAGTGAAGGGAACTTCTCTCGACAAAACTTCACCATTCAGAACACTATGCGAAGTCACCAGCTCTGACATTCTGCAGGAATTCTTCAGGTGTTCTAATAGAGTTCAGTAATAATGTTTCGGGAGTTTTTAGGAGTTCTTTAAGTTCTCTAACATGAGTAAAAAAAATATGTCTTAACTTAATTAACAAGTACTCTACAACATGAAATATTGAATTAAAACTAATGCCACCTCGAGAGGTAAATACTTTATCTGTATTTCATGAACACCTTCTACACAAATCTATACTTACTGTACTGTATATACTGTACTGTATGTGAATTAGGGAAGCTGAATGCACCAGGGTCTGTAACAAATGTACTGTCTTACTTCATCACATTCTGAAACGATATCTTTATCTGGAGAGATAATACCTACTAATACAGAACCTAAGTCTTGATTTTGTATCTCTTAAAAAAGCTTTAATTATGAATAAAATCACACATCATGTACATGTCCTAATACTCTGGGACATTGTTAATCATAGTTGCTGTAAATAAATAAAGAAATGCAAAGTAGTAATTTTCCCTGTGAGAATGTTCGCTCGGTGTTTGGGACTGTGCTATTTCTAGCTTAACAACTGCATGCATCCTGTAATTATTTCCCTTCTATCACAAGCTGTTCCCATCCTCCCTTGTCTGCTCTTTCTATTTCCTTGGTACATGTAGAGGCGAGGGCAAGGGGGCAGTATTCATACAGGGTACAGAGCAGGACACACACACAACATACTTTTATAAATATCTAGATATTGTATTAATTAATAACTAAATGTCTCTTTTGTGTCTAAATAGTAAGTGCAATAACTATAATGATAACAACAACAATAGCTGTAACTATGATGTGTGCCGAGGGCTAAATGAGCATGTGGTTAATTTATGTATAAATGGAGATGCCTGGAGAAACACACAGCTACAGTAGATTTGGAATTGAGCAGTGGTGTCAAAAGTATTCACATTCATTACTTGAGTAGAAGTATAGATACTAGGGTTCAAAAATACTTCTTTAGAAGTTGAAGTATCAACCCAACCTTTGTACTTAAGTAAAAGTTTAAAAGTACTGGTTTCAAAACTACTTAAAGTATAAAAGTAAAAGTACCGTGAGGGGCGACAAAAGCATTAAGGTCTCGCTTTCTGATCATGTGACGAGGGGGAGGGGGGGTTGTGCGTTGTGCGCGTTTTTATCATGTGAGCTATGGGTGCAGGCGTTGTGTGCATCCTTATGATGCGACCGGGGGGGGGGGGGGTGCGCGTTCTGATCATAAAAGTAGAGTAACGAGGCTATTTTTCAAATGTAAGGAGTAAAAAGTACAGATAATTGCTTAAAAATGTAAGGAGTTGAAGTAAAAAGTCGGGTGAAAAATAATTACTCCAGTAAAGTATAGATACCCAAAATTTCTACTTAAGTAAGGTAACGAAGTATTTGTACTTCGTTACTTGACACCTCTGGAATTGAGACAGAAAGATAAACATGAGACAGCCGAATAAAATGTTGGTGTTTATTTCCTGATAATAACTAGATTTCTTAACAAACTTAGAACTTAGAACGTCCGGAAGGCGGTGAAAGAGGCGAAGCAGCGCTACGGGAGAAAACTAGAGTCACAGCTTCAACAGAGTGACTCTAGGAGCCTGTGGCAGGGACTGAGAACAATAACGGACTACAAAGCACCAACATCCGGTATGACGAACGCGGACGCGACTCTGGCAGACGAGCTGAACACATTTTACGCTCGCTTCGAGGCTGCAGCTAAAGACGCTAGCAATGCTAATGCTAACGGCGCTAATGCTAACGGCGCTAATGCTAACGGCGCTAATGCTAGCGGCGCTAACGGCTGCAGACAGGAAGACACAGTCAGCACCGGGAACGCGCTCATCATCTCCGAGCACGACGTGAGGAGAGACTTCAAGAGAGTGAACACCAGGAAAGCAGCAGGACCAGACGGCATCTCAGGTCGTATTCTCAGAGCCTGCGCAGACCAGCTAGCACCTGTGTTCACTGAGATATTCAACATCTCTTTATCTCAGTCGGTGATCCCCACATGCTTCAAAGAGTCCATTAATTCAAATCAATTCAGTTTTATTTGTATAGCGCTTTTAACAATTGACATTGTCTCAAAACAGCTTTACACAATCAAAAGAATTATTTAAGTTTGTATGGAATGTGAATATGTATGAATCAAAATGTTCAGATATTCCCTGGCGAGCAAGCCCGAGGGCGACAGTGGCAAGGAAAAACTCCCTGAGACGGTAATAGGAAGAAACCTTGAGAGGAACCAGACTCGACAGGGAACCCATCCTCATCTGGGTGAAACAGATAGCAGGAAATGATCTGCATTTATACAGTGTTAAGTGTTAGGTTCAGCTATAATAGTTGATGTTAATTGATGTTATAATACTTGATGTAAAATGGAGTCCAGTAGTTATTCGAGACTCAGATAGACTTGTAGAAAGTTCCAGTCCTGAACTATCGAATTGTCAAGTCCTCAGAGAAACAGCTGACCACACCAGTCGAGGCCAGAACCATCTTCTAAGTATAGAGAATCATCCCCAGACACCAGACGCATCCTAAAGAGACACACGGGGCATCCATGCGATGAGACCTCCAACCAGAAACCGGGCACCAGGATGGATCAGACAGGTCCGGAGGGCAGAGGGAGTCTGGATCACTGGCAGCTCAGGAACCACATGTGTAGCTCGACAGAGAGAGAGAGAGAGAGAAAGAGTGAAAGGGGGAGACAGGGGGAGAGAGGAAAGAGAAAGAGGGGGAGGAAGAGAAGAGGAGGAGAGATTGCAATTAGGTATGGTCACAGTCACAATGTCTAATGTGAATGTATATTTACTGTAGAGTGCAAGCAGGGACTCCGGCAGGACTAACTATGACAGCATAACTAAAAGGGAGAGCCAGAAGGAAACACAAACATGAGGGCTCCCTGAGATGTAAAGCAAACAATCACCTCACCGTCAACAAACCTGAGTGATCAAATGAGACTGAGGAAGACAGCATCTAAACATACCAGTTCACCATAATACTCTACGTCCATGAGTCCCCCAGATCTGCTCCTTTACCTTATGGCAAATCTATTTATAAAAATGCTTGGCTAAATAAATAGGTTTTTAGCCTAGACTTAAACACTGAGACTGTGTCTGAGTCCCGAACACTATTTGGAAGACTATTCCATAATTTTGGGGCTTTGTAAGAAAAAGCTCTGCCCCCAGCTGTAGTTTTCATAATACGCGGTACTGATAAGCAGCCTGCATCCTTTGACCGAAGTAGGCGTGGCGGATCGTAAGACACTAGCAGTTCGCTCAGATACTGCGGCGCGAGACCATTTAATGCCTTATATGTCAAGAGTAGTATTTTAAAATCAATGCGAAATTTCACAGGGAGCCAATGCAGTGAAGATAGGATAGGGGTGATGTGCTCATATCTTCTGGTTCTAGTGAGGACTCTCGCTGCTGCATTTTGGACTAGCTGAAGCTTGTTTATGCACCTAACTGAACAACCAGACAGTAAGGCATTACAATAGTCCAACCTAGAAGTGATAAAAGCATGAACTAGTTTTTCTGCATCATTTAGCGACAATATATTTCTTATTTTGGCGATATTTCTAAGGTGAAAGAATGCTATCCTGGAGATATTATCTACATGAGCTTCAAATGAAAGGCTGGAATCTATAATCACGCCGAGGTCTTTTACTGTTGCACTTGACGGAACAGAAAGGCCATCTAAAGTTACGGTGTGATCTAAGATTTTACTTCTAGCTGTATGCGGTCCTATGACTAGAACTTCTGTCTTATCCGGATTAAGCAGAAGGAAGTTAATTAGCATCCAATTTCTTATGTCCTGAACACATTGCTCAACTTTAGTAAGATGGTTTTTCTCATCAGGTTTTGTTGAGACATATAACTGTGTGTCGTCAGCATAACAATGAAAACTAATACCATGCTTACGGATTATGTTGCCCAGAGGAAGCATGTAAAGGGAAAAAAGCAGTGGGCCTAAAACTGAACCCTGCGGAACGCCAAACTCCACTAGAGAACATGCAGAATAATCACCATTTAAGTCTACATACTCATAACGATCGGTCAAATAGGATCTGAGCCAGGAGAGGGTTGTACACTTAATTCCTACTAAATTTTCTAATCTGTGAAGAAGAATAGCATGATCAATAGTGTCAAAAGCTGCACTGAGGTCGAGTAATACAAGCATAGTTACACAACCCTGATCAGAGGCCAATAGGAGGTCATTTACTACTTTAACGAGTGCTGTTTCTGTGCTGTGATGAGGCCTAAATCCTGACTGATACAGTTCATGTATGCCATTTCTATGTAGATATGAGCATAGCTGCTCCGCTACTATATTTTCCAGAATCTTAGAGATAAAGGGGAGGTTTGATATTGGCCTGTAATTGGACAGCTGACAGGGGTCGAGGTCAGGTTTCTTAATTATTGGTTTAATAACTGCTACTTTAAAAGATTTTGGAACATAACCAATGCTGAGTGAGGAATTAATTATTCTCAACATCGGTTCTGTTATTACTGGTGCTATCTGTTTAAGAAAATGTGTCGGTATAGGATCTAATATACAGGTTGATGAATTTGCAGAAGAGATGAGTGAAATTAGTTCATTCTCTTCAAGAGGAGTAAAGTATTCTAGGTTTGAATCTGACATGGCTAGGTTAACATCAGTATCAATTACATTGTTTGGTTTCAAAGCCTCAATTTTATGCCTGATATTTACAATTTTATTATTAAAAAGTCCTCACTATTGCATGATGTTGTTGTGGAGATTTCTGTAGTGGTCTTATTTCTGGTTAATTTGGCTACGGTATTAAATAAAAATCTAGGATTATTTTTATTTTCGTCTATAAGAGTGGAGAGATACGTTGATCTAGCTACACTAAGAGCTTTCCTATAGTTCAGGATGCTCTCTTTCCATGCTATTTGAAATACCAACAATTTAGTTTGACGCCATTTACGCTCTAATTTCCGAGCAGTCTGTTTTAAAGTGCGCGTGTGATCGTTATACCAGGGAGCGAGTTTCTTATCTCTAATAATTTTTCTTTTAGCTGGAGCTACATTATCTAAGGTACAACGAAGTGTCGACTCTAAATATTCAGTCGCCTGATCAAGTTCTGTGGGGTCAGACGGTGGCCTAATCGAAGTTGGTAACTCTGGGAGATTACTGATAAAACTCTGTGTGGTAGTTGATGTGAATGTACGTTTAATACGGTAGCGCGGTACTGTGCGTACATTATCACTGTGAGACACTTGAATGGAGACAAGATAGTGATCTGAGATAATTTCAGACAGTGGAATTGTGAACACATTTCTTATAGTTAATCCGAAGAATATTACTAAATCTAAAGTGTGACCTGCTTTATGAGTGGGTCCTACTACACACTGATTTACACCTACGGAGTCCAGTATGGATATAAATGCTGTTCTCAGAGGGTCTTCTGGATTCTCAAAATGAATGTTAAAATCTCCAGCAATTAACACTTTGTCTACAGAAATGACCAGGTCTGAGATGAAATCTGCAAATTCACTAAGAAATTCAGAATACGGCCCTGGAGGTCTGTAAATTATAATTAGTGGAATCGACTGAGCTGATTTAATATACTTAAATACACTTATGTTACTATAGAGAATTTCAAATGAGTTAAATTTGTGTCGGTGTTTTTGTACGATAGACAGATTATCATTATGAATAACTGCGACGCCTCCTCCTCTACCAGTTAACCGAGGCTGGTGTATGTAGCTGTATCCAGGAGGACTAGCTTCATTTAGAGCTACATACTCGTCCTGTTTAACCCATGTTTCAGTTAAACAGAGTATATCAAACGCCTGATCTGTGATAATTTCATTAACAATAACTGCTTTTGATGTGAGAGATCTAATATTTAACAATCCTAGCTTCAGATCAGAGGTGCCGGCTGCGCATTCAGTATGATCGGAGTTTGTGGACTTTATGTTAATTAGATTATTGAAACAGACTTTCTGGGTCTTTCTACATTTTTGCTTAGATCGGGGAACAGACACAGTCTCAATATGGTGAACCCTGAGTGACGACTCTATGCAGCTAGCAGACGGTTGGTTTAGCCTGTCTGTCTGCTCCCTGGCCTGGGCTCTGGATTGTCACCGATTAACTAGACCTCTACTGAGACTATGAGCTATACTACAGGAAATGAGAGCAGCACCTTCCCGAGTGGGATGGACACCGTCCCGCCCTAACAGGCCAGCTTTGCCCTCAAAGGTCTTCCAATTGTCTATGTAGCCCACATTATTTTTGGAGCACCACCTGGACATCCAGCGGTTCAGCGACCATAACCTGCTGTAAGCTATGTCGCCACGTCTCATTGGGATGGGACCAGAGCATACTACTTCATCGGACATCGCCTTCGCTAATTTAAACACCTCTGTAAAGTTATTCTTACTAACCTCTGCCTGACGAAGGCGTATATCATTAGCTCCAGCATGTACCACTATCTTAGAGAACCTGTGCTGTCCTAGAGCCCTAAGATTACCTGCTATGTCCGGTGCTCTGGCTCCCGGGATACACCTAACCACTGCCGCTGGCGCCCCTAAAGGTCTAGCTAATGTCACGTGCCTCAGTATAGAGTCTCCTATAACCAGAGCTCTTTCAGGTTTCTCAGCGGGTGCATCACTGAGGAGAGCAAACCTGTTGGACACGTGAGGCGCAGAGGAGGTGTGCTCCGGTGGGCTAGCCTTAGCGTTAGCTTTGGCTGAACGAGTATGCCGCCGAGTCGTCACCCACTCGCCCCGCTGTGAGGGCTCTAATGCCGGAGTCGGCGGCTGTTTATCTCCGCCTGCGGCACCCAGACTGTCCGCTACAGGAATAACGCTGCTCTCACACTCTCTAACACTCTCTAAAGTCTGGATGCGCTCCTCTAATGCTGATATCTTCTCCGTCAGAGTGCTCACTAACACACACCTATCACAAATAAAGTTATCACTAATGACGGAGGAAGAATGTCTAAACATCCTGCACTCTACACACTGAACAAGCTGAACGGTAGACATTATAACGTACCTCTGTGTCGGAGTTTTTAGTTGTTTAGTTGAGGAAACTCGCGCGTTGCGAAACTTTCGCGGCAACAATACGAAAACAGGAAGCTACGTCACCAACAGGAAACTGCTAATTAAGTCTTGGCAGGACGGCCATCACTTCATTATTGTTCCTGTTCCAAAGAAACCACATCCTGCTTCTCTCAATGACTATCGCCCTGTAGCTCTCACCTCAGTAGTGATGAAGTGCTTTGAACGCCTTATCAGAGACTTCATCATTTCTTCACTACCCGACACACTGGACCCACTACAGTTTGCATACCGTCAGAACCGCTCCACAGACGATGCAATCTCTCATCTCCTCCACACATCACTCACTCACCTGGACACTAGGAAAGGGAATTATGTTAAAATGCTCTTCATCGACTACAGCTCTGCTTTTAACACAATAATTCCTTCCACACTCACCACCAAGCTGGAGCACCTGGGACTGAGCTCATCTATATGTCAGTGGATCTCCAATTTTCTGACTGGCAGACCACAGGCAGTAAGGATGGGCGGACATGTCTCAGCTACACTCACTCTCAGCACTGGAGCCCCCCAGGGTTGTGTTCTGAGCCCCCTGCTGTACTCTTTGTACACCCACGACTGCGTGGCCACTACCAACTCCACCTCCATCATCAAGTTTGCTGACGACACCGTCGTGGTCGGACTGATCACCAACAATGATGAGTCGGACTACCTAGAGGAGATTGGAAATCTGGAGAACTGGTGCCAGAGGAACAATCTCCTCCTGAACGTCAGTAAGACAAAGGAGCTGATAGTGGACTTTAGTACAAAGCAGGAGAGGAACTACCAGACCCCCGTCATCAACAGGAGCCCAGTGGAGAGAGTGGACAGCTTCAGATACCTCGGTGTTCACATCACGCAGGACCTATCATGGTCCTGTCACATCAACACCGTGGTGAAAAAAGCCCGGCAGCGTCTCTACCACCTCAGACGCTTGAGAGACTTTAGACTGCCCTCCAAGGTGCTCAGGAACTTCTACTCCTGCACCATAGAGAGCATCCTGACGGGAAACATCACGACCTGGTTCGGGAACAGCACCATGCAGGACAGACGAGCTCTACAGAGGGTGGTGCGATCAGCCGAACGCATCATCCGCACTGAGCTCCCTGACCTGCACTCCATCTACAGCAAGCGGTGCTGGACTAAGGCCAGGAAGATCATGAAGGACCTCAGTCACCCCAGTAATGGACTGTTCTCTTTGTTGCGGTCTGGGAAGAGATTCCGCTCCCTAAAGGCCAACACAGAGAGACTGAGGAGGAGCTTCTTCCCGCAGGCGATAAGGTCTCTCAATCACACCTCCACACAGGACTAATAACATCTTTTAAGCTCACAACACTGACTGGACAATCATGGACACATTCATACACACTTGCACTAAATACTCATACATCTGGACAATTGCACATGTCACCTTTCATGCATATTTGCACAACCACGGACACTTTAATACCATATTTCTATATTTTTGCAATATTTTATTATGCCCTTATGCACAGTTAATTTTACAAATTTTACTAGTTAAAATTATTTCTTAGTATTTCCTTTTTATTGATTATTTATTTTACGTACAAGATTTTATTTTCTTATTTTCTTTTTTTTAAGGTCACTGGCGGTCGTATAAAAGCATTTCACTGCATATTATACTGTGTATGATTGTGTATGTGACTAATAAAATTTGAATTTGAATTTGAATGTGGAACCTTTTGGTGGCAAAACACATAATAGATTTAATTGACAAAATTTATAGTAACAAAAAGTAAAGGAAGTAAATAAATAACACTTAATATCTGGTTTCATACTCCTTATTAACATTAACTGCACCAAGTGACCCAAGTGACCAAATTGTTGCCATGTTTCATAATAAAAAATTTCAAATAAGCCACTTATTGCTCTGCAGCTTTATTTCTGTTTTTGCTTGTTTTTAGCGGTGCTGCTCAACAGGATTATGGTCTGGTGACTGACTTGCCCAGTCTAAAGCCTTTCACTTCATAGCCCTGATGAAGTCCTTTGTTGTGTTTTGCTTCATTGTTGATTATGATGGTCATGAAGTACCTCCGAACTAGATTGGATGCATTTCCCCATAAAGTGACAAACTTTATTCTTCTTCATTCTTCTTGTGTCTACCATCATGAGTTCCATCACCATTATTAAGCCTTAGTAAACCTGTTCCAGAAGCACTACAGTACCTCCTCCAGTATCCATTTAGTAGATGTTACTCTTGGTTTTAAAACTATTGTGGCAGATCTTGGTATTCCTTTGAAATATAAATCTGGTGTTCTAATGTTTATTCCTGATTAATGTTTTGGATCTGACCTGTTGATGTCAAGGTTTTGTTTTTTCACTTTAGTTTTTTCGCTCTTTTCTTAGCTTTGATATAGCTTACTTTCCTTTTTATGACATGATCTAGGAAATCTAGAAACAACAGGAAAAGAAATAGATGAATGAATAAATAAATAAATAAATAAATAAATAAGAGTCTGGGATGGATAATGGGTTTGCTTGGAGTTTATTTATAAAAATGAACTGAAATTCCCCAAAAGTGGTTGTGAGCTCTGGGAGACAAAATAATAATAATAAAAAAAATCCCTCAAATTTTCCCCTAAAATTAAGTACTTACTGTAAACTACTTAAAAAAAAGAAATACATTTATATATATATATATATATATATATATATATATATATATATATATATATATAAAACACACTTCCCTTACTGGTGCAAGCGTGACCTACTGTCGCCTAGCACGTCCAGGGTCCGGGTTGGATTCCCACCTCGGGGGAATCGGTTTGCATGTTCTCCCCGTGTTTGATCATTGAGGACCATGTGCATTTTGAGGGTAGCGACAGTGTCAGCCTCTCTACTGCTATTATAAGCCCTGCACTTTGGCTAAATTTGAAGGTGAGTATTTCTGTACTTTTACTCAGGTGCACAAGAGGACTTTTACTTTTACTTGAGTAATATTTGCCATGTTAAAGGTTATTATTTCATTACACTCTCATTTTTTTTTTTTGCTTCATCGTAAAATGACTGAATAAGACAAATAAATATATAAATTCATTAATAATACTTAGATTGTCTTGTTCCAGGGAAACAACAAAACTTTAACTCATCTGTCCTGAAGATAGCAGACAACACAAACAAAAAACACTGACACTAAATGCTCCTTCCATAAACGTTTAATGATCATCAGCTTACAGGAAACACGATGATCTTGTTATTTGGAGTGACTGCTACTGTTCCAGCAAATAAGCTGGAGAGAGAACTCATTAGAATGAATGTAATAATATAAACCTGCCATTTGGAGTAAATACACAAATAGATCAGAATATGATACTTGACAAGTATTTTTTTTTGCGAATATCAATTATTGCTCATAACCCATATAACATATGCATTTCAAGCATTACATCAAAGTTAATATCTTTTTTTAAGCCTTAGATGAACTCAAAGTAAACACACAGAGAGAGCTCACATTCCCCTTCATCACGCAAAGCTATTGTTAGGAATATCGATGAGATGCAGACATCAGATGAGAGCGGGGAAACAGGCTGATCTCCAAGCTAATAGAAAAACATCGATGGCTCTGATATAGAAAGGTCAGACTCTGTGGGAGTGATGAACAGGAAAGCGACTGACCCTCACGCGTCTTTGTTTAGTTCATGGCGTCATTCAGATCTGTATTGGCTTTTTTGAAATTGTTGATGATGAACCGTGGCAGGCGGCACGGTGGTGTAGTGGTTAGCACTGTCGCCTTGCACCTCCAGGGTCTGGGTTCGATTCCCCGGCCAGGCTCGATTCCCGTCTCTGTGTGCATGGAGTTTGCATGTTCTCCCCGTGCTTGGTGGGTTTCCTCCGGGTACTCCGGTTTCCTCCCACAGTCTAAAGACATGCAGATTAGGCTAATTGGTGTTCCCAAATTGACCGTAGTGTGTGAATGAGTGTGTGCCCTACGATGGATTGGCACCCTGTCCAGGGTGTACCCCACCTTGTGCCCCAACCCTCCTGGGATAGGCTCCAGGCCCACCGCGACCCTGAATAGAAGGATAAAGCGGTATAGAAGATGAATGAATGAATGAATGAATGATCCGTGGCTAGGAGCTGCTAGGTCATGTTTAATAGGTGATGTTAATTAGCTGATGATGTCTCTGTGGGACATGGTGGTGTAGTGTCGCCTTGCACCTCCAGGGTCCGGGTTCGATTCCCGGCCAGGCTCGATTCACGTCATATTTTGCCAAATAAGGCCAATATGATGATATTTCTGAAAAGGAATTGCTTTAATTTGAATCTGGTTCGTAAACATGCCAATAATACCAACTACTGTATATTACTGTTCTTGGTGTTAAATTATTATAGTGGGCAGCTAGTGTGTACAGTACATTACAGTTTTTCTCGATTGCTAAGACACATTCCTGGAAAGCTGCGCTCCTTTTCCCTAAACTGAGAACACAAAACCCAATTTTCAAGCTACAGTAGGTGGACAACCAGACTGCTCATTACCGTCGCGCTCACCGCCGTGGAAACGCGGCAGCGGACAAAATAAACCAGTAGCATTTCAAAATAATTCGTGAAATGACCGCCAGGTGGCGCAAATTGACATTTTCCGTCGTCTCGGTTTTTAAATATATTTAGAGCTTAAGTCATAATAAAGTCATAACAATATGTTGTAGCGGAGAAATACTACAACTATGATAATTTACACATCCAAGTACTGTGTCCAACAAACATGAAAAACTATAAATATAAAAAAAATATGAGTTAGAAAACATTGGTTTTATTTTGTTTAGACAGACTCTGTTTTTATCTGTTTAGTGTTATTATTAAAGAAAACAGCACAAACGACAGCACTAGGGCTTTTTTTATTTATTTATTTCGACAATACTTACAGAGTTTAAGACATCAAGATTTAAATATAGAAATAACTAAAACAAATAGAGCAAACTTCCAGAATAGATAATAAAAAAATAAATCAATAAAAAAAGATGTATGCAGTATAATCGGGGCCTCTCATTACATTATTTGCTCGCACTTTGTCTGGCACTGAACCAAAATATATTGTCTTACATTTGTGAATAAAATATCATTGTTTTTTTCAGAGATTTATTTGTGCAAAATAATATTTATGCAATATAATTACAGGCTCTGGATTCGTTTTTCGTTTGCAGTATAAACCAAAATACATCTTACGATTTGTGAGAGATTTGTGGTAAAAAAAAAATCAGTTTTTTCAGACATTTGTCTGTACAAAATAATTTTTATGCAATATAATCACAGGCTCTTGATTCGTTATTTGTTTGCAATATAAACCAAATTACATTAACCATATAATATAAACCAGAATATAAACCAAAATATTTAATTTGTTGTATTAAATATTTATGCCGTCTCATAAAGGATCCAGAGATTTCGTTGTACTAAATAATATTTTTGCTGTATAACCATCTTAATTCGTTAACCGTAGATTTTTTCTGCGATTCAGTTGTACTGAATGATGTTTATGCAGTATAATCAAGCTCTCTTATTTTGTTATTTGTTCGCATTTGGCTTGCACTTGCTGCATTGCACACTACTGAGCATCCAAGCGTGGCAACGCATGCTTGGTTTAAGTTGGACATTGACGCACATATTGTAAATTAATGTGAATCGTAGGGCATTATATTCCTGCCACAATTCTCACAGCTGCACAGTATGTATTGAAATAATAACAATAGTGTTTTTCTTTACTGAATAGAAATATAATTGCGCAACTGTTAAGCATTAGCCCGTACTTGATAACACAAAAACACAAGCGCTGCTGTATAATATCTAACGCGAATTTTATGGTCATTTGGTCATTTATGGTGTTCATTTTATTTTTTTTATTTTTGTCTTTGATGTTAACTACACAAAGCAGTGTCAAACCCACCTACATCTCCAGCATACTGTTTGATTGATGGACATGAGTCCGCATCTGTTACATTTTTGGTGACAACAGTTTTTCAGCACACATGTTTTTACTGTGTAGTCGACCGCGCGCGCACAACCTCTCGCAGGTGCAGAGGCAGAGAGTATGCCGTTTTAACAGGGGTGGGGATAAGAAAACAGCAGAGAAACTGACTGGCCATTTTAATAATTCATTGATACGTTGATGTCTTTGGTTTCGGCTGTGAGTGGATCCGCTGTAGTAATCCACGTTTTATACAAATTACATAAGCTGATTTTCCCCCCATTAATTTATATAAAAGCAGACATTTCGCTTTCTGTATCTGTATTTCAGTCATGATATACTAACATATTTTTGCTGTGTAGTGCGCGCGCTACATCTCACGGGCGAGCCTCCACACAGCAGACCAAATCATCATTAGCGCGTCCCTCCCCCCAAACAGCGCAGCAAGGAGCATTTACATTTAAACAATTTATTCATACAGATGTACCTGTTACTGAAGAACTGTGGCAGCGGGCACACCTAAAAATAAATGCAGGATTATTTTTTTTTATAGTTTTATATAAAAAAAAATCCTTTTATAAATGTGGGCTACTGTTATCTACTTCAAATATTTGTTAAAACAGCCAGGAAACTCACTCTGACCATTTTAATAATTCATTGATAAATTAGTGATTCCTTTGGTTTCGGCTGTGCTGAAGGTGATCATGTCATCTCGTCGTCTCCGCAGCAGTGAGCGCGCCTACAATTCACTTTTCATACGAATTACATAATCTAATAATTTTTTTCATTAGTTTATATAAAAGCAGATATTTCGAGTATACACGGCGAGTATACACGGAGTATCGGTTCATTTTCTGACGCGCTCAAGTTCACCGAAAACAATACAGAACCCCGTTTAGTGTAATTTATTTCATTTAATAAATCTACTACAAATTTAAAGAACACAAAATATAAGATGACACAAGACCCTACACGTGTAGCTTTTCTAATTACGGGGTGGTTGTTCTTGCAGTTTTACTGTGTGTGCTTTGCAATGTCAGACACATACAATACAAATGCAAATAATACACCTCCCCAAGTGTGAATAGCTGTTCTCACCTACAGTATACACTCGGAGAAACTAAAATCACCACTGTTCATGGTTTCAGCAAACTGGGGAGGATCTTGGATCTTGCTCAGGCCTCTTCTTAAATTTGTGTAAATTTAAAATCTTCTGAATTCTAAAATTGACATTGTTACAGTTTGTAATCCCTGGAATGAGATTTTTCTTACCATAACATGTAGTGTTCTTAATCATTCTACACTGTTTTTAATTACTCTACAATGTTTTAATTTTAGATTTTATTTATAAATAAACAAACCAAATAAAATTATTCCATGTGTATTTACCCTTTGTAAAATAGCATAAAAAATGATGGGTCGTGTATCGAGCGATTAAAAACAATACAAGGCACGTTATGATGAGGAAACTTTCTATCTCTTCCATTCCAGTGATTAAAAAACGGTAAAAATGTCAATTTTGGAATCCACAGATGCTCAAACAGCAAAAGAAAATGATGATAATAATAATCAAAAGAGTAATATTATTCTTTTTGCTGTTTATGTCCACCATTTAATAATGATTTAATTATCAATAATTAAAGCTGCTCGTGTCGGCTCATATCGGGAGCATTTTTGATCAAAGAGGAGAGTAGAAGTGGAAAACTGAAAGTGTGTACAAACAACAGCACAATGCATGTGTGTGAATGGCTGAAACGTGGTTGTGAATAAACCTTTTAGTGAATGTAAAATGTTTGCGTGATCCCGCAGCGCGCATGTGCGCTCTTTAACGTTGCCGAGTATTGATCTAAAGTCAGATGAACGCGCGCGCCGATATGAGAGATTAGATTTCTCTTTTCCCAGAAATACAGCAAACACATATTATAGGTGTTAAATAAGCGCTGTCTATGCGGTGCTGGGAGAAACGCACGCCGATGTGAGCCGCTGTATTTCAATCATGATATACTAACTCTACCTCTCACGGGCGAGCCTCCACACAGCAGACCAAATCGTCATTAGCGCGTCCCTCCCCCCAAACAGCGCAGCAAGGAGCATTTACTTACATCTAAACTGAGTCATTTACATAAATCACTGATCACATTTAAACAATTTATTCATACAGATGTACTGTACCTGTTTTATAGGTTTGTTACTGAAGAACTGTGGCAGCGGGCACACCTAAAAATAAATATTATAGTTTTATATAAATAAAAATGCTTTTATAAATGTGGGCTACTGTTATCTACTTCAAATATTTGTTAAAACAGCCAGGAAACTCACTCTGACCCTTTTAATAATTCATTGATAAATTAGTGATTCCTTTGGTTTCGGCTGTGCTGAAGGTGATCATGTCATCTCGTCGTCTCCGCAGCAGTGAGCGCGCCTATAATTCACTTTTCATACGAATTACATAATCTAATCATTTTTTTCCATTAGTTTATATAAAAGCAGATATTTTGCTTTCTATAAGTATATATTTTTCACGTCTGTGAGGCGAGTATACATGGAGTTTGGGTTAATTTTCTGACGCGCTCAAGTTCACCAAAATCAATACAGGACCCCATTTACTTTATTTATTTAACAAAATCATAAAGTTTTTTCGTCATTGTGAGTGCACCTAAATAAAAGTAGAGTCTTATAAAAGCTACAAATTTAAAGAACACAAAATATAAGATGACACAAGACCCTACACGTGTAGCTTTTCTAATTACACATAATAAAAAGGCTCAGTGTGTTAACGTTTACGTTGCTTAAATTCGATCCTAAAAAAACTGAATTTAATTTTAATCATAAATTTGTACTGTAACGTTACTACTGTGATTATGAATTCGTTTAATTACAATGTTTCACTTTATTTTATCTGGAACGATGTGCAGCTCGTTGACGACCTGCGCCTCATTAAGCCTGGAGAGAACGAACTGATGCCTGAGGCGTCAGTCTATAGTTATATAGCGCCACTCAGCGGTAAAAGCCAGCAAACACACAAACCCAAATGCTGACGCCATACACCGGCGACAGTAGAAGTCACATACTGCTTGTGCACCCACTGTACAGTTCATTCACAAAACCTCTGACTCTTCTTGCAAAACCAAACTCTCACCCCAAAACAGTTTAATCTGTGCTCAAAACTGATCTATTCTGATCAACTGATCAAAACAAAATACCTGGGCATTTTTAACTCTTGTACATAGAAAAAAGAATATGCAAAAAAACAGAAATCCTGTGCATTTACATGTAGCACTTGTATGTAGAAATAAAGCACAAAAAAAAAATAAAATACAAAGAAAAGAAGTCAGCCACAGCATAATTTCTCCGTACTGGGTCAGCCCACAGGACTTCATCTACATCACAGGCCACATTTTCTCTGGCCAGGCAATGAGGGAAAAAACCCCTGGCACGCTGTACCCAGGCTTGACATGACTCCACACCTATGTCACCACAGGCCGGTTCCATGGCTTGCAGGAGATTTACCCTGGTGTAAGGTTGGCGTTCATATACCTTCCACCGCCATGAGGACAAGAATTCTTCAATGGGGTTCAGGAAAGGGGAGTACGGTGGAAGGCAAAGATTTATAAAACCTTGGTTCATATTGAACCTCTCTCTAATCTGGAGGCCTCTGTGAAAACTCACATTGTCCCAAACAACAATATAGATGGGCTGCTCATCCTGCTGCCCTAACAGAGCATCTCGCATGTGATTGAGGAAAATGAGGAGCTGGTGAGTGTTGTAGGGCCCGAGGTTGGCCTGATGGTGGACAACACCATGACTGCTGATGGCCGCACACAATGTGACATCGCCACCACGCTGCTCAGGGACAACAACAATGTCCTGTTGTCCAATCACACTAGGCCTCTCCTTCTCCTTTTGGTGAGATTAAACCCAGCTTCATCCATGTAGATGTATTCATGGAGTTTTTCCATCGCATCCAGTTCAAAAACTCTCTGTAGAAATAGATATATATTTTTGTGATATAAATCTACAATAAATCACTACTTACAGTAAACCAACATTTATGGGTCTGGATATATACCAACCTGTACATACTGGAATCTTTGCTCTTTGACTCTATCAGAGTTGCGTTCAAAGGGCACTCTGTGCAGCTGTTTCATGTGCAGTATGTTGCGCTTGAGGACACGGTCAACAGTAGAGAGACTGACACTGTCGATACCCTCAAAGAGCACATGGTCCTCAATGATCCTCAGCTGAATTTCACGCAGTTTAATGGTGTTGTTCTCACGGACCATGTCGACAATTAGGGTCTCTTGGTGAGGGGAGAACATAGATGTCCTGCCACCCCATGTGGCAGTCTTTCAATTCTACAAAAAGAGAACATGCACTACAAAATACGTAGATGGAATAGACCTACAAACAGTCAGACTAATCCTCCATTACAATACTACAGTACAGTACACCGGTACAGTGATGTACTGAAACATGTTTACTGTGGTACAGTACATAGTACAGTCATTGTACATATGGAATTGTTGTCAACATTTACATACTATAATGTCAAAAAAGTTAACTAACTGTTCTCTTCTTTAAATCTTCGGATTATGGTGGATAATGAATCTACTGTGTA
The DNA here is from genome assembly GCA_030522415.1 of Channallabes apus. NCBI lineage: Eukaryota > Metazoa > Chordata > Actinopteri > Siluriformes > Clariidae > Channallabes > Channallabes apus. Next base: position 3,790,355 of record CM060120.1, on the reverse strand, counting down.
CACAGTGAATCTACTGATGTTTGGTTTTACCCTTAGTCCGGCCTCCTTCATGGTCATACCATGGACAAGAACATGGTCAATCACAGTAGCTCTGATTTCGTCTGATATTACTGTTCTTTGTCCTCGCTGACTACCTCGACCACCTTGACCTGCTCGACCTCCTCTCACACGAACTCCTCTTCTTAGATTTCTATCCATTGTAGTGCCTCACAAACCAGTGGTCTGTCTTATATGTACCCTCACATCATTAGCCACAAGTGTTATAAATTTTGAGTTGTTGTGTTCAACCGGTGACACCTGAGCTTTAACTGTGTTTGACTTTTGCCACCTGTGCTCAACATTATGCAACACAGGTACATCACAATGACAATGTGTTGACAAGATGTGTCTAAACAGGTAAAAAGTGCTTATGGTTTTGCCAAAAGACTGACTGATTCAATAAGTGGGTTCAGGCAACTGAGAATTTTGTTCAGACAATAGGGTTTAGTGTTTTAGCAAACGAGAAAAACTGTAATTGTGTTTTGTATCTATTATAATGTACGTGTACTTGTTTATTTGTTTACATTTATTTTAATTTTATTTTTTTTTAAGCCATTCATTAATGTTATCCAGTATTTTTGTGGCTCTTTTTATCAGTTCAGGCACCGTTATCATAAAAAACCCAAACAATACCCAACCCTATTCAATATTGTTTACATCACTGTTACCCCAATACCAGCATTGCTTTGGAATGAAAATCTACATGGTTTTTCACAAGTTTTTTTGTAATATTGGAAATGTTTTTGGGTGGCTGGAATGGATTATCTGGATTAAATGGATTATTATTTATGTCTAGCGAGGTTCCACTGTACCTAGCTCTTTGCTAAGGAGAACAAAGAGCTAGGTACTGTCATGTCTAGCCGTGGGTACAGAGAACGCAGACGCAGAGTTAGGCAGAAATGATGATCTTATTTATTATTTTTTGTCCGTAAGCCTACACACATGTAATACTTAAATACTACTCCAGGCCGGGGTCTGCAGGCGGGCTAACGAAGGAGCATGAAACAAAAAGAGACACTTGTCTGTAAACTGGAACCAAGAGGAAGTCTTTCTGGGAAATCAGTCCCAGTGTAGCCGTAGGAGGCTCGAATCCGCCTCGCCTGCAGATACCACTCAGTCCTGGGTGAGGGAGAAAGAGAAGCATCGGGTGAGAGAACGACACAGAAGGGTGCACAACAGTGAACAGACAAAAGGGCTCTGGGCTCAGCTGCTATATATAGAGACACACAGGGGTAGACACAGGTGAACTTGATAATGAACTTAACGGGGAACTAATACACACGTAGACACACTAGGGGGAGACAGAGTGACGGCTCAGTAGTCCGGTGAGCCGGATCTTACTCCCCAGGGCTGAGGTGGCTCGAATGTGACATCACCCCCCCTCCCAGGACCGGCTTCCCGAGAGGGGCGTGGGCGCGCTCTCTGCATTACCGGAGTGGGCGGCTGGCGGGGGGGGCGACCCGGAGGGCGCGGCGCTGGGCGATCCGGCCTTCTCTGATGGAAATCAGAGATGAGTTCCCGACTCAGTACATCTCTCGCCGGGATCCAGCTGCGCTCCTCCGGTCCGTATCCCTCCCAGTCGACCAAATATTGCAGAACACCCCCTCTCCTCCGGGAGTCTAGTAGTTCTTTGACTCTGAATGCAGGGGCGCCCCCAATTTCCACAGCCCCGGGAAGCGAAGGGTTCGCGGCGCCCCCGTCCAGGGGGCCCCGGACCACTGGCCTGAGAAGTGAGACATGGAAAACAGGGTTAATATGCATGTGAGAGGGTAACTGTAACTTAAATGAAACGGGATTGATTATTGCTATTATGGGAAAGGGGCCGATGTATTTTGGGGAGAGTTTCCGGCAGGGCAGGTTGAGGGAGAGGTCCTTTGTTGAGAGCCACACTCGATCTCCTATCTGGAGCGGAGGACTTTCCCTTCGTCGTCTATCGGCGAACTTTTTGAACCTACGAACTGCTTGGGAGATTTTGGTATGCGCATTTTCCCACACTGCTTCCGCTCTTTTGAACCACTGATCCACCAGGGGAATATCGGTGGTAGTGGCATCCCAAGGACACAGCGGAGGTTGGTACCCAAGTACAATTTGAAACGGCGTTAAGCCGGTTGAGGAGTGTTTCAAAGAATTTCGTGCATATTCCGCCCAGAATAAACAGTCTGCCCACTCATGCTGTCGACTACTACAATATGCGCGGAGGTACCTCCCGAGATCTTGGACAGTCCGCTCTGCCTGCCCATTCGATTCAGGGTGATAGCCCGAGGTTAGGCTAACAGTGGTCCCCAATTTCTGGAAGAAAGCTCTCCAGACTCGCGAAATAAATTGGGGACCACGATCAGAAACAATGTCCTCCGGAATACCGTAGTAGCGAAACACTGTATCGAATAGGGTTTCTGCCACCTGGAGGGCGGTTGGGAGAGAGCTAAACGGGAGGAAGCGGCATCCCTTTGAGAATCGGTCGACCACTACTAGAACTGTGGTGTACCCCTTGGACACGGGCAGATCCGTCACAAAATCCACGGCAATGTGGGACCACGGTCTGTTCGGTGTTGGTAGGGGCATTAATTTCCCAACTGGCAACTTTCGAGGGGTTTTGGATGTTGCGCAAACCGTACAAGACGAAACGACTGCTTTCACGGCTTCCCGCATTTTCGGCCACCAGAACTTGGGTTCTAAAAGCTTATACGTTCGCCATTCCCCGGGGTGTCCTGATGACATGTTGCAATGCGCCTCAATCATCACTCGTTCGCGCAGGGACTCCGGGACGTAGGTTCGGCCCGGAGGGCACCCTGGAGGCGTGGGTTGGGACCGCGCCTCCCGGGCTATCTCCGCGTCGAGATCCCACCTCACCGGAGCCACCACGAGTGACGTGGGCAATATGGTATCGGGATCTGACTTTAAATCCGGCGCCGGAAAACAGCGGGATAACGCATCCGCTTTCTTATTCTTTGACCCGGGACGATACGTGATAATAAAGTGGAAGCGCGTGAAAAACAGCGCCCAGCGGGCTTGACGAGAGTTCAGTCTCTTTGCTTGTTGGAGGTACTCGAGATTTCTGTGATCTGTGAGCACCACAAAGGGGTGTTTAGCTCCCTCCAACCAATGCCTCCACTCCTCTAACGCCGCTTTTACTGCCAGCAGTTCGCGATTACCGATATCATAATTGCGTTCGGCAGGTGTTAGTTTTCGCGAAAAAAAAGCGCAGGGGTAAAGCTTTTCAGGGTGGCCATGACGCTGTGACAGCACTGCTCCCACTCCCACCTCCGACGCATCGACCTCCACTAAAAAGGGCTTATTAGAGTCGGGTAGTTTTAAGATAGGCGCAGAGGTGAAAGCTTGTTTTAAGCGCTGGAATGCTGCGCGTGCCTCCAGCGAGAACGCGCGTAGTCGTTGTGGCTTCCCCTTTAACAACCCTGTGAGCGGTGCTGCCAATGTACTAAAGCCCCGGATAAAGCGTCTATAGAAATTTGCAAACCCTAAAAAGCTTTGTAGCGCCTTCACTGACTTGGGTTCCGGCCATTCCTGCACCGCCGTTACCTTGGCAACATCCATCTCAACCCCCTGTGGCCCTATGCGGTAGCCGAGAAATGCGATCTCACTTTGGTGGAATGCGCATTTCTCCGCCTTCACATAGAGCCCGTGCTCGCGCAGGCGACGAAGGACGGCGGTTACATGACCGACATGTTCAACATATGACCGCGAGTATATCAGAATATCATCTAAATATACTATAACGAAACGGTTTAACATATGCCGAAACACGTCGTTCATAAACCCCTGAAACACCGCAGGTGCATTCACCAGTCCATAAGCCATTACGTTATATTGGTAATGACCCGATGTCGTGCTAAATGCAGTCTTCCATTCATCTCCCTTGCGGACACGAACAAGGTTATATGCGCTGCGGAGGTCGAGTTTGGTAAAAATGGACGCACCGCGGAGCTGGTCGATTGCGGCCGGTACCAGGGGCAGTGGGTGCTTATATTTAATTGTAATGGCATTGAGCCCTCGATAATCAATGCACGGACGTAAGCCCCCGCCTTTTTTTTCGATAAAAAAGAACCCTGCCGACGCGGGTGACGTGGACCTGCTGATGAGCCCCTGACCGAGAGCCTCAGTCACGTATTCCTCCATCGCCCGTGTTTCTGCCACAGACAATGGGTAAACACGTGAGCAAGGCGGTGCTTTCCCGGGCAGGAGCTCAATCGCGCAGTCCCACGGCCGATGAGGGGGAAGTCGTGCAGCAGCCCTAATACTAAACACTTCTTTAAACCTAGTGTACTCTGATGGCACCACGGTCGTTACGAGGGCGCTTGGACTTTCAATAGTTGTAGTTTGGACCATCAAATCCGATGGTTTACAGAATTGAGCGCACCGTGGGGCCCAGGCTATGATGCGGGAACTAGTCCAATCAAAATCAGGATTGTGGGAGCTGAGCCATGGGAGGCCTAGCACGACGGAATGATCCGACTGAGGAAGTACAAAAAATTTTAATTCCTCAGTGTGATCGGGGAAAGTTAATCGTAGGGGTGCGGAGAGATTTTCAACCGGTGAATGCGTTAACGTTTTGCCATCGAGAGCTTTTATATGGATCGGGTGTGGAAGCTTCGACACAGGAGCTCGCAGCGAGGAAAGGATAGCGGCCGAGATGAAGTTACCAGCCGAACCCGAGTCTATTAAAGGAAACACAGAGACAGAACGGTTATTAAATGTAAGAGAAGCTTTCAAACAAAAATCATGGTGGGTGCGGGGAGGTGTGTGTGCTGTTACTTGGAGTAACGGGCAGTTCTTAATCAGGTGCGATCCCCCCCCACAGTACAAGCACAGTCCCGACGAGAGCCGTCTCCTCCTTTCCTGCGCTGACAAGCGAGACGTGCCTACATCCATCGGTTCGGGCTGGTTCCCCTCGCGCGGTTCGGCGGGGTTCTTGTTCGGGCTCTCGCGCCGATATGCTTCAGCACGGCTTCCGGTTCCCCTTGGCACTGGATGTTTGCGTTGTCCGCGGAGGTGCTGGTCCAATTTGATCGCCAGGTCTATGCAGCCGTCGAGAGACAGGTCGGCATCCCTGCACGCTAACTCCAGCTGCAGGTCCGGGTGTAAGCCATCTCGGAACCTGGCTAGCAAGCTCTTAGTGCACCAGCCACTCTCCGCGGCGAGGATGCGAAATTTAACCGCATAGTCCGCGACTGACGATTGGCCTTGTCTTATCCGCAAGAGCTGCTGTTCCCCCGTTTTACCGTGATCTGGGTGGTCGAACACCGCGCGAAAGGACTCGAGGAATAATTCGTAGTTCGCAGTGACACCCCCGCCCGCGCTCCATACCGCTGAGGCCCAGTCCAACGCTGACCCGGTCAGATGCTGGATGACGAAGGAGATCTTCTTGCTGTCCTGAAGCTGTGGAAAATCGCTCAGAAATAACTCACAAGTCAGCAGAAATTTTTTGCATCCCTCAGGGTCTCCCGCATACCTCTCGGGCGGGGCTGCCCTCGGAGGAGATCGGGAGGCTCGCGTGCGGAGATTCGCCCGTGGCGAGGAACCGGTAGAGAGGGAGTGGACACTACGCGCCAGATCGTTAATGGCCCTCGCCAGTCCGTCAATCTGCCCCTGCTGTCTTCGGACATAGTCGAGGAACGGTGGGTCTTCCTCTGGAAGAGGAGTCTCTGCTGCGTTCAAAAAGGTCTGTTCATCTGTCATGTCTAGCCGTGGGTACAGAGAACGCAGACGCAGAGTTAGGCAGAAATGATGATCTTATTTATTATTTTTTGTCCGTAAGCCTACACACATGTAATACTTAAATACTACTCCAGGCCGGGGTCTGCAGGCGGGCTAACGAAGGAGCATGAAACAAAAAGAGACACTTGTCTGTAAACTGGAACCAAGAGGAAGTCTTTCTGGGAAATCAGTCCCAGTGTAGCCGTAGGAGGCTCGAATCCGCCTCGCCTGCAGATACCACTCAGTCCTGGGTGAGGGAGAAAGAGAAGCATCGGGTGAGAGAACGACACAGAAGGGTGCACAACAGTGAACAGACAAAAGGGCTCTGGGCTCAGCTGCTATATATAGAGACACACAGGGGTAGACACAGGTGAACTTGATAATGAACTTAACGGGGAACTAATACACACGTAGACACACTAGGGGGAGACAGAGTGACGGCTCAGTAGTCCGGTGAGCCGGATCTTACTCCCCAGGGCTGAGGTGGCTCGAATGTGACAGGTACAGCTCTTTTTTAAAATAATTTCACCCTCTGAATTCCAAGGCGACCATGTTGTGAAGACGTGATAAACCCTAAGAAGCATGAAAAAAATGATACTTTGGATACTTTCAATTTGTTTGCTTCAATTTGTTACAAGCTATTTTTTTTTACTTTCTCTCAAATCAAATGTTAGAATTTTATTTAAGGTTTATTTTTTTATTAAATATAAATATTTTTTTAAGATTCCCCAAAGCAAAAGTAAATTCATCCATCCAAATCAAAAACAAAAGTTGTTACAATGACTTAGGCCAGTAAAACAAATTTTTCGACTTTGTAACAATTTTCACTAAAATTTTCAGTACACTGAAAAAAATTATACTTTGGATCAACTTTTTAAAAAATTGCTTCAATTTGTTACAAGCAATTTATTTACTTTCTCTCAAATCAAATGTTATAATTTTATTTAAGGTTTAATTTTGATTAAATATAAATATATTTTTAAGTTTCCCCAAAGCAAAATAAATTCATCCATCCAAATAAGAAACAAAAGTTATTACAATGCCTTAGGCCAGTAAAACTTATTTTCTAACAACTTGATTATATCACTTTAGAAAAACCTAAAAATTTAACATTATATTTAAGTTTAGTGTTTACCTTGAAAGAAACAAATTACATTCATGTAGTATAAAGTAATATGAGTAAATTATAGTATTATCTTTTTCATTATTCTCAAGTTAAAAGTATGATTACGTGCAAACTTAATTTTATGAATTATACATAAAAATCAACAAATAGTCTTTTTCTGAAATAAAGAAATGTACTTATCTCTATGCCAAAAAAGTTCATTCATGTAGAGAAGTTACATTTATGAATGAAGTAAGTAACTTAAAAAAAAAATTTGCATCAAACTGAAAATTTGAAGTGGAGCAGTTGTAATTCTCAGAAACTTATTACTGATCTTAAAAAAAAAAAAGAATAAACACAAATTGGACTGGCTCAAGTTTTTATCAAATCTTAATTACAGTGTGTATAGAAAGAATCCCCCCCCCCCACACACACACACCTTTAAAATAAGTGCATTTTGTGCTCACTACTGATAATACAATAAACCCATGAACATAATTCAGTTTTGCAGGATAATTTAAATTATTATCTGTTATTATCAGATAATTCAACTACTAATTTTCAGTACTACATTATTTTGAGGGAGTTTATTTTAGGATATTTAGATTACACAGTATTTACAAAAATACAGATTTTTATTTGTGCATTATGGAACTTATTTTCTGCAGTATGGGTAAAATAATGCCCTTTCAGAAAAGCTAACAGACCTGTAAACACAAAAGTGAATAAAGATTTCATGTTTACTTTTAAACTTCATTCATGTCATAGTAATGGCTAACGTCAGCTTGTTGGTCTGTGTAAACATGAGCTGAAAGTGGGACAGTGCTATGCCCATTAATCCATGATACTACTACCAAGCAAACTGGAAGTTTGTTTAATAATTATATATATATATATATATATATATATATATATATATATATATATATATATATACAGTATATATATAACTTTAATAACTTAATATATATAACTAATATATATAACTTTAATATATATATATATATAGTTTTATTTCACATTTTATTTAATGTACATGGCTAATTTAATCGGTCGACTTGTGGACTGTTGTACTTTTACTTGTAGTAACCTTAAATCAACGTGTCAAATTGCTGCCAGTGTTAGGGATTATATACTGATAACATTAAAAACGTGTCATAAAGTGTCACCAGTATGTCAGGAACATGTGCTAATGACCCGTTTCATACGAGGGAAAATTGTTTTAGTGATATTACATTACTTACACATTAGCAAGTCCAGAAGGTTTTAAGCATAACTATAAATACACTACAAACAGCACTCACTCTAAATTGCCTTGTTCTATGTTTAGGTCACTGTAAGTGCCATATCGCATTTGTTATGAATTTGTTGTTGTGTTTATTTTATTTTATTTGCTGTTATTTCATTTGTTCTACCATGTTCTATTCAGTAGTAAAGCATTAAGCATTAAGTTTGTTACATAAGCCATAAGCTTTATATTTCTTAGTCATGCATCATAAGTTGACAATCGTAAGTTGGTCTGTGATGTCATTCTACTAGAGAGTTGAAAGAGAGTCATATGAAAGAGAGTTCAGTTTAGATGTGGAAGGCTACGGAAACACATGCTTTTGACCGTCAGCTAACGAGAGCTCCCGGTAAGCTAAGAATGTGCGATACAGCAACTAGGTTGTTGTAACCGTAAGCTCCCGTAAGTGGATATACACAGCAAGAGTGTTCTTATATTCGTAAGCTAAGACTGTGATTTGTAAGATACAGCAAACAGGTTGTTGTAAAAGTCAGAGATTTGCAAGATGCAGCAACTGGTGTCTGTAATCACAGTGGATTTACTCAAGACGACTGTATGAAGTGTTGATTCTTTGATGCTGACAAAATAAACTACAAGAGATAAAGAGATCGGACTTCTGTCATGTGAGTGAAACTTTAAGACAAAGCTACGCGTCAAAACTAGTGAAATAATATGACCGCATCTACAGACACTCTCCTATAAATTTTTACTGTACTTAAATATAATTAATTTCATGTTATTCTGCACCGCCGACTTAGTGTAGAAACTCCAGTGTTTTTGAAAATAACCGCGTTATTTAGCTAATGCTACTGTAGGTAATATACTGTAGGTGGTTTTAGCTACAGTAGCAAACACGGACACAAAACTCAATCTAAAGTAGTTGTTCCTGACATAAATCATAAATTTGGTCATGGAAGAGATACATTTAACATAGAAATGACATGAGTTTGTTGTTTTCTTTGAGAAACTATGGCCGCCAGCAGAACGTGATTCAGTCCGCGATAATACTACGTCATGAGGTCACATGAGGTCACATGACACGGCAAACCTTTGGTTTGAAGCAGAAATGTACGTTGAATGAACGGATTACATTTACTTTAAGTTTAAACAGGGGCTGCGATGTTTGCTTTTAAGCAATGTAAAAATATCAGTTTCGTACAGGAAATCAAACATTTCCATCAGATCAATGTAGAAACATACTTTGTATCAACGACACAGCAGTTTCACTTTTTTCAGTGTAGTTCACGACTGACACTTATATGACACAAGATCAGTGACGTGCGGTGAGGGTTGGGGTTGGTGAGGCACTGACTCAGAGTCAGATTTACAAACGTACTGTATGATGCTAAGGCACTGACTCACAAGTCAGATTTACAAGCATACATGGTTGTTATCCCATTCTTGATTAAATTTAATAACATTTTAAACACACCATTGTACATTTAAACACACCACTGCAGTATTCTTACCTTTACTTGTAAAATGAAGTCCATTCTCCTGTCCTTCTGGACGAAGATCTCGATGACTTTGTTGTAGAAGTCCTCCTTTTTGTCTTTTTCTTTGAGTTTTACAAGTCTCTCTTTCTCAATTGAGATAATTGCCAAGTCAAGTTTTGAAAAATGTATTATCTTCAAGATTATATCCTCCATTTTCAGGGAAAATAAAGCCAAATAGCAATGCGTTAGCACCGAATGTTGTTGGTTGTTTTTCTTTTCTGTTTTTTCTTCTTAATTTACTCTCGCATTTACTCGTGTCGTGAACTATTAGCCGCAGGCTCACTATCGCCCCCATCTTTGAGGCAAAGGTACTGGCTGCCTCAAGGCCTGTATTTTCCTGCTGACTGCAAGCACGCGCCGTTTGCACGCGCTCAGTACAGTGTGTGAGTGGTGCACACTCTCACACGCACGCGCTGAGAGGCACTACCTGTCACTGCCTCAGCCTCCATGATTCTCGTCTCCCGTTGTTATTTGAACAAGAAATACAGCTATTTTGACTATGAAAATGATCCAAATGTATAGGAAACACACCAAAATTGCATTAAAAGCATAGACCACAGGACAGATATTATATTATATTTTATTATATTATTCATTTTTTAACAACTTATGGTGACAGCTGAGGAAACCATGCTGAGCCCTTTACCGCCCCTGGTGGCAAGGTGAGGCACTGCCTCACCTGCCTCCTATGAGTGCACGTCCCTGCACAAGATCCTGAAGTTCGAACGTGTCTAATGTATTTTAATCACATATTTAGTTTTATAATGAGATAAGCCATTTGTAACTCTGACACATTAGTTTCTGGAGCTCTAAATATTGATGCACTCAGTTTTCAATATTAAACCCTCATTACGTGAACATCACTCATGTGTGAATGCAACCGTTCAGATTTTTTGACTGAATGCCTCGGCTCCTCTCAGCATAATTGCATTTGTTAAAATGGGAAAGACAGAAATCCAAGTAAATCCGGGTTTTAGGTTTAGAATCATCATCCGAAGCCTTGCTGACTCATCATATATATATATTTTCAAATGTGTTAAAATTCAGTAGCTGTCAGCCATCAGCTCATTAAGGACACAAGCAGCAGGAAGAAGACCAACTGACTAACCAGGGCAGAAACCATGCTGATGAGGTAATGTGCAGTATTTAATAAGATATATGAGATGGATGCTCTATTTCAAGCATGACTCAGACTCTTTGAAGCAATTTTCTGGCCAAGATTATTAACAAATAAGAGAATTTGAAGCAGCATTTACATTTAAAACTTAATGACTAACATTGAGAGAGAGAGAGAGAGAGAGAGAGAGAATTTCTTCAGGCTTTTGGTGATTGATGGCAACTCTGTTTGCAGTTTGTGGTCTCCGGAAGGCTACAAAATAATGTATTATCCTCACCCAGTTTACATTTACTCTTTAGTCTGAATTTTACTCACTTTTGTAAAGTTACTTCATTATGCACAGGATCACATATTTAGCCTTAAGGCTCCATATATTACTTATTTTTAACACGTTAACACAGCTCACAAAGCTCTCCAAAATGTGTGTGTGTGTGTGTGTGTGTGTGTGTGTGTGTGTGTGTGTGTGTGTGTGTAAAAAATCTTTTACATTTTTTGTGAAGCTGCTTTGAGACAATGACCATTGTTAAAAGCGCTATATAAATAAAATTGAATTGAATTGTGTGTGTGTGTGTGTGTGTGTGTGTGGCATAATACTGCATGTGACCTTTAAAGGGTAAACACTAAGCTTAAATTTTATTATACTAAAACGTTTACTAACTTCTTAATAAACTAAGATTTATCAATTACTTAATACCTAATAATTTATCTGTAATTATAGATTTTTTTTAGCTTTGTTGCATCATTAGATTTCCTAAATTAAGGAATGAAAGAATGAAATGAATGATGATAAAATGAAAGCTAAAATAAATAAATAAATAGACAAATAAAATTAATTAATTAATTAAAATTATAATTGATAATTATTGGGTACTTCTGTTTTTATCACAGAATCACAACATAATTTGCTACTTTATTTTGGAATTTCCTCCAGTATCTATCTATCTATTTATTATTATTATTATTATTATTATTATTATTATTATTACTACCTAATTATGCATGCTTGCTAACCCAACATAATTCCATGTAGGTCATTTACTGCATATACTTTTATTTTCAGCAACCAACAATGTCATGCTTAATGTTTTTTTTATATATACATATTCATCTGTACATACTGTACTGTAGCTCTCACATGAAGTACATTAAGTCTACCTCTGAAGGCTTATCCATTTTCCCCAAAGGCTCTTGTAAAGAATGTGTATTTTACATAAAAGCATCTGTGTGTGTGTGTGTGTGTGTGTGTGCGCGCGCGTGTGTGTGTGTGTGTGTGTGTGTGTGTGTGTGTGTGTGTGTGTGTGTGTGTGTGTGTGTGTGTGTGATAAGAGCTTTCTCACAATCTGGATGAACTGGATTCAGTGGTTTGTTGGCTGCCTGCCCAGTTTTTCCTCCCTGACCACCATCAGCTTTTTACTTTCAATCTGATAAGAGCAGAAAGATTTATAAAGAGCATCACAGAACAACTTTTACAAAGACCTATGTAGTTAATAAACTATAGAACATAGCCATAGCAGTAAAATAAAATGACAACGTGAATATACTTATTATAACATGAACACTTACACTGTTTTAAATTAGCAAATATACACAGTATAAAACTTCTATGCCAAAGACACCATTTTCTTTATTTAACCTTTTTTTCTGTTTTACAGTAATAATGAACAAGGAAAGATTAAGTACTCTAGCCTGAGGTTCGATACACCACGGGACGATATGACTGGAACATGGGAGTGCTGCTGTTGCTCTTCTTTCAAACATTCTATCTTTCTTTCTTCCTTTCTATCCTTACATCTTTCCATCTTTCTTTCTTTCTCTTACTTTCTTTTTGTTTAAGGTTAAAGCCTTGCTTCTTCACAATATCACCTTTGCTTGATTCTCAAATCCACCAGGCATCACATTGGGCATCATATCTTTTGGAGTTTATCAGCCATTTAACTAGTTAGATATTAACACCATACATATATAAAGTAAATATATAAAGTCTTAAAAATTAATTATCATCAATTAAAAATATTCCTAAACAAAGAGAATTTGATATATTTTGGTATTCCTGACAGTATTCCTGATGCAGTATGATCATGGAGATCTTCACCCAGATGACTTTTCTTAATCATGTACCCCCAAATAATAAATTAAATAAATAAGTACATATAATAAAACCGTAAAGTTGGTGTACATTGAAGATATTTGCACAAAAATATTTTCGGGAGACGTAAGAGGAGTAATAGAACACATGAAGATGTTATTTGGATTTTTTTACTGTCTGTTCGTTTGTCCACGCGTCATGAACAAAATTTAACAACTTGGTCGAGCTTGAGGTAACATATAGATAGGCTTTGTTTCATCACAATTGGTCCACGAGAAGAGAAGATATGCTATTTTGAAATTTAAATGGAAAACATCCTCATATCATTAAAAAATCAACCTTGAAATGACCTTTAGTTCTTCTTAAAAATCAACAGATGCCTACGAGTGTGCAATTGAAATCTAATTAAAAAATGCAATCTTATACCCTCATTCCGCACACTTCACGGTAACACATAAAAATGTAGGTTTATTCCAAAGTTCAATAGCTGGAGTTGTAAATAATAATTAAAAAAACGCACTTATGAGTGTGCATTTAAATACTACACGAATTAAGTCCCAGGCATATCTAATCAATAAATAAAATAAATTCCTCACTGCTTCATTTAAGATCAGGTAGATCTAAATAAACTTGTACATGGACTATAATTATATAATAAACTTATACATAACTATAAATGTGTTACTTATGTATGAAACACATTTTAATAGTAAACTAAACAGGTAATAAACAGTATTGGGGGACTTACTGCTTTTTAAAGTAAATAATTACATTACAAACCTACTTTCTTTAAAAAGCATTCAGTAACATTACAGCATTACTTTCTTATAAAAGTAACTGGTTAGAGTACTTTTCCATTGCAAAAAATTAAAACTCCTTTGTGTTCAAGACCTTTTTTCTACCATCATCACTCAGCGAAGTTTGGCCCATAATCTGTTATTCACTAATACCCCTACAGTATCTCACCTACAGTACGTGGTTTCGTGCCGTGGCCGTAAGTATGGTTCATTATGATAGGACGACCTTCACACACATGATGACTGCTGTCTGGCTCACGGATTACATAAATTGTCTAAATACCGGATTACATTTTTGAAAGAGTAACTCGTTACATCAAAAAAAATAATTATTTTTAATTTACTTTAAAAAGTATTCTACAGCCAAATCTGCTTTGCGACAATGACAATAGTTAAAAGCGCTATGCAAATAAAATTTAATTGAAAATGTAACACTGGTAATAGATAAATACATACATTTAATAATTAAAACAGCAGCAATAATAATAATAATTTTAAATGTAAAAATGTGTTTAATTAATAAAAAAAAATTATCTGTGTTTTTACACATTATTATTATTATTGTTGTTGTTGTTGCTGCTGATTTAATTTTTATTATTTATTAATACATTAATTCTCTGTGCTCATGCAGATGTTTCTTTTCTTAGTATAGAAAAGAAAGTATAAAATTTCTAAGTATAAAATTGAATAACCTTGGATAAAAGATGTTTTACAGCTGCAATCATTACAATTAAACACAATTATAATAAAATAGATTGCAGAGCTTTTAAAAGCTAAATTAAATTAGAAGTCTGAGTATGTACATGCCAGTAAAATCTAATTCTGCCAAATGAGGTAAATGAAGATCTGCCAATATTGAGGTAGTGTGTTCCAGGTTTTTGGAGCAAGTTTTTTTTTTTTTTTTTTTACAGCTCTATAACGTGCTAATTAGGCTAAAACTTTATTTTATAAGTAGAATATCGATTCATTTTCCAAGTAAGCTTTTAGATTTAATGATTGCTTGACTGATTCATTAAATCTGTGACTTGCTCCTGCAATCTTTTTTTTCTTGTGTGTTTTTTTTTTTTTTTGCAATTTTATTCCTTTGGATTAAAAAGGCTGCCTTTGCTGAAAAACACAAGGAAGGGGGGAGAGAGAGAGGAGAGAGGAGAGAACGAGTTTGTGTGTGTGTGTGTGTGTGTGGCACTCAGGTCAGATTCCTTGTCAGTGTCCAAAGGCCTCTTGATTTGAGCCTCTCTCTCTCTCTCTCTCTCTCTCTCTCTCTCTCTCTCGCTCTTTCTTTCTCCATTTTGACTTCCTTTCACACTTTCACCCGAGGCAGGGAGAAAATTGAGTCCGGAGGCAGAACCCAGATAAAGGCAGTGTGTGTATGAGTGTGAGCGAGCGCTGAACACAGACTGTGTTAGTAAATGGCTGTACATTTAGACAGATTTACGTGGCCTGCTGTGCTGAAGAGGATTTGTGTAGCACATGTAGGGCAGAGATCCAAAGGGAATTTTAATATACATATCTCCTGACAGAACACCTTCCTTAAATAGGTCTTTGGAGAATAAAGAATGCAGCTCATTCCGGGAAACAGAAATTAATCTTTTTCAAAGAGAAATGAACTGTCGCCGCATAAAGACCTGATATCTCTCTCTCTCTCTCTCTCTCTCTATATATATATATATATATATATACACGTATATATATATATATGTATATATAATATTATATATATTAAAATAAAATAAAAATTATGTTCATAGCACATAAGTTCTTCTCCAAGACTGTGTAGATCACTAGATCAATAATCTGATAAATGAATAATCCACTGCAATATGGCACAATTTTATATATTTATACTTCATAAAACCAGAATCAAGCTTTTTTTCAGAACCAAAATAATGCTTTTTTCACTTTTACAAAAAGAAATAAAAAACAGGGGCCACATATTTTGCACAAAGTAATAAAATAAAATTGCTTGAATAGATAGATACAGAGGCCACACCTTCTTCATTGGAACAAATAGACCCAGAGGCCACGCCTACTTTACTGAGACTGACAGACACAGAAGCAATGCCTCCTTTACTGGAACCACCAGACACAGATACTTTACGTCCAATAAAACTGTCAGTCAGTGCTGCATTCAAGGTGAAGCAACATAACCTTGACGTAGTCGTCTCAACTATCAGTTCCCTTTTCATTTACAAAGTCATGACAAATTAACATGGCCACTCACATTGTTCCCTTTCTCTACATTTAATTACATTTAGAGCATCATTAATGATTGATCACTTTATTTACAGACACGCTACTTGGTTCAATTTTAAACAGACCATGCTAATTACTGTTTTAAGAATATGAATCGTTAATATTGCTGGTATCCCTAACTTAAGCCAGATAACTTGTTTCTAAGATGTTCGCTTTTGTGTACTGTTCCTGTTTTGTTGCAGAACAAACAAGAGACTTTACAGTTTTTTTCTTACTGGAAATAAAATCTAAAATCAAATGGAATTTTTCCCAGAAACCTGGAATATTATAACAGCCCAAAGAGACTAAATCTGGAATGGGTTGTTAAATATATACATGACCATTAAAAGTTTGGTAAAAGGCTGTTGAATATAGTTAACACAGTTGTGATCAGTAACGTCTGTTTTTGTTTCCATTTACCTACTGTGCTTGAAGTCTTCTGTAAATGTCAATCGCTTTTACGCCTTCATTCAAATATAAGTTAATTACAGGTACTGGTGTGACCTGAACGTTCCTCTTATTTCTCCAACGTCCATTATTGCAACAGGAACATAAAAAATGCTTTAATGTGTGTTTTGTAATGAAAATGAAATGTCCTAATCTAAGGTAAATAATTTAAAATACAGTGGTGTGAAAAACTATTTGCCCCCTTTCTGATTTCTCATTCTTTTGCATGTTTGTCACACATAAATGTTTCTGCTCATCAAAAACCATTAACTATTAGTCAAAGATAACATAATTGAACACAAAATGCAGTTTTTAAATGAAGGTTTACGTTATTAAGGGAGAAAAAAAAATCAAAATCTACATGGCCCTGTGTGAAAAAGTGATTGCCCCCCTTGTTAAAAAATAACTTAACTGTGGTTTATCACACCTGAGTTCAATTTCTGTAGTCACCCCCAGGCCTGATTACTGCCACACCTGTTTCAATCAAGAAATCACTTAAATAGGAGCTACCTGACACAGAGAAGTAGACCAAAAGCACCTCAAAAGCTAGACATCATGCCAAGATCCAAAGAAATTCAGGAACAAATGAGAACAAAAGTAATTGAGATCTATCAGTCTGGTAAAGGTTATAAAGCCATTTCTAAAGCTTTGGGACTTCAGCGAACCACAGTGAGAGCCATTATCCACAAATGGCAAAAACATGGAACAGTGGTGAACCTTCCCAGGAGTGGCCGGCCGACCGAAACTACCCCAAGAGCGCAGAGACAACTCATCCGAGAGGCCACAAAAGACCCCAGGACAACATATAAAGAACTGCAGGCCTCACTTGCCTCAATTAAGGTCAGTGTTCACGACTCCACCATAAGAAAGAGACTGGGCAAAAATGGCCTGCATGGCAGATTTCCAAGGCGCAAACCACTTTTAAGCAAAAAGAACATTAAGGCTCGTCTCAATTTTGCTAAAAAACATCTCAATGATTGCCAAGACTTTTGGGAAAATACCTTGTGGACCGACGAGACAAAAGTTGAACTTTTTGGAAGGTGCGTGTCCTGTTACATCTGACGTAAAAGTAACACAGCATTTCAGAAAAAGAACATCATACCAACAGTAAAATATGGTGGTGGTAGTGTGATGGTCTGGGGTTGTTTTGCTGCTTCAGGACCTGGAAGGCTTGCTGTGATAGATGGAAACTTGAATTCTACTGTCTACCAAAAAATCCTGAAGGAGAATGTCCGGCCATCTGTTCGTCAACTCAAGCTGAAGCGATCTTGGGTGCTGCAGCAGGACAATGACCCAAAAAACACCAGCAAATCCACCTCTGAATGGCTGAAGGAAAACAAAATGAAGACTTTGGAGTGGGCTAGTTAAAGCCCTGACCTGAATCCTATTGAGATGTTGTGGCATGACCTTAAAAAGGCGGTTCATGCTAGAAAACCCTCAAATAAAACTGAATTACAACAATTCTGCAAAGATGAGTGGGCCAAAATTCCTCCAGAGCGCTGTAAAAGACTCGTTGCAAGTTATCGCAAACGCTTGATTGCAGTTATTGCTGCTAAGGGTGGCCCAACCAGTTATTAGGTTCAGGGGGCAATTACTTTTTCACACAGGGCCATGTAGGTTTTGATTTTTTTTCTCCCTACATAATAAAACTCCTCATTTAAAAACTGCATTTTGTTTTTACTTGTGTTATCTTTGACTAATAGTTAAATGTGTTGGATGATCAGAAACATTTTGTGTGACAAACATACAAAAGAATAAGAAATCAGGAGGGGGGCAAATAGTTTTTCACACCACTGTAATATATTTTTTAATTAGAAAGCAAAATAGAATAAGAGTTTTGATTTGATTCATACAGTACAGGGTCAAAGTTCAATGGTGTAATTGATTTGCAAACATAATACAACATAATTTTTCAATAATAAATGCTAGTTAGTAAAGTGCATAGTGTAGACATCATTAAAGTGGAGATGCTAGTATTCCATTATAATCATTTTGGGAAACTTTTAAAATAAGAACATGACACTGACCCAAAATCAATGGGTCTGTATCAGACAGTTATAGCAAGCAAATGCTGGTCTGATGTCTATCTCTTAGCTTAACTCTTCAGTCTCCTTGTGTGGGTACATGTATAATGTGTATTTATCAGTAACCAAGCAGCACAAACTGTCGCTCAAGGACTCGCTATTGATTTGCGAAATTTGAGCAGGGAAAGAGCACATTGTCCTAGTGAGGGTCGCTATGATTGCACCACATGCTGCATTGAGACCCTGCAGTCATGAACGGCTAAACAGCACCTGAATGGCACTCTTTTTAATTGAGTTAAATGAATGGTGTGTGTGTGTGTCATGGGGGGGTGGCGGGGGGGTATCAGCATTAAATAAGAGCAAAGAGGTCATGGGTTTATAGAGAGTAATGAGAGAGCGTGAGAGGAGAACGATTTCCTTTCACTGGAATCTTTTGTTAACTTTTCAACAGAAATTGAAGTGGATTTAAAAGTATAAAAAAGAGAGGAGTCAATAACATGCAATATCCATGTTACCTCCTGAGCTCATGATTGAATATCCCACTCTGGCAGTGGCTCCTTAGATACAGTATATACTGTATATATATATGATCGCCATTCCATAATTTTGATAAGCTTATGCAATTGCACAATATTTATTCATTTTCATACAGTGCAGCATTACAGTAATTTATCTCCAATATTATGCATTGATGGGAGAGTTGGTCTTCTGCGTATAGACTTCTCCAGCACTTCCCAAAGATTCTCAATGAGATTAAGGTCTGGATTCTGGACTTGTAGTAATCAATCCATATGTGAATATCTGGACTCATCAGACCAAAAGACCTTGTTCCAATGCAACAGTTCATTCTTTATGCTCTTTTTTTCCCTGATCAGTTTCTGTATTAAGGTTTTTTTCTTAAAGTTACTCAGCTGTTTAATTCCAAGCCCTTGGGTTCTCTTCACATTGTGCATGTGGAAATTTAGTTTATTTATGATTAGATTTCACTACACATTTAAGTGATCTCCCCTCACGCTCATTCGGGATGTATTTATCCTTCCAGGTTTCAATAACACAGTTTAGAGTTCTAACCAATTTCAGTAGTTTCAACAATCTACTTAGTTGTTTTCTTCTTCTGTGTGTGCCATGGTTGTTTATGCAATGAGAAGCAATAACTCACTGCATCAGTTAAGGTTAAATAACTTGTTGCAGCAAAACCATATCAATAACTGCAGTAATAATAAAATGTAGGCTCTTAACTATTTTCTTAATTAAATCCAGGTATTGTCTTTTTCTTTTTTTTTATTTCTGGCCCAGCAGGGTATATCCAGAAAACCATGGTAATATATCTTATAGCTTAAAGGAACATTTTGTCTTCTCAGAACATGCTAATGTGCTTCCTATTACCTGTTTGTCTCCAGGTCTCCATACAACATCCAAAAACAAAGAATTGTCTGTAACATTTTAATGACCTTTGCTCTTGTGATGTACAGTATTAGACGCATGGTATCTGGCCAAATACTTAAATATCAAGTTCAAGTAGGCTTTATTGTCATTTCAACCCTATACAGTTAGTACAGAGTGAAACGAAACAACGTTCCTCCAGTACCAAGGTGCTACATGCAACATAAATTTACAACATAAACTAACAGAACAACTAAACTAGCTAACTAAGAGGCCTAGTTAGCTGGCTAGCAAAGACAAGACAGATAGACCCAACATAAATTACAACATAGATTAACTAAAATAAACTAACTATCTAAGGAAGACTAGCTACAGGGTTTTTACAGACAACAGACAACATAAAGTGCACGTGCAAATGTGCAAACAAAAGCAACAAAGTGACAGTGCGACAACATAACATAATAATAAGGTGTTGTGGTGATGGGTTGAGGTAGTGAAGAAACAGTAAACATTTCTTAACTTAACATAGCAGCAAGAATTGAGAAGTTAAGAAGTTAGTGCAAAAAGTAGTCCAGTGATGAATATTGTGCAAAAGAGCATTTACAGGTTGGTGTGTATGATAGTTTGGTGGTGTAGGTCAGTGTGTTTGCGCTTGTGTTGATTAGTCAGTCCAGACTTAATGTTTTGAGGTAGTTAAGCTGAGTGATAATGTGTGTGTGTGTGTGTGTGTGTGTGTGTGTGTGTGTTTATCAGTCCAGTCCCTTTTTGTTGAGGAGACGGATCGCTTGTGGAAAAAAGCTGTTGCACAGTCTGGATGTGTGTGCCCGAATGCTACGGTACCTTTTTCCAGATGGCAGGAGTGTGAAGTATGTGTGAGAGGGGTGTGCCATCTTTTCAGAATAAAGAGAGATCATCAGACACCAGCAACATGCATGTTATTTAGTATCTCTCCTGTCTTATAAAGAGTACCGAGGTATGGCAGATACATCAAGCAATAATTCTTTCTTGAATTCATTTTAAACTTGATGTTTTCTAATTGCCCAAAGTGTATGACTGGGGACATGCATGATTGCACCCTTTAATGCATTGGCACCCCATCCAGGGCGTACCCTCCTTTGTGACCCATGTTCCCTGAGATAGGCTCGACACAGGATAAGTGGCGCACATAATGGATGGATGAATGGATGGTCCAATATAATTTTATCAAAGTAGTTTTAAATCCACCTAAATACCAATAAGAATAGTGTTCTAATGTTTGTAAGGTTGCCGCTAGCATTTCTGTTCATCAAATTGCGCTGATTTTGCCCAGATATATGAAATATAAAAAAGATTGTTGCCACAATACTCAGTACTAGACATCCCATAAGCTACTTACAGTAGTGTTCTTTTTAAGTCTTCTGACCATAAAAACTTAGTTCTTTTGTCAATTATAGAGAAACACCTTGTTCTCATTTTTATTAACGTCTCCATGGTCCCTCATTTTCTCCACATGTTGATACCTTAGGAGCTTTTTGTTGCTTCATTGTAAGTATTTAAATGTAGTATTTTTAAATTAAAATTAATAAAACTATAGCTTTTCCATCCATCCATTTAGGAACCTCTGTTGTCCAACTAGGGACCGTGAAAGCTACAGTAATAGTGTCCCATTACAGTATATTTATTCTCATTTCTACAACTTTAGTAGGTTCTCCGGTCAACATTCACATGCACATGCACACACTATGGCCAATTTGCAATGCCAATTAGCCTAATCTGTCTTTGGACCGTGGGGGGAAACCAGTGTAGATGGAGTGAACTCACCAAGAATGGGGACAACATGCAAAATCCTTGGAATCAAACCTGGACCCTGGAGGTGCAAGGCGACAGTGCTAACCACTACACCACCATGCTGTCATAATATAGCTTTTTATTATATCATTATCACAGGACAGTTATACAATATAATCCACTGGTACTGTAACTATTTTCCCATGACTCCAAGCAAGCTACAAAACATGGTTTAAGTATCACTCGTTTGTACAAAACATATAACTGTATACTGTTGATGACAAAAATATTTTTTCACAGTGTAAGTCGACTGAGATTAATGCTGCTCTGATTCACTAACAGACTGCAGAAAATCAACAAAAGTTTCACACAGAGATTCAAATAAATGTTCATTTTGGAGTGTCAGATGTAATTGCTTGCATATATTAATCTTCCCTGTGGGTTTGGTGTGTCAGTTTCTGAAAAAAAAAAAAAAAAAAAAGAAGTTCTAAAGAAATCATTTTTGCTTCAAGCTTTGAAATCAATTTGCTTTCAGATGTTTCTCTCATGCAAACATGGAGGATCGATGTTTTGTTGAGGCTGTTTGTGTAGTGGCCCTGAAAAAAAGAAGAGAATTAAACAACAAAGTCTCACTCTGTCTATTTATGGCAAATGGGATTCGAATACACAATTATACTTAATTGAACACATTTTCTTTTAAGAATCATCTAAGTATATAATTGTTTAAAGGGTTGATTAAGATACTTTTAAGATTTAACTGTTTAACCAGGTCTACCATGTGTCACATTATTTATGGCTTTGACCTGGTTTTCTTCTCCTCTAATACCTGACATCCAGCTATACATACATTTGCTGGTAACAAATGCTCTCTGGCTCCCAGGGGCTGCTGGAAATTAGGCAATAACATAAAATATTAAGTAATTTTACATACAACAGCCAAATTTTCTATTTCCACTGTGTTTTTTTTTTTGTTCACTGTTGTGTGTTTTTTTGAAAAGATGGAGCTCTAAATAATTCGCTCCATTGATTATGGAATTGGCCTAATTAATAAAAATATTTTTAAGATTTTATAAGGTTTGCATTTAATCTCAAAACCATAACTAGTTTGTCAAAATGAAATGCTGGTGTTTTCCTCAGCTGACTGCTTGGTGTCTAGTTCTTAGTAGACCAAAGATTTCTTTCTTTTAATGCATATACCAGATTGTTATAATCCCTAT
This sequence comes from Channallabes apus, assembly GCA_030522415.1. Lineage (NCBI taxonomy): Eukaryota > Metazoa > Chordata > Actinopteri > Siluriformes > Clariidae > Channallabes > Channallabes apus. The sequence goes on along the minus strand of CM060120.1, from coordinate 3,767,648 downwards.
GCATTTTCATTCAATAGCTCTGATAAGTTTTGAAGATCTTTTTCAACTTCAAAATAGCTTGCTTTATTCCATAGACAGCTTTCTGGGCTTTATGTTGGTTTATCCATTTTAACCTAGATAAACATTTAGAGCTACTAACTGTTTAAGTGATCACTCTGGGCAAAAAAAAAAAAAACTGTCAAAAAATGTTGCACTACAGGCAATTTGGGAATGCCAATTAACTTAATCTTCATGTCTTTAGACTATGGGAGGAAACCAGAGTACTTGGAGGAAACCTACCAAGCATGACTAACCAATTAATAAACGTCAGAACCATCAGGTGTGGCTGAGGTGTGTTGTGAAATCCAAATTAATCCACTGGTAATGAGCAATCTTTAATGTGCCCGTGGGGACCTTAGTCACTGGCAAAATCTCTAAGGTTCGGGTTGCATTAGAAATTTTGGCAAAGCTGACGGATGAGCAGTGTAATCCTTGGAATATAAATTCCTTGAACACAAGCCAGCACCTGATCTTCCCTGGTTGGGTCGATGGGTGTCTGATGTTCAAAGACATTAAAACATTCTATGACTGCAGGTTACATCACTGATTATGGGTCTATCACCAGAATATACTAAAGCAAGGCCATGGAAGTGTAATGGGTGCATACACTGTAAAAAACAATTAATAAACCTTACTAAAAAAAAATGAGGCAAACCGATTGCCTTAAAAAAAACAAGTAAAGTTAAATGGGAATAGTTTGTAGTATTAACAAATTCAATTCAATTCAATTCAATTTTATTTGTATAGCGCTTTTAACAATTGACATTGTCTCAAAACAGCTTTACACAATCAAAAGAATTATTTAAGTTTGTATGGAATGTGAATGAATCAAAATGTTCAGATAGTCCCTGGTGAGCAAGCCGAGGGCGACAGTGGCAAGGAAAAACTCCCTGAGATGGTAATAGGAAGAAACCTTGAGAGGAACCAGACTCAACAGGGAACCCATCCTCATCTGGGTGAAGCAGATAGCAGGAAATGATCTGCATTTATACAGTGTTAAGTGTTAGGTTCAGCTATAATAGTTGATGTTAATTGATGTTATAATAGTTGAGTCCAGTAGTTATTGGAGACTCAGATAGACTTGTAGAAAGTTCCAGTCCTGAACTATCGAATTGTCAAGTCCTCAGAGAAACAGCTGACCACACCAGTCGAGGCCAGAACCATCGTCTAAGTAGATAGAATCATCCCCAGACACCAGACGCATCCTAAAGAGACACACGGGGCATCCATGCGACGAGACCTCCAACCAGAAACGGGGCACCAGGATGGATCAGACAGGTCCGGAGGGCAGAGGGAGTCTGGATCACTGGCAGCTCAGGAACCACATGTGTAGCTCTACAGAGAGAGAGAAAGAGTGAAAGGGGGAGACAGGGGGAGAGAGGAAAGAGAAAGAGGGGGAGGAAGAGAAGAGGAGGAGCGATTGCAAATTCAAAAATTCAAATTTTATTTCTCACATACACAGTCATACACAGTATAATATGCAGTGAAATGCTTACACGACCGCCAGTGACCTTAAAAAGAAAATAAAAGCTTGTACGTAAAATAAATAATCAATAAAAAGGAAATACTAAAGAAATAAATTTAACTAGTAAAATTAACTGTACAATAAGGACATAATAAAATATTGCAGAATATAGAAATATAGGGTATATGTATATAGAATTTAAAGTGTCAGTGGTTGTGCAAATATGCATGAAAGGTGACTAATGAAAGTGACATGTGCAATTGTCCAGATGTATAAATATTTAGTGCAAGTGTGTATGAATGTATCCATGATTGTCCAGTCAGTGTTGTGAGCTTAAAAAGATGTTATTAGTCCTGTGTGGAGGTGTGATTGAGAGACCTTATCGCCTGCGGGAAGAAGCTCCTCCTCAGCCTCTCTGTGTTGGCCTTTAGGGAGCGGAATCGCTTCCCAGACCGCAACAAAGAGAACAGTCCATTACTGGGGTGACTGAGGTCCTTCATGATCTTCCTGGCCTTAGTCCAGCACCGCTTGCTGTAGATCGAGTGCAGGTCAGGGAGCTCAGTGCGGATGATGCTCTCGGCTGATCGCACCACCCTCTGTAGAGCTCGTCTGTCCTGCATGGTGCTGTTCCCGAACCAGGTCGTGATGTTTCCCGTCAGGATGCTCTCTATGGTGCAGGAGTAGAAGTTCCTGAGCACCCTGGAGGGCAGTCTAAAGTCTCTCAAGCGTCTGAGGTGGTAGAGACGCTGCCGGGCTTTTTTCACCACGGTGTTGATGTGACAGGACCATGACAGGTCCTGCGTGATGTGAACACCTAGGTATCTGAAGCTGTCCACTCTCTCCACTGGGCTCCTGTTGATGACGGGGGTCTGGTAGTTCCTCTCCTGCTTTGTACTAAAGTCCACTATCAGCTCCTTTGTCTTACTGACGTTCAGGAGGAGATTGTTCCTCTGGCACCAGTTCTCCAGATTTCCAATCTCCTCTAGGTAGTCCGACTCATCATTGTTGGTGATCACGACGGTGTTGTCAGCAAACTTGATGATGATGCAATTAGGTATGGTCACAGTCACAATGTCTAATGTGAATGTATATTTACTGTAGAGTGCAAGCAGGGACTCCGGCAGGACTAACTATGACAGCATAACTAAAAGGGAGAGCCAGAAGGAAACACAAACATGAGGGCTCCCTGAGATGTAAAGCAAACAATCACCTCACCATCAACAAACCTGAGTGATCAAATGAGACTGAGGAAGACAGCATCTAAACATACCAGTTCACCATAATACTCTACGTCCATGAGTCCCCCAGATCTGCTCCTTTACCTCATGGCAAATCTATTTATAAAAATGCTTGGCTAAATAAATAGGTTTTGAGCCTAGACTTAAACACTGAGTCCCGAACACTATTTGGAAGACTATTCCATAATTTTGGGGCTTTGTAAGAAAAAGCTCTGCCCCCAGCTGTAGTTTTCATAATACGCGGTATTTCTTATTCAATATATTTCTTATCTTGGCAATATTTCTGAGGTGAAAAAATGCTATCCTGGTGATATTATCTACATGAGCTTCAAATGAAAGGCTGGAATCTATAATCACGCTGAGGTCTTTTACTGTTGCACTTGATGGAACAGAAATGCCATCTACAGTTACGGTGTGATCTAAGATTTTACTTCTAGCTGTATGCGGTCCTATTACTAGAACTTCTGTCTTATCCGGATTAAGCAGAAGGAAGTTAATTAACATCCAATTTCTTATGTCTTGCACACATTGCTCAACTTTAGTAAGATGGTTTTTCTCATCAGGTTTTGTTGAGACGTATAGCTGTGTGTCGTCAGCATAACAATGAAAACTAATACCATGCTTACGGATTATGTTGCCCAGAGGAAGTATGTAAAGGGAAAAAAGCAGTGGGCCTAAAACTGAACCCTGTGGAACGCCAAACTCCACTAGAGAACATGCAGAATGATCACCATTTACTGTAAGTCTACATACTGATAATTCAATTCAATTCAATTCAATTTTATTTATATAGCGCTTTTAACAATGGTCATTTTCTCAAAGCAGCTTCACAAAAATTAAAGAAATTTAACAAAAAAAAAAAAAAAAAAAAAAAAAAAACTGTATATAGAATAATTATATATAAAATAAATAAATAAATAAAATTATAATAGAAAATAAATAAATAAAAACAAATAATAATAATAATTATAGAAAAGAAAATAATTGGAAGTGTGGATGTGTGAGAAAAATGTGCAGATAATAATGAGACGAATGAATGAAATTTCTCTGATGAGCAAGCCAAGGGTGACGGCGACGGTGGCAAGGAAAAACTCCCTGAGATGGCAATAGGAAGAAACCTTGAGAGGAACCAGACTCAACAGGGAACCCATCCTCATTTGGGCGATAACAGATAGAAATATAACATCTTGTGTGTTGTGCAGGTGAAAATTCAATATGACAGAAATTATTTAAATTGACATGAAGACCAGTTCAGCATAGGGACGAGTCAGTAGGTGCAGAGGGCAGATGAGGTCTGGATCACTGGAAGCACAGGAGCAGCATGTGTAGCTCCAACCATCATAAAGCTGAATCCAGCTGGAGCTGGTCCTTCTCTGGATGCCTCAGGAACCTCGCAGGGTCGGCCTTTGTCTACTGAAGCTGGCAAAATCTCCCGATGCCTCGGGATGGGTAGAGAAATACAGAACAGATGGGGAGAATTAGCGTAGTTGCCATTCGGTATAGGTGTACTGGAGTATGAGTACTGGGATGAGTTATGTGTATGCCAGATTAAAAAGATGCGTCTTGAGTCTACTTTTGAACTGAGAAACCGTGTCTGCTCCCCGAACACTGTCTGGAAGGCTATTCCAAAGCTTTGGAGCTAAATATGAAAAAGCCCTACCCCCTTTTGTAGATTTTGAAATTCTGGGAACTACCAGAAGTCCGGAGTTTTGTGATCTTAAGGCGCGTGGTGGATTGTAGCGTATCAGAAGACTGGTTAGGTATGTGGGAGCTAAACCATTTAAGGCCTTGTATGTAAGTAATACTATTTTGTAATTTATTCTAAACTGAACAGGTAGCCAGTGCAGGGATGATAATATTGGGGTTATATGATCATATTTTCTGGATCTAGTGAGAACCCTGGCAGCTGCATTTTGGATTAACTGAAGCTTGTTTATTGAGGATGCAGGACAACCACCTAGTAATGCATTACAATAGTCCAGTCTGGAGGTCATGAATGCATGAACTAGTTTTTCTGCATCAGATACGGATAAGATGTTCCTAAGTTTAGCAATATTTCGAAGATGGAAAAAGGCTGTTTTTGTGATATTTGAAATGTGATTTTCAAAAGACAAGTTACTGTCTAATATTACGCCCAGGTCTTTTACTGCTGAGCTGGTAGTACATCCTTCTAAGCGCAGGCTGAATTGTGAAAGCTGTTGTGTGCTGGTTTTTGGGCCAATAAGTAATATCTCTGTCTTATCTGAATTTAATAAAAGAAAGTAATTGGTCATCCAATCTTTTATGTCCTGGACACACTCAGTTAATCTAGACAGCTTAGGTATTTCGTCTGGTTTAGTTGAGATATATAATTGGGTATCATCAGCATAACAATGGAAACTAATCCCATGTCTTCTAATGATGTTACCCAAGGGAAGCATGTATATTGAGAACAACAGAGGCCCTAAAACTGACCCTTGTGGGACCCCATATTTCACTGGCATTATACCAGACGGTTCTCCATTTAGATCTACAAAATGGTAGCGATCAGACAGGTAAGATCTAAACCATTTTAATGCCTGTCCCTGAATACCTATATAATTTTGTAAGCGATCTATGAGAATATTATGATCTATAGTGTCGAATGCAGCACTAAGATCAAGCAGGACTAGCAATGAGATGCAGCCTTGGTCTGAAGCTAAAAACAAGTCATTTGTAATCTTAACTAGTGCAGTTTCTGTGCTATGATGGGGCCTGAAACCTGACTGAAATTCTTCAAGGATGTTGTTATCCTGCAAGAATGTGCAAATTTGAGCTGATACTACTTTTTCTAGTATTTTTGATATGAACGGGAGGTTTGAAATCGGTCTGTAATTTTTTATTTCATTCGCGTCTAAATTAGATTTTTTAAGAAGCGGCTTAATAACTGCTAACTTGAAAGGTTTAGGGACGTGACCTAGATGTAATGAAGAATTAATAATGTTTAGGAGTGGCTCTCCAACCGTAAGCATCACTTCTTTTAAAAATCTGGTTGGGATTGGGTCTAACAGGCACGTTGTTGATTTAGCCGAGGTGATGAGTTTATACAGCTCTTCCTGTCCTATACCTGTAAAGCAGTGAAAATCTAAATGTGAAGCTATAGGCTGAACTGGATCGTGAGATACTATTAGAGGTTGAACCTCCATTATTTTCTTCCTGATATTATTGATTTTTTCATTAAAGAAGTCCATAAAGTCTTCACTTCTAAACTGTGATGGGATACTCTCTGCGGGCATCTTAGGTTTTGTTAGGCGAGCCACTGTACTAAATAAGAACCTGGGATTGTTTTGGTTTCTTGCTATCAGTTGGCTAAGATGCTCGGTCCTAGCAGTTTTTAGAGCCTGTCTATAGCTGCACATACTGTCTTTATATGCAATTCGAAAGACTTCTAATTTAGTTTTCCTCCATTTTCGCTCGAGGTTACGGGTTGCTCTCTTTAGGGCGCGAGTATGACTGTTGTACCACGGTGCCAATGTTTTATCTCTGACTTTTTTTAATCTGATGGGAGCAACAGTGTCTAATGTACTGGTAAAAATAGTGCCCATGCTGCTAGTCACTTCATCTAGATCATCTGCATTTAGGGGTCTAATAAGAAATTGGGACAGATCCGGCAGATTACTTGTGAATCTGTCTTTAGTGGTGGGATTCATATTTCTAACAGATTGATAACGTGGGGAGACACAGCTAATCTGTTCTACGGGTAGAGTATATGTCAGGAGGTGATGATCTGTGATATCATCACTTTGAGGTATGATCTTTATATTAGAGACATCTATACCATGGGATATAATTAAATCTAGCGTATGATTAAAGCGGTGAGTTGCTCCAATTATATTTTGCTTAACCCCAAAGGAATTTAATAAATCCATAAATGTGAGTGCTAAAGTGTCGTTAGCATCATCTACATGAATGTTAAAGTCTCCTACTATCAATACTTTGTCAGAGTTAACCAATAGGTCTGATAGCAGATGTCCAAATTCTTTAAGAAAATCGCCATATGGCCCTGGGGGTCTGTACACGGTGGCCAGGGTAAAATATAGCAAGGGTTTATTACGTATTTCATTTAGTGCAACATTAATGATAAGCACTTCAAATGAATTAAACCTGGGCCTTATTTTCTGGGTAACAGTGAGTACATCATTGTAGATAGTGGCGACACCACCACCGCGACCAATTAGACGGGGCTCGTGCTTATAGAAATATCCTGACGGAGTAGACTCATTCAGACCAAAATATTCATTTGGTTTAAGCCAGGTTTCAGTGAGACAGAGTGCGTCAAGGCAATAATCTGAGATAATTTCATTAACAATAAGTGCTTTAGGCGCAAGGGATCTAATGTTGAGTAGTCCAAACTTTAGAGGTGGATTTTGACTACTTATTTTGCCTTTTTCTGGTTTTATGGTTATCAGATTGTTTCGGGCAAATTTAACAAATTTATTCTTTTTTCTCAGTATTCGGGGAACAGACACAGTTTCTATAGGACAAGCTATGTGTGTTCGTCTATCACTACGTTGAGTTGTGATGTGTCTAATATGTTTGGAATCTACAGTATGACTTACCGCCAGTCAGATGGTTCGTAGTGTTCTGGAGATGTTGTCAGAGAGGACCGCTGCTCCAGCTCTGCTAGGGTGTAGGCCATCGGTGTGATAGAGCCTAGGACGCTCCCAGAAAACATTCCAGTTATCAACAAAGCGTAATTTCTGTTGTTGACACCAAGATTGTAACCATTCATTAAAAGCAAATAATCTACTGAACTTCTCGATTCCTCGCTGAAATGTGGGAAGCGGTCCAGATACGATGATCCTTGTCGTGGGTGATGTGCTGCGGACCTTCTCGACCAGGCTCCTGAAGTCCTTCTTTAGGATCTCCGTCTGCCTCAGCCTGGTGTCGTTCGTGCCGGCATGAAGAACCACAGCTCCAATGTTCTTCCTCAGGGCAGCAGGCACCTGTGCAGCAACATCAAGAACACGTGCACCAGGTAAACAGCGTGTGTGCACCTTACCTTTAGCCGTGGTAGCACGCACGTGACGAACGATGGAGTCTCCGATGACCAGGACGTCTTGTGCCGTCTCGCGGAGAGGAGCGAAGCGGTTTTGGGTCGAGATGTCGAAGACGGGTGGTGGTGGTGGTGGTGGAGAGGTCCTCGCCCGGGGCTTGGCGTGCTTCTTCCGCCGCTGCTGTATCCAGGGTCCGTGGTATCCCGGCGCCGGGGTGTAGGAACACTGGGCGGGCTGCGTCCTTGGTGTGTTGGACCTGGGCAGAGAAACACGCGGGGTTGAGGTTGTAGGAGAATTCTCACGCCGAGAATTTACCTGGGACAGATGAGCGTCGGTCTGCGTCGATTCAAGCGTGGCTTTCCGCTGCTGTAACCGGACCAGCTTCACCTGTAGCTCACGGATCAGCTTCTCCACGGCCTCCACCTCCAAATCTACCGAGTGCAGCTCCAATGTCTCCTCACCTGCACTCAGAGGCAGAATCACAACCGACATGGTGTCTAAACACGGAAAATAATCGGTGTGAGGAAGCGAAAACAAGCTTTACAAACAAACAAACAAACGTGATAGCTGGGCTAGCGATGCTAATGCTAATTAGCGATGCTAATGTCGGCTAAAAGTGGTGTGCTGCAAAACAATTAAAAGTTAACGATATAACACGCGTTTCGAGTAAATATATTATAAGATACTTATCCGTTTTATGTACACTCTTCGTAAGGGGACGAAAAAGTTTAAAAGTTGGTCAGTATGGTGGAGCTCGGAAAAAAGCAGCTTCTCAGCGTCCAATGATAACGATCGGTCAAATAGAATCTGAGCCAGGAGAGGGCTGTACCCTTAATTCCTACTACATTTTCTAATCTGTGAAGAAGAATAGCATGATCAATGGTGTCAAAAGGTGCACTGAGGTCGAGTAATACAAGCAAATGGCTGTCTAGTATTGTATACTTACAACAGAGTTCCAGTAACTTAAAGCTAAATTGTAGCATATACTTGATTGTTTACTTTAGCTGTACTCATATTTAGTACAGGTTACTCAATGACTATTTTTAACAACTATAGAATTTCAAGCGAATGATACTTTGTATGTATTCCAAACTACTGATTTATGCAAATTGAGATTACTTGACATTAACGGCATTCAACTTGAATTTCTAAGTTAAATTTACTTACAAAAGCGACCCAGTTTACTTATTAAAACCATGCAAACCGATTTCCTTAAAAAAAGCAAAGTAAGCATTATAACTTAAGTGCATCAATTGTTTATTACGTATAAAACACTGAGAAGTGGTTCGCAATTTCATAAGGAATCCACTTAGACCTTGACAAATACAGTGACAAAGGCAGTGACAGTACAAGGGTCAATTTATTGAATTTTTTTTCTTCTTAAGACCTGACCCACAGGGATGGTCCACCTAAGTTTACATTGGGGTATAAATTTACTTCAAATATTCACTTTAGGTTTTACAATTTTTAACATTTTTTAAATAAAATACAAACCATTCAATTGTAAAATAAATCTATTTAGAATTCTACAGTACATTAAATAAATTTTCTGGACCAAAGGGGAAAAAAAAGACCCTGACCTGACTGTAACATCTTAAACCAACAGATTTAACACTTCGATCAATATCCACTGTCAGGAACAATTGAAATCTAACCCAAATCATCAATATTCTTTAACCTAACATGTAACTTAAAACTGTAACGAAGCTTCACATGTTAAAAACTTCCTGCTGCTTCTTTCAACATCTGAAAATTGGCGCCACTTCATCCGTTCACGAGCTCAGCAAGCACAAATTCTATTCCGCATTCTCTCACAAGTCTTGCTTCTTCTTCCCCCTTATTTTTTTTTACTTCTTCATTATTCTTGAGTGCGCTGCTGCCTCTCACTGGTACAATCATTGCTTCCTTTGTTGCTACTTATGTGTTGCAAGTAAGCATCACTAAAACTATTAAGTAAATAGTTTTACTCATCCTGCAATTAAGTGTAACTCAGCAAAACCTTGTAAGAAGTATAGTTTAATTTTTTTGAGTAATTTTTTTTACTATTTATATGCGAGTCAGTAAAGCTATTGGAATTTACAGTGTAGGATATATGGCATTTTTAATATTCTTTGTTAAGGTGTGAGTTAAAATTTATGAATAAGATTAAGATAAAAACAACCATTATTAAAGTATTGAAAGCAATGCACATTCATTCAAACATGTACCGTATGTAGTTAACTGGATTACACCCTTATACCATTCACTAGAGGGTCATTTCAAAGTCATTTACAGTACATGTCAAATAGCTTTAAAAATTTTATGGAAATTCGCAAATGTGAAATACTGAAATATGGTCTTATAAACAGTAAATCACCTGCAGTCGGACTTCACTCTATGGGTTAAGCTGAGGTTGTCTATGGCTATAAAGTGAATAAATTTTTTTTTTTTTTAATCAGAGAACATGAGCAGATGCCTGAGTTCCTGCCCAGGGGATCTACAAAAGAGCCCACATGAATAAAAATCAAACGTGGCGAGCAGCAGGAAAATATGGGACAACAGCTCAAAGGAAACAAACCTTTTAGGTCAGTGTACACAGTAATCCGAGCAAACATAGCAGAAATATGATCTCTCTCTCTTTCTCACTCCCTATCTCTGACTTGATGTTTCCGTGCATGTGTGCATGAGGGTGTGTGGGTGACGATTTCACTTTTTGAAGCAGACCAAAGAAACACATATAAGCTGAATCATGAAGCTCAGTGTGAGAGAGATGACTAACAGTAACTCATTCGCTTCACAGCAGCATGTAGGGTGATAATATGAGACTAAACTGGATATAACGTTTCAGCCTTAAACGTTCGGTAAAAATGAGCACAATTCTGAGCTTTTCTTTGGTCTACCTCATAAAAAAATTATAAAAAAATATAAAAAAAACATTGCATATTCGCACACTCTAATATTTAACTGCTGATCAATTGCAATATTTGATGTAATTAATTCAATTCAATTCAATTTTATTTATATAGCGCTTTTAACAATGGTCATTGTCTCAAAGCAGCTTCACAAAAATTAAAGAAATTTAACAAAAAAATAAATAAATAAAAATAAAAATAAATAAATAAATAAATGAATAAATAAATAAAAATAATAATAAATAAATAAATAATAATAATTATTATTATTATTATAGAAAAGAAAATAATTGGAAGTGTGGATGTGTGAGAAAAATGTGCAGATAATAATAATGAGACGAATAATGAAATTTCTCTAATGAGCAAGCCAAGGGTGGCGGCGACGGTGGCAAGGAAAAACTCCCTGAGATGGCATTAGGAAGAAACCTTGAGAGGAACCAGACTCAACAGGGAACCCATCCTCATTTGGGCGATAACAGATAGAAATGATATAACATCTTGTGTGTTGTGCAGGTGAAAATTCAATATGACAGAAATTATTTAAATTGACATGAAGACCAGTTCAGCATAGGGACGAGTCAGTAGGTGCAGAGGGCAGATGAGGTCTGGATCACTGGAAGCACAGGAGCAGCATGTGTAGCTCCAACCATCATAAAGCTGAATCCAGCTGGAGCTGGTCCTTCTCTGGATGCCTCAGGAACCTCGCAGGGTCGGCCTTTGTCTAATGAAGCTGGAAAAATCTCCCGATGCCTCGTTATGGGTAGAGAAATACAGAACAGATGGGGAGAATTAGCGTAGTTGCCATTCAGTATAGGTGTACTGGAGTATGAGATTATGGGATGAGTTATGTGTATGCCAGATTAAAAAGATGCATCTTGAGTCTACTTTTGAACTGAGAAACCGTGTCTGCTCCCCGAATACTGTCTGGAAGGCTATTCCAAAGCTTTGGAGCTAAATATGAAAAAGCCCTACCCCCTTTTGTAGATTTTGAAATTCTGGGAACTACCAGAAGTCCGGAGCTTTGTGATCTTAAGGCGCGTGGTGGATTGTAGCGTATCAGAAGACTGGTTAGGTATGTGGGAGCTAAACCATTTAAGGCCTTGTATGTAAGTAATACTATTTTGTAATTTATTCTAAACTGAACAGGTAGCCAGTGCAGGGAGGATAATATTGGGGTTATATGATCATATTTTCTGGATCTAGTGAGAACCCTGGCAGCTGCATTTTGGATTAACTGAAGCTTGTTTATTGAGGATGCAGGACAACCACCTAGTAATGCATTACAATAGTCCAGTCTGGAGGTCATGAATGCATGAACTAGCTTTTCTGCATCAGATACGGATAAGATGTTCCTAAGTTTAGCAATATTTCGAAGATGGAAAAAGGCTGTTTTTGTGATATTTGAAATGTGATTTTCAAAAGACAAGTTACTGTCTAATATTACGCCCAGGTCTTTTACTGCTGAGCTGGTAGTACATCCTTCTAAGCGCAGGCTGAATTGTGAAAGCTGTTGTGTGCTGGTTTTTGGGCCAATAAGTAATATCTCTGTCTTATCTGAATTTAATAAAAGAAAGTTATTGGTCATCCAATCTTTTATGTCCTGGACACACTCAGTTAATCTAGACAACTTAGGTATTTCGTCTGGTTTAGTTGAGATATATAATTGGGTATCATCAGCATAACAATGGAAACTAATCCCATGTCTTCTTATGATGTTACCCAAGGGAAGCATGTATATTGAGAACAACAGAGGTCCTAAAACTGACCCTTGTGGGACCCCATATTTCACTGGCATTACACCAGACGGTTCTCCATTTAGATCTACAAAATGGTAGCGATCAGACAGGTAAGATCTAAACCATTTTAATGCCTGTCCCTGAATACCTATATAATTTTGTAAGCGATCTATGAGAATATTATGATCTATAGTGTCGAATGCAGGACTAAGATCGAGCAGGACTAGCAATGAGATGCAGCCTTGGTCTGAAGCTAAAAACAAGTCATTTGTAATCTTAACTAGTGCAGTTTCTGTGCTATGATGGGGCCTGAAACCTGACTGAAATTCTTCAAGGATGTTGTTATCCTGCAAGAATGTGCAAATTTGAGCTGATACTACTTTTTCTAGTATTTTTGATATGAACGGAAGGTTTGAAATCGGTCTGTAATTTGTTATTTCATTCGCGTCCAAATTAGATTTTTTAAGAAGCGGCTTAATAACTGCTAACTTGAAAGGTTTAGGGACGTGACCTAGATGTAATGAAGAATTAATAATGTTTAGAAGTGGTTCTCCAACCGTAAGCATCACTTCTTTTAAAAATCTGGTTGGGATTGGGTCCAACAGGCACGTTGTTGATTTAGCCGAGGTGATGAGTTTATACAGCTCTTCCTGTCCTATACCTGTAAAGCAGTGAAAATCTAAATGTGAAGCTATAGGCTGAACTGGATCGTGAGATACTATTAGAGGTTGAATCTCCATTATTTTCTTCCTGATATTATAGATTTTTTTCATTAAAGAAGTCCATAAAGTCTTCACTTCTAAACTGTGATGGGATACTCTCTGCGGGCATCTTAGGTTTTGTTAGGCGAGCCACTGTGCTAAATAAGAACCTGGGATTGTTTTGGTTTCTTGCTATCAGTTGGCTAAGATGCTCAGTCCTAGCAGTTTTTAGAGCCTGTCTATAGTTGCACATACTGTCTTTATACGCAATTCGAAAAACTTCTAATTTAGTTTTCCTCCATTTTCGCTCGAGGTTACGGGTTGCTCTCTTTAGGGCGTGAGTATGACTGTTGTACCACGGTGCAAATGTTTTATCTCTGACTTTTTTTAATCTGATGGGAGCAACAGTGTCTAATGTACTGGTAAGAATAGTGCCCATGCTGCTAGTCACTTCATCTAGATCATCTGCATTTAGGGGTCTAATAAGAAATTGGGACAGATCGGGCAGATTACTTGTGAATCTGTCTTTAGTAGTGGTATTCATATTTCTAACAGATTGATAACGTGGGGAGACACAGCTAATCTGTTCTACGGGTAGAGTATATGTCAGGAGGTGATGATCTGTGATATCATCACTTTGAGGTATGATCTCTATATTAGAGACATCTATACCATGGGATATAATTAAATCTAGCGTATGATTAAAGCGGTGAGTTGCTCCAATTATATTTTGCTTAACCCCAAAGGAATTTAGTAAATCGATAAATGTGAGTGCTAAAGCGTCGTTAGCATCATCTACATGAATGTTAAAGTCTCCTACTATCAACACTTTGTCAGAGTTAACCAATAGGTCTGATAGCAGATGTCCAAATTCTTTAAGAAAATCGCCATATGGCCCCGGGGGTCTGTACACGGTGGCCAGGGTAAAATATAGCAAGGGTTTATTACGTATTTCATTTAGTGCAACATTAATGATAAGCACTTCAAATGAATTAAACCTGGGCCTTATTTTCTGGGTAACAGTGATTACATCATTGTAGATAGTGGCGACACCACCACCGCGACCTATTAGACGGGACTCGTGCTTATAGAAATATCCTGACGGAGTAGACTCATTCAGACCAAAATATTCATTTGGTTTAAGCCAGGTTTCGGTGAGACAGAGTGCGTCAAGGCAATAATCTGAGATAATTTCATTAACAATAAGTGCTTTAGGTGCAAGGGATCTAATGTTGAGTAGTCCAAACTTTAGAGGTGGATTTTGACTACTTATTTTGCCTTTTTCTGGTTTTATGGTTATCAGATTGTTTCGGGCAAATTTAACAAATTTATTATTTTTTCTCAGTATTCGGAGAACAGACACAGTTTCTATAGGACAAGCTATGTATGTGCATCTATCACTACGGTGAGTTGTGATGTGGCTAATATGTTTGGAATCTACAGTATGACTTACCGCCAGTCAGATGGTTCGTAGTGTTCTGGAGATGTTGTCAGAGAGGACCGCTGCTCCAGCTCTGCTAGGGTGTAGGCCATCGGTGTGATAGAGCCTAGGACGCTCCCAGAAAACATTCCAGTTATCAACAAAGCGTAATTTCTGTTGTTGACACCAAGATTGTAACCATTCATTAAAGGCAAATAATCTACTGAACTTCTCGATTCCTCGCTGAAATGTGGGAAGCGGTCCAGATACGATGATCCTTGTCCTTGATCCTTCTTTAGGATCCCCGTCTGCCTCAGCCTGGTGTCGTTCGTGCCGGCATGAAGAACCACAGCTCCAATGTTCCTCCTCAGGGCAGCAGGCACCTGTGCAGCAACATCAAGAACACGTGCACCAGGTAAACAGCGTGTGTGCACCTTACCTTTAGCCGTGGTAGCACGCACGTGACGAACGATGGAGTCTCCGATGACCAAGACGTCGTGTGCCATCTCACGGAGAGGAGCGAAGCGGTTTCGGGTCGAGATGTCGAAGACGGGTGGTGGCGGAGGGGGAGAGGTCCTCGCCCGGGGCTTGGCGTGCTTCTTCCGCTGCTGCTGTATCCAGGGTCCGTGGTATTCCGGCGCCGGGGTGTAGGAAAACTTGGCGGGCTGCGTCCTTGGTGTGTTGGACCTGGGCAGAGAAACACGCGGAGTTGAGGTTGTCGGAAAGATTGTGTCACGCCGAGAATTTACCTGGGACAGGTGAGCGTCGGTCCGCGTCGATTCCAGCGTGGCTTTCCGCTGCTGTAGCCGGGCCAGCTTCACCTGTAGCTCACGGATCAGCTTCTCCACGGCCTCCAGCTCCAAATCCACCGAGTGCAGCTCCAATGGCTCCTCACCTGCACTCAGAGGCAGAATCACAACCGACATGGTGTCTAAACACGGAAAATAATCGGTGTGAAGAAGCGAAAACAAACTTTACAAACAAACGTGATAGCCGGGCTAACGGGCTAGCGATGCTAATGCTAATTAGCGATGCTAATGCCGGCTAAAAGCGGTGTGCTGCAAAACAATTAAAACTTAACGATATAACACGCGTTTCGAGTAAATATATTATAAGATACTTATCCGTTTTATGTACACTCTTCGTAAGGGGACGAAAAAGTTTAAAAGTTGGTCGGTATGGCGGAGCTCGGAAAAAAGCAGCGTCTCAGCGTCCTCGTACAAGGGTTAGTATTACATAGTATTCAATTGCATCTAATCAAAGCATAGTTTATATAAGCCAATGCAATGTCACAACATTTATTTCTGTTCAGAGTTGCATTCATTTCTCAGAGAGAGAGTCTGAATGCTATGTAAAATCTTCTCCAGCACACCCCAAAAATTCTCAATGGTGTTTAGGGCTGGACCCTGTGGTGGCCAATCTGTGTTTGAAATGATGTCTCATCCTCACAATTTAAGTCCGATGAGTCCTGGCATTTTCTTCTTGTAATATGCCTGTGCCATCAGCGAAGAAAAATACATTGATAGAAAAACAAATTCATTCAGTCCCATCCAGGTAGTCAGTTGACCAGATTTTTTAGCACATAGCTTTGCTAAATCTAGACCTTACCAACAGGCCCACTGCAGATTATAATACGTATGACACTTCTGAAACCGAGTAACATCCATGTATGGAGTGATATCACGGACATTTTTCAAAAGGAATTGCAAATTGCATTTGCAATTGCGTTTTCCATATGTGGACGCATAAAGTGTGACATAATTCAAATGCAATTGCAAACTTTGCATTACCGTTTGCTGCCGAATTTCAAATGAAAAAGCAAAGTCCATTTGCATTTGCCATGTCTTACAAGTCATGAGCCTGTCATATTTAAATAGCAAAATCAATTACCACGTTTGCTTTTTCACTTTCTCTGCGTCGCGCATGTAGCCTGCCGAAACTCAAACGCAATCGCTAATCAATTTGCAATTGCATTTCCAACACGTTACATGGGAACCTGTCAATCAGCGTCAGGGGTGAGTCTATACTGTTCAGGCATGATTGTATGGGGAGTGACGTCACTCGCAGTTGCTGACCAAGAGGGCGAAATTTGAGCAATGGAGGTGAACCACGTAAAGTTGGTGTTATGTGCTAAAATGACTCCCTGCCACGGATTGCACCAACCCCTCCAAAACACAAAATCTCTATCAAATATATTCGGAGATCGCAATAAAAAAATTTATATAATTATTATGAAATATATTATATTATTATTATCAGATATATTATTACTATTATAATTACCCCTAGGCACATGACAAATTAATACACGAAAAGTATTCGGCCCCCTGGAACTTTTTCACATTTTGTCACATTACAGCCACAAACATGAATCAATTTTATTGGAATTCCACGTGAGAGACCAATACAAAGTGGTGTACACGTGAGAAGTGGAATGAAAATCATACATGATTCCAAACATTTTTTACAAATAAATAACTGAAAAGTGGGGTGTGCGTAATTATTCAGCCCCCTGAGTCAATACTTTGTAGAACCACCGTTTCCTGCATTTACAGCTTCCAGTCTTTTAGGCTATGTCTCTCTACCAGCTTTGCACATCTAGAGAATCCTCACCCATTCTTCTTTGCAAAACAGCTCCAGCTCAGTCAGATTTGATGGACAGCAGTTTTCAGATCTTGCCACAGATTCTCAATTGGATTTAGATCTGGACTTTGACTGGGCCATTCTAACAATGGATATGTTTTGTTTTAAACCATTCCATTGTTGCCCTGGCTTTATGTTTAGGGTCGTTGTCCTGCTGGAAGGTGAACCTCCACCCCAGTCTCAAGTCTTTTGCAGACTCCAAGAGGTTTTCTTCCGAGATTGCCCTGTATTTGGCTCCATCCATCAACTCTGACCAGCTTCCCTGTCCCTGCTGAAGAGAAGCACCCCCAGAGCATGATGCTCTTTTTGCATTTTGGCCAAAAAGTTCCATTTTGGTCTCATCTGACCAGAGCACCTTGTTCCTCATGTTTGCTCTGCAAATGAGACTTCTTATGGTTTTCTGTTAACAATGGCTTTCTTCTTGCCACTCTTCCATAAAGGCCAACTTTGTGCAGTGCACGACTAATAGTTGTCCTATGGACAGATTCCCCCACCTGAGCTGTAGATCTCTGCAGCTCATCCAGAGTCACCATGGGGCTCTGATCAGCGCTCTCCTTGTTCGGCCTGTGAGTTTAGGTGGACGGCCTTGTCTTGGTAGGTTTACAGTTGTGCCATACTCCACTTTGTATTGGACTTTCATGTGGAATTCCAATAAAATTGATTCATGTTTGTGGCTGTAATGTGACAAAATGTGGAAAAGCCTCTGTATGTATATAAAAATATATAAATTTGTAATAGCTTCTCTGTTCACTCCAGAGTAAGAAAATATGCGATTTGTCATTTTTGTGTGTTTATTTCTTGATAAACAGATGAGATAATCTCGGTTCACCTCCATTGCTCAAATTTCCCCCTCTTGGTTGACGACTGCGAGTGACGTCACTCCACATACAATTTCGCCTCACAGTATAGACCCGCCCCTGATGCTGATTGACAGGTTTCCATGTAACGTGTTGGAAATGCAATTGCAAATGGATTAGCGATTGGGTTTGAGATTTGGCAGGCTACAGTTTCTCATGCGCGACGCAGAGAAAGTGAAAAAGCAAACATGGTAATTGATTTGCTATTTAAATTTGACTGGCTGATGACTCGTAAGACATGAGAAGTGCAAATGGACTTTTTTCATTTGAAATTTGGCAGTGTACGTTCGCGAATGCGAAAAAGCAAACGATAATGCAAAGTTTGCAATTGCATTTGAATTATGGCACACTTTGTGCGTCCACATGTGGAAAACACAATTGCAATTGCAATTTGCAATTCCTTTTGAAAAATGTCTGGGATATCACTCCATATCCTTGCCCTGACCACAGAATATGTTATCTGACACGTTTTAAGAAAATGGTTGAACCATATTAATCACTGCAGTAATTATCCAATGGACGCATCTTAACTGCTTAGTTAAATGGAGGAACATGGAGGAACATGCAAGCTTCACACACAGACCTAAAAAGAGTCTAAACATGTCAATGCAAGCATCATTGTGTTAGTGCCATTAGTTTGACATTATCCCAAGGTTATTTTATCCAAGTTATTCTAACTTTCTTGCTCTATCAAGCAGTAACTGAAGTCCCCTTCAGTACAGGTAGCGGACATGTTAAGTGTAGTATACAAAATCCCCAAAGAAATAAATCTTCTTTATCCACTGTGTATCTTCTTCATCTATTCATCTACAGTAGCTATCAGTTGGTTTCTCCTGTCCATCACAGTATGCATCCTTTGTCTCCCCACTCAATCAGAGTGTGTGCTGGATTCCTATAGTGATTTGAGACACAGCCGTATCTCTCCTAACAAGAGAGAGACAGAGACTGCTGCTGTCCTCATATTGAATGGCAGTTTGTTTTCAGTGTTTGTCTCATTTTCCCACTTTTCCTCCATTGATTTTCCCCTGTGGGTCTCGGAGTAGAGCAGCTGTCTCTCTCCCACACACACATACACACACACGGGCCGAGTGTAGTGTTTGTGCTCCATCATGAAGCCCAGTGGAGCCTTTTAGTGCTACATACTCAGGTCAGAGACAGAAAAACCTGCTTCTGAGTTCATGAGACAAACGAGGCAGAAACAAAGTGAAGAAGACACTGCTCCAGTCGAGCAGAGCTCAGGATATGAGCTTTACATACGTGCAGTTATTTTTTTATTATTTACTTTGTTTTGAGATATGTGCTAAACTATTTTAAACATGTAAGTATGTGAGTAATGTGTGATTACATGTGAAAAAATGTGTTTTAATGTCATGTCCTAAAAGTGCATATGAAATAATTTATCTATAGTGCTTATCATGGAGTTGCAGGGACCTGGATCCTCTCCCAGGGAGCTTAATGCACAAGGCAGAGACCACCCTGGCTGAGATGCCAAAGCATATTGCATGGCACTAACACACTCACACACAATGAGCAATTTGGAAAAACCAGTCAGGCTATACTACATGTCTTTGGACTATAGGAGGAAATCAGAGTACCCCAAGAAACGTCTATTTAGCACAGGGAGAACATCCAAACTGCACACACACACACACACACACACACACACACACACACACACACACACACAGACTGGAGGTGAGATTTAAACACCCAGTCCTGGAGGTGCGAGGTACCAGCACTTATCACTAAACAACAGTGCACAACAATAAATAATAAACAATGAATAATAAATCACATTCTGTAGTCCAACTAGGGAACATGATGCCATCCCTAGGCTTCAGGACTGCTTCACCTCCACAGAGTCGGATGGGTTCGAGGGCCACAGACCCATCACATGTGAGTCTTTGAATGTATACTGTACACCTCATCAGTCTTAGATCACATTCTGGAAGCAGGTGCATGTCCCAATAAGAAACCTTGAATTACACACAATTAAACTATTGCTTAGAGCTAAGGATGCAGCATTTAAATCTAGGAACAGGGCAGCATATTGTACTGCCAGAACTGCACTTAAACATGAAGCTTTAAACATGGAGCTGAATAAGTTTTATGCCCGCTTTGATAGGCATTGATCCACAATTGCCCCTCCCTCCCTCTACTGATACTGCCCCAGTACTGTGCAGTCATGAGGTAAGATAGTGTTTCCGTAACATCAATCAAAGGCTGCCATACCTGATGGAGGGCCAGGCCGGGTGCTCAAGGCTTGTGTAGATGAGGTGGAGGTCTTCACCACCATCTTTAATCTGTCGCTGTCCACATCATGGGTGCCAGCATGTTTTTAAAAATCTACAATAGCTCCACTGCCTAAAAAATGAAACATTACTTTTTAAATGATTACAGACTGGTTGCACTCACACCTATACCTGCGAAATGTTTGGACAAGTTGCTGATTAAGCGCATCAAGGATGTCATACCACCCACACTGGACCATTACCACTTTGCATACTGAGCAAACAGATCAACAGAGAATGGAATGGCTATTGTGCTCCATTTTATGTTGGAACAACTGTAACACAAAAACATGATGCTAGGCTTCTCTTTGTTGACTTTAGTTTGGCATTTAACACCATTTTGCCAAACAAGCTCCAAATTAAGCTGTGAGCTTGGACTAAGAACTGTATTGTGTAACTAAACTATGGTCTTTCTAACAAATCGCTTACAGTGTGTGCGAGTAGACAAACACGTATTCAAACCGAGGTCCCTCAGGGATGTGTACTTAGCCCTTTACTCTATACGCATGACTGTGGCCCCTCCCTACCTTCTTTTTTTCCAGATTTTCTCCCTAATTTAGTCGTGTCCAATTCCTCCCCGTCACTAGGGGGCTCCCACATTAAGACTATAACGTGTTTCCACCAAACCACGTGATGCCAGCCGGCCGCATCTTTTCGAACTGCTCGCTCACGCACGGTTGGGAGCGGCGTAACACTCCCGGAGGACAGCGCTATCCGCTCCCTCCGTTTACATGAGCTCACAGATGCCCCTGATTGGCTGTAGAGCCGTGATTAATGTGGGAGCACGAAGTACCTTTCCCTTCTCCCCTCTGCGAGAGCTCGGCCGATCAGCTCTCTCTTGACCTCCGGCTGCGAGAGGTTACAGCATCACCCGGGAACCGAACCAGCAATCTCCGGATGATAGGGCGAGCACTTTACCACTGCACCACTTGGAGGCTCCTCCTCCCTACCTTCTAATTACATAATTTGCCAATGACTTCACTGTGTTAGGCCTCATCACTAACAATAATTAGTCCTTATATAGAAGGAAGGTGGAACATCTGGCAGCTTGGCTTGACACCCACAAACTGGCCTTCAATACAAAGAATACCAGGAAGATAAGTGTAGTTTTTTGTAAAAGCACAAGCACCATCAACTTACCACTTAGTATCTGAAATGGAATGAAAGAGAGGGTTACCAGCTTTACATTTCTTGGCCTAACTGTGACATATGACCTAATGTAGAGTGATAATATCACCGCTGCCATAAGGAAGGCCCAGCAGCACTTCTTATACCAGAAGGCACTGAGAAGAGACAATCCTTCTCAGCAGCTTTTGATGATCTTTCACTGTTGTGCTACTGTACAGAGAGAGAGTGTGCTGACATACGGACTCAACTGGCACTGCAGCGGGTGGAGAAAGCAGTGGGGAAAAGCACTGAGACTAGTCTCCTGGAGATTAGCACTACACTACATGCTGCCTTCGTCGAGTGCACAGCATCCTGCACGATCAGCATTACCCTCCACAACCCCTGTTCCAGTTGCAGCCTTCAGATAGAGGGTACACTACAGGTCCATATGTGTCAGAACCAACACTGTCCCACAGCCTCTTTCCACAGGCTGTGAGGATGCTGAATGATCAGTCACCCACCTCTCTGCCCTACCCCCATCTATTACATATCACACATCACTATTACGACAACTGTGTACTAGACCTCGCATTGATGCAGCACACGCAATACTCTTCTTGTGGTTCGCTGCCTTCTCCCTTTATATCCTTCTTCATGTAGCCATTATGGTTACAGTACTGCTGCACTGTGGTTGCACTTAATTACATGCCAGCAAAGATGATGGCCTAATGATATCTCATTGTTATTTATACTTTGTTATTTATTACAATGACGATAATGTTTAATTTAACTGAATTAAATTTGTAGTATTTTAACGCTGTTCACTATGATGTGATCCATCAAATCAGGTATTAAGTCACATTTTGGGTGATTTGAATTATATACAGTAGCATATTTTTTACATTCCTGGTTCAATGAGCTAACGTTGAGCCCAAATTTATTATTGTATCATGTCCGGTTTCTGAGATATTACCGGTTTTTTTTTATATCAATATAAATATAATTTCCATATTACATTAATCTTTGATGATATTACACTTTAAACATGTCATCATATCCTCATTATAAATGCTCTACAAACAGTAATTGACAAAAGCCGATGAATTCAATTATAATTATTAATGATGGTGGCCATTTTGAATGTTAAAATGGAGGCAACTTTAATGAGCTGTGACAGAAAGTGGGAAATAAAAAATACAAAAAAAAAAACAAAGAAAAGGAAAAATGAGGGTAATCAGGAATTGATTACAGTGACGTCACTTAATCAAATGATGCCAAGGGACATCGCAATGCCACAATTAAAGTGAGACAGATTGACAGAGAGAGAGAGAATAGGATGATTGCTGTCAATTTTGAGTTTACCATGGTGATGCCTAATTAGTGTTTTTAGCCTAAAAACCGATTAGAATTTTTTACTAAAAGTTTTTTTTAATTAAAGTTGAATTAAAGAAAATGTGCCTTTTAGCAGCACTTATCACTTATCTCAAGTAAAAAAAAAAAAACATGTTAGTAGCCTGCATTTTACTTATCAAATACTAGCATAAAAATTAATGCACTAAATGAGGTCAACTTGATGGTGATTAGGTTTTGGTGATCGGTCCAGACGATGAACGGCTCACTGACGCCCTGGAGCCAGTGACGCCATTCCTCCAAAGCCCACTTTATGCCCAACAGCTCGCGGTCCCCTACCCCGTATCGCTGCTGAGTGGGATCAAATTTTTTGGAGAAGAAACTGCAGGGGTGCAGTTTCTGGTCTGGACCTCGCTGAGAGAGAATGGCGCCGGCGCCCACATCCGACGCGTCCACCTCTACAACGAAGGGTTTTTTGGCATCCGGGTGTAGAAGGATGGGAGCGGTGGTGAATCGGTGACAGAGTTCTTTGAAGGCGGCGATGGCAGATGGGGTGAGTAGAAACTGATGAGATGGGAGCCTGGTCAATGTGGTTAATGGAGCGGCAACTGTACTGTAGCCCCGGATAAAGCGACGATAGAAATTCGCAAACCCGAGAAACCGTTGAAGTTGCTTGAGTGTCCTGGGTAGGGGCCAGTGACGTACAACCTCTAGCTTCTGCGGGTCCATGGCCACACCCTGGGACGAGATGATAAAACCCAGGAACGTGGTGGAGTGCTCGTGAAAAGCAAATTTTTCCAGCTTGCAGTACAGTTGGTGAGCGAGCAATCTCTTTAAAACGGCACGTACATGTTGGATATGTTCTTCGGTGTTGTGGGAGTAGATCAGAATGTCGTCCAAGTAGACGAACACCCATCGGCCCAGCATGTCCCGGCCCATTTATGAACTGCTGGAAGGCCGAGGGTGCATTGCAGAGTCCAAATGGTATGACCAGGCTCTCGTAATGTCCGGTAGGTGTGATGAAAGCAGTCTTCCACTCATCACCCTCTCTGATACGCACCAAGTTGTAGGCGCTCCGGAGGTCCAACTTCGTAAACATGGTGGCACCAGAGAGGGCGTCCAGGGCTGAGTTGGTGAGTGGTAGTGGGTGTCGGTTTTTGATGGTGATGTTGTTTAGCCCCCGATAGTCGACACATGGGCGAAGTTCGCCCCCTTTCTTCTTTACGAAGAAGAACCCCGCGGCGGCAGGCGAGGTGGATGGCCGGATGGTTCCATGACGAAGGGCCTTGGTGACATATTCTTCCATCGCCTGCGTCTCCGAGGTGGATAGTGAGTAGAGATGGCCGCGGGGGGGTACGGAACCCGGCTGGAGCTCTATGGCCAGGTCACAAGGACGATGAGGTGGGAGGTAGGCGGCCCGTCTTTTGCAGAGAACTTCAGCCAGGTCCCGATAGGCGACGGGGATGGCGTTGGTGTCGACGTTGGGGGCCTCGGACTCCTTGGAACACGTCCCAGCCGGTGCCTGTAGGCAAAGTTCGCTGCAGGTCGGGCCCCACTGGAGGATCCGGTTTTGAGTCCACGAGATGAGCGGGTCATGTCGGATCAGCCATGGATAGCCTAGGATGATGGGAGGTGAGGAGATGGGAGTGAGGTGTAGCTGGAGCTGTTCTTTGTGCTGGTTGATTTCGAGGGTGAGGAGCTGGGTTTGGTGAGTGATGGTGCTGGACGAAAGGGGCCGACCGTCGACTGATGTGATGCGAATCGGCTGGGATAACGCCTCGATTTTTACCCCCACTTCTTTGGCATAGGTAGAGTCAATGAAGTTACCTGCGGCACCGGAATCGATAAACGCGGCACTTCTGACCCGTTTGTGGCCAATTTGGAGGATTACCTGAACCGTTAGTCGCGAGATGGTGGAGTTGGTGGTGGTGGAGAGTTGGATCTGGCTGGGCGTTTCCCGGGCGCAGTGGGCAGATCGCCCGGTGATGTGACGCCGACCCACAATAGGCACACAGCCCTTCTCGGAACCGGCGTTCGCGTTCGGCTACGGTCAGGGAGGCGCGTCCTAATTGCATGGGTTCCCCGGCTCCCGTGTCAACCACGGCAGGAGGTGGAGATCCGACTGGTTTCATACTGGTGTTAATGAAGACAGCAGGTGGTCGTGGGGTGGTGTAGGAGAAGGTGGGTGCGGGCGGCAGGGTCCTTGGGGCTGGCTTCGGGCGAGACAGGAGGCGCTGATCGATGCGCAGAGCTAGCTGGATCAGTCCTTCGAGGGTGGCGGGGAGTTCTCGCCCGCTGAGCTCATCCTTGATTCGTGAAGCCAGTCCCTCGTAGAAGGATGTCCGGAGCGCGGCGTCTCCCCAGCTGGTCTGCACGGCGAGGGTTCGGAACTCCGCACCATACCGGCTCACGGACGATCCTCCCTGCCGCAGATGGTAGAGTTTGGAGTCGGTCTCCACCTCGCCCGCTGGGTGTTCAAAAGTCAATCGGAGTTGGTGGGTGAATTCATTATAAGAGTGGGCGGTATCGGAGTCCGATTTGAGAACTGCCGTGGCCCACTCAGCTGCCTGCCCTGTTAACAAGGAGACCAGGAGAGCGATGCGTAGCCGATCGGTGGAGTACTTGGTGGAATTAAACTCGAACACCAGATCGAGCGCTGTTAAGAATACATCACATCTCCCGTCTATGCCATTCCATTTATCTGGTAGAGAAATAAACACATCAGAAGAAGGGGGGGGGGGGGGGGATGCGGAGCCGCGGCCGCCGCGACGGGAGGCCTGCTAGCCGCGCTAGCGACAGCCGCGCGGAGATCCGCGTTCTCCTGCCGGAGCTCCGCCACCTCGCGGCGCAAGGCCGCGAGGTCTTGGAGGCCCCGGCTCAGATTAGCG